>CM071927.1:59973089-60573089 GCA_016081115.2 Rehmannia glutinosa | reverse complement strand
TGGGTGAGTCGATGACAAGTTGTCCTAAAAAGGGAGGTATGACATTGTGAAAAATGATAACAATGAATTAATTTCTACACGAACTGTCACAGGATGGCGAGTATGTATTGATTATAGAAAATTGAATAAAGCTACTCGTAAGGATCATTTTCCCCTCCCCTTTATTGATCAAATGTTGGACAGGTTGGCAGGTTACGAATATTATTGTTTTCTTGATGGCTATTCAGGATACAATCAAATTGCCATTGCCCCCGAAGATCAAGAAAAGACTACTTTTACATGTCCATATGGTACTTTTGCATTTCGCAGATGCCATTTGGGTTATGTAATGCACCGCTACTTTTCGTGAGGTGTATGATGGCAATTTTTCATGGTATGGTTGAGGAAATCATGGAAATTTTTATGGACGATTTTTCTGTTTTTGGTACTTCTTTTGACCATTGTTTGCATAACTTATCTATGGTTTTGCAACGTTGTGAGGAAACTAATCTCGTACTTAATTGGGAAAAATGTCACTTTATGGTCAAAGAAGGGATTGTACTTGGACATCGTATTTCTTGTACAGGTTTGGAAGTTGACAGGGCGAAAGTTGTGGCTATTGAAAAGCTACCCCCACCTTCAAATGTGAAAGGCATAAGAAGTTTTTTAGGGCATGCAAGATTTTATAGGAGATTCATAAAAGATTTTTCAAAATTGTTAAACCACTTTGTAATCTCCTTGAAAAAGATGCTATCTTTTGCTTTGATGAGTTGTGTTTGCGAGGCATTTGAGCAGGATAAAAAAGGCACTCATTTCACTCCGATTATGATAGTGCACGATTGGACTCAACCATTTGAGCTCATGTGCGATGCAAGTGATTATGCGGTGGTGTCTTTGTTCTCGGTCAAAGGCGAGACAGAATCTTTAAAGCTATTTACTATGCAAAGTAGGACCATGGACAACGCCCAGCGAACTACACCACCACGAGAAAAAGAGATGTTGGCGGTAGTTTTTGCATTTGATAAATTCGAGCATACTTGGTGGGTACAAAGGTGATTGTTTACGGATCATGCGGCAATCCGATATCTTTTCTCCAAAAGGATGCAAAACCTCGATTAATTCGATGGATTTTGCTCTTGCAAGAATTTGATATTGAGATTCGAGATAAAAAAGGAAGCGAGAATGGGGTTGCCGATCATCTATCCCGCCTTGAGCAACCTTACGAGGTGATTGAGAGCCCATAAAAGAATCATTTCTGATGAACAAATTATGCGTCTTCTAAACATCATTACCTTGGTACGCAGATTTTGTTAATTACCTCAGCGGAGGAGTTTTGCCACGACTTGACTTCACACCAAAAGAAAAATTCTTACATGATGTCAAGTCTTATTTGTGGGATGATCCGTTCTTGTTCAAGAGATGCGCGGATTCTATCATTCGCCGTTGCCAGTGTTCCTAAGGAAGAAATTGGAGAGATTCTTCAACATTGCCATTCATCATCTTATGGGGACATTTCGACCAACCCGAACCGCTGCAAAGGTATTACAATCTGGTTTTTATTGGCCAACATTATTCAAGGATTGTTATACCTTTGTGAAAACTTGTGATCGATGCCAAAGAGTTGGTAATATTTCACGGCGTCATGAGCTTCCTTTGACAAACATAATGGAGGTGGAATTGTTTGATGTATGGGGTATTGACTTTATGGGACCATTTCCCGTCCTATGGAAATTTGTATATTTTGCTTGCGGTGGATTACGTCTCCAAGTGGGTTGAGGCGATTGCTACACCAACAAATGATGCTAAGGTAGTACTCAAATTCTTGCACAAGCATATTTTCACTCGGTTCGGTACTCCTCGAGCTATTGTAAGTGATGAAGGTACGCATTTTTGTAATAAATTGTTTAACAACCTTCTTGCTAAATTTGGTGTGCGTCATAAGATTGCGCTTGGTTACCATCCTCAATCTAATGGTCAAGCGAAATTTCCAATCGTGAGGTGAAACAAATTCTTGAAAAACGGTGAGTTTTAATCGAAAGATTGGGCACAAAAGCTCGATGATGCTTTGTGGGCTTATCGCACGACTTATAAAACACCCATTGGTATGTCACCGTATCGATTGGTGTTTGGTAAAGCGTGTCATTTGCGGTTGAACTTGAGCATCGAGCTTATTGGGCAATTAAGAAATTGAATTTTAACTTGAAAGAGGCGGTGAAAACCGATTACTTCAATTAAACGAAATGGAAGAATTTCGTCAAGAATCATATGAAAATGCCAAAATGTATAAGGAAAAAACGAAAAAATGGCATGATCAAATGATTTTGCGACGTGAATTCTTACCCGGCCAACAAGTGTTATTGTTCAACTCTCGATTGAAACTTTTTCCAGGTAAACTCAAATCACGATGGTCAGGACCGTTTGTGGTTGAACGTGTGTTTCCATATGGTGCCGTCGAGTTAAGAGGGAACGATGGGAATTCGTTCAAGTAAACGGACAAAGATTGAAACATTATTTTGGGAACGAAGCAAGGAAGGTTTTAAATCTTCCACTTGGTGATGAAATTTCTTGAGTCTGAATAGTTGAGTCCGGCTAACGACTATAAATTTAGCGCTTCTTGGGAGGCAACCCAAGTGATTTTCGTGTGATCGAATTTTGTGTGATTTTATTTTCTTTTAGTTTGGTGTGTATTTATTGAATTTTGGTGTGATTTTTGTGTAAATTAATTTGTGTGTGATTTTGAAATGTTTTTTTTTGATTAAATTGAAAATTAAAAAAAAAAAAAAAAAAAAAAAAAAAAGGGACGGGCGGCGCCCAACATTTAGAAAGTGCGCAAAAGTGAGGCAGTGCGTGCGGGCGCCGCAGCCTTGGATGGTTATCTGGGAACGAAGTGTGCGGGCGCCGCAATAAGGGGACCTGGCGCCCCATGGCGCCCGATGGTTTCTTTGGCGATTAAAAGGTGAGTTAGCCTCATTTTTTTTTTTTTTCCTTACAAACATAACATACACACACGCCTCTCTCCTTTCTTTTACAAAAATCCCACCTAGCATTCACTTATACACCATTCAAGTGGGCAATTGAGCAACTTAATCATCATCTTCATCTTCTTCATCAATTGGGTAAGTGAGCTTCAATTGTACACCAAATTTCTTCAAAGTTTCAAGCTTAGGTTAAAAATGTGGGAATTTTCATTATCATTATAATTTCGAAATTCTTGATAAATTCTTGATAAATTGTGATGATATATGAATAGTATTGTGCTTGAATTGATTGGTGTTGAAAAATGGGCATGAATTGAATTTCAAATTTGGTGAACATCTCTTCTTTGCATATATGCTTACAAGGTGTTTGTTAAAATGCACCAATGAAAAATATTACACCTAGGCATTTGATTCTTGTCATCATTGTGTACTAAAGGTTATTTGATCATGAATTGATGACAAAGATGCATAATTCTTGAGTTGTTGCAAAATTCTAACCACTAACTCGTATTGTGCGTCCTATGTGCTATGTTGCTTGTGTCATTTTTCAGGTGATTTTCAAATCAATCACAATGCCAAGAACAAAGAATGCAAGCAAGGGCAAAAAGGTGGCGAGTACCTCCGAGGAATATGATACTAGTCGTTTCGTAAGCTTGGAGGCACAAAATCTTTTTTATGAGAAATTAAGCACAAAGAGCATAACCGCGGAACGGGGATTACAACCGGGGCCAAATGATGGTGAACTTGCACAAATGATACATCAGAAGCAATGGGAAAAACTTTGTGCACAAACTAGACCATTCGCACCGAATATAGTCAAAGAGTTTTATGCAAATGCAAAGACTAAAAATGGCTATAACTCAGAGGTTTTCGTACGTGGAATAGACAAGGTATACACTCATTCAGTAGCAATGAGAGAATATTATGGACTCCCGGAGGTGGATCACTCACCGTACATTGAATTTATCTTGCAACCACCGAGTATGGAGGAGATTTGTAATACCTTATGCCGGCCTGGAACTGTGGTACGTCATATAAAAGTTGTGGGAGGTGCTACTGCTTTTCCGAAAACGAGTCTTAGTCGATATGGGCGAGCTTGGTACAACTTCATATGCAACAACTTGATACCAACCAAGCATGTTAGTGATGTAACTAAGGAACGAGCTCATCTCCTATATGCCATAGTTACTGACATACAATTCGACCCGGTAATTATTGCAACGTCCCTTCATAACAAAATGCTACAACCCAAAACAGGGGGACTAATCTTACCGAGTTTAATTTGTGGGTTATGTAAAGAGAGGGGTGTTACATGGGATAAATCCGAGCCATTGGAAAATCCAAAGGGACCCATAGATTCGGCTACTATTGCTTCTTATGACGAGTGGGCAGGCGGTGTGCCTAATCCGAAGGGTGCGGGATATATTCTTCATCCCGAATTTGCTCGCGGCTATTGAGCCGATACTCATGCCCAACCACGAGATATTGACGTTCCATCCGGTTCAGCGGCAAGACGTTCTCGTTCTAGACGCTCACATAACAGCTCTTCAGACGCACTAGTTCGCGAAGTACGAGAATTGAGAAGAGCTTTTGTAGTGGAGCAACGACACAGAGCGGCACGAGAAGAATATGAGAATGAGCACAACCGAATACTTGCCCAGATATATAGCCAGACACACCCGCAATTCCAGTTCCCAATACCACCACCACCAGGCCCTATTGCTCATTTTTCACCACACGACTCCGATGAGGAGTCCTAAGCGCTCCGGCTATCAGGAAAGTTTTCTCACTCTCCATTGAGGACAATATTCAATTTAAGTTTGGGGGGGTGTAATCTGTATGTGTATCTTTTGAGTCTTGAGTCGTGTCAGAGTCGTGTAAAAAAAAAAAAAAAAAAAAAATCAAGTTGAGTCGAGTCGGGTAGTTTGTTGAACTATAGAACTACATGACTAAGTAGATTTGTTGATTGCGAGTTGAACTCGTCATCAAAAGCATGCTTTTAAGTGGTGATCTATATTTTGCTTCATTGATTTCATATTCATGCATAATTCTCATTAACTTATTTGAAAATGATTAATGAAGTCGAGTGTTGCTTGTATGATCCCACGGATTCTAGAACTTGTTTGATCACTAATTGAGGCGAAATCTAGGTGAAATAACATAAGAAATGATTTAGGCCATCTTTGAATAAAAGCTAGAGCCAAAATGACTACCTTTGTACGATATAATTTCACTAGTGTCCCCTTTTGAGCCTATTAAACCTTTTCTTTGGCAACCAGTTGTTTTTACCTTGAGCTTACATGTGAAAATCCTAATTACCCATCACTCATACACACAAAATGATTGAAGGATTGAGGAGGATGTAATAAGTAAGGTAGATGTTCATTCGCATGAAGTTGCCGAGAAAAAGAAATAATGAAACCCCATGTGTTAAAATATGCAAAAGACCAAGTTTGGGGGTATCGAAAAAAAAAAAAAAAAAAAAATGTGTTGAAAATAGAGGCTCGTAAAGGGAGAATAATTGAAAATTCAACAAAAGTGAAGGTAGCCATTTTGTTTGGCAATTGGTGATTTGAAGAGGTAATTGTGTGTTTGGGTGAATTGAGCCACTTAATCCTAAATTTTCCTACCCGACCCTAAGCCACATTACAAGCTGTGGAAGCCCTATTGATCCATATGTTATATTAGCCTTACATTAGTGGAGATTAGTGTGAATAACAAGCTATGGAATCCAGGTAGTCGATATCTTTTGATACTTAGAAGTGGATCATCTTGATAACGGTTGATTGCATAAATCAATTTGAATAATGAAAACGGAATTTTCATGAATATTCAACACTTTTGATCACAATGTTAAAATGCATGCTTGATTGATAGTGAAATGAGTTTTTGACAAATCTTATTGGTTTATGGAGTTTTGTAGTTGTGTGTGTTGTTGTATTGTTTGTCTTTCATTTTGGAGTTATAATTGTTTGAGGACAAACAATAGCTTAAGTTTGGGGGTATTTGTTAAGTTGGTATTTTACCAACTTATTTGAGTATTTTAGATTAGAATTTGGTTTTATTTTGGGTGTTTTTAGAGTCTTTAGAGTCCAATTTATTTCAAATAGTGTCGATGTAGAGTCAATACGGATTTGGTAGCCGAGAGATGAAGAAAACGGTGAAAAAGGGCTTGAAGAAAGAAAAAAATCGTGTATAAGCAAGGAAAAATCGCATTTTGGCCAATGACGGGCGGGTGCCGCAGCGCCGACCACTGGCCCCTGGCGCCAGCCCGCGACGAGAGAATCTTTGGAGACGGACGGAGAGCTTGTGGCGCCCCATGCCAACGCCAGCCCCGTGCAGCCCGGGCGGATTGTGTGTGCGTATGTTGATGGCGCCGCCGCGCCATGCCTGGCCCGCGGCCATGCGCGATATTTAGCGATAGCGTTAGCGGGCGCCCATGGCAGCCGCGTGCGATAAAGTGAGGAGAGATTCTTTGCGCCGCAGCTGGCGGGGCGGAAAATTCTATGTTCACCTACCCCCTTCTTGGACTTTTGTGTACTATAAATACCATCCTTGGGGCTTGAAATTGGGCATCTTGGAACCCTTGGGAAGGCAATAAAAACAGCTACAAGACAAGGAAGAAGAATTTGAGCACTTTGAGAAGAATTTGGAGAAGAAGATTGGAGGCTTCTATCATCTAGAAATAGAGAAGATCCCTCAACTCTTGTTCTTATTTTGTTACTTTCTTCATATCTTGTAAGATGTATTGTTGTATTTTCATGGATTCATTTTCTTTAATTATGAGCTAAACTCTATAATTCTAGAGGATTGATGTAATCTATGTTTGAACTTATGTTTTGAGATTGTGGTTTGTCAATCTAGATCTATCAATTTATTTGTGCTATTTGGATCTATTGCTTCTAAATTACTTGATCAATAATTTAGATTGTTTGGTGTATTTGATTTAACACTTGAGAGAGGTAATTGAATACATGACCTTGGAATAGCATAACCTAGGATTTCATAGAATTGAGAGATTTATGAATCCTTTGAAGTCATTTATCAAGATTCATAGCTTTTATTGAGATTTTAATTGGTGATTTTCATAGAGATATTGATTTCCCAATTGAATCTAAAATCATTTAGCACTTGAGAGAGGGAATGATTATTGTAGAAATCTTGACTTATAAATTGATAATTGATGATTGATGAACCATATTGACAACATAAGGGATAACTAGATTCATCATACCTCTAGAATTCATTTAATCATTTGGATAAATTCATTGATATTTTCATAGTCTTAATTTATTTTTAGTATTTTTAGTATAATAAACTCCATCAATTGTTGAATTTCTAAATAAAGTTAGACTACTATATTATAGTACTTAGCACTAATTCGATAATTATTCCCTGTGGATTCGACAACCTTACTACTCTATATTAAAACTTGACACCGTAGACTTGCGGTTAGAAAAATCTCTAACAGTACCTCAAGAGGAATTGGAGGGAGTTTTACAATAGTGTCATTTCTCACCTCGTGAGGGACACTTTGGTCCGACACGCACTGCTGCAAAGGTACTACAAAGTGGGTTATATTGGCCTTATTTGTATGTACAACAATGCGATAGATGCTAGCGGATGGGGACCACATCTAGATGACATGAGATGCCTATGACCAATGTGATGGAAGTGGAATTGTTTGATGTTTGGGGAATTGACTTCATGGGTCCCTTCCCATCGTCTTTTGTCCATCAATACATTTTACTTGCAGTGGAGTACGTGTCCCGATGGTTAGAGGTGATTCCTTCACAAACAAATGATGCAAAAGTAGTAATTGGTTTTTTAAAAAAATATATTCACTTGATTTGGAACGCTGAGAGCTCGGATTAGTGACAGGGGGTCACATTTTGTGAATAAGTTGATTATCAATCTACTCGCAAAATACGGTGTTAAGCACAAAGTTGCATTGGCATACCATCCACAAGCAAATGGGCAATGAAATTGCCAACTGAGAAATTAAGCAAATATTAGAAAAGACCGTGAATATAAATCGCAAAGATTGGTCTATGAGGTTAGATGACGCTTTATGGGCATACCAGACAGCTTTCACGACGCCTTTGGGAACATCTTCATATCAGTTTGTGTTCGAAAAATCATGTCACTTAGCCATGGAGTTAGAACATAAAGCATTCTGGGCGGTAAAAATGTTGAATTTTGACTTCAAAGCAACGGGTGAAGATAGGCTATTACATTTAAACCAGATGGAAGAATTCAGAGATGAGGCCTATGAGAATTCCCGAATTTACAAAGAGCATACTAAGAGATGGCATGACAAGATGATCAAGAGAAGAGAGTTTTTACCGGGTGAACAAGTCCTCTTGTATAATTTACGCCTTAAACTTTTTCCGGAAAACTCAAATCTCAGTGGTCGGGACCGTTCGTAATTAAGAAGGTATTATCAACCCCTAGAGTAGTGGAATTTTGTCACGCGATGGAGAGACTTTTTTAGTCAACGGCCAAAGGATTGAGCGTTACTTCCATAGGAACCAAAAGGAGGAGGTGTCATACATCGCCATAAGGGATCCTTGATCGAAACATACAGGCGTCAAGCTATAGACGTTAAATTTAACTCTTGTTGGGAGGTAACCCAATGATTTTTCGTTTTTCCTTATTTTGTTTGATTAATTAGATAGGATTTATCTTGTTTATTTTGATTTTGTAGTTAAAAAAAAAAAAAAGGGCTTCAGGTGATGCACGGGTAGCCCGTGCACTTTGGCACGGCCCGTGCTTGTGAAAAACGAAAAAAGGTTGTTCGCCATGACGTTGGAGCAGCCCCTGCGCTTTGGCACGACCCGTGCACATAGAAAATGATAATCGGTAGCTGTTCGGCATGACCTTGCAGGGCAGCCTCCTCGCACTTTGGCATGGCCGATGCACGTAATGACCACTTTGCATTTTAAGTTGGTACATAGGGTTTTTTGTTTCTTTTGAAACACAAAATGTTTGTCCTAAAATCTACACCTCACTACCCCCTTCTATGTTGGACGAAATTCGACCATTACAAGTTGGTTTTCACTCTAAATCTTTCATCTCCACAACACACTACACACAAATCACCATTAAAGTTTGAGATTAGATTTGAGAATTTTTTAGAGGAACACCTAGGGCTAAATTTCGACCTTGTTGTAAAACTTGGAGATTTTAGTAAGAATTGAACTCTCTCTTTTGTTTTTATGAATGATAAGCATTGGTATCGAATTTTGGTGCAATATGTGATGGATTTGTCATGGTTTTCTTTGAATATTCTTAGGGACATTGTATCCAACACTTGTTATGCATCTTGAAGTGGTGAAAATAGTTTGGATTCTTGATTGTGTTATGCTTAGTCATTGATATTTAGACTATGATTGACTAAGATTTATCCATATTTTTATTAGCATTGAAAAAGTTGGATTAGTCCTTGATTTTAGTCTTGTGGAGATACAAAATTATACTCTTTATGGATAAGTTGAACAGTAAGCAAATGTTGAATATTTTTAATAGTTATTAGATGATTTTATTCGCATTCTCATATATTGTTTTGCTAAGAACAATCTTGTACAAATTGAGATGGAGGAGAGAAGAAGACGACAAAGTGAAAGAGCCCAGCGAGAAGTTGATCCAAATAGTCCCAAAGCCTACGGAGTAGATTTAACAAGGGACGAGCATATAGAGGCTTGGAATAGGTTGGTGAATCGTCCAATGTTCCCATCTTATTACGCAGATGATGAGTGTACCTAAGAACTTGGGATACACGATGATGTTTGGAGAATGTTCGAGAGAGTTGTGTCGACTAGGTTGATGAGCGGACGATGGCCCACATACAGATGTCTCACACTTAAATTTTTGAGCACCCTCGAGGTATTAAGAAATCCTCCCTCATGGGAGTCTTATTTGATCCGATTACAGCTTGGTGATACAAGGAGAGAGCTTTGTATTGATGACCTTAAAAATGTTTTGGAGGTGCTGGTCAACGCGACATATATACCACCTGTGGAATACAATCAATAGATTTTCTGGAGATCCCTGAAATGGGAATATGGGTATATGAAGCAAGGTCGACCAATATATCATGGGTACAAAATACTGTATTTCGATATTTACAGAGAGTTGCATCAGCGCCGACCTTCACCCAAGAAAACAAAGGGGTAATGAGCACCAAGGAGTTATTTCTATTATGGTGTATATTGTCAAGCACACAATTCAACACCGCGACATATTTTATTGACCAAATAGAAGTGGTTGCTACTGAGAGTTTGGGCAACATTTCTATTGGAGGTATGATTACCCCTATAGCCCGATCTTATAATATCAATTTTTGGAATTTAGACCCGATGGATGGTGAAAGAAAGAGCAGTCTTGTTGTATTGAAAACAAAGAGGATTATCACGGAAGATGAAGGAGTTTATCTCTTACAATAAAGAGTGGGCAATCCTTTCCCTCTTCCTAACACTACTCTCATCACTATTGATAGTTTAGAGGATCGTTCAAACTTCCTATTAACTTCAGATGCTCATGAACAAGCGAGACAACGAATGCTCGCAAGAAAAAAGAGAAGAGTGGATGAGCTTCATGATGAAGATGAGTTGGAAGAAGTGGAAATGTAGTATGTAGGAAAACCCGAGCCTATGAAAATGAACGAGGATGTTCCAGAGAGTTCACAGCGAGGTGTGACTCGTTCGAGTCATAGGATAAGCAATAGGTTGTTAGCATTAGAGGAGAGAGTCCAGCTGCATCACGAGGAGTTTGTGGCATTCCGAACAGAGCGCCAGCAGTGGACCATAGCATGAGATTGGCGTCAAGAGGAGATTCTTGAGATGATGATGCAAATGACCTAGTGGCATTTATCTCAAGGCCACTATCCACCACCACCACCTCAGTGACTTAATGAGTTGTCTCTACTTTTTCATTTGCATTGAAATTCTATCATTTTCACATGTACACGATATCATTTCTTTCAAGTTTGGAGGAGAGAGAGTTATTTCGGTCAAAAGGGAATATGGAGACAACTCATTAACTCACTGGGGTGGTGGCGATGTATAGTGGCCTTGAGATAAATGCCACTGGGTCTTTTGCCTCATCATCTCGAGAAGCTTCTCTTGACCCCTATCTGATTCTATGTTCCACTGTTGGTGCTCTATTCGGAATGCCATGAACCCCTCTTGCTGCAGCGTCCACAAATGATCATGTATGTCCCAACAACCCATTGTAGAAGAAATAAAGTTGCTGGTCCTCTGGAAATCCATGTTGACGACACCTCCTCAACAAGTCTATGAATCTCTCCCAAGCTTCATATAATGGTTTAGAATTGATTGTCTGAACTGTGTGATATGGACTCTTGAGCGGCAATGTTTTGCTTGGTGGAAAAAACTTGAATAAGAAATTTTGTCTCAGATCATCCCAAGTATTAACACTCCCTTGTGTCATTGTTGCTAACCGATTTCTTGCTTTATCCCTTAAAGAGAAAGAAAATTGGCGCAGACGTATAGCATCATCCGACACTCCATTCATAATGATGGTGTTACTGATTTTCATGAAGTCTGCAAGATGAGAATTGGGATCATCGGTTGGAAATCCCCCAAACTGGTTTTGATGAATCATCGAAATCAATGCCAGTTTTAACTCAAAATTATTAGCATTAATCGGTACATAGTCAATTCCACCATAATTGCGATTTGTCTGAGGGTGAAAGTAATCGCGAATCACTTGTTGTTGGGGTGCATGTCTTTGCCCGGTGAGGTACTGATTATTTCTATTGTTCTAATTGTTATTCCCCTTGTTCTCGTTCGCATCCTCCATAGCTTGGTCTAGATTTCTTCTTTGGTCGTCTAGTAGTTGCACTTATTCTTCTTGTGAATGCTTCAACCTCCAGAGTAAATAGTTCTAATTCTCTTCGCTTGGAGCGAGTGTTCATGTACTACCTGGGCCAACTAAAAAAAAAAAAATCAAACACTATATAAAAAAAAACTAACAAATCTAAACTAATTTTTTAAAGTAGAAAAAGTATCTAAATTAAAAAATAACACTATTTATCGCAATATTAGTACTTCTAATTAAATTAGTCCCCGGCAACGGCACCAAAAACTTGTTCGCCTATTTTTTTTAGCTTCACCACAAGTGAACAACTTAGTTAATAGATATGGTGAGCAAGGTTGATCCCACAAGGACTAATAAATTAACGTAGGAAGTATTAAAATTATAATAGTACTAATTTTATTTAGACGATCCAAATTGTGATTAATGATTAATAAAAACTAAGAATATACTCTAACACGAAACTAAACAAAACAAAGAATCACAAGGAAAAAGATCAAATAAATGGATGGATTCCGGGGTTAGGGTTTCGATTAATCACTATCTTATTATCAAATCAATCAAACCAAAGTTATTATTTATCTTCCCTATAAGATGATCACACAATTTATTTATTCTCTCTATCGAGACAAAATAAATGGTGTAGAGTGGATTACCTACGCTAGCATATCTACTCAACATAGAATAACCAACTCCCAATAGCATAAAAAATTAATAAATCCTCACAAATAATCACAGACTTCTCAATCATGCAATATATTCATGTCAAGTACTCAAGATCTAGCATTGAAACTCGTCTCTCGATTTATGAATCAACACATTGAACATGCTAAATCATTGGCCAAATGATAAAAAAATTCAATAAATCAAGGTACTCGAATAGGGTTCACAACATAACTTCAATTAAAAATCAATAATCCAACAAGAAGTAAATTAACATACTCCCAAGCCCCGGAATCACAAGATGTTTAGCCGGACATGGGAAACGATGAATTCATAGACAAAGTATTCATATCCATATTAATCTAGATGAAAATAAAATACAATGGAGAAAGAAAACTCAAGGATATTTATGGAAAAAGAAAACTCAGGATACAACTTTTCACCTCACACAGGGGTCGTGCGCACATGTACGGGCTGCCCGTGCGTGGTTATTTTCTCCTCCAGTTCTGCTGATGTTTCGCGTATCAACTCCTTACTTCGTGTAATTGTTGTTCCACATAAATTCCCACAATTCACAAGGGTTATACGATCTGCAATGCTACAAATTACCATAAAAGTGCTACAAAAATAGTCAATTTCCTGCAAAACGAGCAAAGCGTAATATCTTTTCCAAACATTAAGAGCACAACCCTTATTACTAATTTAATGCATGTATATCACTTCATTTTAGCCCAAACCATGCCCAAAATATATGCAAAAACCATAATTAACAAAAGGCTTGCTCTGCGGAATAGGAAACCTTTCCACGTGAATAAGAGATCATTCCAACGCAATCTCTCTACAACATAGAAGAAGGCCCATGCAAAGAAGAAAGGAACTTTTGAGGGGGACACTGCAGAAAGCCAGCCAACTGCAGCTACCTTAGTGCCTAAGAAAAGAAGGACAATTTCCCCTCGCAACCCGCTGCTCCTAAGAAGTAGAAGACAATGATGAAGAGTTGGCTACGAGGTGAGCCCGATGAGTCAGCTATGACAGTTGACTCTGAAGGAACTAAATCTAACCCTACTCCACTTAAAGTTCAATCAAAAGCAATGGAGGATAAACCATCTGTGTTAGCTACCAGAGTCTTACAGGAATCGTGTAATGAACAATGATTTTAGGCAGTTGCTACGATTGTTGAGGAGACATCTATTGAAGTTGTTGTTGAGTCGGTTGTTGAGGCAAGGCCTGAAGGAGGAGAAGGCCTCCCTGCTATCAATGTAGAAGATTTTCCAGCTAACTCAGTGTCCGAAGAAGACTCCCCTCTATATCTAGAGGAGATGAAAAGAATTTCTGAATAGTCCTTGTGGAAGCTAAGCAGGAGCAATTTCAGTGCCCAGAGATGATAGAATTGTGGAGTGGATTCTTCACTTTATGAATGGTTCCTCCGTGTCCCAAACATTAGATAATGGATATGTTTGCAGAATTCAATACAAACGAAGGAGGGAAGAGAAGAAAAATGAATCAGAGAATGGCAAGGCTCTAGCAGGGTTTCATAGATACATGTTTGGGACAACTGATGATGAGTTATCTGAAGCAGAAGAAGAAGATATTGAAGAAATTGAGGTGACACCACGGTTGAGGCACTAGAAACTGAGTCGGAAACTCAATTAGGAAGAAATGTGTCTGAGGCCAGTGAAAGAAGTGATGTTTCTACTGCGAAAGTTGATATGATTAATGTTGAGGATGATGATGAGGAAGTGTTTGCTAGTGTGGGTGAGAGCAAACTTTCCTCAAATCCTCCTGCAGTTGAAGAAAATTTGCCAATAGAAGAGTCGGGGCAGATAGCTGAGCCAACTGAGAAAACTATTGTTGATACAACAGAGACCGTAATAGCTGAAGCGAATGAGATAATAGATTTTCCTCCGCCACCTAACCCCACTGAAATCAATGAAGAACCAACTGCTGATACAACTAAGCCAATGACAGTAAATGAACTATCGGTTGAGACTATTGAAGCAGAAGTCATAGAAGAAGTGCATAATGTGGGAAATGATTTAGTAGAGCCAACAGTTGATCATATGAAAATTTATCAGGATGAAACATCTGATGCCGAGAATGTAAATTTTTATAATTCTGTTGAGTTGGAAAAAGAAGGATCAAAGAAAACTGAATCTGAGAGAGCTGCAAGTGACATAATTGTTGAAAATTGGTGACGCAGTTGAGTCAATTCAAGAAGATCCCAGTCCAACAGCAGGATCAAACTTTGCACAATATAGGTTTGTGCTAGTTGATCCTTCCCCACAGGCTGCTTGATCAGATGCAAGTGATGATGTTGAGAATGCTGATGCACAAGACTTAGAAATTAATGAAGCAGAATCTGTTGCTGCCAATGAAGCTGCTAACATAGCTAAGGCACAACCAGTTGAACAGGCTAACACAACTACTCGTGCCAAGTAAACTAACCCAGCTGAGGCACAAATAGCTGAGAAATGAGCTGAGAAAAGCATTTCACTATATGTTTGGGGAGAGGGTATCTATGGAAAGGAGCTTCTCTGGTCTCCGTCTCATAATTGATGATACAGTGAAAACATTATCAGAGACATGTATGTCTTACTGCACAGAGTCAAAGAATGGACTCAACAGTCTCAAGCTCTAAGAAAGGAAAAACAAGAAAGATTTAAAAGATTGTTCAACAAGTTAGTCATCTGGGGTTCTGACCAAATCTCATCAAAATCGCCAGAAAGTCAACTTTGATAGGATGAATTAAAGTAGCATAATAACATAAATTTATTGGAAACTAAGATTGAGAAGAAATTTAAACACTTAGAGGCCTCGATGAATTAGAAACTATATTGTCTACAAGAACAGTTGATTGTACTCAATGCCATTCACTTTGCAGCCAAGTTAATGGTGAATATGAAACTGGACTTCATCATCAAAATCATTCAACCTCCCTCTGTTGTTGATGCCAAAAAGGGGGAAGTAGGACCCTCAACATCTGGCACTACTTTGGCACTTCAAATTCCTCCACAGGTCTCAGTGAACAGAGACCCGAAACATAATTGTAGAAGGCAAGGGACGAGATGGTTGCCTTAGACAAGAGTCAAGAGGCCAGAATTGAGATGCTTAGAAAGAAGTTTGGAGGACCACCATTAGGTTTGATTTTAAAGGATATGACAATGATCTATAGGGATTTTACAAAGGAATGACCCTGGAACAAGATTGGAACACTTACTGGGGAAAAGGGCTTGGAAGGTATTCAACTGCCAAAAGATCAGCCAAGTAAATAGCAGCAGAGTACTTCCAGCAACCAACATAAAGCTGGTGGTAGCCAACTAATATGACGAAGCAATAGCGAAGTTCCAGGAACAGGGAGTGATCATGAACCTTCCAATGGGAGAGGAGAGTTCATATGCCACCCCAAGAAGAGGTTATCCCCGAGGAAAAAAGATATATAGGCAGTGGATTTCCAACGACCCTAATAGAAGAACAATTTCCTATTAGCCAGGTGTTGATCAACATGATTTAAGAAGAGCCAGAGGCGGAGGTGACAGAAGATAGGCAAAGATGATACTTGTTAAAATTGTATACTTTACATTTCAATTGTAAATGTACATTGTAAAAATACATGTAAGTGTGTTAAGTTGGTTTTATACCATTGATTTGGGCATCCTAGACTAGAGTTTTGTATTGTTTTTGAGTACTTTGAGTCGTTTTTATTTTATTTTGTGTCGAGTCATTTGAGTGGCCAATTTCATGTTGATGGCTAATTATATTGATCTTAGAGACATAGTAATGAATCGTGTGTCAGGAGAAGCATGAACGATCAAACAATATGGGGATTGACTTCACGAAACATCCAAACGCATCAAGAATTTTCAACACTGGTATGCTTTCGTATTTTGACCATAACATTCTCTATAAAACTTATATTAAGTTGATTCAAGTTGCTATGGAAAGCTACGAAATAATTCTACAACTCTTTTGAAGACTGCGGAAGCTAATTCAGATGTTTTGATGGTGCCTCACAACCATAAAATGAAGCGTTGTAGCACATGCCCAAATTAGGTTGCAGTTGTTGTGGCCCTACGACACCAATTTCCGAGTACTGCGACACCAACAAATGTGAGGAATGTCTTAACAACTTATACTAAAACTTAACACCGTACACCTGCGATAGAAATTTCATGAACTAAGTGCCCGAAAGATTCTGAATAAAAATCAATCCTTTCATTTTAAATTATTTACTTTCAGTGGAAAGATGTTGGTGTAGTTTTGGCATCAAAAAAAGAGGGAAATTTTTAGGAACTGTATTGTATAGATTTTGATGATGCTTAGAAAAATATGTATTATAGAATTGGCACCCAATTTCTTTGTAATTTATGTATATGTAATAGATAAGATATAGACTGACTCAAATAAGCTTAGTATACACTCAGAAGATTGGCTAAAGAAGTTTTAGAAGACTCGTAACTGAGTAATAAAGATCCAACAGAATCTCAGTAGAGTACCTTGTTCAAAAGTTTAATGACCTGAATTTTGTTTAATTGCTTAATGATAATATTTAATTATGTTATTAAATTATTCTAGATTTTATGATGTATTTTTTTTATTTTGTTGGATTTTATAAAAATACTTTGGCCTTGTATATAGATTAGAGTATTGAAACAAGCGCCCATATTGTTAGTAAGTCCATTATAAGCCCATGTACCTTAAACCTAGTCCAATTAGGAGTAGGTTAAAACACAGATAATAGACACGTTAAATGCCACTTTAGAGAAATGAACCATGCACGACAAGTAGACAAGAGAGAAATCGGCCAAGAAGAAGAGAAAAGAGAAAAGAGAAGAAAGAAAAGTGACTTCCCCAACGCGATTGATTTGAAGGAGGCCTGAATAGGATTTTTTCTACCCCTATGTTAAACAGGCAAGTAATCTCATTAGTTCATGTAGATTTATAATTCAGTGTGCAATATTAATGATTTTATACGTGGTTATGTCGAAGGTTGAGTTCCGATTTGTTGCGCTGGTTATCGCATGTAAGCAACACGGTTAAGTTGAAGAATTTGATTATCTGATATCAATTAATCTAAATGTATTGGAACCCGTGTTGATTGCATATTGAAACTCGACATCAATATATTATCTTTTAATTTAATAGCGAATGCTTCAAATTCAATTGTTCTGTACAAGCATGTGATCAAACACATTTTTATAAGTTAGATTCCTACATATACCTCTAAAAGTCTGGGGAATGAATTCTAATTTGTTTCCATATTTCAATTGAATAAAATAGTTGATCTTATTATAATTATTGAGTCATAAACTGGATACGCATTCCAACAACTGATCTGGTTCAATGTTAGTTTAGGAATGAAAAATCATTGACAAAGATTTGGGTTAGACTGTGTAACGGGTCTTTTCCATTGGACGGATCCAACCCGACTAGATTTTTTTTTAATTTTGCCGGTTGCATTTTTGTAATATTCTGGGGCGTGCCATAGGATCTCCATACAAGTGACATTTTTGTAATATTAGGGGCCTTTAAAAGTATTAGTTTTCCCCCTGAAAAGTATTAGTAGTACATCTTAAATGTATTAGTAGTACATCTGAAATGTTTTAGTAATCCCCTTGAACAATATTAGGCAGTGAAGTAATATTAGGTAAACCTCAAAAGTATTAGTTTTTCCCTAGAAAAGTATTAGCAATTACTTGGAAAAGTATTAGTAATCCCCTGGAAAAGTATTAGTAACTTCTTGAGCATTTTGTTTAGTAATCATCATGAGAAGTATTGGTTTTTCCCTGCGAAAGTATTAGTATTCCACTAAAACTCATTAATAATCTTATTGAAAAGTATTAGGTTTCTCGATTAAAGGTATTTTAGTATTTTTCCTAAAAAGTATTAGTAGTCCTCCCAAAAAGTATTAGTATCCCTCCTAAAAAGTATTAGCAACGGTTAGCGGATGTTGTTGTTGTGGTGTTAGTAGTTGTGAGGGTCAATGGCAGATTGACCACGGGTCAGGTATTTGGATCCGTCTAACGAATTAGATCCATTAGACAGTCTGAAAAGAGACTAACCCAAGTTATTTTAGTTAGTTGTTGGTTATATTAGTTGATGGTATCCCTAATTAGTGGATCATATACGGGTTTCCCTTAACTAATTGGATATAGGGTTTTCCCTTAAATTAATATAGTATTTTCCCCTAACTAATTGAATGTAGGGTTTTCCCCTAACTAATTGGATATAAGGTTTTGCCGAACTAATTGAATGTAGGGTTCCTCATAACTAAATGAATTAGGATTTCCTCTAACTAAATGTAATGTAGGGTTTTCTCCTAACTAATTAGAAATAGAGTTTTCCTTAACTAACTATATGTAAGGTTGTTCCTAATTAATTGAACATAGGGTTTCCCCAATTAGTTGAATGTAGGGTTTTGTTCTCCAATTGTTTCAGCAAATGTGATTTAATTATTATGTTATGCGCTATGTTTATTCTTGCATTCAATGAAAAGTTACATTACTTATGTTCATGCATCATGTTAGTGTATGATCATAACATTTCACAAGCATACAAGGACTAAGTAAAGTCGAGTTTTATGGTTAAGATTAATAATGTTTTTCAAACCAAAATGGATTCACATTATTTTATGATGCTGGAGTTAGTAGGAAATGGGCACGGGTGACCAGCGTTTCGACAATGTGTCGCATGCTGCTAATGTTAAATGTTCAAGGAAATGGGCCTACGGGAAAAATGTTATCGGGTACAAAATAATTGAACCCAATGCGACCCTGATTAGAAGAATGTGTCACCAAGTGAGCTCGCGTCCTAAGAATATTTTACGAAAAGAAAGACAATGTTTTAAGTACGAATATGAAATATTTTTAAGTAAAGGAAACGTAAGGTTTTATAAAGTTATAAAGGTTAACTTATTGCATTAGGCATACTTTCATGCATGAGGTTACTTGTTGAACTTCTTTAAGCTCATTCCACGAATGTTGGTTTTTTTCCAGTTGCGAACAATGAAGAGAAATTAGATGGTAGGGTGCAGTAACTCAGAAATCCACATCTTTCATGATTTCATGTCCTTCAATTTTCTTTAATTTAATGTTTGACTTATTAGTTTACTAAACATTGAATGTCGTTTTATTTTTCAGTATAAATATTTTTTGACAAGAAGTTATTTAAATTATTAGTATTTATTTCCGCTGCAAACCTTTCGAACAAAGTAAAGTTTTAAGTATTCTGTATTTTTAGACATTCTTTAAAGTATTTTTATTTATTTATTAATTTCCACACCAAAGTTCAAGTAAGCTAGAAAAGGGTGTTACATTTAATGATATCAGAGCCCGGGATTTTCAAAATCGATTCTGTAAACTTTAGAATGATTTAATTTACGACAAGTTTAAAGTTAACGACTCTTGGGTTCTAAGTCGCGCTTTGAGCATCTCCCTCCACAATTTGGTATGTTTTACATTTATTGTGGTTATGAATTGGTATGTATATTCTTTATGAAATGTATGCTTTGTGTGAATGTTTAATGGTGGATTAGATCTAATAGATGATAATTGAATTTCATAAGTATGTATAGATAAAGAGATACTACAATAAGATTCTAGAACAGATAAAGAACGTGAATTCAAGGCATACAGGGTGAAACCCCATCACACGCTTGTCCAACACTTTTGAGTAATGAAACAAATGAGAGATCGTATCACCTTCGTCAAATGAAATATAGGGTCTATGTTAGGAGAGATCAATGTATGGGGACAATCATTACCCCAGAATGACATAAACTATTTGATGAGCCTAGGAGTAAAGTTGAGGGGACACAGAAACTTCACAAGAGAGTTGAAACCTCTTTAGCTATGGCGAGAAGAGACTAGAAGACAAACCCATAAGATTTTATTCCTAGGAGTCCATACGAACCAATGGGAACTAAGGTTTAGATTGAGGAGATGCAAGTTTAGAGGTTGTAATGGGTTTGTTTTGAGGGACAGTTTATCGAGAGCAATAGTTAGAGCATGTTCTAGTAGATACATGCATGCTAGTAGTCGATAGTAGAAGTTAATTTTATTCTTTTTTATATCATTATCTTGTAATTACAAGGAATTCGTTTTTATATGCTATAAAACACTTATTTTATTTTTCTTTAACTTCCAGCGTGATTTTTTTATAAAGATATTATTTTGTATTGTGTTTTATTGTTTTATGTTTCCATAGAAACAATTCTAGAATAGAATTTATTATTATAAGTACTTAATGAATCCAGTGAACCTATAACATCTTACTAATCATGAGTCGCAATACTCGCAATGCATACAATGATGGCAATGGTGCCAACAACAATAACAATACTCAAAGGACCCCTTTGACTGTCGAGGCCCTTGTGTAAGCATTGGCTACATATGGCCAGGCTAACCAGACCAGAAGAGTTGAGACCCCTGAAAGGAATCGGCTATCAGACTTCCTTAGATTATCCCCACCGTCCTTTGCGGGTACAACTGATCCTAACGAAGCTAAGGGATGGGTTACGGAGATGCGAAAAATATTTTTCAGGGGTTTAAGGTGAGCACATCAAAGCAAAACTATAGTAATTATTTACGCTAATGAGAAAGACTGCTCGTCATCTAGTTAATTGTTTACTCATGGTTCTACCAATCTACGTGGTTTGTTCATTATTCGCGGTTTAATCAAAAAAGACTTGTAGACAGGCTTAATTCTGGATCAAAAGGAGGCTTGTAGAATTATGCAATATGTTCCCTTCACGTATGCATCATATTGTTTCTAATAATGCAATATGTTCCCTTCACGTATGCATCAAAATGAACATATTATGCAATAAGTTTTCCACAATATAAGAAATATATGTATTCTGAATATGCAATTTATTCAAACCAAGTATGCATTGTATCGAGCATCTTTCAATTACTAACTATGCATTGTGTTACATTTGTATATGTATCAAACAACAAATAACTATACATCAAACAATAACTAACTATAAATTGTCTCTTAATGATATATTTATTGAATAACAATTAACTTAACATTATCTCATTACTATCTAGCACCAAATAAAATATGAATATGTAGTATATTATAACCATGTATTTATTAAGCAACAACTAAGCGTGCGATTAATACGATAATTACCTATGCAGTATATGTATTCTAAATATGCATTATAGTCACAATATGTATGTCATGCGTTAACGGTGGAACTATGACAGAGAGAGAGAGAGAGAGAGAGAGAGAGAGAGAGAGAGAGAGATTTGATTATGGGATTTGATGACAATTTTTATGGGATTGATATATGTATGGAAAGTAACTGATATTGTTTGATTTTATTTTCATTTTTATCCACACGTATTTAATGGTAAGGGGGTTACATTTTATTTTGATTTAACAATGTTACCCTTTTTGTGATTAAATGAAATATTTATTTTATTTTATTAATCTCAACCATCAATTATTTAATTGGAGCGGTTGAGATTATTTGATCAAATGACATCCATTTCCCATTGTGAGACCGTAGGGACCGATCTCGGCCATCGATAGATAATTTTGGATGACCTAGATTTTTTCTTTATTTTAGTAAGTGAGATACTACGTGATTGACATTAAGGGTAATTTAGTAATTCTTTAATATTTTGGATAAGTTATAGAAGACAAAAGGTAATTGACTTGTACACGATCTTAGTAAAAGATTTTTACCATATTTTAATCATGTATTATTGTTGGTGGCTTCTTTTTAAAGTTTTATACTTTTGGGAGTTTCTTCATCCTCACTTTGTTCAATGGTTGAAGACTGGATTTTTTATTATTGCTAAATATATGGTATTGGGTCATTGCATGTGTAATGTAACTTTGTTGCCTAGTTAAAAGTATGTCTATGCATTTTTTATTTATTGATGTTCCATATATAGTATTGGATCATTGCATGGTTAATATAATGTTGCTAATTAATTAGAAGGATATCACAATACTTTTAAATATTGTCGCTGCATATACAGTATTGTATCATTGCATGCCTAATGTAATTTTGATGCTTAGTTCGAAAGATGTCATTGTATTTTTTACATCATGATGATGCATATATAGTATTGGGTCATTGCATGATTAATATAATATTGTTACCTAATTAGAACGATACCACTGTATTTTTTTATTTACTCGTTGTTGCATATGCTGTAACTTCATATCGATTAAGCCACAACAACAACAAGAAATCAAACCAAAAGTATTATTAGTTGAAAATACCATGTTCCATTTCTACAACGCAATTCAAAAACTTTTTTTTCTTCTAATATGATACAACATATAAGAATGAAGAAGATGAGAAGAAATTTGTATTCGGATGCTAATTCGTGAGTGGAAGTAATTAGGATGCAACCAAATCAATAATCGATTCTTTCGGTAATGTTATAAATGTTCCTTATATTTAGGTAGTTATTATTAGTATTGCTTTACAAGATTATCCTTAATGTGAATAAATTAATTTAATAATAAACATATTTGCCCCTTAATCTGAGCCATCCAAAAATTTCTAGCAACGGCTGAGATCAGTCCCTAGGTCTCACCCAAACACTGGTTTCATTGGAACCATTATATATATATATATATATAAATATATATATAAAGAGGAAACTTGATGGTCATTTTTATGCCTTTCATTTTAGTAAGAGAATGTCTTTCATAGGACCGTATTACGGATCCTAGCTAATCCGTAAGACGGATCCTACAATCTGGATTCAGTCATTAAAAAAAAAGAAAAAATCTTTTATTATCCCATAACTCCAGGCGGCGGGATATTTTAGCAGATATTCTTTCTCTCTCCTTTTCCATGTCTCTCTTTCTCTCTCTTCTTTTCCCGCAGGTTGTACTCCATTTTCTTTCATAACTAATACCTTTTACTGTGAAAAATGACACTTTTCTGCAATAGTGATACTTTTAGATTAAACATGATACTTTTATGATGGACATGATACTTGAACATTTTAAATTCTGTAAGATAAAAAGTGATACTTGTTCCACAAATAATGATACTTTTGAGCAATAAATATGATACTTTTAAGATGCAAAATGATATTTTTACAATTTAAATATTGTAAACATCAAAAGTAGTATTTTCCACCAATTAGTGATACATTTTAGCATTAATTATGATACTTTTAAGATCACAAGTGATACTTTCACATTTTAAATATTGTAAACATAAAAAAAGTACTTTCATGTAATTAGTGATACTTTTCAATATTAAATATGGTACATTTAAGATACACAATAATACTTTCGCATTTTACGTACTTCCAAGTACAATGTATAAGGTAGGTCACTTTTTAGACAAATGATGAGACTTTTAAGGCAATTTATGATACTCTTAAGGCAACTTATGATACTTTCAACATGTGCAATTATGTTTTAATATTTTACATATCCTAGTGCAAAATATTGATATTTTTCATATAATTACTCACACTTTTCAGATTATATGAAATAGTTTTAGGTTGTTTTGATTGATAGTGAACTCCCCAGAAATACTTAAAAAATAGACATAATAATTTTAAAATACTAACTCGTTGAATAATACTTTTCATAATATATTACTAATATTTTTCAGATTATATATGATACTTTTCATCAACAAAATGAATATTTTAAAAAATAGCGAGAGAATTGTCAACATAAGATAAGATACAAATGAGAAATACTACATACATAATCACTAAACATTTATAAAGAACACCATTCTGTGGGATAAAAACATATAGTATCAACATTTGTATTAACTTTTTTATCAAATTGTTGTCCTCTTTTTTTGGAACTCTTCTACAACAATATTTTCCAATTCACGATTAGCGCCACCTTCCTTCAGCGGACTTTCTTATTTTTCATCAACTTTTTCCGAAGTCCTTCCTACTATAATGCCTTTTTCCGGGTTGCTTCTTCCCCTGTTTCTCCTGTACACCAAATGTATCTATCGTGTCATATACAAATATGAAAAAATTAATACTTCTAAGACAATTTCTGATATTATTAAGGCAAAATTCATAAATACGCTTATTAATAAATCTAAAAATTTCAGTCACCATCAAACAAAAAATCAAATCAAAATGTAGTTTAACAAAAAGGTCAATGTTGAAGTACATGCAAAGTCATATAAATATATGTTTAATGTTGAAATATAGTGACATAAAACTGATACTTTTAAGCAATAAAAAATGCTTTTTTCCACTTCAGTACACTATATAAATCAAAAGAAAAACATAAAAAAACCTTCAACAATGGTAAACAACTCTCCCCAACAACAAACAATTAGATGTGAAGATACTCCACGCGTGATGATGAACGATCGATAAAAACCGACGACAATAACACACCTAAAAGAGAGAGCAAGCACAACAAGAAAATAGCTGCACAAAAATGATAAGAAAAACTGAGTTTTCGTATGAGAATAAGCACAAAACATGGGAAGAGAGAATGAAAAGAAACAAAAGAAAAAACCCTATATAAAAGATACATAAAAAGAAAAAACTGGATTAAAAACTGGATTTCATTCATATTAAATCTTCTGGCCAAAATTAGCTGTGTGAAAAAATAGAGTGATACTTTCAAGTGTAAAAAGTAATACTCTTATGTTACCTGGTGTGAACATACTAAAAAAACTAGTATCTTGAGATAAAATATTAGTTTTTATACTAAAAACTATAACTTTATTTTTTCTCTGGGAAATAGCCATGGCAAGATCATAAATGGAAATTTTAACCTCTTACTTCAAGCCTCACACAAAACCATCAATCATTGTTGTCTTGAATTCAATAGCTGTTTTTTTTTTTTTTTTTTTTTTTGAATTGAGCAAATTAATAAATAAATTATTCTTTTACTATGTTGCAGCGACCACCCTCTTGAGTCATGACAATTGTTGAGAAACAGAGTAATAACTCGAATGTGGCAATTTTGAATTAGATATTTTGTATCAGTTACAAGTTTTTAACACAGCAAAAGCCACTCAATCCAATATTATAGCATATATATTTTTATTCCAATTATAATTTTAATCAGAAAACCGTACCCCAGTTAAGTAAGTGGGACCAACATGGGCCTAGTAATTATAATGGTGTTTGGACCGAAGCAATTTGGTGGGCTTTGACAATTGAAAATAATTAAATATGGGTCCATATAGTGTACATCATTACCCTTCTTTAGCCCACACCACCACCATATCTTTCAATGAAGAATCACCATTAGAATTTAGAACTCTCCTAATAATGCACTCAAAGGTGGATATTTTGGTGCATAAACTTTTTAATTTCAATATGGATCTCATTGCCAATTGAATGGTGAGTAGCATCATGATTCGTGTACAACTCATATTATGCATATTATAAAGGATAAACCTTGTCCCTGAGGGCCCCCACTGCTCTTGCTCTAGAGTTTTTTGGAGGAGGTGAATTGCGGGATATGCCTCAACAAAGTAGGGTTAGAACTCTCCTAATTAGAATAAGTCGATATTTTGGTGCATAAACTTTT
The DNA here is from genome assembly GCA_016081115.2 of Rehmannia glutinosa. Lineage (NCBI taxonomy): Eukaryota > Viridiplantae > Streptophyta > Magnoliopsida > Lamiales > Orobanchaceae > Rehmannia > Rehmannia glutinosa. The sequence goes on along the minus strand of CM071927.1, from coordinate 60,547,119 downwards.
TAATTTCAATATGGATCTCATTGCCAATTGAATGGTGAGTAGATTAAGTATGTACAACTTGCAATGGTCAGTAGCATCATGATTAAGGTACATGTTCGAACCTCCACATTGTTTTGGGTGCCAGGAAAGCGGACATCACATCACCCAGGTCCTTTACCAGTTGAACTATTATATTTATGCATAGAGAGATGCTACTACGTGAAATATTTATTTTATGGAGACCAAATGTGGGCACAAAATTTTCTATTCCATACTATGTATTGGGTGCAATTAGGTTGCATCCATATTTGAGATAATAGGTAGTCATATTTAAAGGAGGTTTATCTAGAAATCTCTCCCATCAGGATTCTAACTGAGATAAGGAATTGAGATATATTGATATCTCTCATTACAATGTCAGTCTACGGAAAATATACGTCTTCCAAACAACGAGAAAACAATCTCTCTTAAAATTTCCTTGTACGATTTTCTCCATGTAGCATCACCAAAAAATTCTCCAAGGGTTTAATGTGTGCACGTCAAAGTGAATAACTTTAGTTGTTATTTGCACCAACAAGAAAGATGGTTCGTGATCTTGTTCGTTGTTTATTCATGGTTCAACCAATCTACGTGATTCAATCATTATTTGCAGTTCAATCAAGAGGATGCTTGTAGATAGCTTAATCATGGATCAAAAGGAGGCATGTAGATGAGCTTAATCCTAGCTACGTGATCGACAGTTCGGCAGCAAATAGGTATACTCGATCCACATTATATGTAAATATGTGATTTATATTTTGGCCATATTTGCTAACATTGGTATCAGAGTCATTAGGGCTCGATCTCGCCTATTTGATGTGCTTGAGTTTGATTATACATGTGATTTGATTTTTTTATTAAAAAAATTCGAATCTGTATTTCTATTTATATATACAATATTGATGTCAAATTGTAGATCTCGAGAAGACAATTAATTTGATATATTATATATGAAAAATAGATTTGAAATGAATAAGTTATGTCGATTCAAAGTTTTTAGAGAAAAAACAAAAATGTTTATCGAACTGTGTGTCAAGATTTGTACCCTTAAGTGCAGATTTCTTTTTCATAGGGTGTGCTTTAGTTTTTCTTGATATGAGCGTGTGGGCGGTGGGTGCAACTATTGAGTGTGCATATTGTGTTCAAGCGCGGCTGCTGCTATATTAAATTAAAAAAAAATTGTCGCCACGCGAGCGCCAATTTATAGCACTGAGTTTTGCCGCTAAGTTGCACGATGACTGCCATGCGGGCATGTGATGTGGCGCTGGGATGGAACGCCACAAGGGTGCTGAGTAATGCCTAAGTGGTGTATTCCCCTTTTGATATAAAGAAAAGGTGTTCTTTGTCCAATATGGATTTGCACCATAGATCTTTTAATATAATTGATGCATGCTCACCACTAGGCCAATATGATTTCTTATTATATCACCAACATGTTTTCTATTTATATAGAAGATGGAGAGCACATTTTTTTTTTTTTTTTTGCGCATTGGGAAGCTTACAAACTTATTTTCGTGCATTATTTTTATAGTAATAATCCATGTAAAATACGTAAGAAAAAATTATTTTGCACATTAAAGTGATTACTTTTTGCACATGATAATGCATGCAAATTATTGTTGTGCAATGTGATGCATGCAAAAAAATATTTTTCGCACATAGGATGCATGAGATTGTTTTCCGCATTAAGTGCAGGAAATAAAATTATTTTTGCAATGCATGCGAAAATTATTTTTGCATATTGGTGCATGAATCATATTTTTCTTTCACGTAAGGTGCATAAAAGATATATTCTTTTTGCGCATTATGATGCAAGCAAAAATATTTTATATGATTTATGTATTACATGAGTTGCATGCTTTATTAATTGCTTATGTGTACACAATTTTTTTGTGATGCAATTAATTGAGTATATGTGAATTGTGATATGAATTAGTTTACATTTTGAATGAATGGACATTGACATACGGCTGCTCATGTATTTTTGTGTTTACTAGTTATATATTAATATTATTTGTGCGAGTTAACTTTTGACAATGTCGGTAATTCAATTTTCTCATTTATATTTTAATTTTTTAGATTGATTAGCCTTGAAAATATGCAATTTTTATTTTTTTCAAGACATGTATTTTTTGGGCTAATTTCAGGAGGCCATGTAACATCAATTTTATGGGGATATTTTTTGTTTTACCACAATAGATATAAGTTATCTCTACGTGATGTACCATATATCAATGTCGTGCATAGGAGCTATTTTTCTTTATTATTCATATCTCATGGTTTCATGCATGATTATTTATTGGACATTGATAATTTTATTTATGGATCAGTAATTTTTATTGTGATCTTCAATTCGGTGGGAGATGATTACTAGCCTTGATGGAAAAAATTTGATCTCATTGAATTGAAGAAAATAATAAAATATTACTTGGATCCATAATAAAATATTTAGACCGGTACCTAATTGTTTGCGCAATTTATTGAAAAGTGTTTTTTTTACCGAATTCACCAACTTTAGCTTAGACAATTTAGCATGAAAATAGACAAGTTATCCAATATTGTCGCAACTTCAACGCAGACAATATGCTTTCAGATTAAAGAAAATATTTGCGCTTTAATTTGTTTAAGTCGCAAATGTAAGAACTTAATTGCCCGAATTATTGTAGGTAAGATGCTTATAATATACTTATGGATCAAGAATTAAGTTTGCGCTTTAATTTATTTATGCCGAAGATTTAATAATTTAATAAAAGAGTTAGATATATATTTTTGCAATATGAGTTTACGAGTAAAAATCTATCGTTATCCAAATTCGCTATATGAGCTGAATTAAGGATATTAGTAGCTTGTGCTATTATTAATGTAAATTGCTTGTCTAGAGACTTATTATAAGAAGTTGAGAAATACACAAATAATTGCACTTGTCGCTTATATTGACCGACTTAAACCAACTTGAGTGAATGTTAGAACAATCATAATGTAGTGTGACAAGAGAAAAAGCTAAAACTAGAACCATAAATTGATCCATAAAGTGATAAGATGTGTCATCTTATTGAATAAGGCAATTAAATATCAACAAATATTAAGTGCAACGATGAGATTGCAACTTCGATCGCAATTGTATTGAGATGACGTTTGACTATTTAATTGCTCTATTATTATTTTTTTCACTAATTTTTCCAAATCTCTACATTCGTGGATTGTAGATATTGGTTGATTTAGCATGAGGTAAAGATTGAGCGCATGTGTAGGACTATTATCTAGTTGTTCAGCTAGATAGCACACAAGAGGAGGCTAAGAAGAGTCACCACAACCTCAATAATTGGTGTGAGCAACTAGATGTGTCGATGTTATCTTATTCAGATAAATGAACTTGTAAGACATTTGTTGAGTGAGAAGACTTGTCTATATTTTCTTTGTTATGAAATTTGCTTTAGATAGTATTTATGTTAGGTATTATATTTATATCACGACACGTGAGGTTAGGAGGACGATTGTATTAGCTCGAGGAGGCTTTATTGTCTAATATGCTAAGGCCAATCTCCCTCAGTATATTTTTTTTCCAGCGGGGTAAGCTTGCTAGAAGAATGAAAGATGACTACTTTTCTTTTAAAGCTAAGTCCACTAAATTTTTAATGTTTTTCTCATTTGATGTTTTTCCAGTGGGGTAAGCTTGCTCGATTGTATCTTTTAATGTTTTTTCTCGCTTTTACAGGAATATAACGTTTTGTAACTTGAAATTGAATATGTTCATCTGTCACCATCTGGGCATCTGGAGTTGGCACTTCTCTCAAAGCTTGAATTGGTGCATCAAGATATCGTTCATCCACAATTATAATTTTTTGCATAATAGTGCACATCGTCATTAAATATTCCAAATTACTCTTACTCTAATAACGTGTTAGATTTGCCACAGTTGCAAATCAACTTTGAAGAACTCCAAATGCACGCTTCACATTTTCCTACATTATTCTTGTATTTATTGTAAAATATTTTTTATTCAGAATACGTGATCATGAATTGTTTACACAAGTGTGGACCATTTCGTGTGTAAACTATCATCTAAATAATACAATGTGTTGTTTGTTGAAAGATACAATATGCTAGAAGAGAAATACCTCTAGCAAGGTTAGAAGAAAAGATGAGATCTTTCAAACACATTAATATCATTATTAGATCCTGGCATACCAAAGTATGCATGCCATATCGAAAGGTTATAATAACCTACGATTTTTAGAATAATAGTTGGATCTCCACTGCGACTTGCATATTGTCCTACCAAAGCTATTATGATAATATTTCCACGTGCAATACATATAATTTAGACTAGCTAACACTCATGGGGAGGCACGTTGTCTACCAATATAAAGTAGTCTAGCAACATCACTAGCGATAGGCGATCTTAAATATTGCTCTCAAATATCTCCAAAATAGCACGATAAAATCTCTTGACACATTAAATTGCAATAGACTCTCCACTATAGATGTACATGTTAATCGCATCTGTCGAAATTGCATATTCTAATATTGGAAAGTTGCTGCTATTTTCAAGTTTAGACAACCAAAGTCTTCTGGTCACATCGTTTCGTTGCATAAAATAACATTCATGATTTTTAACGATACGAAAAATACGAAGAAATAAATTTGGGACATTTGAAAATGCATACGAACCTATTCTTCCTTATAGGTTGGATTTTCAGTAATCATTGAAAAGATGTTGAGCTGCTACTCGATTAAGACAATCTATTTTATGACTAGGAACCGAGCCTCGAACAGTAGTCGTGTTCATTTTGGTTTCTAAAAAATCCTGCTATGATAAGATTTTTATTGTAAATTTGTTGATACATCAATTGTTGTTCTGCATCATTACTATTGATTATAAGTTCAAGATCATCATCTGATGAGCTTGAAGAAGAATATGAATAAGAAGAGCCATCAAGATTGAAGTTCATTTTTTTATAAGGAGCAAAGATGAGGGTGGGTTATGGTTGGAGATAAATTTATATGAGAGTAATGTAAGCTTCTTTTACAATTGTTTTGTCAGGTTTTTGATATAACTAGTAAGAAATGCGTGCATTGTATATAATTCATATTATTTTTTAAAAATATGATATAAATTAAAATTTCATTGAGTAATATTATAATAATATATGGTGTTCTAAAATTTAAAAAGTATTCTTAAATGAATATGTAAAAAAATTATTTCAACTATTTCATAATATACCATTTTAAGTATGTATCAACATGAATGATATATTTATAATTTCAAATCAACAAATTTTAATTAAATAATAAAACTCCATATCATATTAATCATTATCTTGTATGGTTTTGCCATTTGAAGAAGTTTTTCTCTGAGTTGGTTTGATGAGTTTTCTTTGCATTAGTGCATATGTGAGATTCGGCAATTCACAATTTTATCTGATTCTTAATTCAGAGTAATATATCTTTTATTTCTTGATCAAGATTATGAACTATGGAGCGTCCTAATGTACATGTTTGAACTCTGGAATATTCTTGAACAGGAGTATACTACACATACTCCAGAGGAGGAAGCCACACTAGCCGCCACAAAGAAGAAAGAGCATAAGGAGAATAAGACCAAAGATGCAAGAGTCTTGTCATTTATGCACCACGGGGTAAGTCGATCTATTCTTCTCGTGTATTGGGTTGATGCCATATTTTTTGAAATAAATGGAAATATATAAAAGAAAGGAAAATTTCCTTATCACAAGATGATCAGGTAGCTTTGGAAAAATAATGTTAAACTTTAGAAAAAATAAACAATAAAAATAGCTTAAAGATGCAATTTAAATGAAGGGCGTCAATTTGTGGAGGATTTAAGAATGACATTGTCATTTGTTTTTTTAGAACGTGCTCGAGTATCGTATTGATGGTTTAATGTAGCCTGTGGAATGTCGGCCCAGGATCCTCGAGCCGCAATTTTCATATCCTTCATAGCTTTTGAGGAATCACATGAGTGATGACAAACAGAGTAGTTGAGGAGTCCCCTAGCTTGGTCTTTAAAGCTTCGAATTTGTCTGCCTCAACTTGAAAACTAAAGTTAAGAGGATAACTTGATGTTGAAGATGTTGAATCATGAGTTGAAGTCAAAGTCGTTTCATCATTCTCTTTTAGATTCGAACTTGATTCAACAACATTGGAATAAACCACAATAGCTAGCGGATTATCTTGGGTCTTTGGTATGGTGTGATCATTTGTAACCTCTAAAATGAAACCTGGACTGCAATATTTTTTGTAGAGCATAAAACGGATTGCGAGTGGAGATGTTTTGTTGAGGGCATGAAGGTCGGGTATTTCTACCATTAAAATTTTAGTTAATGGCTAGTAATTCATCATTGTCCATCTGAACTACTAGCGGTTAGACCAATGCAATGAGGTTGGTCCTTGGCACTAGGGTAATCTTCCTCAGCATAGTTTGCCCAACATTTACTGGCAGCAATATTAAGGGCTTTTCGACCGTTGGAATCCTTAACAATAGAATGATTATGAAGAGGGGGAGTGGGCCCTTGTTCAACATCCTTAAGAAGACATTGTTTTGCAGAATCCAAAGTGTTAAAGAGATAGGTCGATGAGAGGGAGAAAGATCCTTATCCGATTATCAGCCGTCATAAGAGCCGCAAACTAATTTTTCAAAGTGACACCCTTGGAATAATAGCCGAGAGGGTGAACCAACATGTAATGCAAAGACCATTTAGTCCACCGAGTTATCTACAACCTTATCCTTATCTGTAGATGAATGAACAGTTCTATAAACCTTACGAACACGTGATCTACCCCTCTTGGATGAAGGGTCACAACCATGAGACTCCTTAGGGTCGAGGTAAGTGCATCTCTCACTTGCAATTTAAGTAGCTTATTTGGAGTCGATATTTTGGTAGGCCTATGATGATCAATTAAGTAATTGGATGTATGTCAAGAGTTGTATCTCACTGTATATGGCAAAAAAATATAATGACTGAAAAGAACATGGAGCTATCGCACTCAGTGGCGGCTGTCTTTACATTCCATGGTCAAAGATCATGTTCTTGGTCGAGAAACGATGTCTTAGGAAGAAGAAAAGAAATGCTAGCTAGTTTATGTAAACACTGCCGAATGTTTGATGTTTGTTATATGTGTACTCAACAAGTTCTATACTTAGCAGTGAGATTGGTGAGTGGATATCAAAGTGATCCATGAGCTATAGTGATGCCGACAGGTGGATACTTAAATATGTTAATAAATTGGTCTATAATTTACTAGAGGCACATTTCGTATCTTGAAATGATGAGCGTTGTGCGCATATTCATGAGATAATTTTTTTGGTGATATCACATCAACACAATCATTACGTTTTCTATAAATATCCAACTTTTCACGTTTAAAAGATATTTCGCCACTATTCTCTCAGAAAATAAAAGTGGAAGGAATAAAGACACAACCGATAATCATAGCCTAGACATCCCATTCCCATTTTCAATAAAGAACTTTTCTTCGTATCTGCAACAATAGCCGATGAATGGCCATTTCAGAGTTCAAACTAAAATCAAACAAATGTGTTCTTCCGTTACTTCATACTTTCAAAAAGACCTCCAAATTTGAATTTGTGTTTGTTTGGCTTTGTAAACTATCTTTCCATCCCACTTCTATCCCTAATCACTAATCAAACATTTTACAATGCATTTTTATATAATACACATGTTTCCAATACATAACATCAATTCTCTCTTCCCAAATACTTTAAACTCAACGCAAACTCCCACCAGCAAAATGCAAAAAGTAGTAACTCTATAAAAATGAAAAAATTATAGAAACTGAGAGCATCCTTATTTCCTCTAAAATAGTGAGAGTTGTACACTATTTTGGAAAATAATTTGGAAGAATTCAAGATCCATCTCCAACTTTCCACTCTTAATCTTAATTAAAAATGGAATATTTCAGTTTGTTTATTTGTTATATTGAATTAATACTTTTATCAAATTATGATTTAACATATATATTTATGTTTACAATTGTTATTTAATTTAATTAAAGATAATATAATATCGGTTTATTTTTAAATTTGTTAATTTTTTAAAAATTATATATAAATCCTTCGAAAGTAATCACCTAATTTGAATATAACATAAAAATTTCTTAATGAATCCTTAACAAACATAAATGACCTGATAATAGCTTTTAATTTTCTAACATAGAAAATTCCTCCAACAAATGATTTATTAATGCAGTATAAAGTAATTTGTGAGCCTTTTCATCTTTAATGTTTCTATATCATGCAAGATGACAATAACAACAATAACAAACTAAGCCATATCCTACTATGTGGGGCCGGCTATATGGATCATATCACGTCATCGTTTACGGTCAAAAACTATATTTTTATTTAATTCTAGATATAACTAGTCTTGTAATAGTTTATTTCTATGTCTTTTTAGGCCTTCCCCTGCATTTTTTAATTTGGGTGAGTGATTTCCTGCCTTCCATACATTGCACGGGTGCATAAAAAGGTCTCTTATAAACATATCCAAACCATCTTAATCACATTTCTCTAATTTTCTAATCTTTTGGTGCTACTCCCACTTTTTTTAATGTGTTCATTTCGTATTCTATCTAATCTAGTGTGTCCGTATATCTATCTTAATATTCTCATTTCTCCTACCCTCGTTTTTTCTTTCATGTTTTTATTTAGTCACCCAACATTCTGCTCCATAAAGCATTGCGGGTCTTATAACTATTTTGTAAAATTTTCATTTCAATTCTAATGGTATTTTACGGTCGCAAAGGATAGAAGATATACTCCTCCATTTATTCCTAACCGTTTGGATCCTATGTATAACGTTGTCATTGATTTCTCCGTTATCTACAATTATAGACCCTAAATATATAATACTCTATGCTACACTCACTTCATGACCACCAAATTTTATCTTTGTCTATTTGTTTGTTTTATTTTTACTAAAGTGATATTCCATATATTCGGTTTTGACCCTACTTATGGCAAAGTCTTTTGATTCAAATGCTTCTCACCAAGCTTTAAATTTTAAATGATTCAAATGCTTCTCACCAAGCTTTAAATTTTAAATGATTGTTTGTAATTGCTTAGAGATCACATCAATTATTAGAATAAAGAGGTATGGACTTAAAGCTGATCCCTGATGTAAACCTTAGTATTTGGGAATTCACTAGACATTCCCGTTGGTGTCCTTATACAAGATGTAATATCTTAATACATATCTTTTATGAAGTCTATATAAGATATTTTTATTCTTCTTTTTTCCAATAGGCCTCACATTATATTTCGATTGACTTTTACGAGGTCAATAAAAACATATGTAAATTTTATTTTTTTTTCTCATTGTATTGTTCACATAATCATCTAATTAAGTGCATACCTTCAATTATGGACCTTCTTGGCATAAAACCAAATTGATTATCTAATATACTAGTTTCATTTCTCAATCTTGTATCTATTACTCTTTCCCATAGTTTCATCGAACGAATCATAAGTTTAATGCCCCTATAGTTTTCACAATTTTGTATATCTCTTTTATTTTTACATATAGGAATCACTATACTTTTTCTCCATTCATTAGGCATTTTCTTTGTTTTTACTTTAGGATAATAATAAATAATTTAATAAGCGATGTAATTCCAACTCTACCAAGACATTTCCATACTTAAATTGATATATCATCTAGGTCAACTGCTTTGCCAGTTTTCATTTTATTCCATGATTTTTCTATTTCATAAAGTTTGATCCTGCGATAAAATATACGATTTCTATTCAGCTCACGTTGGCCTAATTTTTCTAATGTGACATCATTGACATTAGATTCGTTAAAAAGACTATTGATATACATCTTTCATCGATCTTTTATTTCCTCGTCTTGCACTAAAATATTATCATTCTCGTCTTTTATACATTTAATTTGTATTTAATCTCTTGTTTTCTTTTCTCAAAAATTGGCTATTTTATATGTATATTTCTCCCATTCTTTATTATATATTTGGTTTTTATTAAAATCTTCATAGGCCTTGTCTTTCGCTTCACATATTACTCTTCTTACCTCTGTTTTGGAATCTTTATATCTTTTAATGTTTTTCTCAGTTTTACAGGAATATAACACTTTGTAACTTGAAATGGAATATGTTCATCTGTCACCATTGGACATCTGGAGTTGGCACTTCTCTCAAAGCTTGAATTGGTGCATCAAGATATCGTGCATCCTCAATTATCATTTTTGGCATAATAGTGGACATCGTCATTATATATTCTAAATTACTCCTGCTCTATTAACGTGCTAGATTTGCCACAGTTGCAAATCAACTTTGAAGAACTCCAAATGCACGCTTCATATTTTCCTACATTATTCTTGTACTATTGTAAAATATTTTTTATTCGGAATACGTGATCATGAATTGTTTACACAAGTGTGGACCATTTCGTGTGTATACTATCATCTACATAATACCCCGTGTTGTTTGTTGAATGATACAATATGCTAGAAGAGAAATACCTTTAGCAAGGTTAGAAGAAAAGATGAGATCCTTCAGACACATTAATATCATTATTAGATCCTGGCATACCAAAGTATGCATGCCATATCGAAAGGTTAAATAACCTACGATTTTTAGAATAATAGTTGGATCTCCACTGCGACTTGCATATTGTCCTACCAAAGCTATTAGGATAATATTTCCACGTGCAATACATAGAAATTAGACTAGCAAACACTCGTGGGAAGCCACGTTGTCTACCAATATAAAGTAGTCTAGCAACATAAATAGCGATAGGCGATCTTAAATATTGCTCTCAAATATCTCCAAAATAGCACGATAAAATCTCTTGACACATTAAATTGCAATAGACTCTCCACTATAGATGTACATGTTAATCGCATCTGCTGAAATTGCATATTCTAATATTTGAAAGCTGTTTTTATTTTCAAGTGTAGACTCTCCACATTCGGAAATGCATACGAACATATTCTTCTTTATACGTTGGATTTTCAGTAATCATTGAAAAGATGTTGAGCTGCTACTCGATTAAGATAATCTGTTTTATGACTAGGTACCGAACTTCGAGCAGTAGTCGTGTTCATTTTGGTTTCTAAAAATCTTGCTATGATAAGATTTTTATTGTAAATTTGTTGATATATCAATTGTTGTTCTACATCATTACTTTTGATTATAAGTTCAAGATCATCATCTAATGAGCTTGAAGAAGAATATGAATAAGAAGAGCCATCAAGGTTGAAGTTTATTTTTTTATAAGGACCAAAGATGAGTGTGGGTTATGGTTGGAGATGAAATTATATGAGAGTAATGTAAGCTTCTTTTATAATTGTTTTGTTAGGCTTTTGAAATAACTAGTAAGAAATGTGTGCCTTGTATTTAATTCATATTATTTTTTTATAAATATGATATAAATTAAAATTTCATTGAGTAATATTATAATAGTATATGGTGTTCTAAAATTTAAAAAGTAATCTTAAATGAATATGTAAAAAAATTATTTCAACTATTTCATAATATACCATTTTAAGTATGTATCAACATGAATGATATATTTATAATTTCAAATGAACCAATTTTAATTAAATAATAAAACTCCACGTCATATTAATCATTATCTTGTTTGGTTTTGCCATTTGATGAAGTTTTTCTATGAGTTGGTTATATGAGTTTTCTTTGCGTTAGTGCATATGTGAGATTCGGCCATTCACAAACTTATCTGATTCTTAATTCTGATAATATATCTTTTATTTCTTGGTCAAGATTATGAACTATGGAGTGTCCGAATGTACATGTTTGAACTCTGGAATATTCCTGAACAGGGGTATACTACACATACTCTAGAGGAGGAAGCCGCACTAACCGCCACAAAGAAGAAAGATCATAAGGAGAATAAGACCAATGATGCAAGAGTCTTGTCCTTTATGCACCAAGGAGTAAGTCGATCTATTCTTCTGTGTATTGGGTTGATGCCATATTTTTTGAAATAAATGGAAATATATAAAAGAAAGGAAAATTTCCAGATCACAAAATGATCAACTAGCTTTGGAAAAATAATGTTAAACTTTCGAAAAAAGAAACAATAAAAATAATTTAAAGATGCAATTTAAATGAAGGGCGTCTATTTCTGGAGGATTTACGAATGACATTGTCATTTGTTTTTTAGCACGTGCTCGAGTATCGTCTTGATGGTTTGATGTAGCCTGTGGAATGTCGGCCCAGGATCCTCGAGCTGCAATTTTCATATCCTTCATAGCTTTTGAGGAATCACATGAGTTAATGACAAACAGAGTAGTTGAGGAGTCCCCTAGCTTGGTCTTTAAAGCTTCGAATTTGTCTGCATCAACTTGAAAACTAAAGTTAAGAGGATAACTTGATGTTGGAGATGTTGAATCATGAGTTGAAGTCAAAGTCGTTTCATCACTCTCTTTTAGATTCAAAATTGATTTAACAACATTGGAATAAACAACAATAGCTAGCGGATTATCTTGGGTCTTTGGTATGGTGTGATCATTTGTAATCTCTAAAATGAAACCTGGACTGCAATATTTTTTGTAGAGCATAAAACGGATTGCAAGTGGAGATGTTTTGTTGAGGGCGTGAAGGTTGGGTGTTTTTACTATTACTAGCTAAATTTTAGTTAATGGCCACAAATCCATCATTGTCCATCTGAACTACTAGCAGTTGGACCATAGCAAAGAGGTTGGTCCTTGGCACTAGGGTAATCTTCCTCAGCATAGTTGGCCCACCATTTACTGGCAGCAATATTAAGGGCTTTTCGACCGTTGGAATCCTTAACAATAGAATGATTATGAAGAGGGTGAGTGGGCCCTTGTTCAACATCCTTAAGAAGACATTGTTTTGCAGAATCCAAAGTAGTTAAAGACATAGGTCGATGAGGGGAGAAAGGTCCTTATCCGATTCATCAGCCGTCACAAGAGCCGCAAAAGAATTTTCCAAAGTGACACCACTTGAAATAATAGCCGGAGAGGTTGAATTAACATGTATGCAAAGACCATTTAGTCCACCGAGTTATCTACAACCTTATCCTTATCCGTAGATGAATGAACAGTTCTATAAACCTTACGAACACGTGATCTACCCCTCTTGGATGAAGGGTCACGACCATTAGACTTCTTAGGAATAGAAGGCAAAATACGATGACATACAACAATATTTTTTCTCGTAATACAAGAATTAGAGCAAAATCCCAGTAATATCTCATAACTAAAAGAAACAAACGAGCAATAACCCACACGTTCAACCATAATATAATCCTGGAGAGGCTTGCCAAAGTTAATATCCACTAGAACCCTGACAAAATGTCCGAAAGAACCATTCAGGGATTTAGCATCAATCTGAATCGGGGTCCCTATAGAAAATATCCATTATAATGCTAGGATGCCAATACTCAATGCTAAACTAAAAACTATGCACCCAAACACTGGCAATAGTGATATTAATTCTAGACAGGTTAGATTCCAAAACCCATGGTGAAAGATGAATAGTACCCAATTGATTTGCCAAGAAGAGCGAAAAATCGCTTGAGCACGGTCTAAAGTAGACAAAAATTTGACACAAAAATAACCCTTCCCTAAAGGAATTAACTTCCATTCAAATTTAATATTCCATAACTTAGATATACGTGTATGTAAGGGGAGCAAAGACCATGGTTTTGAACCATTTTGAAGCATCACACTCCCAATGAGAGCAAAAGAAAATTCTTTGACCCACTGCTGACATAAATTTTCATCGATCGAAATAGAGAAATAATCACCTTTTTTAATGGGTTCAGAAACAGAAGATTGAACCTAATTCTATTCCGGAAGCAGAACTTCAATAGGGATGCCGAAACCAGTTGGTTGAGATAAAGCAGTAGGTTATGTATTGATGGTGGAAACTTGAGGAATAGCTTGCTTCCCTATCAAGGCAGAAGAAACCCTAGCCATGGAAGGATTCTCAATAACCAATCTGCAGATTTTGAGAGGACCACCGGAGAAGTTGTAGCAGCGATCGGAAGTAAACCATTAAAGTTACGAGTTGCAGCGACTGGATCATGTAATGGGATAGACGGACAACGTTCTTGGTGAGAAACACGATCACGTCTCTCAATATTAGAAAAAACCCTACGATTTTTAGAACCCCTAGCAGAACATGACAACAACGCAAAAACCACAATCCATATATCAAGTTGAAGCATTAATTTGGAAGCATCCATCACATGGGCAGCCGCAACTTGGGTACAAATATCGTGCTCTTAGGCAAATCAAAAAAAAATGGGGGGAACAGTTTCTTAGGCAACACAACAAATCCGACAAAGGAAAGGCAAGAAAAAACCATTACTACAAAGAACCTCATCAATGGGAATCATGTAATGGGATAAGCGGACAGGGATAAACTTGTCTCCCATTAGAATCTCCAATCCATCAAAACGTCTCTCAATATTAAAAAAACCCTCCAACGATTTTTTGGTGTAGAACCCACTATTCCTTTACACCAAATTTGGTGTATGACAAATATTCCGCCCTCCAATTTTCTACTTCAAACTTTTAATTCCTATTGTATCCTATATTTGAATATAATTCATTTGTAACATGGTTTTAGTTATTTAAATTTTGTATATAATTATTATTTTGGAACAACAGGGACATATATAAACAAAATTGGAATCATCAAAAAATAATTTGGAAGCATCCAAAATCACAACATTATAATTAAACTTGAAATTTAAAAACAAAATACAAAAACTCGTAGATAATTTCAAGCAAAATCAAAAAATATTTATTTTAGGTTTGTCGTTTTTTATTGTCTAGTGTGCAATTTAGTTTTTTATTTATTGTGATATTAGTTGTAATATTAATTTTGCAATATAATTAAAATGTAATATTAGTTAAATATAAATTTTTATTTAGTTACATTAATAATAATAAAATATAAGCAAAAGAAATAATTGCATAAACATAAATTTGCTATTCCAAAATAAAAAGAAAATATTAAAATACTCAAGATTTAAGTAGGTTGGAATCTAGTTGTGTGATTTTCACAGTCACCAACCCCTATTAGGAGACTAGAAATCTCACAACAACATCGAATGAACTCTTGTTGATCGAATTGCCTACCAAGCAGAATTGAAAGAAGAACAACCTATTGAAAACAATTTCCATGAGGTGATATTTGGTTGGCCATGATATATTCAACACGTCCCAGTTACTATTTTATTAGGTATCAACTGAGATAATTACTCACGATTCCACTGATTATCACACAAAAAAAATCACAAACAGGAGCTAAATGATTATTGTAATTGGGGCAGTAACCCAAAGTGAACCAAAATTAAACATTCATCATGACAAAAAAAAATTTAACATTCTCAATGCCCCATAAAATATTAGATTCGACTTTAGTGTGAATTTGCACAAGACTGTGCCATAAAGGAGAATGGTGGGATATGCAAACAACATATAAAGGAATTGTTTAATAAGGAAATTCATCTATATGGAAGATATATGGAGAAGACAATATATTGCATGCATATATTACATAATAGAAGAACAAATAGGAATACTTTCTAAATTGATCTTGGAGAATTTGAATATAAGAAACATGATAACTGACTTACTGAATCAGTGTACCAACTATGTTACTTATATAGTGAGGTGAAAGACTAACTAACTTAACTAACTATTAACTGATTTAACTATTGTATCAATTGTATGTTGATCTTGACACCCCACCAGGTCGGGGCATGGATATCAATCATGCCTAACTTGGTTATGAAATATTAAAATAATTGAGGTGATAGGGGTTTGGTTAGGATGTTTAAACACTACAAGAAATCCGGTCAAAGACATCGGTTTTTAGCCGATGTCTATGTAAAAATCAACCGATGTCGTAATCGATGATGTTAAAATTATACCTCTTCAACATCGGTTTTAAGGATACAAAAAGCGATGTTGTTATGTAACAAAGACATCGTTTTTTAACCGATGTTGTTAACTTGCGATTTGCTAGCTTTTTATGAAGTGTCATCAGGTTTTGACCGATGTTGTTGACTTCTTTGAGATCGGTGGAAAACCGATGTTATAAATGATTTAACATCGATCAGAATCGATTTTGTTCTTACAAAAATGATGTTATTGTATTGGGTTCAACATCAATTATGGTAGAACAACATCGGTTACAGACCGATGTGTTAAATCTTTTAGAAATCGGCCATAAACCGATGTTGAATAGCTAAACAAGAATTATTTTTTTAATTTAAAAACAATTGCCCACCATTTTATTGAAATGGTTTGGCATCAACAATCATCTCCCTCACAACGGGAGAAACAACCATCACACCACCAGAGCAAGTATATAACAACCATCAAACATGAAACCAAAAAACAACATATCATTAATGCTAATTCATCCAATCACATCAAAATAATTTCCAAAAGGATAACACTAGTATCAACAAGTCCAAACAACGCATACTAAACTACACAACTTCAAAAGTGTCAATATACCAATTAACATCAAGTCCTAATAAGCACATGATCAATACATACACTACACACATAAATATAACAATTTCAAAATGGTATAATAATATCCAGTTTTCCAATATTTTAAAGAAGGCATTAAAAGACTCCAAATTCGCTAACTTCTCCGCCTTCATGCAAAAACTAGATGAGCTGAATCATCCAGGAGTACAAAATGTACAACTAACAACTATTACTTCTGATCATCTGCACAATACAATTAAAAGATTATAACTCAAAAGCAGAAAGTAATTCAAATTTTAAAGACATGCATAATAAAATACTCGAAATAAATCTATCTAACAATTTTAAGTATTCAATAATATTAGAGGAAATACTGACCAAAACATAATCCTAGCAAGCATTCCGCCCACTCATTACACACTTCATCGATTTCTTCGGCGGAGTACTCACCCTTTGATTGCTATGAACAAAACAGGTGGATATTGTCAATAAAAACCAAGTGATAGATCATCTAAAGCTATTTGAAACATGCAATACGAAAGTGAGGTTTCTATTACCAATGATCGTAACGAAGACTTGTCAATGGTTGTAATTTTCTGAAATATTATGTCTCTCATGAACCGCGTGACATAAAAGCCACATTGCTTCTCATCCGGTTGTCGAGGTGCCTATGTTAAAAAGTATTTGATAATTAATAATCCAAATACAAGCAATACAAATGCTAATTATAATATCTATGACATACCTTGACAATTTCCCATAGAGGAAGTTTCTTTCCTCTCCGTCCCTTCTCCGAATATAATATTTTACATATGTTAAATATAATATTAAATACATAAAATTATATTATTTTATGTAATATATATATATATATAATATACATTAAATATATTAAAAAATAAATAAAAAATACCACGGGGCGGGTACCCGACAGGCCGGGTCATTTTGCCATCCTTACACGCAATAGCACATGTATTACCGATTTTTAGCACTACATTTTTTCTGGCCCCTATTAATTTGTATTGGTCATTTCTGATTATGACTTAATTTAATGCTTTGGTGGAGATTTTAGCTTAATTACTACAAAAATAGATAAGTGCGCCCCTCCCCCCTGAGTTTCAAAGTTAGGAAAGTACACGAAGACTACTCTTGCATTTCTATGATTCTTTAACTAACAACACAAACAGAACTCTAACTAACATACTTACAGGGATTGAAGATACATACTCTAACTAACAAACATGGTAAAGCACCAACAACTCAGACAAAACAATGGGCGATGAAAAATGGGGATGATACATGCATACATAATGGCGAGATATACGCAACTTAAACGATGACCTCCGCACTCCTTATCAACAACGAACTCTACATTTTTGACTGGGCTTGGGGAATGGAGTTCGACTAGGGATTTTCAAAAATATAAAATTTCGATTAGGGTTTTTGGTTAGTGTGGAGGGATGAAAATGAAGGGCTAAGGAAAAACAAGGGGATTAATTGAAGATGAGAAGATGAGCGACGGATTGGGACAGACGGCGATTGAAGATGGAGTGAAGGTGAGCGATTCGGAAAACGGCGGAGATGAAGATGGAGTTGTGAAGGTGAGCGGCAAGAGCAATGAATTTTCTAAGGGTTTGGATATTATTCTTTTTTTTTCAAGTGGAATGGGCCTGGTAGGATTTTCTTAGTTTTGGGTAATTTCAATTTTAATTTTATTTTAGGAATAATTACAAAAAGTACCCCTAAGGTTTGACCTAATTACAAAAAACCTATCTAACTTTCAAAATTATAAAAAATACCCATGCGGTTTGATTCAAATGTTAAAATTAAGAGGTATACTAGAGAGTCAAAAACGGGCCAGGCTCATTTGGGCGCCCACCCCACCCCGCCTAAGGTAGGGGTGGGTTGAGTATTTAGTAGCCCGCCAAAGGGCGGGCCTAAATGTTAACGCCGAGGCCACGGGCTTGGCGGGGCGGGCGGGGTGGGGTGATAAGCCCGCCAAAAAAAAAAGAAAAAAAGAAAAAATAGATAAAATAGATAAAAAAAATAGTATAATCGATATTTTATATTTTTATTTCTTATAAAAGTGTATATAATATTTTTATAAAATATGTATTTGTTATTCATTAGTATATTTAATTCATTAAAATTAATAATATAAATAGAAAAATATTTTTTTTCATTTTTTTATTTTTTTTTATTTTTGGCGGAGCATGCCCAACCCACAGCCCAAGGCGGGGTGGGTTGGGTTGTGGTTTTCCTGCCGGCCCGTTTCGACGGCTCTAGGGTATACTGCAATGATTTTATAAATATGAAGGGGGATTTTGAAATTATTTTGCTTATGAAGGAGTTAAACGTTAGATAAAATAAAACCTTAGGGTATTTTTGTAATTTCAAAAATAGTCAAGTTATTTTATAATTAGGTCAAACCTCAAGGGTACTTTTTGTAATTAACCTTTATTTTAGAGTAATAATAATTGAGTTTTAACATCTAATTTAACTAAATGATGTTAATAGTGATGTTATAAACAAATATAAAGTGGTCAAAGACATCTATTGGAATAACCGATCTTAAACATGATGTTATAAACCAAAAAAGGGGTGGTCAAAGACACCAGCTCCAAAAGACGATGTGTAATAGCGAAAAAATCCGCTCATACACATCGCTTCACTTAAAACATGATGTTGTATAGTGTAAGACATCATGAAATTCATGAAAACGATGTCTTTTAAGCGATGTCTTTGACCGGATTTCTTGTAGTGTTTGTTGTTTGGTGTGGGGATGGTATATGGATTAACTTTAACAATCCACTTTCTATCTTTTCTCGACAAAGTGATAATAGATTTTGATGTGTTTGGTTTGTTCATGGTGGCAGGGGTTATGACCTATACAATATGCTAATTTGCTATCAGTGTAGACAAGATCATGATGGTTATATGGGATCTGTAGAGCTTGAATTAGGTAAATTAACCATTGAATTTCACGTGATTGTTGTTACATCCCTATGTTCTGCTTCGGTGGAGGATCGACTGATAGTTGGCAATTTTTTTGCCTTCGATGAGACTAGAGAATCACCTGAGTAAATGGAATAACTATTACCCCAGTCTGCATCAGTGTTGCCTTTAAGTTGAACGGTTGATGTTGCTTGATAAAAAAAGCCCTTTCCAGGGCCTTAATTAAGGTATCTTAGAACTATGAGATGTGAATGAGTGAGATGTTCTTGGATTAGAAATAAACTAGGATAAAATGTTTATGTCGTGTGAGAGATCTGGTCATTTTATTGTTAGATACAATAATCTTCCAATCAATCTTCTATATGCTGAAGCATCTTGTAATGGTGTAGTGTCTTTGGCTTTAAGCTCAATCTTGGATTCCATTAGAGTGGAACATAGTTTGCAACCAATGTAGAATATTTGCTTTGGCAAATAGTAATCCCTTTGTGACTTCTGGCCACTTCAATACCTAAAATATATTTTAATGTTCCCAAATCCTTGATTCTGAAGGTTGCATTTAGATGACTTTTAATAGCTTCAGTTTCTTGAAGATTGTTTTCAGCTAGAATAATGTTATCTACATAAATACATAGGACTGTTATTGAAGAAAATGAAACTTTGATTAAAAAAAAAGAACTATCTGACTTGGACTGTGTGAAACCACATGTTAGAAGGCATGAAGTCCGTTTCTGGAACCACTGTCTAGGGGCTTGTTTCAAGCCATAAAGACTTTTAATTAGCTTGCATACTTTATTGTTAGTGATGTAGCCTAGATGAGGTTTCATGTAGACTTCCTCATCTAAGTCTCCTTGTAGAAAATAATTATTTACATATAGTTGATGTAAGAACCAATTTTGTGCAGCTGCAATGGCCAAAACCAATCGAACAATAGTGATTTTTTGTCACTAGAGAAAATGTATCAAAATAGACTAGGCCTTCTGCTTGTATGTAGCCTTTGGCTACTAATCTGACTTTATACCTTTCCATTGTACCATCTACCTTATATTTGACTTTGTAAACCCATTTGCATCAAAGGCAATTTTTATTAGGAGGCAACTCTGTAAAGCATCAATTTCAACCTTCATCGCCTTTTACCATTCAACACTCTGACTAGCTTGGTTGTAGGTTTTATCGGGTGGCTCGCACCCAGGGTGGTGCGGCTGACATGAACCTGTGCCCTCACCGAAAGAAGACTCAGTTATATGATTGATAGAAGCTGTGAAGACTTTATGATTTTCTGCTAATTGATCAACTAAAATAAAATTCGCAATATTATTTTGTTTCCCTGTAATGGGTTTACTGAGTGTTTGCTTTGAAGAGACTAAGCTAATGCACAATTATATACTTGGAGATAGTGTGGGGTGTTTCTAGCTCTATCAGGTCGTCTTTGATTTTCTACCAAAGGCTTAGAATCAACAAAAACATTTTGTTGTAGTAGAAACCATCAAAGTATCAGAGGTTATTGTAGTTTCCTTTGGAGTTATTGAAGAATCAAAATGAGCAGTAGTTTGGATGCATTCATCCCAAAAAGCTAATGGAACATTAGTCTGAAACATAAGAGCCCTTGGTACCTATATAAGATGTTGATGTTTTCTTCCAAGTAAACCATTTAGTTGTAGTGTTTCCACACAACTAATTTTATGTAATATCCCATAATCTTTATAAAAACCATGAAGAAGGAACTCAAGGCCATTATCTAACCTTAAGGCTTTAAGTTTTATATCGAACTGTGTAGGAATGAATTTATGAAAACTAAACACATGAGTTTTAGTGTTAGATTTTTGTTTCATCATGTATATCTTTGTGCATCTAGAATACCCATCAACAATAGTGAGAAAATATTTAAAGATATTAAGAGTAGTGGAGAATGGCCCCCATATGTCACAATAAATCAAGTCAAAAATCTTATAGAGATATTGGTTGTAATAGGAAATGACAACTTTCTTTTTTGGGCAAAATGATAAACATCAAATGAAGTAAAATCCTTACAACTAGTCTATATATTAGGAATTAAAGAAAGAGCTAAATACAATTTACCCTCCGAACTATGCCCCTTTTTCGACTGTGCCTACCAAACTTTATTTTGTTTCACTATACCCCCTATACTATGCGAAAGTTTACCCTTAACCATATATGGACAATTTTGCCCCTAGTTTTTGCAAATTTATTTAATAGTTTTAGAAGTCCATCTAAACTCCAATTTGTTGCATCTGACCCTCAAAATTTATAAAATTATCATATAAACTAATCAATATGAATTAAACTCCTAAAATTTTTGGTTCCCAGATTTATCGAGGCAATCCGAACCAAACTACCCATTACGACCATATCGTGGCCAACATGCTTCTGTAAAATTAATCTATCACTTAAAATTCATACATTTCTTTGATCGAAACAACACCGGGTGAAATGGCTCGCAACACCACCAGTTGGAAAATTACTGCCCCTAGATTGTTTGACAAACAGTTCACACTGTTCAACTTCAACCAACAGGGAAGATGATCTACAAGTTATCCAACTCCTTTAAAAGAATCGCTCACCACAGCTTTGGTTCGTTTCCTACTCCAGGCGTACAAGATAATCTATAAACGGGATAAATTAA
This sequence comes from Rehmannia glutinosa, assembly GCA_016081115.2. Taxonomy (NCBI): domain Eukaryota; kingdom Viridiplantae; phylum Streptophyta; class Magnoliopsida; order Lamiales; family Orobanchaceae; genus Rehmannia; species Rehmannia glutinosa. The sequence continues at coordinate 60,525,003 of CM071927.1, read as the reverse complement.
TAGAACATTATGAACACATGTTGAAGCAAAAAGCCCCTTTTTATTAAGAACTTATAGAAATATTTATTACATTAGTAATCTCCTTTGGGAGGAGAATATTTGTTTAGCCTCTCATGTATGAGGCTTGCACTCGTAAATACATAAAACTAAAACACACAAAATATTACAAATTTACTCTCAGAATTTATTATAAGAAAACTAAGGAAAATGTTCGATGTCCTCAGCTTCCTTCAACTCCTGCCATTTATAGAGGTAAGTCCGGACTTCAAATGCGGACTTCAAATCTTGTTGAGATGTAAGACGTCATTGCTTACGTCATACTCCTGAATTATTGCCTCGCCAGCTGTCTTCCTTTTCTTTCCGCGTGACTCAGCCCATGTGATGGTTATCGGGGAATCTTTTAAAAATTTTGTCTGCGTGGTCCCCGAGGAAAACGCGTCTTGTGAGCTGAGCCTTTGTCTTTTCCAGCTGCATGGTCTTGTTAGTCGGGTTTGGGTCTGAATCCTTTCCTAAACTCGGGTTCTTTCTGTTTGGGGCATGCTTGACAGATACGGTCAATCCAGCGGCCAACATGCGCCATGTTACAGAATTTCCGGTAAGTTTCTTTGCTAGCCGGAATCTTGTTTTCCCAGAGAATTCTTCTCTTTGTCTCGGAAAGTTCCTCTGCAAATCTTGTTGTTGATCCTGTCATCGAATTCAGAAGGAAATATCCATTTGCTGAATTCTGAAAGAACTGGAATGGATATTTGACTTTGTCCATTTCTGTTAGACAAACCCAAAGACCCCATGCTCGATAAAATTCGTCTTGAGAAATTGCTCCTACTAACAATGGTACTTCTTCCTATGAAGTAATGTATTGTATAGCATTTCCATCCGGTCTTCTTAGCTTGATGAAATGAAAAGATTCATTAAAGCCTTTCTTTGCTGGTTCGGGAGCTGCACTGATAAAGTATAGTTCTAAAATATCTCCTCTGGACAAATGTGGATTATTGGCCCAAGTCTCGTAAACTACTTCCCCAATCCATTTCGGTAATTTTGAAATTTCTGGGTATCCGAGTGACACAGTATATATTGAAGCTAGAGCTCCAAACCTATACCATTCTTGTACTTCATTTGGATGACTTCCTGGTTTCATCCAAACTCTAGGATACTTGCCTGAGATATCAACTATTGTTTTTTCCGGGTTAATACCTCTTCTTGTGACCAATTTCTCCGATTGTCGTTGATATACCTGCACTGGAGAAATCTTAATCTTGTCAGTTTAAACCTTGGATTTGCCTATCTATGGCCTAAGATTCAACTTTACCTCATTAATCCCAGAGGTGCTGGGTTGACTTGAAGACTCGGGTTGTGACACCGGAGCTTCAACATTCATTACAGTTTGTACACCCTCAGGGGATGCATCACCTGCAACACTTGTGATTGTGGTACTTGAATCCATAACCTCCGGGTTAGAGCCCCGTTCTCTATTCGCCCCTTTTTGCATCGTAGGAGATGCGGCCTGAAGAAGAGGCCCTTGCAGCGTTAAGAACAATTGTCCTTGAGCGAACTGGCATGCTCGTATTTGACTAGAAATGGATTTCTGGTCAGCCTGTTGAAGTCGTCCAACAACTTCTGCTTTGAGACATAACATCCCAAAATCTCATTCTAGACTCTCCAGGTTTTCCCTGAGATGTCTTACTCGTTTAAGGACATTTGAAATAACGTCCTTCCATCTCGTGTCAAAACATCTGCAAGAACATTTTTATGAGATTTTATAATGACAATATCATAATCATAATATTGACATTCAGCTTGCCATCCAAGTAATCTAGCCTTTTCTGGTTTTGATTCAATTTTATTTTTCGAAAGCCTTGACACTTGAATTATCAATTTTTAAAGTAAACTTGCTTAGCCAAAAAATAAAGGCCATTTTTTGAAAGCCTTTCGATGCAAAGAATTCTTTCTCGTTTATATGCCATCGATTCACTTCACTGTCTGTAAAAAGACCGTTGCAATATCTGCATGGCACTTCCTCGTTTGGTGTAGCTTTTGTGAGAACAGATGCCCACCAATAGTCACTGGCATCTGTATATAGAACCAGTTCATCTTCATCTTGTGGAATTGCAAGCTTTGGAAGCTTTTTACAAACTTCTTTAAGCTGCTTTATTCCTTCTTGATGTTCATCTTTCCATTTGAATATAGCATCTTTTTTGATCAATGGGCTAAACACCTTTCGGTAGTGTGCTAAATTGTTTATGAACATCCCAACAAAATTAACAACCCCAAGAAAACTCTGAAGTTGTTTCTTGTCTTTAAGTGTATCTGGAAATCCTTGTATCTTTTCTACAATATGGCTTTATAGGATGATTCCAGATTCGTCGATTTCAATTCCGAGGAATTCAATGTGTCTTGTTGCAATCACTGCCTTCTTCTTTGACAGCACTAATCCTTCTTTGTGGCAAACATCTGAAAATATTTCCAAATGTTTGAGATGTTCCTTCATGTTCTTCGATGCAAAAAGGATGTCATCAATATACACGAACATGAAACTGAAATAATATTTGAAGAGATTATCCATCTTCCTTTGATATATCTGGGGTGCGTTAGCCAATCCCATAGGCATCACGTTCTAAATATAATGTCCTTGTGGTATGGAGAAAGTTGTGAACTTCTTACTTTCTTCCTACATCTTAATCTGGTAAAATCCAGACTTGCAATCGAACTTTGAGAATATCTTGGCACCTTTGATACAATTAACCAGATGTTCTCTGCTTTGGATATAATATCCGTCGAACTCCAGAATGTTATTAATCCCTTTGTAATTAATAACATGTCTTGGCTTTCCTCTTTTGATTTCTCCATGGTTTCTGACTAAGAATCCTGGACTGTTGTATGGAGAAACTCCTGGTCAAATCAACTTAAGGTCAAGATGTTAGTATCTTCTGCATATCCTCACGATTCTCCTGAATCATAAGGATTGGTTTGAATCTCACAAACTCATACTCCTTCCCTGGTTTAACCTTTAAGGATACTTTGAGCTCGTTCTTGTCCCACCATGCCAAAGGATTTTCATTGTAATTCCTTTGGATTTTCTTCTTGATATCTTTGAGTGATATTTGTTCTTCTATTGTAACATCACTCTGTGGCTTCTCCATTAGGCTCATCATTAGTTCTGCAATATCCTCTGGAGGTACTCGTTCTTCTCCTTGTATTCTGAATGAATACAAGTCATTATCCCATCGTTTTGTATCTTTTTGCTTCGGACCATATTGTCAAAAGGATAATAAGGCATCACCAAATCTTCTCTTATCCACCATTTTTGGATTTCGAAGTTTGGCTTCATCACCATGCTTGCTGCGAAAATTAATAGGCATTTTTTTGTAAAATGCTTCCGGCAGTCTCTGGACAATAATTTTATGATCACATAATGTTGTGAATATAAGTCTTCTTGTCTCATTTTCCTGTGTAAATCACTTAAATGTTTGTAGGAAATTATTTCCTAGCAAAACATCTGCTCATGTATCATGGAAATAGATTGGTGGCGTCTTCACTTTGTATCCTCACAATTTTATGATCACATTATTTCTGCTTGTTTAATTCCTCGATTAAGGATAAGAATCCTTTTAGAAAAATCTCTTCCTGCAATAGGTTGTAAATCTTCTCCGATTGCTTTAGGAAAAACATCCGCTTTGCAAAGACATATTCCGCAAATCAATATAGCGTAAATATTCACCTTGTATTCAACATATAACATTCCGATAGAAATGTATCTGGAGAATGGGCTAGTGGTCATCTGATTCTATATCTTTTGTCAACCACTGTGAACTCCATTCCATCTTGTAATCTTTCCCAAGGTTTATGATCCTCAAGAAATTCAATTCCCAGTATTAATTGCTCTGGGATTTTTCCTGTTGTCCCCGGTAATTGTCAAAATTTCACCTATTTTCGACTTCCTTGATACCTTCCAACTATGGGTTGTTGGAGATAATATAGAACATCACAAGGAAAGATGTTATCCTTTTGAGTGATGTCGAATATTACTTCAACTTCTCTCCATCCTTCTGGACATTTCAGCTCTCCCTGTGTTTTGAAAATATTTGGGATGCGTGATAGTTGACTCTCGCTTATCATTCTATCTTGTTGGAAAGACATCATTCTCGGCTCAACTCTTAGACTTCGACTTTTGTTGAAGACTGGTTGATCTTGAATTTTCATATCAATCTCCTTTATAGTTGGAGACTCAATGATTTCTCGTAGAACCACCCTGGCAAAGTCCTCAAAGATTCTTGGGACTTCAATAAATTCATTTCTCAAGAATACTTCGGAATGATGTGTATTCGAGAGAGCATAGGAAATCTTGTATGTGATCGAGTAAGGTCTATTTCCTTCTTTCATCAAATCATCTATCTTGAAATCTTGATGAAGGGTTAGGACTCTGTTGAAATCTCGATCTCCCAAATTGTATGCAATTCTAGAATAGACATGAAATGCCAATTTTCCTGCATACAAATTTCCTGTAACCGCTCCAAGGCATGAATCCTTGAGATTTGAGATTCGCTTGTCAAAGATAGCGAGATTGAGTGGCTAATCTATTCCTTCCTTGAATGTTGCCTTTATAATAACTCTTATGGCTCCAATATGAATCCATGAAAGTGTGTTGGCAACTTATCTTTTGACTGTGCTTTTGATCTCCTGGATTTCTCTGTAAGGGATCAACTGCATCTCGATCAGGTTCCCAGTGAATTCCACCGGAATGGCAAATTCTCTTGTAGTTACCCTATGGATAATTTGGTGTTTTCTATTACGAAACTCAATCATATCCAAAGCCTTTTCTATTGCTCCAATTGTAAAACCGTCATAGACTTGAAGCTTTGGATCTTCCTTCATAATTCTCATAAGAGTCTTATGAGAAACCGTAGTGTGAGAGAGGAATCATGACATATCCTCCCTGACCATCTACTGAAGAAATTCTTCTTCACTCCGATTAATCGTCGAAATAGATCTCTTCTTCATAGATGCTTTCATCAAATCCTCAAATTGATACACCGGATCAAATCTTGATAATAGAAGACTTCTTCGAATTTTGGTGCGGCTTGAACCATCTCCTCGTTTCTGGTTCTCTGGATAATCAGTTGAGATATGTCCTCTTGCTCCGCATGTCCAACAATTACAATCTTTGAAACTTTTATTAGATCTGGTATGAGCTCGCCTGAAAGATCTTCTCCCTGGGGTTTCTCTGGTACTTGCTTGATTTGAACTTGATGATGAGGCTCTACTCTGCTTGGTCTTTGGTCTTTGCCCGATTTATAGCTTCGGGCTTTTGTTTTGACCAAAACCTTCTAGGTCTCCATGAAGACCTACTTCTTTTATTCTTTGCTTCCCGGTGGTATGGATAGCTTCTCTCCTTCTTCTTCTTATGCCGCTTGGTTGACCTCCCCCACCACTGTTGGGATATCATCGTCACGCAACCTGTAGAAACTGGTTTATTAATTCCTCGTAATCTCTTGTAATTCGGTATAGTCTTTGCTTGGTAGCACCATTCGAATAACTTGGCCTTCAAGAAAGACATTCTTCTAGCCACGGTATCTAAATCCGTTATCCTTGTATTCCCCGATAAGCATTTCTCTCCAGGGGACTTGGAATTTTTGCAAAGAATAGATTCTTTGTTTCAATCTTGATTTCTTTCGGTGAACAACTTGATATATTCATCAATATGACAAATATCATGCAACTCGAGGTCATAGAGGGCTTGTTTATATCTTTTTCTTTTTCTTCTTCTAATCCCTCAAAGTAGCCTCGTCTTGATAAAATGGATTTTAAATAGTTTTGCCATGTCATCAATAATTCCTTTTAATGATTCTCCAGCTGTGACCGTGCTTTTCATATTTGCTTCGGTCATATCCCATGCAATTCTTACAGATCCTTCAAGACTCATTTTTAGAAGTAAAATGAATCTTTCTTTCATAAGATCGAGGGTACCTGTTGCAATCCTCATAGACTTCTCGATTTTTGAAATCTGGGATATCCAGATTTAGCATCAATCCATATGGATGTATCAGATCGAAATGCGATCTTCTATACGGCATTTGATAAACATTTGGCCTTCCAGAACGTAGTCGAGTTCCTGTAAGAGGTGGTCGAGCTCATATTCCTGAAAGTGGTTCACTTCTTGTGGTGAAATCTCCAACGTGATGCATTCTCTCATCCTGGATTCCATGATTTGAACCCGCACTTTCTGTGATGTTGGGATTTGCTGGTGACGGTGGTGGAATTGGTCTACCTTGTGGGTCATAGGTAACCAATGTTGATCCATCTCCTGCGTTCATCTTTAAATCTACAATACCTAATCTTGCAAAGAATTATGCCAGGTCATTTAGATCTTTAAGATTTATCTTTTCCATATCCATCCTTTTAATTTATGATGGATTTTCCTTTGATGATAGCAATGAGCTTTTCATCGTTCGTCATTTTTCGTACCACTAAATCCCTTTTGTAAAATAATTCCCCAAAATCGATTACGCTTCTTTCCTCCGGATGAACTCGGTCTATCCTCCTCCAGGTTCTTGACTTGTTTGAATATCATGAAGGATTTGAAGAGTTTCCTTTATTTCACCATCGTCCATCCATCGATGAACTTGTGTAGGTAAATGAATATGGCGGTTGCCATAATTTTTTCTTCTAGACTTCCCTAATATATTTTGAGATCTTAGATGTGTCCTAATCTCCTTCCATTTCCATCGGAATCATGATTCGATGAGAATTTTCATGGATCGCTTCTCATGATTCATCGAAATATATAATATCCGTTTCTTGTAAAGAAACTCGATAATATGATACTTGTCTTTTGCAATGTCTCAAGGTTTTCCTATCGGCTCTTGCGCATTCTTTTTCAACATATTGGTCGTTCCAATATGCTATCTTGTCCTGGTGTTCTTGGGCATACATCGTCAAAATTTGACGATATGTCCTATAAGGTATACATCTTGGACAATTGTCCAGATTCATATTCTCGGAGAAATTCTCCTCACCAATTATTAATTACATAAATATAACTAAAAGTTCTTAATAAACCTAGGCTCTGATAGCAATTTTAAGGATCGAAAACCCCAATAGGAGTGAATATAAAGGATTTAATGGATTTATAAATTAAAAGGTAAGGCACAACGATTTTGAAGTTCAGGGGGCAAACTAGAAACAAACTATCAAATTCAGAGGGGTATTTTCGGAAATTTTAGGCTAAGCGTAATAATTTACAAAGTTCAGGGGGTAAAGTAGAACAAATCAAAGTTAAGTAGGCAAGGTCGAAAATTACGTATTGTTTGGGGGGCAAATTAAATTTACCCCTTAAAGTAAGTCTGGTAGTTGATAAGTGTCCTAACCTTGAGTGTCAAGTGTAGAATCTTTGATGCTAGTAATAGAAGCAATTGAGTGATGTGAGAGGTAGTAAAGTTAATTGTTCTCTTTAGCAAGATAATAATCTTTAAAATTTCATGTCCTGTAATATGCAGCGAGAAGAAATAAATTGTATTGTACAATTTGAAGATTTGGTAAGATTAGATATTGAAAGCAAATTATAAGTGAAACAAGGTACATGTAACACCCCATTTATTAACTTTTAAAAAGAGTTTAAGCCAATTACATTAATTGATTAAATTTATTTATAAAAAATATTTTATTAATATTATTCTCATTTAGTTAACTATGGGTATCACACTATGGGATTAATAATTACTTAATAGATATTTAATGTGTTTATATTTTACGAGTTAATATAAAGGGATAAATACCTTTAACCCCCCAAACTATTCGAACTTTTACATTTTTCCATACGAACTTTAAAACGTTACACTTAAGCCCCTCAACTTCGCGAAATTTTACACTTTGCCTAAAATTCCGAATTTACCCTAGTTTCATGATAGTTGGTTTTCAGTTTACCCTCTAAACTTTGAAGTTGTTGCACTTTAGCACCTAGACTATAAATTTTATTGCAATTTCTAATTTTACTCTTGTGAAGCCCCGATTTTTCCGAGCTATTAATTGATCCTTATTGTCGTTTATACTTTTGATCGACTACTTTACCGCGTCATTTTGACGGGTAATTATTAATAATATATATATTTTGTATTTTATTTCATTTTATTTAATTACTTGTGATCATGATCTTTATTAATTCTATTTCTCATTTATGATCACTTGATTGATCATTAATACTATTTTTGTATTTATTAGTCACCTTAGAATTTTAAGAGACTATTTATTTTAGAGACTTTTACCTTATAGAATTAAGAATTTGATTTAGATTAAGTGATCATGAGACTTACAAGTGATCAAGGAAATCACTAAATATTTTGGAGATTGATATATTTCATCTATTATCATCAAATTTGGGACAAAAAAAAAAAATATGGAATTACCATATTGCCATTTTAGTGGACGGCCATGGTGGATATTTTTGGAGTAAAAATATCATCCAACTCTTGTACACCTACACCTTATATTAGTCATCTTGTGTATAATTATACCATTAATTCAAACATTATACACATTATCTTATACATCAATTTTATATTATTAAATTCCCCAACATATCCTATTCTTCCCAACATTCTTCTTATTCCTCTCAACATTCCAATTTGACCCATACCTTGACTCACCTTTTGTCTCCATGCAAAAGACAAATTACAAGACACAAATTAATCAAAAAATTTCTTCCCCTCTCTTCCCCAAAGTGGACGGCCATTAGGCCAAAATTTAACAAAAAATTTCATTTTTCACCCAACACCTTCATCTCTCAAGCTAATTCTCCTCCTTTTCTCTAACCTCTCTCTAAGATTCATTCACATCTTCAAACATTCAAACAAAATCCATTCATATCTTCAAACCTTCAAACACCAACTCTTCACATCTTCAAATCTTCAACATAAGTTCTTCATATCTTCAAGTACCACTTCTTCATATCTTCAAATATTCAAACACAAGTCCTTCACATCTTCAATCCCATCTTCATAACTCCAAGAACATCTTCTTCCTAACATCAAACATACTTCATTTCTTCAAACATCTAAACCAAACAAACAATCTTACCACTAAAACTCAAAAATTCGAACACCCCCTTTCTTAAGGTAAGAAATTTCACTCCTCAATCCAACTTAAATTCTTACTACTCATCACCTTCTTCTTTTAACTTAAGTTATATTTTGGATTTTGAGGTACTTAGAAGACCACTTGGAGACATGCATGCATGGTGGTGAATTTTAGAAGACTAGAAGAAGAACTAGTAGAGAATTTGGACTACAAGGTAAGAATTGGACACTAAAGCCCTTCTTTCTTCTTCTTCCTAATTTTTTTTAAATTTTAACACCTTTTTTTTCATTTTTGAGAAATAGGGCTGACCTTAGGTGATTTTGGAGTTGAACCAAAATTTCCAACTTTTAAGCTTCAACTAGTCTCCAAACACCTACTACACAAGGTAAAGTGTAGTCCTTCTCCTTTCCTTATTTCCTTCTTTTTCACCTTAATTTTTCTCTCATTTTTCTAACTTCAAATTTTTGATATTTTTTGAATTAGGGGCTGACCTAAGAAGCCTCATCCAAAAATTGTGAAATTATCCTTTTATTTCACAATTTCCAATTTTAAGGTGGGTGGAAAAATACTTTCCAACTATTAGGTGTTTTTATTAAAATGCATGTAGAAATTTTGATCATGAGCCTTGAGAAGTATAATCTATGTATTGCATGTCAATTTTATATATCAAATCATGAAAATTCTCAAGAGTTGCTCAAAATTGCCATTTATTGAATTTTAGGTGCATGCATGTACACTTTAATGTTTTAATTGATGAATTCTTGTATGTATTGGACATGCATGTGTATGATCTTTAAAATCTATGTTTTTTATGACTTATAACCTGGAAAAGTTGAGCATAATTGATTAAATTTCAATTTTGGACTTAAAAATGCAAAAATGGAAAGTTGGTGGACTAAATTGCAAGAAAATAAAAGTTAAAGGACCCCTCTGCAAATTTCGAAATTTGGGACTGTACTCAGGTTCAAAAATGACTTTTGGACATTTTAATAAAGTTTTTAGAGTTTTAAGATAAATAAAATCAACCTTTAAAAGCCCAAGGACTAGATTGTAAAATTTTGAAAGTTTAAGGGCTACTTTGCAATTTTTAAAACTGTACCAGACCTTAACTTTAAAATTTGAAATTTTTACTCTTAAGGTACTGGGAATTACATATTTTAAAAGTATTCCAAAAATCCAAGTGGTTAGGGCTTGGAAAGCAATTTTACTAAAATTGAGGGACTAATGTGTAAAATATTAAACTTGAGGACCCAAATGAAATTTCCAGGACTTATGCAGCCCATGCACCTGGAAATACCAACTTAACTATAACTTAATTATATTTTGGACCCAAGGTTAAAATTACATAACAATTGGACCCCTAAAAGCCTTAAAGGCAATTATTTCAAAATGGGACATAAATGATATTTTCAAAAGTTAAAGGACCTACACATATTTATTTTAAAAACTGCTTTTGTCCCAATATCCTACTAACCTTAGTGACATTTTCCAACTGGAATCACATTAAAATCCCTTCCGGTTTGTGAGTTCCGTATTTTTTAAAACTTAAGGTCCGAATTGGCAATTTTTACAAATTTGGGGCCAATGTGAGATTTTTATAAAAACTCGACCTCAAAAATTTAAAAACCTGAATCTCTGGACAATTTGGAGAATTTAAGAACTGACCTCATAATTTTTCAAGGTCGGGATATTTAATTATTCAATTTTTAACCCAAAAAGTGTTAGTTTTTACAAAACGTGGCTAAATTACAATTTTTCTTTTATAAAGGACCTAACTCAAATTATTTTCTATTTTACTAAAATCGCCCTGGACTCTCTGACTTGGAGATTTAATTTAAGTATTTTACTTTCCCAAAAACCCTTGACTTATCGGATCAATTTGACCGATTAATACCCGATCGCGGAGCGACTTCCTCGCCTTGCGAATTGAATCTATAACGGGACTTATGTCCCACCTAATCTTTCAAGATATCGAAGGTTGCTTATCCTTCCGATAATCATCTTCATCCAAAAACTCCACCAACGCCAAAATTGCTACTCGCGAATTTTCAAAAATTTTCCTAAAACTGCTTCCCTGAATCAATAATACTCATTGCTGGTTGTTGTATACTTGTAATTAATTACTTCTGCGCTGAGTCAACTTGGTGTGTCGAGCTCACGGAATGGATACGTCGGGGATGGAAACCGGCAGCTCGGCTGCTATTCCACTCTTCCGGCCCCATTGTCCTAATCCCGCAACTGAGGGACGGAGTTTGTCCAAGGGAAGCGGGTCGTAGTACCTGAGGTATAATCATGATTATGACAGATCCGAGCCTTGCAAGCTCCACTGTGGATTTTGTCTTTGCCTACGGAGCGATAAGGTGCCGGTCTTGGACTATACTTGACCGGGAGTTACAAGGAAGAACGAAGGAATTGCTGTCCGATCCACACGATTCCGGAGTTATCGGACCCGTTTTGGTTGGCGTTACATTTCCGTACGCAACCGCTACCTTGTTTTGCATTGGTTGACGCTACAAATCCGTACGCAACCATTATTTGCCTTGCATAGGATTGGCGTTACACTTTCGTACGCAATCCTACCTATCTTCACCGACTCACATAGTGCTGTGTGACCATGAACTATTTTCTTGAATCGTATAAATATACTATTGTATTATTTTATCACGACGCTTATTAATCGTGTGTGTGAATTCATGCATCATACTCACGCGTTTTCATATAACTATTTTTCTCATATTAACTATATTGCGCCACACTTGCACACGATCACCCCATCCACTGAGATTTCTGTCTCATCCCCACCTATTTTCTAACCTTAGATGAGGATTTCGTTGAGGATGCGGAATCGGCTCGGGATTGAGACCTTGTACTCCGCTTGTTGGATTTACTATTTCTTGTTGTTGATTGGACTCTTTTCTTATGTTGTTGTCGGACTTTTGTATTTCGTTCCATTCCGAGTTTATAATCAAGGGCGTAGGACCCTTTGACTTTAAGTTGCTATTTTGTTGATTTTCGGGTTGTAATTTGGATGATGGATTGTAGACTTTAAGTTGTAACTTGTATCCATTATTTATTTCATTTTGCTATTTAGACTCTGTCTCATTGGGTTCTTCTTGATATTTGTGCCGGACTGTTTGGTTATTGTATTTAAGTTGTGGATCGTCGTCGCGTCCCGTTTGGGGCGTGACAAGAAGAGTGGTATCGAGCTCGGCTAGTAAGATGGAAACTTACACCGAGCGACCCGGAGATAGGACCCTCGATGCGTGTTTTGGGTATTACCGTGACTTGACTAATTAAGTGTGAAATCAATTTCAATTTGGCGTAGAACCATATTATTGAGATTGAAACTAAGTTAGAGCGCACATTTGGAGATACCATAGTCGTACTTGTCTTGACTTAGTTGATTCTTGACTGACTTTCTTTGTTCATTCTTTCCTTATTCCCTCCTTGTCTTTCCTTTGCCTTTGGTGATCCGCCTTAGTTTTGTTTGGTCGAGGATGGAGCCAGCGCCACCTACTTGGTGGGACGTTTATTCGACCCGTGCCGAGCGGGAGTACTACTGGGCACTCACGATTCACTGGCACCGGGAGAGTATTCGAGCGACCTCAGAGCTATCCGAGGAGCACCAGAATGAGGACTTGACACGCGGCTTGGCAAGGAGCCAAGATGAAAAGAGCGAGTTGACCATTATCATTAAGGACCGATCGGCACCCATACGGGTGCGGGAGGACCAAATACAGAGTATCCAGGAACGCCTGGATAACATGCGGGAAAAGATGAAGAGGACAAGTGACGGCCGCCAGAAATGGGAGATTGACGCCCGCCTATCCCGCGACACCGTCGAGCGCTTGGAGGAGACCCTCATCAAGCAGATGACAGTCATAGAGGACCTTACACAGGCCCTAGCTCGAGAGACGCCGCACTAGAGGTCGCTTTAGCGGCTAATGCTCGGCCATTGCCACCGCCCGAGGCGAGTTTGTGCACTGATGCCGAGGAGGATCCCGAGGAGGATCCGATCGACATTGGAGAGCCGGAGGCACTCGAGGTTGCTCCACTCGATGAGGCTCGGATTCGAGCATGGTGGTTGGACTTTGTGGATTGGCCCGAGGTCGAGGCGCCACCTCAGCCTGACCAGGCCCCAATTATGGACGTAGCAGCTAGTGACGATGATGGCAATCTCACTGATTAGCTAGCTTGATTGTCGATTTGTGCTTTCGTTATTGTAGACACTTTTCCACCAGGATGTACCTTGTTTTCTATTATATTAGATTCGATTTGTATTTTGGTTCGTATGTATCTTTGACTCGGTATTACTAGTGGTGTTGTACTTCATGGGTGTATTCAAATTTTACATTAATGAATATACCTCATTTTGGATGTAGGTGATTTAGAAATTTTTTGATTTGAAGGCTATAATGCCCATTATGATGAGACTTGAAGGATAAAAGGTTATCACTTGACAGTATATAATCGGGTCATATGATATATTATAGAAGTTAGATGCCTAATGATATTACTTTAGAGAATGATTGGGTGGGAATTACTAGGTATGATTTACCGATGATGTGCCATTGTGTTATTCGTTCTAAATACTTCTACGAGCTTAAATAAGCAAATTTGACTTGTTATTTGGTATCGTGGATAAGATACGTCAAGGATATGACGATTATAGGGTCTCAACTGGATATTGTCACTATATATTTTTTTAAGTTATGATATCTCATTTGTGAATTAAATTTGGGATAATGATTATCTGTGAGTATTCGGAATATTATGGTGATCTAGGCACTCACATGATATATGAATTTGATTGATTTTGACTTAGTTATTGAGTATTAAGTATTGATTAATTTCGGAGGAGACGGATAATAGTATTCTATATAAAGTATATGAGATGTGCACATTTATCTGGAATAATCAAGGACCTTATGATTATGGGAAATTGAGATTGCTATCAAGATTTTAGAAGGAGCGACTCATATGATTACAACTTTGGAAATAACTTATTAAATGATTACTGAGGTCTTGACTATTATATGTTGATGGGTGGAGATTATGGGTTGATCTTGCACTTTTAGCGATGAAATCTACTACCGATTGTTCGAGAAAATATACCCCGATATGAGTAGGTGTCTACTATTTAGTTAAATCGACTCTATTATAATGAGTATCATTTTCTTGGGTAAATGAAGTATTGACTAGCTGTGACAAGTAAGGATATATTCGGGATATGAATTATAAGAGGTATGTTTTGAACTAATAATTGTGGGAATAGTACATTAGAACGGTATGTGGAATAGAAATGATTGGTTAAGTGATAATCGAATAGTGGTGCCAATGTTACGGATCACATGAATAGGGTACTATGAATAGTGTCTATTACAAGGCGATGACAAGAAATTTTGAGTACCACTAAGGTTATTAAGAGATATTTTTGCAGAATGATTATTGGAAATTGGCTGACGAAAATTTGGATCGAATATAAGCGCCTCTAGGCCACCTAAGTTTTGAAATTTTGAGGAATTGGGTACCTCGCTAAGTTTCAGCACAACATCACATCCACAAACTGATGGACAGGCTGAGCAAACAATTCAAACCCTAGAAGATATACTGCGAGCCTGCACGTTGGATTTCCAAGGAAGTTGGGATTCGCGCTTACCATTAGCTGAGTTCGCCTACAATAACAGTTATCAGGCCATGATTGGGATGACACCCTACGAGGCATTATATGGGCGAAAATGTAGATCCCCACTACACTGGAAGATTGATGACCAATGGACTCCGAAAGAGAAATGAAAGTCGCCCTCGATTCCAAAGGCCGACTTAGTTCAGGAGGCCATGGAGAAGGTCAAGCTGATCAAGGAGTGGATTCGCACAGCTCAGAGCCGCCAAAAGAGTTACGCGGACAAGAGAAGAAAGGATTTGGAATTTGAAGTCGGAGATGAAGTATTTCTCAGACTCTCACCACGGAAAGGATTAATCAACCCGAAGAAAGGAGGCAAGTTGAGTCCGAGATATGTTGGACCTTACAAGATTTTACAGAGAATCGGGAAGTTATCCTATCGACTCGAGTTACCAGCACCATATGCGGGAATGCACAATGTATTCCACGTATCAAGATTGAAGAAGTATCAACCAGATCCCGAACATATCATCACTCGTGATACTCCTCCTAATGGAAAATCTATCCTACACCGAGAGGCCGATCCGGATCATTGATCAGCAGATACGACATTTACGTAAGAGAGAGATCTCGATGGTTAAAGTGGTGTGGCAGAACCGCAACCGAGACGAAGACGCAACGTGGGAAATTGAAGAAGACATAAGGAATCAATATCCAGAACTATTCTGAAGAGAATTTGGGGACCAAATTCTTTTAAGGAGGGGAGGATGTGAAGCCCCGATTTTTCCGAGCTATTAATTGATCCTTATTGTCGTTTATACTTTTGATCGACTACTTTACCGCGTCATTTTGATGGGTAATTATTAATAATATATACATTTTGTATTTTATTTCATTTTATTTAATTACTTGTGATCATGATCTTTATTAATTCTATTCCTCATTTATGATCACTTGATTGATCATTAATACTATTTTTTGTATTTATTAGTCACCTTAGAATTTTAAGAGACTATTTATTTTAGAGACTTTTACCTTATAGAATTAAGAATTTGATTTAGATTAAGTGATCATGAGACTTACAAGTGATCAAGGAAATCACTAAATATTTTGGAGATTGATATATTTCATCTATTATCATCAAATTTGGGACAAAAAAAAATATGGAATTACCATATTGCCATTTTAGTGGACGGCCATGGTGGATATTTTTGGAGTAAAAAAATCATCCAACTCTTGTACACCTACACCTTATATTAGTCATCTTGTGTATAATTATACCATTAATTCAAACATTATACACATTATCTTATACATCAATTTTATATCATTAAATTCCCCAACATATCCTATTCTTCCCAACATTCTTCTTATTCCTCTCAACATTCCAATTTGACCCATACCTTGACTCACCTTTTGTCTCCATGCAAGAGACAAATTACAAGACACAAATTAATCAAAAAATTTCTTCCCCTCTCTTCCCCAAAGTGGACGGCCATTAGGCCAAAATTTAACAAAAAATTTCATTTTTCACCCAAACACCAACTCTTCACATCTTCAAATCTTCAACATAAGTTCTTCATATCTTCAAGTACCACTTCTTCATATCTTCAAATATTCAAACACAAGTCCTTCACATCTTCAAACCCATCTTCATAACTCCAAGAACATCTTCTTCCTAACATCAAACATACTTCCTTTCTTCAAACATCTAAACCAAACAAACAATCTTACCACTAAAACTCAAAAATTCGAACACCCCCTTTCTTAAGGTAAGAAATTTCACTCCTCAATCCAACTTAAATTCTTACTACTCATCACCTTCTTCTTTTAACTTAAGTAATATTTTGGATTTTGAGGTACTTAGAAGACCACTTGGAGACATGCATGCATGGTGGTGAATTTTAGAAGACTTGAAGAAGAACTAGTAGAGAATTTGGACTACAAGGTAAGAATTGGACACTAAAGCCCTTCTTTCTTCTTCTTCCTAATTTTTTTACATTTTAACACCTTTTTTTTATTTTTGAGAAATAGGGGCTGACCTTAGGTGATTTTGGAGTTGAACCAAAATTTCCAACTTTTAAGCTTCAACTAGTCTCCAAACACCTACTACACAAGGTAAAGTGTAGTCCTTCACCTTTCCTTATTTCCTTCTTTTTCACCTTAATTTTTCTCTCATTTTTCTAACTTCAACTTTTTGATATTTTTTGAATTAGGGGCTGACCTAAGAAGCCTCATCCAAAAATTGTGAAATTATCCTTTTATTTCACAATTTCCAATTTTAAGGTGGGTGGAAAAATACTTTCCAACTATTAGGTATTTTTATTAAAATGCATGTAGAAATTTTGATCATGAGTCTTGAGATGTATAATCTATGTATTGCATGTCAATTTTATATATCAAATCATGAAAATTCTCAAGAGTTGCTCAAAATTGCCATTTATTGAATTTTAGGTGCATGCATGTACACTTTAATGTTTTAATTGATGAATTCTTGTATGTATTGGACATGCATGTGTATGATCTTTAACATCTATGTTTTGGATGACTTATAACCTGGAAAAGTCGAGCATAATTGATTAAATTTCAATTTTGGACTTAAAAATGCAAAAATGGAAAGTTGGTGGACTAAATTGCAAGAAAATAAAAGTTAAAGGACCCCTCTGCAAATTTCGAAATTTGGGACTGTACTCAGGTTCAAAAATGACTTCTGGACATTTTAATAAAGTTTTAAGAGTTTTAAGATAAATAAAATCAACCTTTAAAAGCCCAAGGACTAGATTGTAAAATTTTGAAAGTTTAAGGGCTACTTTGCAATTTTTAAAACTGTACCAGACCTTAACTTTAAAATTTGAAATTTTTACTCTTAAGGTACTGGGAATTACATATTTTAAAAGTATTCCAAAAATCCAAGTGGTTAGGGCTTGGAAAGCAATTTTACTAAAATTGAGGGACTAATGTCTAAAATATTAAACTTAAGGACCCAAATGAAATTTTCAGGACTTATGCAGCCCATGCACCTGGAAATACTAACTTAACTATAAATTAATTATATTTTGGACCCAAGGTTCAAATTACATAACAATTGGACCCCTAAAAGCCTTAAAGGCAATTATTTCAAAATGGAACATAAATGATATTTTCAAAAGTTAAAGGACCTACACATATTTCTTTTAAAAACTGCTTTTGTCCCAATATCCTACTAACCTTAGTGATATTTTCCAACTAGAATCACATTAAAATCCCTTCCGGTTTGTGAGTTCCGAATTTTTTAAAACTTAAGGTCCGAATTGGCAATTTTTACAAATTTGGGGCCAATGTGAGATTTTTATAAAAACTCGACCTCAAAACTTTAAAAACCTGAATCTCTGGACAGTTTGGAGAATTTAGGAACTGACCTCATAATTTTTCAAGGTCGGGATATTTAATTATTCAATTTTTAACCCCGAAAGTGTTAGTTTTTACAAAACGGGGCTAAATTACAATTTTTCTTTTATAAAGGACCTAACTCAAATTATTTTCTATTTTACTAAAATAGCCCTGGACTCTCTAACTTGGAGATTTAATTTAAGTATTTTACTTTCCCCAAAACCCTTGACTTATCGGATCAATTTGACCGATTAATACCCGATCGCGGAGCGACTTCATCGCGTTGCGAATTGAATCTATAACGGGACTTATGTCCCACCTAATCTTTCAAGATATCGAAGGTTGCTTATCCTTCCGATAATCATCTTCATCCAAAAACTCCACCAATGCCAAAATTGCTACTCGCGAATTTTCAAAAAATTTCCTAAAACTGCTTCCCTGAATCAATAATACTCGATTGCATGTACTTGTAATTACTTCCTGCCTGAGTCAACTTGGTGTGTCGAGCTCACAGTCGGAATGGATACGTCGGGGATGGAACCGGGCAGCTCGGCTGCTATTCCACTCTTCCGGCCCCATCGTCCTAATCCCGCAACTGAGGGACGGAGTTTGTCCAAGGGAAGCGGGTCGTAGTACCGAGGTATAATCATGATTATGACAGATCCGAGCCTTGCAAGCTCCACCTGTGGATTTTGTCTTTGCCTACGGAGCGATAAGGTGCGGTCTTGGACCATCTTGGCCGACCGGGAGTTACAAGGAAGAACGAAGGAATCGCTGTCTGATCCACACGATTCCGGAGTTATCGGACCCGTTTTGGTTGGCGTTACATTTCCGTACGCAACCGCTACCTGTTTGCATTGGTTGGCGCTACAAATCCGTACGCAACCATTATTTGCCTTGCATAGGATTGGCGTTACACTTTCGTACGCAATCTACATGTCTTCACCAAATCACATAGTGCCTGTGTGACCATGAACTCGCTTTTCTTGAATCGTATAAATATACTATTGTATTATTTTATCACGACGTTTGTGAACTGTGTGTGAATTCATGCATCATACTCACGCGTTTTCATATAACTGTTTTCTCACATTAACTATATTGCGCCACACTTGCACACGATCACCCCATCCACTGAGATTTCTGTCTCATCCCCACCTATTTTCTAACCTTAGATGAGGATTTCGTTGAGGATGCGGAATCGCTCGGGATTGAGACCTTGTACTCCGCTTCTTTGGATTTACTATTTCTTGTTGTTGATTGGACTCTTTTCTTATATTGTTGTCGGACTTTTGTATTTCGTTCCATTCCAGTTTGTAACTGAAGGGCGTAGGACCCTTTGACATTAAGTTGCTATTTTGTTGATTTTCGGGTTGTAATTTGGATGATGGATTGTAGACTTTAAGTTGTAACTTGTATCTTTTATTTATTTCCGCTGCTATTTAGACTCTGTCTCATTGGGTTCTCGCTGATATTTGTCTGGACTGTTTGGTTATTGTATTTAAGTTGTGGATCGTCGTCGCGTCCCGTTTGGGGCGTGACAACTCTTCATGGTCTTGCGATCCTCAAAAATGGTATCAGAGCCTAGGTTTATTAAGAATTTTTAGTTATATTTATTATATTTATGTAATTAACAATTGGTGAGGAGAATTTTCTCCGAGAATATGGATCTGGACAATTGTCCAAGATGTACATTCTACAGGAGATATCGTCAAATTCTGACGATGTATGCACAAGAACACCAGGATATGATCGCATATTGGAATCACCAATATGAGATACAAGAACGCGCAGGAGCCGATATGGAAGCCTTGAGGCAATGCGAAATGCGAGCATCATATCGTATGAGTTTCTGGACAGTAAACCAGACCTTATATGTAGATCTAATGAATCGCCAAGAAGCAGTTCATGAGAATTCCCATCAAAATAATGATTCCTGATGGAGTACCAGAATGGAACGAGATACTTCCAGATACATCTAAGATCTCAGCAGATCTTAGAGAAATCCAGAAGACGGTGCAGAATTATGACAACCGCCATATTCATCTACGAGCATAAGTTCATCGATCGAACTGGATGGAAGATGGTAAAATATCAGAAGGAAACTCTTGAAATCCTTCATGATATTCAGAAATGAGTTAAGAACCTGGAGGACAGACCAAGTTCATCCTGAGGAAAGAAACGTATTGATTTCGGGACAGTACCCTATTTACACCAAAAAGAGAAACCAACCGAAGTTATACAAAAAATAACAGACGATGAAAAGCTAATAGCCATCATCAAAGGAAAATCCATCATAAACTAAAAGTGATGGATATGGAGAATATCAATCTTAAAGATCTACATGACCGGGCAGAATCCTTCGCGGGATTAGGAATTGTAGACTTAAAGATGAACGCATGAGATGGATCAGCTTTGGTTACCTATGACCCTCATGGTAGACCAATTCCGCCAATTCCACCACCGCCTCCAGTAAATCCCATCGTCGCAGAAAGTTCGGGTTCACATCATGGAATCCAGGACGAAAGAATGCATCACGCTGGACATTTCAACACAGGGAATGAAACACTTTCAGGAACAGGAGCTCGACCACCTCTTGCAGGAACTCGAGTACCTCCTAAAAGGCCAAATATTCACCAGACGCCTTATGGAAGATCGCATCTAGATCCGATACATCCATACGGGTTGATGCTAAATCTAGATATCCCAGATTTCAAAAATCGAGAAGTCCTTATTGATGAATGGGCATCAGCAATGAGGATTGCAGCAAGTACCCTTGATCTTACGAAAGATTCCTTCATTTTACTTCTTGAAATGAGTATTGAGGGATCTGTAAAGATTGCATGGGATATGACCGATGCAAGTACAAAGAGCGCGGTCACATCAGGAGAATCACTGAAAGGAATTGTCGATGATATGGCAAAACTATTCAAAATCCAGTTTATCGGCGCAGGTTACTTTGAGAGATTAGAGGATGAAAAAAGAAAAAGATATAAACAAGCCCTCTATAGCCTTGAGTTACATGATATTTTTCATATTGACGAATATATTAAGTTGTTCACCGAATACCGGTGGAAATCCAAGATTGGGGAAAAGGAAGCTTCACAGCTATTCTTTGCAAAGATTCCGTGTCCCTGGAGATAAATGCTTATCAGGGAATACTAGGATGGAGTAGAATTAGATACAGTGGCCAGAAGAATGTCTTTCTTAAAGGCCAAGTTATCTGAATGGTGTTTCCAGACAGCTCTATACATGAATTATAAGAGATTACGAGGAATTAACAAGGCGGTTCCAATTTAGTTGGTGCATTTTCTAAAGAAGAAACTTCTACCAGACGAGCATGGGGTCTTTGGGTTTGTCTAACAGAAATGGACAAAGTCAAATATCCATTTAAGTTTTTCCAAAATTCGGCGAATGGATCATTCCTATTGAATTCAATGACTGGATCAACAACAGGATTAGCAGAAGAGCTTTTCGAAACAAAGAGAAGGATTCTGTGGGAGAACAAGAATTCGGCTAGCAAAGAGACCTACCGGAAATTCTGTAACATGGCGCATGTTGGCCGTTGGATCGATTGGATCTGTCAGGCATGCCCCGAACAGAAGGAACCCGAGTTTGGGAAAGGATTCCGACCCAAACCCAATCGACAAGATTATGCAACTGGAAAAGATAAGGGCCCAGCTCAAAAGACGCGTTTTCCTCGGGGACCACGAAAACCAACTTTTTAAAAGATTCCCCGACAACTTTCACATGGGCTGAGTCACGCAGAAGAAAAAAAAAACCAACTGGTGAGACAATAATGCAAGATATGATGTAAGCAGTGACGTCATAAGTTTCAACAAGATTTGAAGTCCGACTTTCAAGTCCGGACTTACCTCTATAAATTACAGGATTTGAAGGAAGCTGAGGACATCGAACATTTTCCTTAGTTTTCTTATAATAAAATCAAAAAGAAAAATTTGTAATTTTGAGTGTTTTAGTTTTCAAGTTTTATGTGTTTTCGAGTGCAAGCCTCATCTATGAGAGGCTAAACCGGTATTCTCCTCCCAAAAGGAGATTACTAATGTAATAAATATCTCTATAAGTTCTTAATAAAAAGAGGCTTTCTGCTTCAACATGTGTTCATAATGTACTATTAATTCATCCCGTTTAAGAATTACTTATACGCCTGGAGTAGGAAACGAACCAAGGTTGTGCTGAACAGTTGCTGAAGGAGTTGGATAACTTGCAGATCATCTTCCCCGAGGGTGAGGTTGAACAGTGAGGAACTGTTTGTCAAAAGATCTGGGGGCAATAATTTTCTGACTGGTGGTGTTGCGAACCATTTCACCCGATGCTGTTTCGGTCAAAGAAGGTATGAATTTTAAGGGATTTATTAATTTTACGGAAACATGTTGGGCCTGATATGGTCGTATTGGACTATGTTCATTTCAGTCTATAGACCTAATTTGTATACGGATTTATACTTGAAATGAGAATCTTAATCAAAGTATGTCATGTTGAGTTTATAGGCTGGAAACCTGACATGATCCATTTAAAACCTCTGAATAGAGATTGGATCTAAGTAGGTGTAACAATGCCACGAACAAAACAAGTGACAGAAAATAAGAATCCTCGTTTCTCGAAAAATCCGAAAAACAAATTGATTATGGAGTAAAATTTTCATTTTTAATGATTAATGCAATAATAGATGGCCACAAATTAGAGTTTAAAGGGATAACTTGAACTATTATTTTAAAAGAATAAAACCTAGAGACAAAATTGTCCATATAGGGTAAAGTGTAACGATGTTCATAGTTCAGGGGGCAAAGTGTCACGAATTAAAGTTTGGAGGGTAAAGTGTAAAAATCAGTATAGTTTGGATAGGGGGAAAATTGCAATTTTGGTCCCATAACTTTGGGGGGTGTCAAAACTAGTCCCACTAAATTTTACTTTTTCAAAAACACCCTGTAATTTACAAATTGTGTCAAAACTAGTCCCACTCGATTTTACTTTTTCAAAAACACCCTGTAATTTACAACTTGTATCAATTCGAGGACAAATCCTACCGCCGACTGGAATTTTCGCCGAAATTCGTCACGTGATAAGCACGTGACCTGAAATTTTGGGGATTTCTCACCCTCTTTGACACGGTGGAAATAAAATGCTAACATGGAAAGAGATTTGGAGGGAAAAAAACTCGTCACCACCGTTTCCCACAAAAAAATATGCCCAATTACAAGGTGTTGACGAGTTTTTTCCCTCCCCAAATCTCTTTCCACGCTGGAATTTTATTTCCACCGTGTCAAGGAGGGTGAGAAATTCCCAAAATTTCAGGTCACGTGCTTATCACGTGACGAATTCAGCGAAAATTCCAATCGGCGGTGGATTTGTCCTCAAATTGATACAATTTGTAAATTACAGGGTGTTTTTGAAAAAGTAAAATCGAGTGGGACTAGTTTTGATACAATTTGTAAATTACAGGGTGTTTTTGAAAAAGTAAAATCGAGTGGGACTAGTTTTGACACCCCCAAAGTTATGGGACAAAAATTGCAATTTTCCCTTGGATAGGTAAGTGTATTTATCTCTGATATAAGTATAAGCTTTTCATTTTAATTGTACTATAATTGGGACAATTATTTTAAATATGAAAAGTTTAGGGTTTTATTATTAAATACATAAAATATGTTATAATCCTAGAGTGTATATATACGCACAGACACATCTTCATAAACTACAATACAGAGAGAAAAGAAGAGAGTTGGGCGACTATCTTCAGAAACTATATTCACGAATTGTAAGCTTCGCTCTTCCAACTCTTTAGATTATGTAAATCATATGAATAATATATATATATATATATATTACAAATCTGCAAGAATAGAAGACAATTTGTAAGGGAATTGAGTTGGAGGATTGTACTGTGGAAACTTAGTGGTTTATGTAATGATTTCAATTCTTTTTTTTTTTTTTTGTTACTTTGTTCAATTCATATAGATTGTTGTAAGGTTTGTCTAAAATTGTTAAATGAGGCATTGAATTTATATACCTTGTTTTTAGTGATACGAGAAGGGACAAATTAGTGTAGTTTGCATTGATAACCATTAAATCAAAATAGTAGATTTTCTAATAATAAAATAAAGCACTAGGTTGTCTGGTAATGAATGAAACATCCACTAAATGTTGCTCTCTCTTCTCTGTCTTTCGTGTCTGGCTCTATTTCATGATTTAATAGTTTCTTCTTATAACATCAAGAGCAAGACAATCCTAATATATTAAGATGTGTACTAGGTTTGTGCATAGATGTGGTGAATTATATATGCAATCATTACCTGTTGTCTGTTAAATTAGCAGATGTATCAATAAAGGGGATTAATGGATTATTAAGATTTATGCATGTTATTCAAAGTTTAGGAATATATTTTGATTTTTAAACGAAAAAAGGATTACTGGATATAGTTAAAGTACTTAGATGGCTTTATTTTGATAATTGTGCATGGCATTGTATATTAACTTTGGGTATGTAATTGTCGAGTTTATCAGTACCTTTTAGATACTAGGTCATAAGCTTAATTTAGTATATGAGTTGATAAGTTAGAGAAAGTTAAAAACAAGATTTTCAATTGAAGAAGTTATTCAATTATTATTATTATTGTTAACCTAATTAAGTTTTATTTACTATTCTATATTAATTTTGTTCATTTACTAGGAGTTTGTGGATTTGGTTATCGATATTTGGAGTCGAGGTAAGTGCATCTCTCACTTGCAATTTAAGTAGCATATTTCCTTCTTTATGCTTATAATATTTGTTTGTACCATTTATTGTTTATTTACGAGTTATGTTTAGATTATGTGTTTCTTGGCGAGTTTGAGTGAAACTTATATCATACTGCATAAAATATTGGACTAGTAATAGTATATATAGATATTTCAGAATACTTATATTTTAGAGGCTAGTAACAGGGCTCCTAGACCACCCACAATTCAGTTCGGGGCTCCTAGTCCGCTCCTAGGGTACCTAGATGGCCCACAGTTTAGTTTGGAGCTCCTAGTCCGCCCCTAGGGCTTCTAGTCCACCCTATCAGTTATTAGTTTGCTCCATCGGAGTTGCGCACATTGGTACCATGTCTTGGCCCTTAGTAGTAAAATATTTATATACATATGTGCATTTAATAGAAGAGGTATATATTGTTTTGCATATTCATATAAACCATTTTAATTGTTTGTGAGACATGGTGTTACTTACTAAACTTTTGTTTATATATTTATATTCTCATATGCATATAAAGGCAAGGGTTTACTGTAGAAATAGAGGATAGCAAGGTGATAGTGGGAACGGAACATCAGAAATTACTTTCCGCTAGTATTTTAGTTATATCGAGTTTAGACTTATGTTAGGAAATTTATTTGTTAGATTTTGATGATACCATGCAAAACTTAAACTAGGAAGTTGACACCCCATTTTCCTTGTAATTCTATTTTGTAATATATAGGACTGGAAGAGCTTAGTTAAGTCAGCTAAGTCAAGATTACAATAAGTCAACTGCGAACTGGAATGAAGACTCATTGTGTGTCAGCTGAGTATGGCCTAGAAGGAAGTCAAGGACTCGACTGAAGGAGAGTCAGCTGAGGAACAACTGTGAGAAGTATCAATCAAGTCAACTTAAAGAGCCAAGTCTATCAGTTGAAGTGATAGTTCAGTCGATCTTATGATTGGAGAAGACTCAAGTCACCTAGGGTAAAGGCAGCAGTCAAGTCAAGGCAACTGATTTAGATCCGTTGGAATAAAGTCAAGAATATTACTCGATATAGTAATATGTCAAGCTGCCAGGTCTTAAAGTGTTTGGCCCATAATTGTGCAAAAGGAATGAGCCAATGGGAAACACTGTACCTTGTGTCAGAACCTGCAAAGCTGGAATGCCATTTAATATGAGGAAAGGTCAACATCACAAAGGCTGCAGACCAAGACAAGGCAAGCCAACGAACACAAAATGACATTTGAAACTAGCCTATCTCTTCAACGGGCAAATTTCAAATGTGCACTATAAAAGGCTGAGAAATCATTTGAGAAAGGGTCACCTGAACCAAGCAAGAGCAAGCAATATTCAAGTAGTTAACCTGCAAATTCTCAAAGCATTTCAAGCTATTCCTCAAGCCTAAAACTCGAAGAAACTTGATCAAACACAAGCTGTGAAGGAGAGATAACTTCAACCAGTTGAAGAGTAAACATTTGAAGAAACAAAAGGGGTCTACTTTCCAAGTCGAAGGATTGTAGAAAGGTTCAAGGTCGAACCAAGTATCAAGTTTGTTGGAGGGCTTCGTGATCAAATCCAAGAACTTGAGAAGTGAGTTGAAGTAGCATGGCAGCTGCCTCGTGAAGAAGCTGAGTCGCAAGAGAAGCCAGCTGTGTAATCAAGGTTGTGTCCAGACTGATAACTGCTTTGTAAACTGATCTGTTACTTAGTGTATTCCTCCAGGAGTTGGAGAAGAGAGGACTACAAGAATTACCCCATCTTCGAACCTCTATAAAAATACTTGTGTCAATTTACTTTCAGCATTTACTTTCATGCATATCTATTTTATATCTGTTGTTAGTTTATATTTGCTATCCAACTGATAAATAACTAAGTGCTAAAAACTAAGTGTTAAAAACAAGCTTTAAACCAACCAAAGGGTGTTGAGTCTTCCGCTGTTAAAAACCAAATCAGCCAAGTTAAGTATTTGGCTTAAGTAGCCGAGTTATACTATTAACAGCTCTATCGAGTATGTTGAGTGGGTAACATAGTGAATAGCCAACTTAGCCGTCCACCAAGGACATAGCTGATTCGAGTCAACTTTGTTGAACAATTTAAAAGGACTAAAATCAAAAATTTGGTAAGGTTTATTCAATCGGCCCCTTCTAAACCCTACACCACACCCCTTGGGACCTACGAGTGGTATAGAGCGGGTGGTTCATTGAGCCTTCCGCACTGGTTACTGAACTAGATCTCTATCTTTACAAAAGGTGTTAACACTTGTGTTTTTCAATGTCTTTCATTTTTAAATCTAACTCGTATTCCAATGTTTACTGTGGAAGAGTTTGATGACTGGAAAATTCGCATGCAGGCTCATCTATCAGCATTACATGATGAAATGTTGCTAGTGATAGAGGATGGGCCATTACAAATACTCAAAGTCAATACGGCTGTAAGAAGCGCAACTGCAGCTGAGGGAGAAGAAGTTGCTGCTGAGCAAGACCAGCCATGGTTGAAAAACCAATGACTGAATGGACAAATGAAGATCGAAAGAGATATAACTTGGACAATGTGGCCAATGATATACTCTACAAAACGTTGGATAAAGCCATGTTCAACAAAGTCAAATCTTGCAAATCTGCAAAAGAAATTTGAGATAAGCTGACCTTAATTTGTGAAGGATCAGAACAAATTAAGGAAAACAAATTAACTGTTGCTTTTCAAAAATTTGAAAATTTTAAAATGCTTGCAGGTGAAACTCTGGATCAGTTGGATGCCAAATTTACTGAGATAACAAATGAGCTTTCAGCTCTTGGGAAAGAATATACACAGAAGGAGATGTGTATGAAGATTCTAAGAGCACTCCCTGCTGAATGGGAAATGACGGTCATGGCCCTGAGACATTCAATGGACCTCTCAAAAACATCTAATCATGATCTATTCTCAGACCTCAAAGCCTATGAGTTTGAGCTGAGAAGGAAAGAGCAAGAGGAAACAGCTATACCCAAGACAGCTGCATTGTTGGCCAGTGATGGGAAAAGAGCTGAGCCAAAGAAAACAATTGACCAGAAGGAGATTGCCCTCACAGTGAAGAGATTCAACAAGTTCTTTAACAAGAACTATAAAAGGAATACCGGTGAAACCTCCAGAAAACATTCAGCACCTTCCAAGGCAAGGGAAGACATGCCACCCAAGAGAGAGCGTCAAAGAGCTGATAATCTAAGAATAGACAGAGCTGATCAAAGAGCCGAGAACCTGTGTTGGAATTGCAGACAACCAATAAATTTTGCAGTTGACGGTTCATATCCACCAGTCAACAAGGATAGAAATGAAGATGAAAGAAAAGCCTTCAGGGAAAGAAGACAAGAAAAGAAGAAAGCCATGTTGGCTGCTTAGACTGCTGAGCCAGCCAAGTGCAAAGAGGACTCAGATAGTAGTGAAGCCTACTACTCAAGTGATTCTGAGGAAGAGGATATGATCTGCCTCATGGCCAAAGAACAAGATCAAGAAGATGGGGTACACTCTAACTCATTTCATTCTGATTCAAGTGATAGTGACTGTGATACACACACTTCATCACCCACAGATCTTTATGATTCATTAGGCAAAATGATGAAAGATTTTGAGCACATTAAAACCTCTGACACACTCTTAAACGTGAGAAAAGCAGCCAACTTAAAAGCCAAAACTCACAGCTGACAAAAGAGCTGAGTACTCTGAGTCACATAGCTGATAAGAATACGAAGCTGAAGGCTGAAAATGCCAAGATCATAGCGAGTTAGTCACTGAGAAAAAGGGAAAAAGATCTTAAAAATGTGATTTCCTCATTTACAAAAGCATCCAAATCACTGGATGAACTTATTATGAGTCAAAAGGAATGTGGAGACAAGACAAACATAGGTTTTAATTCCTTTGTGCATAGTCAATCTCCAATAGTGAATTTGGAAAAAGGATCTTCAAGCAATGAAGCATTCCAAAAACCCAAAACACCAAATGCTGCACCCACATTCACTCCAAAGCACAATCACAATCATACTGGTCTTGGTTACAAGGGTAAAAGAAAGAAGCCAGTTGAGTATGCTGAAAGAACAACTGAGAAGAAATTCAGACAGATCCATCAGTAGACTCCTAACAGAAAATACTTTGTAATAGCCAAACAGAGCTACCAAAAACCCCAGAAATTTCATTAGAGAAATACATATGATGGGAATGGAAGAAACTATCCAAACCAAGCTGATTGGAATAATGTGAAACATCAGCAAAGACCAATGGAATACAAACCAAAATGGCAAATACCTAAACCTCGAAAAGGTCATTCTAAAGGCCAAAGCGCTATTATCAGCACACATATGCACCTAAGCACTACACTCTGAAATACCACAACTATCCCAAGAAAGCAATTGCTAAAACACACACATAGGCATACAGACAAAAGAGACAACTGTATGATCCTAAAACCCCCAAGCAATTTTCTAATGTGCATTATGATTATGGCACTGATAGATGGCAACCACTTAGAGTCAGATCATCCGGCTATAGGTTGGTTGGAACATCTTATAGCACTAACCCCCCAACAGGACCCAGACAAGTATGGGTACCTAAAAACTGATTTCCTTGATTGCAGGTTCAAGGAAGAGCTGAGTGCCAAGGAACCTGGTACATGGATAGTGGCTGTTCCAGACATATGACAGGAAACAAGAAAAATCTGTCAAGATTCAAGGAGATAAGAGGTGCAAAAGTCATATTTGGAGGTAATGAAGCTCCAGGGGAGATCAAAGGCACAAGATCCATCAAGAAAAATGGATTGAAAATCACATATGTTGCTTTTGTTGAAGGCCTCAACTTCAACTTGTTAAGTATCATCTAACTCTGTGACAAGGGCTACAATGTAGGATTCAACATGGGAATATGCCAGATCAAAGATGCTGAATCCAATGAAATAGTGCTGCAAGGTACAAGGCAAAAGAATATGTATGTGGTAGATTGGTCTAATGCTACACCAAGCACATGTCTGCTAGCAAAGAGTACAGCCGGATCAAGTTTGTTGTGGCACAAGAAGCTGAGTCACCTGAATTTCAAGACAATCAACAAGCTTGCAATGAGTTATCTTGTGGAAGGATTGCCAGACTCAGTGTACAAGAAAGAAAGTATATGTTATGCATGTCAAATGGGAAAGCAGATCAAATCATTATTCAAGGACAAGCCAAGTCCTTCTTGAACAAGGATATTGCATCTGTTGCATATGGATTTATTTGGTCAAGTTGAGCCAGCTAGCATCAGTGGAAAGAAATACACCTTAGTGGTGGTGGATGATTATTCAAGATATACATGGACAATTTTCATGTGTAAAAAGAAGGAAACACTGCAGAAGTTACCTCAGCTGATGAGAAGAGTTCAAAATGAGAAGAGTCAAACCATTATAAAGATAAGATCAGACAGGCGAACTGAGTTTGTCAATGAGATAATAACTCAGTATTGTGTTGAAAATGGTATTGTTCATGAGTTATCATCAGGATGGACTCCACGGCAGAATGGAGTAGCTGAAAGAAGGAACAAACCTCTCAAGGAAGTTGCAAGGACCATGTTAGCTGAAGCTGGATTGCCTAAGATAATTTGGGCTAAAGCCATAAATACAACATGCTACACTAAAAATAGATGCATGATTAATAGGCAATTGACCAAGACTCCTATGAGATTTGGACAGGGAGAAAGTCAAATGTTGGATATTTTAAGATATTTGGATGTAAATGCTACATCCATAACAATGGCAAGGATAATTTGAAGGCTTTTGATGCTAAAGTTGGTGAAGGTATCTTTTTCGGATACTCAGCTGAGGTAAAGCTTATAGAGTGCTGAACAAGAGGACTGTGGTCACAGAAGAGTCTATCCATGTGGTTTTTGATGAACCTAATGTGAATGGAGAAGGTATTGATGAGTTAGCTGATAAGTTGAATCAACCAACTATGCAGAAGAGTCCTTATGTTGAAGGTGAAGTGAGAACACTAAACCCTGATGATGATGAGATAGTTGAATCTCAAAGACAGCTGGAAGGTCTACAACTGAATGAAGATGAAAGAGTTGTTCAAGACAACTTAGCTGCGAGACGGCTGAATCCAGCAGACTTACTCCAACCTGATCTGAGATGGCTGAGAGACCATCCACAAGAGTTAGTCATTGGAGATGTTAAAGATGGCAGAAGAACAAGATCCAGAGCACAACATGAAGCTATGTTCATTTGTTTTATTTCCCAAATAGAGCCTAAAATGTGTCTCAAGCATTTGAAGACACACATTGGATTCAGGCCATGCAAGAAGAGCTGAATCAGTTTGAAAGGAACAAAGTATGGGAATCAGTTTAAAGGCCAACCCACCAAAATGTTATTGGTACTAAGTGGGTTTTCAGAAAAAAGATGAATGAGGAAGGAACTGTTGTAAGAAACAAAGCAAGATTGGTAGCCAAAGGGTATTGCCAAAAAAAAGGTATAGATTTTGATGAAACCTTTGCTCTTGTTGCCAGATTGGAAGCAATAAGGATGTTTCTTGCTTATGCTGCACATAAGAACTTCGATGTATATCAAATGGATGGGAAGAGTGTATTTCTTAATGGACTGTTAGAAGAAGAAGTCTATGTTTAACAACCTCCAGGTTTTGAGCAGAAAACTATTGAAGATAAGGTCTACAAGCTCAAGAAAGTATTATATGGTTTGAAACAAGCACCAAGAGCATGGTATGATACATTGTCTCAATTTCTAACTGACAATGGATTCACCAAACACAAAGTTGATAGAACACTCTTCAGGATTCAAGATGGAGAGAGTATACTGCTTTGTTCAAATATATGTGGATGACATCATTTTTGGTTCCACAAACAAAGAGTTGTGTGACAAGTTCTCAAACCTCATGCAAGGCAAATTTGAGATGAGCATGATGGGAGAGCTGACTTTCTTCCTAGGACTTCAAGTCAAGCAATTGAAGGATGGAACCTTCATAAGTCAAACCAAGTATACCAGAGATTTGATGAAGAAATTTGGTATCGAAGTGAAGTCTTCTGTGAAGATTCCTATGAATACATCAGTCAAGATGGACATGGATGCAGATGGCAAAGTTTGTTGATCAAACCAGATATAGAGCCCTTATTGGATCATTGCTCTATTTAACAGCAAGCAGGCCAGACATCACCTTTGTAATAGGTGTATGTGCTAGATTTCAATCTGCACCAAAAGAGAGCCACATGACTGCAGCTAAGAGAATCCTAAGATATTTGAAGGGATGCCATGAAGTTGACTTATGGTATCCAAAGGAAGGAGGATTCAAGCTGGTGGGATACTGAGACTCAGGCTATATTGGATGTAGAGTTGACAGAAAGAGTACTTCAGGTACATGTCACATGCTTGGAAATAGATTAGTTTCTTGGTTCAGCAAGAAACAAAACTCAATAGCTACATCCACAGCTGAAGCAGAGTACATAGCTGCGAGCAGCTATTGTGCCCATGTCTTATGGATGAGACAGCAGCTGAGAGATTATGATATTGAAGAAAAAGAGATTCCAATTATGTGTGATAACACTAGTGCTATTGCAATCACTCAGAATCCATTATTGCATTCAAGAACAAAGCACATTGATGTCAGATATCATTTTACAAGAGATCACGTTGAAAAGAAAGACATCATCTTGGAATACATCTCAACTGATAAGCAGTTAGTTGACATATTCACAAAGCCATTATATGAATCAAGGTTTGAAGAGCTCAAGAATGAGTTAGGGTTAATTGAGCTGAGTTAGGTTACTTAGAAGACTCAATCAACAGAGAAAGAAGATGAGAAAATGAAAAATGAGTAAGTTTCACATTTTAGCCAAGTGAAACAACCCAATCGAGAAGTCGGCTGTATTGAGTTAGCTGACAGCTGAGTAATGATATGACAAGAGAGAAGCAGAGTTGATTCACTTTGGATATAAGTTGAACCATTTATGAGCTAAGTGCAAAAAACACAGTCGTTTTAATTGAGCGGAAATGTTTTTAAAGATGACGTCAGCGTAATTATGACTGTCAGCACAAAAGCTGCACAGTAAACCATATCATTAGATATAAATGTTGTTGCATTTAATGAGGGGAATTTAATGCGGTTTTGAAGGCTTACTCTTGATCGTTGATTTTGATCAAATTTTTCCAATTCCAAAAGTCGTCCTTTCACATCCCATATATACGAAATTTCATTTTCTCTCTCCTCACGCAAACTTACTCGTCTTCAGCAAGAAAGCATTTTTCTCTCTGCAATCAAGTTCAAAACCCTAGTTCTTCAAGCTCAGTTTTTCGTGTTTTTAATTGGTAAAATCTTCTGAAAATGGCTAGTTCACATGATTTCGCGTTGTTATCCGAGAAAATCCATTTTGGATCGTCCGTGGACTTTGCTGGTATGATCAAGCAGGGCGTTGATGGTGCCCTAGTAAAGAAGGTAGCTAAAAAGTTGGAAAAGTCCGATCTGAAGGACTTTCTATCGATGTAGTTCACGCACACTTATCTGGAAGAAGTAGCTATGTTCTACGTGAAGTAGCTAAAAAGAAGGACCTTGTTGAGCACTGTTTCTTACCCTATGAAGGGTTGAAGGACATCGCTGAGAAGGATGTCAACCTGGCTGCAGCATGGAAGGAAGTTGCAAAGCTGGAGTATGCTACGAAGGCTGTGTATACAACCAAGAAGGATTTTCTAACGGAAGACTACCACAAACTGATGGACATCGTGTCCAAGTGCATAGATATGAAATTTGGGAGTTTCAATTAGCCGTCCAAGACTTAGCTGATTGTGATGGCTGCAATCATGCAAGAGAAGAAGGTGAATTGGGCTGAGATCATCCTCAGCCGAGTCTACTAGAATGTGATCAATTGGTCCTACAAGGAGGATGGGACCTTTGGATGTTCGCTGGGTTATGGCCTAGTCATTGGCCATTTGATGGAAGTGAAGGGGATCTTTCTGCGCCATTGAAAGCCATTCCATGGGAACAAGAGGATGTTCAAGTCGAACCTCTCTAGTGCGCAAAAGAAGGCCCATGCAAGACCCTACTGAAGACACAGCTGAGACCTCCCTAGCTCTCTCACCAAAGCAGATATCCAAGAAGAGAGCTGCTACATCAAAGCCTGCCCATGCTCCAGCATCCAAGACCAAGAAGGCACCTGCCCCCTCAGCCAAACCAAAAGTTCATGCCCAAGCAGCCGAAGCACCTGCCCCCACAGCCGAAACCGAGGAGGAACCCCAATTTCCTCATCAGTCGTGAAGAAGAATTGGACTGCCAAGTCTAGAAAGGCAGTTGTTTCTAAGAAAACTTCTATTGAAACACAGGCCTTCACCTTTGAAGAGCCTGAAGAGGTGGAACCTGAAATCCAATTGGTCGCTACCAAAACAAGACAGTTGTTCAGGAAAGCTGAACTGGAGAAGGCAGCCGAGTCCAGTACTCAGCCGGAGAACCCTAGTGAGACTGCTGATGCTCAAGAAGAGCAGTCTCAAGAAAAACGTGATTGAGCCCAAGAAGACTGATGATGATGATCAGAGAATCAAGACCAGTATGCGGGGAGACAAGATTGTGGAGAAATAAATAATCGAGACAACGGCTTGGTGGAAGAACAGGTTGTCTCACCCCCTCAGACATATGCAGTTGAGTCTGAGGAGGAGCAAGCCCCTCTAACCACCATTCAGGAGACCGGAGAGGATGATGATGACGATCTAATCATGTACTCTCCAGTCTACCCACACATTCAGCGCAGACTGAGGGAATGGAGGGCATGGAAGTTGGATTACTCAAGGAAACAATTTGCTCACCCTGAGTACATTAAGGAGAAGGAAGTGCTTCTTAGATTACTTGGACATGCAACTGTCCGCCCTTAATGAAGAAAGCTGCATGGAAACTCTTCGACTCATCAAGGAAGAAGAGAAGGAGAAAGCTGAGGAGCGAGCAAGAGCCTTGGAGAAATCCAAGATATGTCTGCAAACAAGGACATATGAGCATATCCATGAGTCCACTAACAATGAAATGGAGGACATGGACCCTGTTGCTGCCGCAGAGAAGGCCGAGTTAGAGCAGGCCACTCGAGAATCAAGAGCCATGCACGAGAGAGTCCTCCAAAGTCTCTCCTAGGACTGATCCTTTGGGAGTGGCACAACAGATTGCCTCTGTTATTGCTGAGACCACATCCCCGTGAAGTCTGAAGATGGCTC
Organism: Rehmannia glutinosa; assembly: GCA_016081115.2. NCBI lineage: Eukaryota > Viridiplantae > Streptophyta > Magnoliopsida > Lamiales > Orobanchaceae > Rehmannia > Rehmannia glutinosa. Next base: position 60,490,025 of record CM071927.1, on the reverse strand, counting down.
CAAGGGAAATGGCAATGAAGCTGGGAATTTGGGCACCCAAGCCAAGCCTAACCCTGAAGAAGGTAATGAGACCACCTGCTCCTACGACTGAACACTCAAGGGAAACAATGGCCGTGTCTCAGGAGCAGAGTGACCCCATCATTGTTCACTCAGCTGGTGCGCCAGCTGAGGGAAAAACTCTCTCCACCACAGCAGGGTCGGAGGATGTTGTGGGAGACCAAACAAAGAAGTTAGGAGGAGAATAAGAGAATATCATTGAGCAGTAGAGTGACATTAACGACGCTCGGACAGTTGAGACTGTCTCAGCTGAGATGTCAACTACTATGAAGGCCGATGAAGCTGCTGCCACAACTAAGACAAAGGATGGAGAGGCCCTGGGAGTTGAGACTCTGGGCCATGAAAGTGCAATCCAAGGAGTTGAGACTCCGAAGGATGCCACCATTGAAGACCCTAAGATGGCTGAGCCTATCGAAGGGACTGTAGAAGGCCCTACAACAGTTGAGACTGCTGGGGGTAACGAAAGACTAAGGGAGGTTGAGACTTCCCTAGGTAAAGAGCAAGGTGAACAGAACATTCCTCAACTTGAAGGAGTTGTTGCGGAAGAGGAGATAAGTGCCCTTCATGATTCTCAAGAGCACATAGACACATCATTTTTGGGATCAGAGGATGAAGCCGAGTCCACACATCCTGAAGATTCTTCAATGGACAAGGTTGAGGATGTTCTTAAATCTCGGAGTAATGTCAGTGATAAGACAGCTCCAATGAGATTCAATTTTGATGATGAGCCATCTCCAAAGGCCTCATCATCTTTCGATGACGCTGATGAGACAACTGAGGAACAGGTAACTCAATTGGAAAAACCCATTGAGATGAAGAAGTTGTTAAGATAGCTGAGCAAACACTCTCAACTGCTCCAGCTGGAACAGAGTCAACTTCGCAGGCTTCCACGATTGTAGCGAGAACGACTTTACTTTAACTCGCCGCGAGCTTTTTACAAATGTGACATCTCGCCGATGACGCTACCGAGTGAGCGCAAGGGACAGAGAGAGCTGGTATTTTGCATCAAGAACAAGAGAAGGCTCCCCAGCAAGCAGACTCGGAGATTCCATTTGTTTGTGATGATGTTTTTGAGGACATGTTTCCCTTCATAGTCGAATTTCCAGATTTGGGAGCTAAATCTGCCAGAGATCTAAAGAGGTATTCCGTGGAGGAAGAGCCCATCATTCCCACATATTCAATTGTGCCAATGGAATTCGATTTTGATGCAGAGTGGCCAGCAGCCGAGTAAGCCTCAGTAGCTGAGTTCCATAAAGCCTTCAAGACTATCTGTGAAGAGATTGAGAAGATGAAATGCCACCAGGCATCTTTAGATCTTAGACTGGACAATTGGGATGGAACCCTCACAGCTGATTTGAAAGGGATCGCTGTTCGTATAAGGGAATGGGCTGCACAGCAGACATCCATGCGATCTGAGCAAGTTCGCCACTTCAAGGCCTTATTTGCTAAAATGTTGTTGTGGAGTGCAGACACTTTGATGTATCAGAAGATGATTAAGGAATACATGGTCAGGAAATCGCCCACAAGTTGGATATGGATCTGCTTAAGCACTATCACCAGACCGATATTACTCGCCTAGAGAACATCATTAATGAAAAGTTCAGTCTTCTAATGGCGGAGATGAAGTTGGTGACAACTGAGTCAAAGGCTACTCGGTTCGAGTTCCAAATAGCTCACTCCGCAGCAAACTCAAAGCAAGATTCTACCATCAGCCGACTGGATTTTCTCCTAAGTGGTTTATTCCCTGGGCTAACCATTTCATTTGGTGATGATACCCAAAAGGGGTAAGATGAGGCCCTAAAGGGATTGAAGGAAGAGATGAAGAAAGGAGGTGACAAAGCTGAGGGGGAAGGAAGTTCTAAAAATCTTCCTTTGAAATTGAAGTATGCTGAAATCCCACAGCTAGGTGAAGTCATAGCTTCAATTCTCAGCAAGCTACCCCAGAACCTACCTATTGAGAAAGCTGAGATGGCCATGAAAGATAAAAGAAAGGCCATCGAAACTGCATTCGAGGAAGTAGATGAGAAGCAGTCAACTCGCGTTCAATAAATTATGAAGCAATATGGTGGTCCTCTAGCCGGAAAGGACTATGTTGCGATCAAACCCCCGAGAGACATTGTTATGCCCAATGCTGGATCTGAGCCCAGATCTCTAGAGGAGTTTCAAACTCTAAAAGCAGAAGGTTACTTTCAAGGGATAACTCTACCTCAAGCCTGGGACTTGTATTAGGAGAAGGGATTGGAATTGTCTAATACAACTGATAAGCAGCAGACTTCCAGTAGTCACTCAGCTGGAAAGTCAAAGGCTCCAATACAGTATACTCCTAGAGGAAGAGGAGCTGAGTCAGGATGGGAAAGACATGGTGGTGGTGGAAGAGGTTCTCAACCACGGCCAAGACCAAAGGATGTTACGTATGTTGATCCACAGAAGAAAGGGATCACATACTAGGCTGGACATGACCATCTCGCTAGTCTTGAGGTTGCACGCAAGCTAGCTGAAGCCAAGAAGGCAAGAGGAAGAGAATGAGAGAGCGAATAGAGAATGGCTTGAGAGGCAGCGAATGGGACCCTGCTGCTAAATGAGCTTATGAGAAGAAGAAGCGAGAGGAAAAAGAGAGGAAGAGGAGAAGACTAGAGGATGACAGGAAGAGGGCTGAAGATGAAGATAGAAGAAGGAAGCAGCAAAGGCGTTGAAGTGTGCTGCAAACCCCTCCAAGTATTTTGTTGTAAATACATTGATGTAAGTCTTCTGTAATAGCTCTATGAATTTCCCTGTAATATTCATTCTCTATGTATCTTAGCTTAGATATACGTTGTATTGTCTACTTGTATAAAGCTTTGATACTTATTGTAAACAGCTTTGTAAAGGACAAGAATGCTATGATCAATAAAATGATTATTCAAAGCATAAATTCTTTGTTATTGCAATGCTTGTATTTTTGTTGTTTACTTATGTTATATGTTTTAAGTTTTGGCATCATCGAAAAGGGGGAAATCGTTAGGAAATTTATTTGTTAGATTTTGATGATACCATGCAAAACTTAAACTAGGAAGTTGACACCCCATTTTCCTTGTAATTCTGTTTTGTAATAGATAGGACTGGAAGAGCTGAGTTAAGTCAGCTAAGTCAAGATTAAAAGAAGTCAACTACGGACTGGAATGAAGACTCTGCTGTGTGTCAACTGAGTATAGCCTAGAAGGAAGTCAAGGACTCGACCGAAGGAGAGTCAGCTGAGGAACAGTTGTGAGAAGTGTCAGTCAAGTCAACTTAAAGAGCCAAGTCTATCAGTTGAAGTGATAATTGAGTCAATCCTATGATTGGAGCAGACTCAACTCACATGGGGTAAAGGCAGCAGTCAAGTAAAGACAACTGACTTAGATCCATTGGAATAAAGTCAAGAATATTACTCGATATAGTAGTATGTCAAGCTCCCAGGTCTTAAAGTATTTGGCCCAGAATTGTGTAAAAGAAATGAGCCAATGGGAAACACTGTACCTTGTGTCAGAACCTGCAAAGCTGGAATGCCATTTAATATGAGGAAAGGTCAACATCACAAAGGCTGCAGACCAAGACAAGGCAAGACAACGAACACAAAGTGACATTTGAAACTAGCCTATCTCTTCAACGGGCAAATTTCAAATGTGCACTATAAAAGGCTGATGAAGCATTTGAGAAAGGGTCACCTGAACCAAGCAAGAGCAAGCAATATTCAAGTAGTTAACCTGCAAATTTGCAAAGCATTTCAAGCTATTCCTCAAGCCTAAAACTCGAAGAAACTCGATCCAACACAAGTTGTGAAGGAGAGATAACTTCAACCAGTTGAAACAGAAACATTTGAAGAAACAAAAGGGTCTACTTTCCAAGTTGAAGGATTGTAGAAAGATTGAAGGTCAAACCAAGTATAAGTTTGTTGGAGGGCTTCGTGATCAAATCCAAGAACTTGAGAAGTGAGCTGAAGTAGCAAGGCAACTGCCTCGTGAAGAAGCTAAGTCGCAAGAGAAGCCAGCTGTGTGATCAAAGCTTCTCCAGACTGATAACCGCTTTGTAAACTGATCTGGTATTTTGTGGATTCCTCCAGGAGTTGTAGAAGAGACGACTAGAAGAATCACCCCATCTTTGAACCTCTATAAAAATACTTGTGTCAATTACTTCAACATTTACTTTCCTGCATATCTATTTTATATCTGATGTTAGTTTATATTTGCTATCCAACTGGTAAAATAACTAAATGCTAAAAACTAAGTGTTAAAAACAAGCTTTAAACCAATCAAAGGGTGTTAAGTCTTCCGCTGTTAAAAACCAAATCAGCCAAGTTAAATATTTGACTTAAGTAGCCGAGTTATACTATCAACAACTCTATCAAGTCTGTTGAGTGGGTAACTTAGCTGAATAGCGAACTTAGCTATCCACCAAGGACACAACTGATTCGAGTCAACTCTGTTGAACTATTTAAAAGGACTAAAATCATAAATTTGGTAAGGTTTATTCAACCCCCCCTTCTAAACCTTACACCACACCCCTTGGGACCTACAACTTAATTGAAGTATTACAATTTGCAGTTTTTGTAGACTTTTCTTTGGATAAGAACTCTTGATGACTTCTTCTTAGTATTTATTTATAAAAAAAAAATTATATTGTCTTTTCAACTCAAAAGCTTTATTAGATGACTTTATAACGATTTGGATAGTTCTTAAATAATAAAAAAATTAACATTCCGCCCAGGAGGTGTTACAATTATAGTATCAGAGCGAGTTTCCGACTTTTGTTATACTATCGCCATGCGATGATTCACCATCTTCCAAGTAAGAAGTCTCTTTATTATTCATTTATTTGTAAAGTTTGACATGACAATTACGAGAATTTTAGTGAGAATTGTCTCAGAAATATTAACAATATTGTATTTCACTTATAACAAAAATGTTATGTTTACATGTTACAAAAGAAAATGGCGAGAAGACGTGTTCCAACTACTCATGACCAGGATGAGAACCTCAGTCTCAATCAAAATAGGAAACAAGTTCTTAGGAACCAATGTTTGGAATGAAACGAGAATCAACCTGCACTGGAACACAATTTGCTAGATATTGAAGCTCAACTTCAATGTTAGCTTGCAGAAAAACAACGAACTATTGATATTTTGCGAGCCAATCAACAGGCTCTACTTGCTCCACCTATTTCTCCTCATGCTCCACCTCCTCCACCGGTAGCCCCTGCATTAGTAGTGCGATAGGAATCTTATTTGCTTCAATGGTAGAAACTGAAACCAGAAAATTTCTCTTACAGCTTTATTGCTGGCAGCCTGACACATGCCTATTTCCAGCAAAACCTTGACTTGTGTTGACCACGGATCTCTTTCAGCTTTCTTCAAGTCTTGTCTGATGCATACCCCTTTGACATTCGATTCCAATCATTTTGGAATGACTTAGCTGTCAGTCAGCTGACTGAGACAGCTTTTCTGTCACGTGATTGAACCTTCACTTGGCTTCACACAGCTGACACACAGCTTGGTCTCCTCTTCGATCTTCAGACGACTCTTGTAATCTTCAACTTAGCTGACTTCAACTCAGCTTATTCAGCTTATCTATTACAAGTTGAATTACATAGAAAATGGGGTGCCAACTTCCTAATCTAAGTTTTACATGGTATCATCAGAATCTAAATATAAATTTTCCTAACACAAATATACCAGAGAATTAATGAAGAAATTTAGGATGGAAGAAAATTCATCTGTGAAGATTCCCATGAATATTTATGTGAAGATGGATATGCATGGAGAAGGAAAATCAGTTGATCAAACATGATAAAGAGCACTTATTGGATCATTGCTCTACTTGACTGCAAGCAAACCAGACATCACCTTTGTTGTAGGTATGTGTGCAAGATTTCAGTCCGCTCCAAATGAAAGTCATCTGACTGCAGCTAAGAGAATCCTAAGATATTTGAAGGAAAGCCAAGAAGTTGGCTTATGTTATCCAAAAGAAGGTGGATTTAAGCTGATTGGATACTCAGACTCAGACTATGCTTGATGTAGAGTTGACAGGAAATGTACATATGGTACCTGTCAAATGCTTGGAAATAGATTGGTTTCTTGGTTCAACAAGAAACATAATTCAATAGTTACATCCACAGCTGAAGCAGAGTACATTGCCGCAGGCAGCTGTTGTGCCCAAGTGTTATGGATGAGGCAACAACTGAGGGATTATGATATAGAAGAAAGAGAGATTGCGATTATGTGTGATAACACAAGTGTGATTGCAATCAATCAGAATCCAGTATTGCACTCAAGAACAAAGCACATTGATGTCAGATATCATTTTATAAGAGATCATGTTGAAAAGAAAGGCATCACATTGGAATACATATCAACTGAGATGAAGCAATTAGCTGATATATTCACAAAGCCCTTATGTGAATTAAGATTTGAAGAACTTAAGAATGAGCTTAGATTGACTGAGCTGTGTTAAGAAAGCTCAGAAGACTCATTCAGCAGACTTAAAGATGGAATAATTGCATATCATAAGAGTTTCACTCATTCAGCCAAGTGAAACAGCTTTTATGGCCATTCAGCAGAATCGTGTTAGCTGGACAGACCGAGTATCATTCATTCGAATTAATGGAAGAGAGAAGCAGAGTCCAGCAATAAATGAAGAAAGCTACAGTATCTATGAGCTAAGTGACAAAACGAGGTCGTTTTCTTTCAAGCAGGAATATTTTTCACTTAACGTCAGCAACATTAAATGTTGTCACCAAAAGTTGTGATGGTTTACACATGATTGGACATAAATGCAGCCACATTTAGTGCCATGAAATTAATGCCTTTTGAAAAACTTGATCTCAGTCGTTGATCAACTTTCAAACATTTGAAATTCTAAAATTGTCTCTTCAAGTCACTTATATACCCATAATCATTTTCTCTCTCTTCACTTTCACTCTCAAGCATTCAAAAACTTCCAGAAATTCTCTCTGCAAACTAAAACCCTAGTTCTTCGTTCAAACTCTCAGAAACATAAAAATGGCCCCAAAAAAAGCTGATTTGGACTTTGCAAACTCGCTGAGAAGATCCACACCGGAGCGCTGGTGGATTTTAAAGGCCTTTCCAAGCAGGCGGTTGACAAGGAGTTAGCTGAGAAGATTGTGCGTAACCTTGAGAAATCTGGGCTAAAGAGATTTCTCACGCTGGAAATAACTCTAACCTTCCAGGAAGAGGTTGCTATGGTCTATGTGAACGCCTTTGTTCACGATGATGGGATCCATTCCTCTGTGAATGGAAAGGATATTAAGTTGGTTGCGTCTGACTTGGAGAAATACCTACACCTTTCGCCCAACGGACTCAAAGAACTGATTGGAAAAGAGTTCGACTTTGTATAGGCATGGAAGGAGATCGCTAAACCAGGGTCAGCTGGAAAAGTAAACTACTCTGCGCTGAAGAAATTTATCAAGGATCACTACCACAAGTTGATGGATGTGGTGGCCAAGTGTGTAGATATGAAGTTTGGCTCCTTCAATCAGCTGTCCCAAACTAAGCTGATTGTTATGGTTGCCATAATGGAGGAGGTAGTGGTGAACTGGAGCGAGTTCATCTTTGAGAAGTTGTGCCAAAATGTCTATAATGCGAAGGTAGCTTATGGGGAGCTTGTGCGTTCCCTGGAATATGGCCTGGTCTTAGGCTACTTGATGGAGAAGAAAGGTGTACCCCTTCTCAAGGGAAAGTCTTTCCATTCGAACAAGAGGATGTTTAAGGAAAACCTCTTAGGTGCTCATAGGAGGGCTCCTGCCAAGAAGACAAATACTTCTGAGGGGGAATCAACTGAACACGTCCCCGAGGACACAGTTGCTTCCGTTCCAGCTCCCTCACCTAAACCTGATGTTGTCACTCCCACAGTGACAAAGAAGAGAAGGACAGCTGCTCCTCGTAATCCAGCTGTCAAGAAGCAGAAGACACAACCTGCAGCAGAGTAGTCCTTCACGACTGAAGAACTAGAGCAGGTGGAAGCTGAAGTCCCCTTGGAGAGGATAACCAGGAGACGACTTGTGAAGTCGCATGAGAAAGCTGTTGAGACAGTTGTATCCACCACAGCTGAGACTGAGACAGTTGCCACTGATGTTCACCAAAACTTAAAGAATGGTGATGGTGAACAAGGTACACTTGAAGAACTCAATAGTGTCCCCCAAACTATAGCTGAGAGAGCTGATGCTAAAGAAGCTCAAAATAGTCAGTTGTCGCTAAAAGTACTGAAGCGGAAGAAACTCCAGATAAATTCAACTATCAATCCTCAGACCGAAATGCTTGATATGAGGAAAGTGATTAGACAAAGAAGGTTGGTCAAGTTGAAGAGTCTGTCTAAGAAAATGTTGTTGATGAACGTCCTAAATCCACAACATACCCATACATTGAAGAAGGGCTACACACATGAAGGATTTGCAAGCTGAGTGCCAGCCGAGTCCAGTTCGAGAGGCCATATATGATCAATGAGGAGGAATACCTCCTAAGATTCTTGGACAACATCACTTTCCGCATTGCACTTGATGCAATCTACCGCACATCCCTATTATATGAAAAGAAAAATGATGAGAGGGCTAAGGCATTAGAGAAATGGAAGTCAGCTGGTGACCTAGCAGAATCCAGCAGAAGAGACATTGAAATGATTGATGCAGCTGACCCAGTGGAGAAGGCTCAGCTGAAGCGTGCGCTGAAGGATTCCGTGAGATACATGAGCAATCCATGCTCATGGGTGCTGGAAAGTCATCTCTTTCTATTTCTCCAACCCCAGCTATTCTTGACATGGTTAGGACAATTGATGCAACCACCTCACAAACTCACTCGGAGGGACCATCTAAGGAGGATGGCGATGAAGTTGGGAAAAAAGTTGAAGAGGGCAACCCAACTGAGCCACGCCCTAATGAACACTCAAAGAACACAACCAAGTCTCTAGTGTCAGCTGACCCTGTTGTCCATGAATCAGCTAGTGAGCCAGCTGAGGGAGAAGTTGAACACACTACAGCCAGGTCGGAGGAGGCTGTAGGAGACAAAGAACAACTTGGTGTTAGGAGGCGATGGTGAGAATCCAAACGGAGAGCAAGTTGGGACTAACGACACTATGATGGTTGAGACTGTCTCAAATGAGGAACCAACAGCACTGCAGGCCGATGAAGTTGCTAAGGCAGCTGAGGCACAAGATGGAATGAGGACCACGACAGTTGAGACTGCTGGTCTTGAAAATGCAATCCCAGAGGTTGAGACCTTGAAGGATGCCAATATTGAAGACCCTAATGCAGCTGAGTCCACAAAAGGGAATGTAGAAGGCCTTGCAGCGGTTGAGACTGCTGCCAAGGTAGCTAAAGATCTCAAGGAGGTTGAGACCTCTAGGGAACTGTTCAAGCAAAGGCAAAAGAACCTGAGACTTTCCCAAAATGCCAGCATCTGAGGCAACTGATCCTGAAGAGATAGATGCCCTACATGACCCGGATGACGATGTAAACCTGGATTTTATTGACTCTGAGAACGAAATTGTCTCAAATACATCAGGTCCGGAGGAAAGAGAAATGGAGGCAAGAATGAAGGAGGCTCGTGCCAAAGTTGCCTCATCGACATTCATTTTGGTTGATGGCCCATCGCCTATGGTGCCACCACCAGCCCGTGATGTTGCTCAGGCGACTGAGGCTCAAACAACTCAAAAGGTTGATAGTGTTGAAGTCAGTGAAGCTATTAAGATAGTTGAGGCCCAGTCAGCTCAACAAGCATCCACAGCTACGAATGCTAATGAAGCTCAAATAGTCGAGGCACAAAGAGCAGCTAGCCAGGGATTTGAGGAAAGTGCACCCAAGGAGAAGTGGGACCTTCCTTAGTGCCTATTGGACTTTAAGAATGGAGTTTCCATATATTGATGAAGTCCCATTGGAGGCTGATACCGCAGAAGAAGTTGCACGATACAAGGTTGATATTAGACCAGATGATTTCCAGGCTCCAGATGACATGAGGGTTGTTCCTTTTGGTCTTGACTTTGAATCCATTCTATGTGAGGATTCAACACCTGAAGCAACTGACTTTAGAAAAGCCTTCCGAACCATGTGTGCTGAAATGGAGGCTATGGAACAAGGATTTGCTGCTCTAGAGTCTAGTACAATGAGGTTTTGAGTTTGAGTTCAATCCAAAGTGTGGGTGTTAGTTCAATTTTTATGGTTGTGATTATTCATGGTGTAGTTATTATTAGACAAAATGATATATTAGTTTATAATTTCTCAAAATAATAATACAAAGTGTATATTAGTACAATTTTTAGCATCTTTTGTGAAAGTAATCTGAAATCAAACTCATGCTGCCCAGCCCTGCTACGTTTAATTACAACAATGAACATGTATTTGTTTTTAATAATTTATGGTTTGCGCTACAGTGCGTTCGTCATATGTTGTGTTTATGCGTTGAATATAAGAAAATGTATTCACAGCGTAATTCAGAAGGGAGTGAGAGGGGACATCTTATGTATAGCCAGAATTATGTGTGATGCTAGTGATTATGCAGCCCTTTGAGCTTATGTGTGATGGTAGTGATTATGCAGTGGGGGTTGTGTTGGGACAAAGACGAGATACAATTTCAAGGCCATCTATTATGCAAGCCGACGTTGGATGATGCCCAGCAGAATTACACAACCATGGAAAAGGAGATTCTAGCAGTGGTATTTGCCTTTGACAAGTTTCGGGCTTACTTAGTGGGTAACAAGGTCATCGTTTATACTAAACATGTTGCTATACGGTACCTCTTTGCGAAGAAAGATGCGAAACCACGACTAATTAGATGGATTCTCCTTCTCCAAGAATTTGATATACAGATCTGGGATAAGATGGGTACTGAGAATGTGGTAGCCGACCACCTATCGAGATTGGAACAGCCCGACAAGTTGATTGAAGCTCCTATTCAGGAGTCATTCCCGGATGAGCGCATTTTGGCGGTAGATTTTGTGAACTATCTGGCTGGTGGAGTCTTGCCTTCGGATTTGACTTCCCACCAGAAGAAGAAATTTTTGCATGATGTAAAGTCATATTTATGGGATGATCTGCTTTTGTTAAAGAGGTGTGCATATTCTGTTATTCGTCATTGTGTGCCTCGAGAGAAAGTGGAGGAGATTCTACAACATTGCCACTCTGTCCCATATGGTGGTCATTTTGGGCTGACCCGCACAGCTGCTAAGGTATTACAATCTTGATTTTCTTGGCCTTCTCTATTCAAATATTGTTATACTTTTGTGCAGACTTATGATAGATGCCAGCGGGTTGGCAATATCTCTCGACGTCATAAGTTGCCTCTCACCAACATAATGGAAGTAGAATTGTTTGATGTTTGGGGGATTGACTTCATGGGTCCATTCCCCTTCATTGGGACATGCATATATCCTACTCACTATTGAATATGTCTCCAAATTGATGGAGGCAATTGCTACACCTACTAATGATGTCGAAGTTCTGTTGAAAATTTTACACAAGCACATATTCACTCGTTTTGGCACTCCTAGGGCTATTGTTAGTGATGAAGGTACTCATTTTTGCAATAAACTATTTAAAAAGATTCTCTCTAAGTTTGGTGTGAGGCACAAGGTTGATTTAGGTTACCACCCGCAATCGAATGGCCAGGCCGAAATTTCAAATCGCGAGGTGAAGCAAATCCTTGAGAAGACTGTGAGTTGTAATCGCAAGGACTGGGCTCATAAATTGGATAATGCACTTTGGGTCAATCGAACGGCCTTTAAAACGCCTATTAGTATGTCCCCATATCGCTTGGTGTTTGGGAAGGCATGTCACTTGCCGGTAGAGCTTGAGCATCGTGCATATTGGGCCGTGAAGAAGCTGAATTTTGACTTGAAGTCAGCCGGTGAGAATAGACTGTTACAACTTAATGAGATGGAGGAATTCCGAAATGAGGCCTATGAGAATGCCAAAATATATTCAATTCGCAAATTTTTGAGGCGCGAATTTTTCCCGGGCCAGCAGGTATTATTATTCAATTCGCAATAGAAATTATTCCCGGGCAAAATGAAATCGAGATGGTCCGGACCGTTTGTTATTGAGCCTGTTTTGCCATTTGGTGCTATAGAGTTGCGGTGTAAAGATGGCAGCACGTTTCAGGTTTATGGGAAGAGGTTGAAACATTATTTTGGTGATGAAGCCCAGAAAATCCTAAATCTCCCGATTAGAGATGCGGATTCATGATTATCTGACAAAGTCCGGCTGAAGAATGTAAACTTAGCGCTTCTGGGGAGGCAATCGAAGACGTTTTATTGCTTTCGTAGTGTTAAAATAGTTGAGTAGTTATTTTTGTTTTAGTTTCATCTTAGTAGTAATTTTTGTATTTTTAGGATTAGCGAGTTGCATCATACCCCGACCCTTTTTATTGCATGAGCATGAAGCATTGTGACGGAAAACCAGGCGGAAGAAGCCACTTGATTCTCTGTTGCAACGTGCAGCAGGAAAATTTCATTTCAGTTCACAAGTGTTGCAGCGCTCAAGAGTGTGTGCTACAGTCGCGTCCCACTTATTTTGGCAGAAGGCCCCTCTCCCAGTGTTGCAGTGCCCGTGAGGCGCGGTGCAGTGCTCGACCGCATGCCAGCCCTATATCTGCGCCCCTCCTGCCCATTTTTAAAACCTAACAAATACCCCTCTTGCCCTTACTCTCAATGGGAAACACCCTCCCCCAAAAAAAAAAAAAAAAAAAAACTCACACAACACCCACTCAATCTTCACAAGGAGCACTTTCACATCTCACACATCATCTTCATTGCATCTATACATCCATTGGTAAGTATTCTTCACTCCAAACCCTTCCCCCATGTTTTCCCCATTTTCTCTATTTTGGATTATTGGTTTGTGGTTCTTGTTTGGGTAATTTTTGTTGATTGTTGAATTGTGGTTTGCGTGTTCATGATGGAATTAGGATTTGGTAGTGAATTTTGGGATTGAATTTAATTATCCATTGCCTTTACCATCTTCTCCCAAATTCATGCATACAAGGTGTTTGATCAAATGCCCCAATAATATTTTCACATTGTTGGGTGACATCTTGCATATCTATGCTTGTCCTCTTGACATGAAACTACTTATTCCACTTAGATGCATTTTGTACACACCTTGATTGTCGATTTCTCACACCTAATCAATTTTCATGTTTCCACGTGCTTTGCTTTGGTGTCTCTTTTGTTGGGTTACAGAAAGTGGAAGGAGCAAGGAAAAGGGCAAACAAAAGGCATCTACCTCAGAACAATATGACGCCGCTCAGTTTATTAGTGCGGAGGCACAAAAGTGCTTCTATTACAACTTGATGACACGTAGTATCAATGCCGAATGGGGGGTTCCAACCGAGTCCGCAAGATGGGCATCTCCAGCGCTTGATACGTGAGAGACATTGGAAAAAGTTGTGTGCCCCACCTCCACCCTATGCCCCGGTTCTTTATAAAGAATTTTATGCCAATTCTAGTGACCCCTCAATGGAACCCCAAACGTTTTCCTATGCGGCAAGCGAATATCTTATGACCCTGAGGCTATTCGGCAGTACTACTCATTACCGGAGGTGGACCACCGACCATACACCGAGTTTATTTCCGATCAGCCTAATCCAGATATGATCTTACAGGCTCTTTGTTGCCCCAGCATAGAATGGCAACTTGCTCGAGCCGATGGTGGCGCTATAGTCTTCTACCACACGACACTTAGTTGATATGGTTGTGCATGGTATCATTTCATATGCCATAATCTCATGCCGACCAGACACAGAGATGTCACGCCAAACAGAGCCCATCTTATATATGCCATCATCCACGACATACAGTTTGACCCAGCCATGATTATTTCTGCGTCCATCCACCAGGATGTTCGCCACCGCAGTACTAGGGGACTTTATATGCCAACAAGAGCGTATTACTTGGGGGATCGACGAGCCTTTGGAGCACCCTAAGGGGCCCATTGATTCGGCTATCATTGCGACATATGAAGATTGGGATGGCGGCATGCCTGAGCCTAGGGGCAAGGGATATATTGTTGATCCCGCTCACGCCCCTCCTGCAGTTGCACCCGACATACCTGCACAGACACACAATGTTGAGGTTCCTTCTTCTTCGGCCGCCGCTCAGCCTCATTCATCCAATTCTAGGCCGACCCCATACATGCGTACTATCTACAGATGTGGGAGATGAGGATGGTGCATCACTGCCTAGAAGTTGCCTATCAGGCAGAGCAGCGCCATAGAGCTACGCTGGAGGAGTACGCAAACAAGCGTGATAGGGTCCTCGCTCAGATATACAGCCAATGTACCCACAGTACCAATTTCTGCCACCGCCACCACCGGGACCAGTCGCCTTCCTTCCATGACACGACTCTGATGAGGAGCCTTAGCTCCTCGGCTACCAGGAAAGTCAATTTATCACTGCTTCATTGGGGACAATGTCGTTATCAGTTTGGGGGTGTAGTTTATATTTATTCATTGAGTCTATTATTGATTCAAAAACAAAAAACAAAAAAAATGTGAAAAGAGTCTGGAGTCGAGTCGAGTTGTTTGTGTAACTGTAAAACTGCATGACTAAGTGAATCTGTTGAATATGAGTTGAACGGTCAAAAGAGTATGTGTTTGAGTTGTGATCTATTTTACTTTACATTTATTATATCTACGTGCTTGACTTTGTTGATTTATTTGGAGACGATTTATGTAATTGAGTGTTGACTGAATGATCCCACCGATTTCTAGAACTTGTTTGAACACTAGTCGAGGCAAAATCCGAGGTGAAGTAACATTAAAGAAGTGATTTAGGCCATCTTTGAACAGCTATAGTCCAAAATGCCTACCATTACATTATATAATATCCCTAGTGTCCCCCTTTGAGCCTTGTAAACCTGTTTCTTTGGCAACCAATCTAATACCCAGAGCCTACATGTGAAAATCCTAATTACCCCTCACTCATGCACACAATTTATTGAAAGATGTTGAAGGTTGAGGATGGGTATGATGAAAAAGGGTGAATTGCGTGAAGTTTCCCTACAATTGAAAATATTAAACCCCGTGTATAAAGTACGCAAAAGATTAAGTTTGGGGGTTTCAGAAAATATATATATATATATATATATATATATAATATAAAGCTCATAAAGCGTGAACAAGGGATTGTTAGAAAGTGATGGTTAAGTATTAGCATTTGATTTAAAAGAGTTGATAATTGTGTGTTTGAGTGATTTGAGCCGCATAATTCCATATTTTCCTACCTTACCCTAAGCCAACATTACAAGCTTTAAAAACCCTATTGATCATTGTGTTACATTAGCCTACATTAGTGGAGATTAGTGTGAAATACAAGCCTATGGAGTCTGGTAAGCGTTACACCTCTCTATTCAGAAGAGGATCATTTTGACAACACTTGATTGCATGAATATATCCGGATAATGAAAATGGAGTTGGCATGAACATTCCACACTCATGATTACATTGTTAAAACGCATGCTTGATTGATAGTGAAACAAATTATGAGACGAATGAGCTTGGTTGTGAAGTTTTGCAGTTGGTCTGTTCGAGTCAGTTGTTGATATTTATGTTTCTTCGTGTCTTTAGTTTTTCAAGAGTACGTAAAAATTGCTTGAGTACAAGCAAAAGTCTAAATTTGGGGGTATTTGTTAAGTTGGTTTCAAGACTAGGATTTTGCGTTGTTTTTGGGTGTTTTAGAGTCGTTTGAGTCTTTTTTATTTCATTAGGTGTCGTTAAGGAGTTGATACAGGTTACGGTAGTTGAAGGACAAGGATAACGATGAAAAACATGTTTGGACGAAGGAAATCGCACTTGAAGATGAGAAAATAAGAGAAAAAATCCAAAATGCCAGAGCGTCGCAGCGCCGATCCTTCGCGCAGCAGTGCGAGGGTCCAAAATTTGGCAGCAGAAGCTTTTGAGAGCTGCAGTGCCGGAAAGAGCTGCAGCACGCGTCGAGGAGCAGGCGAAGAAGAGCAGGGCAGCGCTGCAGTGTTTGCCAGGAGCGCCGCAGCGCGCGTAGGCGGCCAGGATTTTTAAGTTTTTTTTTATTTTTCGGACTTTGACAATCTTGGGCCTGTAAATACAACTAATGATGCACGAGACAATGGTTGAACATTCTATTGAGCACACGGGACGACTTTGAGCAAGGAGAAAGAGTTCGGGACGAGATTTGAAGGCATCTATCTTCCGGAAATAGAGAGGATTCTTTCCTTGATTCTTTTGAATTATTTTTCCACTATCTTTGTTGAACCCCTGAGATGTATAATTACTTTTCCCTGAGTTTTTATACATCAATCATGAGCTAAACCTATTTTTTTAGGGGATTGATGTAACTAATGTTTGAAACTATGTTTTGATTTTCAGTTTATTTGATTTGCATGTTAGTAAATCTATTTATGCTATTTGGATTGATTGCATCTAAATTATCTCATCAATAGTTTAGATTGTTTGGTGTGTTTGATATGACACTCGAGAGAGGTAATTGAATGCTTGGCCATAGAATAGCATAACCTAGGGTTTCATAGAACTGAGAAGTTTATGAATCTTTTGAAGCCTGTGATAGAATATTCATCCAGCACATTAGGGTTTAATTTATGATTTTTATAGAGATATTGAAATCAAGATTGAAACCTAGAATCACTTGGCACTCGAGAGAGGAAGTGATAAACGGTGGATTGATAACATGGTGGATAACTGGGTGAATCAACCCTCTGAATTCATATCTATTAAGTGTTTGATAATTTTTCTGAACGAACTTGTTAGTTTAATTTTAGTTTTATTTTTCATTTAATCAAAATCCATCTCTTTTAGATTATCTAAAGAGAAGTAAGCTATACTAATTACAGTAATTAGTTAAAATTTGATACCAATCCCTATGGAGACGATAACCTTACTATTTAATCTATACTAAAACTTGGCGCCGTACGCTTCCGGTAAGAAAATCTCGAACAGGCGCCAAAAACTTGTTCGTGAAAATATTACCACAAGTGTACGGTGTCAAGTTTTAATATAGTGATAAAAATCGTGTTGCCGAATCCACAGAGAATGATAATTAAATAAGCACTAAGTACTGTAATTAAAATAGACTAATTTTATCTGGGAAATCGAATAATGAGTTTTGGTGTTTTAAAATTAATAAATAGCAAAATTACAATTTAACACAAAGTTTGAGCAATTTGTGTTGCAATAACGAAATTCTAGAGGAATGATTCAATTAATCTCATCTTATATTTTTCAACTTAGACTATCAATTATTCATTAATAATTTATAAATCATGAATTCCAGAAAATAACAATTCTATCTCTCGATTAGTAATTGATTTAAATATCTAAATTTGGATTTCAATGTCTCTATAAAAATCACAAAAATAGCTTTTACAAAGATTAGTGAATTCATAAGATTTCAAAGAAATCATAAATTTCTCAATTATATGAAAATCTAAGTTATATTATTTTTAGGTCAGTTATACAATTTATTCTCTCGATCTATAATTGTATACACCAAATAATCCGAATTATTGATCAAGTAATTTAGAAGTAATTAAAGCAAACAGTATAAATAAATTAACTACTAAACACTATAGATAAAAGCATCAAAATATAAGATTCGATTAAGTTAAATCATCCTCTAGAAATGGAAATTTAGCTCATGATGATATCTATAAAATTATACAACAAAAAATCAAACATGTTCTACTATTTACAAGCAAGAATTAAAAGAGAGGGTAAAAAAGAAACTTGTCTGTATCCGGATTGGAAGATGTCTCAAGCTTCCAGTTGTAATCTTCTGCTCCTTGCTACCCTTCCTATCAACTACTGCTGAAAAAATATACGAACCGTGCAAATCATAGAAAACTAAGAACTATAAATCAAGGAAAACAAATTGATAACTGAACCGTTTCTCAGTGATGAAGGTGTCTTTCAATCGGCTGAACTGAAGGCCATTTATAGCAGAAGAATTCATCCAGCTGATAAGTGTTTTCTGTCAAGCGTATGGGTCACCTTATTGTCCATCATCAAACTTCTTCCACTATTCTTTCTTTTGATGTTTAATTTGTTGTCGTATTCTTCTTCTTTCGGCTGAATAATTTTTCTCTGGTGTAAAGCATGCTTTTCGTGGTTTTTCGCCGTGTAAAGTCGAATTATTGTTGAAGGATGTTTGATAGGTACTGTGGTATGCGTTGGATGTATCGCGGTAAAAAGCAAATGAAATTGAGGTTGAAACGCGGCACGGAACATTGCACCGCGGTGCACGGTGAAAAACAACTGTGTACCAAGGTACATATATCATATACTGCGGTACAAGAACAATTTTTGAAGGTGTACTGCGGTACAAGTGACTAATGTGCAGCCCGTGCATATGCGCATGACCCATGCGTGTGACAAAAATTTGATATATATTTTGGAATGATGCATGGCCAGCCCATGCGTATGCGCACGACCCGTGCATGAGCTACAGACTTGATATATGTTTCGGCATGACGCACGGTCAGCCCGTCCGGTACCCGTTCCACCCTGTTTCATGATTTTTCTTCAATTCTTTCAGCAGTATGGCTTTGTGTATCACGGTATGGCTCAGTTTTCATCATTTTCCATCTGTTTTCTTGATTCTTGATACGACTCCATATTAGAACTTGATGTACAACTTCAACAACAATTTTGACTCAATCTACTAAAAAACAATACAATTTATAGGTTTAAAATAACTATGTTGTTGGTAACAATCCAACTTAACAATTGTATATCGAGTTGTAATAGTTATCAAGATATCAAGGAATTAAGAAACAGATGAAAGAACTGGAGAAAAAAGAAGGAAATAGTACCGCAAAGTGTACAGTGGTACAAAACAATCATGTATCGCGGCACAAAATTGTGTGTCGCGGTACACCCCTAAAATTGGCACTTGTACCACGGTATATAAGGTTGTACCGTGTTACATAGTTAATTTTTACTATGTACCGCAGTGCAATGCTCTTGTGCCGCGTTTCAACCCTAATATCACCTGCTTTCTACCGCAATACATTCAACACTTATCGTGGTACCTATAAAAAATCCTTCAGCAATAACTTAACTTTACACGGTGAAAAACCACGAAAAGCTTATTTAACAATACAGAAACATTTTCCAGCCAAAAGAAAAGAAGAAAACAAGAAGTACACATCAAAAGAAGAATTGATGGGAAACATCTGGTAATGGACATCAAGCTCCATTTGCATCAGACGGTGCTTTTCCTGCTATAAAAGCCCTCACTTCAGCAGTTCCTAACACACCTCTACAACTGAGAAACAGTTCAATTATCAGTAATCTTTCCTTCAGTTTTTAGTTTTTAGTTTTCTACGATTTGCACAGCTCTGCACATTTGCTCAGCAGCAGTTGATAGGAAAGATAGCAAAGAGTAGGAGCTTACAATAGGAAGCATGAGAATCTTCCAATCCGGATACAGACAAGTTTCTTTTTACCCTCTCTTTTAATTCTTGCTTGTAAATTGTAGAACATGTTTGATTATTTGTTGTTGAATTTTATGGATATCATCATGAGCTAAATTTCCATTCTAGAGGAAGATGTAACTTAATCGAATCTTATATTTTGATGTTTTTATCTATCATGTTCAGTAGTTAATTTATTTATAATGTTTGTTTTAATTACTTCTAAAATTACTTGATCAATAATTTTGATTATTTGGTGTATACAATTATAGTTCGAGAGAATAAATTGTATAACTGGCCTAAAAACAATATAACATAGAAGTTCATATAATTGAGAAATTTATGATTTCTTTGAAATCTTGTTTATGAATTCACTAATCTTTATAAAAGATATTTTTGTGATTTTTATAGGGATATTGAAATCCGAATTTAGATCTTTAAATCAATTACTAATCGAGAGATAGAATTGATTACTTTCTGGATTTCATGATTTATAAATTACTAATTAATAATTGATAGATTAAGTTGAAAAATATAAGATAAGATTAAGTGAATTATTCCTCTAGAATTTCTTTATTATTGTATATTTGATAAATCGTTCAAGCCAAAAAATTGCTCAAACTTTGTGTTAAATTGTATTTTTGCTATTTATAATTTTAAAACACCAAAACTCATTATTCGATTTTCTAGTTAAAATTAAGCTATTTTAATTACAATACTTAGTGCTTATTTAATTATCATTCCTTGTTGATACAACAACCTGATTTTTATCATTATATTAAAACTTGACACCGTACACTTGAGGTAATATTTTCACGATCAAGTTTTTGGCGCTGTTGCCGGGGAATGAATTAATTTTATTTGCGCTAATATTGTTATCACGTAGTCTTAATTTTAATCTGGATCTTTTTAATTTTTTTATTCTTTCAATTTTTAGTTATTTTTACCGTAGTTCATTCGATGCGACGATCTCAAAGTACTAACTTAATCCCTTTTGATCCAGAAATCGAAGGACATTAAGAGAAATCCGAGCTCACCAACAAATCGAGGCACCCGCAATTGAAGAACACAACGATGAAAATAACAACAATGCTCCACCAATACAAAATGGACAAGAGCGAGCTATTTGCGACTACTTCCAACCCAACACAAATCAAAATTATTCGGGTATTTTACGTCAACTTATCAATGCGAATAATTTTGAGTTGAAATCGGCCCTCATAAGCATGGTTCAACAAAAAAAGAACGGTGTCTCATGTTAGATAAATATTTTTATCATTGATTTTGATGATTTTGTTTAACTGTGTTTTTACATCAAAACAATGTTTCTAAATACTCCCGATTGATCTAAAATGTTTTTACTAATTTTTTAGAGTATTTCTTGAAGTTTATTTTCGATAAAAATTGGACAACACTTCTGTCTCGTGTTCAACCGGTCGCCCTATATGGCAACCTGTGTATGAATGATGATTTTCAAAACAGAAACGAGACACTTGAAAATTTCTTGGAGGTCGACCGGTCGCACACATGTCAACTAGTGTCTGAGTTGGTTCAATTTATGTTGAACTCCTCTGTATTATTTTTTGGAACAGGCCAACCGGTCCAGGTGCACGTCGACCGGTCGGACCCCCTTCGACCAGTCGCCCTGTGCAATTCTGTGCAATATTCGTCAAACTCTTGTTTCTATTCAACCGGTCGCCCTATATATTTATCAGCAATTCTAACCGTTGAACAACAGACAACTTTTCCTTATTTTGTGGAATTAATTTCTAACAGCTATAATCTTGATTTTAATTGC
Source organism: Rehmannia glutinosa (assembly GCA_016081115.2). NCBI lineage: Eukaryota > Viridiplantae > Streptophyta > Magnoliopsida > Lamiales > Orobanchaceae > Rehmannia > Rehmannia glutinosa. The sequence continues at coordinate 60,468,751 of CM071927.1, read as the reverse complement.
ATTTTTTTGTAGATATCAATCTCCAAGGAGGAGCCTATGTCTGGAAATTAAATCCAAGACCTCTCCTATAAATAGAAGAAGATTTGAATACACTACAACACAACAAGAGATACATCAAGCATATATTTTGTTCTTCACTTTCAATATTCTTGTTGTAATAGCCTAAGTATTTCGCTTTCACATCTTGAGGTATAGGCTTGATTCTTGATTACACTTGCACTTCAAAGTTGTATACTTCCTTATCGAGTTGTAATACTAAATTTTTGTTCGTCACTCAAACACAAGATATCCTTGTGAGTGTTCTTGTGGTAAGAGCACACTTGGTTGATCTTAGGTGTTAGGTGTAAGAAGATTGTGGTAATCTTCTTGTGGAAGAGTTTGGTGCTCTTCAAGTTGGAAGATTGTGGTAATCTTCACAAGGTGCCGTTGCTAGGAGATTGTGGTAATCTTCTAGGAAGATTGTGGTAATCTTCAAAGAGGTGTTGTAAGAAGAGTGTGGTGCTCTTCAAGGTGATATTGTAATAGTTTTGGTAACTATTAATAAAATTCTTTTTCTTTTTGAAATCCATCCCGGAGATACTGGGGTGGTAGAGGATTAGGCCCTAGGTGGGTTGAAATCCATCGACGTGTGTTGTTTACTTCCCGCATATCCATTCTTGTTTTAGCTTATTCATTCGAAAAAAGAGGGCATAATCGAGAAAATGGGCATAATCTATTCACCCCCCTCTATATTATCGTAGCCACTTGGACTTACATCTTCGACGAAGCAATCCGATTGAGGCTATTTCCATTTTCATTATGGTACAAGGCAAGACAATGGTTACAATCATTTTCCCCGAGGAGTATTATAAATTGGAATTATCTTACTCAAAAATTTATGGCATATTCTTTTTCACCAAGTAAGACACTTCAAATAAAAAGTGAAATAGCCCAATTTCAACAAATAAATTTTGAACCTATGTACAAAGCATGGAAACGATCCAAAGATCTTCTTTGAAGATGCTCACAACATGGTTATGCTAATGGGCAACATGTTCAATATTTTTACAACGGAATAAATGGGCAAACACGTACAATTATTGATGTTGCTGCAGGTGGTTCATTAATGAGCAAAACTCCAATTGTAGCTCTTGCCTCACTTGAAGAGATGGCTACAAATAGCTATCAATGGCCTTCTGAACGATCTATACCAAGAAATGTTTTCGGTGTGTCCGAGTTAGATACCATGTTGACTCTATCGATCAAATTCCAGCCTTGACAAATCAATTGGCTGTAATAAATTCAAGTGGCAAAACATAACCGATAGACAAAGCTCCAATGGCCAGTATCGAAGAGGTGACACAAGATTTTAATGAGCAAGCAAATTACCAAAACAATTGAAATTTTAACGAACGAGGTAATCAATTACCAACCCAGTATCATCGTGGTCTTAAAAATAACGAAAATGTTTCTTATAGCAATACCATAAATGTGTTGCAACCACCCCCGGGTTCAGAAATCAAGCAAGCACAAGCACACAAGTTAGGGAGAAAAAGCCTTCCTTGTAAGAATTACTTGGCACATTTATTGGGAAACCCGATCAGGGTTGAACAGAAGTGATGCTCACATGGAAAGTTTAGATTTAAAGGTAACAACAATTGAAACTCACCTCAAATCCTTGGAAACACAAATGGGGCAATTAGCTACTGATATTAGCACGCAACGAAAGAAAGAAAATGTTCCAGGTAACACTGAAGTAAATCCACGTAAGCATTGCAAAGCCATAAAATTGAGAAGTGGCACACAATATGACAGTCCAGAAATGCCAATTCATGCTACCAATGAGACACAAGCAAATTATGAAATACTCTACAAAGAAGAGAACATTGACAAACAATCATAAATTGAGAAACCTGAGGTAACACCAATTTCTAATAATGATCCTAAATTACCAAATTCTCTTCCTTCTCCATAGATATTTCAGAAGAAAAAGTTGGATTCTCAATTTTCCAAATTTCAGGAGATCACCAAGAAAATTCACATCAACAACCCTTTTGCTGATGCACTCAAACAAATGCCAAATTATGCAAAATTTATGAAGGATGTGATGTCCAAAAAAAGAAAATTGGAGGCATATGAAATAGTCAAACTCACAAAAGAGTGTAGCGCCATTTTACAAAGAAAATTACCACAGAAGTTAAAAGATCCGGGGAGTTTAACCATCCCTTGCACTATTGGTGATTCTTTCTTTAATAAAGCTCATCGTGATTTGGGTGCTAGTATTAATCTTATGCCTTTGTCTGTTTTCAGGAAACTTGGCCTTGGAGAGGTGAAACCATCCACCATTACTTTGAAATTAGCTGACAGATCACTCACTTACCCAGGAGGAGTGATTGATGATGTTTTGATAAAGGTAGATAAATTCATATTTCCGGTGAATTTTGTGGTGTTGGACATGGAAGAAGACCAAGAAATTCCCTTAATTCTTGGGAGATTTTTTCTAGCAACCGGATGAGCTTCAATTGATGTGCAATGATGTGAGTTAACATTACGGGTAAATAATGATGAGCTTTTGTTTAATATTTATAAAGCAATAAAATTTCAAGAAACACCTCAAACATGTCATTTTATTGATATGATATAACAAAGTGCTTAATTGGATGTTATTAAACAAAATACAAGAGATCCGTTGTAACATTGTTTGACTCAATCAATAATGAAAGGCGATGATGAATTAATTAATGACATTGGTTTACTTGAATATATTATTTCCCTTGATACCAAACAAGTTGAAAAAGAAAACCTAAAAGAAGAATTCGAAAAAGAAAATATTGAAAATGCTCCGAAAGGAACTTTAGAATTAAAGGAACTTCCGGAAGATCTTCAATACGAAATTTTGGGAGAGAATAAAACTTACCCAGTCATTGTTTCTGCTTCTTTGTCTCATTCTGAATTGGAAAAATTGTTGCATGTTCTTCGTGAACATATGCCGGCTTTGGGATGGTATATCTCTGATTTAAAAGGAATAAGTCCTTCCATTGTAATGCACAAAGTTTTAATGGAAGATTCATGTAAACCATCCATTGAACACCAAAGGCGACTAAATCCAACAATGAAAGAGGTAGTGAGAGCGGAGGTTCTAAAATGGCTCAAAGCAGGCATCATTTATGCCATTTCTGACAGCTCGTGGGTAAGTCCGGTATAGGTTGTTCCGAAAAAAGGAGGTATGACAGTTGTGAAAAATGACAATAATGAATTAATCTCAACACGAACTGTCACATGTTGTCGAGTATGTGTTGATTATAGAAAATTGAACAAGACTACTCGTAAAGATTACTTTCCCCTTTCCCTTTATTGATCAAATGTTGGACAAGTTAGCTGGTTACGAATACTATTGTTTTTCTTGATGGTTATTTAGGTTATAATCAAATCGCTATTGCTCCTGAAGCTCAAGAAAAGACAACTTTTACGTGTCCATATGGTACTTTTGCATTTTGCAGAATGCCGTTAGGATTATGTAATGCACCTGCTACTTTTTAGAGATGTATGATGGCGATTTTTCACGGAATGGTAGAAGAAATAATGGAAATTTTTGTGGATGACTTTTATGTTTTTAGCACTTCTTTTGACCACTGTTTGCATAATTTATCCCTAGTTTTTAAACGATGTGAAGAAACAAATCTTGTTCTTAACTGGGAAAAATGTCATTTTATGGTCAAAGAAGGTATTATACTTGGTCATTGTGTTTCTTCTGCAGGTTTGGAAGTGGGTCGATCAAAGATTGTAGTTATTGAAAAACTACCACCACCATCAAATGTTAAAGGAATTCGAAGTTTTTTAGGACATGCAGTATTTTACAGGAGATTTATAAAAATTTCAAAAATTATTAAGCCTCTTTGTAATCTTCTTGAAAAAGATTCTACATTTAGCTTTGATGAATCATGTTTGCAGGCTTTTGAACAAATAAAAAAAGCACTTGTTTCAGCTCTTATCATGGTAGTGCGAGATTAGACTCAGCCATTTGAGCTCATGTGTGACGCGAGTGATTATGCAGTGGGCGCTATTCTTGATCAAAGGCGACATAAAATTTTCAAAGTTATTTATTATGCAAGCCGGACCACGGACAATGCCCAACAAAACCACACCACCACTGAAAAAGAAATATTGGCAGTAGTTTTTGCATTTGACAAATTTCAAGCGTATTTGGTGGGTACTAAGGTAATTGTTTACAAGGATCACGTGGCAATTCAATATCTTTTTTTGAAAAAGAATGCAAAACCTCTTTTAATTCGATGGATTTTGCTCCTTAAAGAATTTGATATTGAAATTAGGGATAAAAAAGGTAGTGAAAATGTTGTTAATTACCTTGCATGTGGAATTCTTCCCCCGGACTTAGCATCACATCAAAAGAAAAAATTCCTACATGATGTTCAGTTCTACTTGTGGGATGATCCGTTGTTTTACAAGAGATGCGTTGATTCTATCATACGCCGTTGTGTTCCCAAAGAAGAAATTGGATAAATTCTCCAACACTGTCATTATTCTTCGTATGGAGGACATTTTTGACCAACCCGCACCGCTGCAAAGGTGTTACGATCCAGTTTCTATTGGCCTACTTTATTCAAAGATTGTTACACCTTTGTCAAGACTTGTGATCGATGCCAGTGGGTTGGCATCATATCAAGACGTCATGAACTTCCTTTGACAAATATGATGGAAGTGGAACTATTTGACATATGGGGCATTGATTTCATGGGATCATTTTTGGCTTCATATGGAAATCTATATATCTTGGTTGCGGTTGATTACGTCTCTAAATGGGTGGAGGTGATCGCTACACCAACAAACAATGCCAAGGTAGTGCTAAAATTTCTAGGCAAGTATATATTCACCCGATTTGGCACTCCCCGGGCTATCGTAAGTGACGAAGGTACGTATTTCTGAAATAAATTATTTACCAACCTTCTCGCTAAATTTGGTTTATGTCAGAAAGTTGATCTTGCTTATCACCCTCAATCAAATGGCAAATCTGAAATTTCTAATCGTGAAGTTAAGCAAATTTTGAAAAAAATGGTAAGCAATAATCGAAAAGATTGGTCACATAAACTTGATGATGCATTATGGGCTTATCGAATGGCTTACAAAACACCCATTAGTATGTCTCCATATCGATAGGTGTTTGGTACAGCTTGCCACTTACCGTTGAACTTGAACATCATGCCTACTGGCAATAAAAAAAAATTTGAATTTTGATTTAAAAGCTGCCGGTGAAAAATGATTACTTTAGTTAAATGAAATAGGAGAATTCTGTCAGGAATCAAATGAAAATGCCAAGATTTATAAAGAAAAAAACAAAAAAATGGCATGATCAAATGATTTTACGACGTGAATTCTTACCCAGCCAACACGTGTTATTATTCAACTCTCGACTGAAGTTATTTCCAGGTAAGCTAAAATCACGATGGTCCGGGCTATTTGTAATTGAACGAGTATCCCCTTTTGGTACTTTGGAATTACATGGAAAAGATGGGAATACATTCCAGATAAATGGGCAATGGTTAAACATTACTCCGGGGATGAAACAAAGAAGGTTTTAAATTTTCCATTTGGAGACACAAATTCTTAAGCCCGGATAATTAGTCTGGCTGAAGACTATAAACTTACGCTTCTCGGGAGGCAACCCGAGATGTGTGTGATGTAAAAAAAAACTCTTTTGTGTGTGCGTTTGTATTTTTCGTATTTTAATACGCAAATATCTATAATGTTTTTATATTTTTCTTATTTTTAATTTTCTGATTTTTATTGTAAAAAAATAAAATATTGTACCTCAATACACATTTGTGTACACATGTGTATCGCGGTACATAACGAGCAATAATTTGTAGTCCGCCTATGTACTCTGTTTCATAAAACCAAATTGTACCGTGGTAGCGGGAAAACAAATGCACACGCACACTTTTCTCTTCCTCTCGGTAGACCATATACCCTCCTCACTCTCTTCAAATTTTTTTCTTCTTTCAAAATTTCCAACTTTAATTTGGCTCAGAAATTTGCTTTCTTCTCGTATTAAACAAGTTCTAAGGTAATTCTCTTCCCCTTATTAGTCAAAATTTATGTCAATTGGTAGAAATTTTTCATTTTGAAGCATATGAACCCTAAATGATAAAAATGTAAATTTTCACTAACTTGAGCTTTAATTGTTATGATAATTGATGAATTTTGATAATTTGCAATTGTTTAGTATATTTGATTTGTTAATTGTGATTTTTGGGGCTTAAAAACTTTCAAGTATCACAAATTCATATTATCTAAATTGATGCCCACAAGGTGTTCAATAAAATGCTTCAATGAAAATTTTTACTAAGTTTTCATTAAATTGCATATCATTCATTGGATAGTGCTTCACTATATACTGGGATGCAATTTGATCAAAATCCCTGAATGTTTTATAACAATTCGACGTTAAACGGGGTTAAGAATACGAATTACCTTATAACTTTTTTAATTGTGAATTTTATCTTTTGGCTTTATTTTTTTTTAGGATGCCTCGTACATGAGGACGAGGACGTGCCTCTTCATCACACCAACGGGCTTCTACTTCTGCTCCACCTGAGATAGTACTTAACTGACAAGAATTGGAATTCTACGAGTTTTCTCAAGAGCATGTCTACCCCGTCCCATAGTACCCGAACGTGGATTTTTACCATCACCCGAAGATGGTGAATTGCTTGCAATAATTCAATAGCGGCAATAGATGAACTTCGGAAAGTAACCAATTTCGGTCACTTCATTTATTATATACAAATTTTACACAAATTGCCTCAAAGATCAGATTAACGCAAAGAACGTGCCACGAGCACCTGAGGCCGGCACGCGTGTAGAGATACGTGGTCGCTTGATAGAATTTTCACCAAGATCAATTTGGGCCCTTTATGACTTACCCGAAGTTGATGATTCTCGGTATTTGGCCACATTGGACACTCTGACACCGGATTCATACTCCAATCATTGACGAAATCGGACACACAGTGGTTATCTCAAACTCAAGGCTCTATTGGATAATATTTCAAGGCAAACCATCTTAGTCCATATGGTCGTATACTGATGTACTTTATTTGTGCTCGGATCGATCCCACATCCAACTTTATGTTCGCACACGACTCCTTTACATCATTGCCAACAATATTCCATTTGTTTTGGGCAAATACTTATCAATATCCATTCTTGGTTGTATTACCATGGGGAAGAGGGTAGCTCTCAACCATCCTTTACTTATATGTGCATTATGCAGACTGCAGGATATTACCTGGCCATCTCATATGCTATAACTTCGTACCACGGGCCCAATCCCACATCAAATGATTATAAAATATGAATGTTAGAACGGTGCACCTGCACATCCCCACGGATTGGGATACTTATTGGATCAGGTCCATCCGGCCCCAGTTAACGACGATGGGCCAGCTACACAGGATGAGGCAAATCCAGATAATCTGAATGCTACAGGTATGGACAGACAGTATGATACATGTACAGATAGACAAGATGACATACCAGTAGGGGGCGATGGACAGGCTTACGAGGAGGCATCTCAGGTACAGGTCCACCACCTTGAGCAGACAAACAGCAGACCTACGACTGGAGATACGAGATGATCGCGAGGCCTTACGCCGAGAGCTACGCCAGCAGCTAAGGAGGATGCAGCGTCGGGAGATGGGCGACTTGCTGCTCGTGATGCCTATCATGATTATTTGGCATTATGGACGCAGCACATTTTACACCCTAGTACTGACTTCATTCCTCCAGTTATGCCGCCTACCCAATCCACCTCACTGGATGATGATGATGATGCCACCGGTTGACAAGATTATCAGGAAGTCTTATTAACCTAAAAACTCTTTATTGCATATCATTCGTATATTGAGGTCAATGCACATTTTAAGTTTGGGAGTAGTATTTTGACACTTCTTATGCATCATGATGACTTTTAAGTATTTTTATTTAGCCTATGATGTTTTTTATTTTGAATTTGCATGATTTGATGAAGTGTCTAAGCGTGATGTGTTTAATTGATAAAAAGGCATTCGATAAATCTTGAAATTGTGACTTAATTATCATATATAATCTTTGAATCAATTTTTAATAAGTTGCTCAAATAATTTTGAAAATATTAACTAAATGATCCCCTATAACTCAAGGATATTTGTAAATATTTTTCAAAATAATTTTGTATAATGATATAACATTAGGAAAATGATTTAGGCCATTTTTTTGGAAAAACTAAACCCTATATAGCCTACCAAAATAAATTTTCCCTAGTACCCCTATTGAGCTTAATAATTGTTTTTCATTGACAGCCTATTGATTACACAAGTCAAAAATGAGAAAATCTCCCAAAATAACCTGTTGTCACCCAGCCATATGAAATTCATACAAACGAGATATTTGGAGTAAAGGTGGATATATATTCTTTTATAGAGGAAGGTTATCCACGAGATATTATAAAAAAAAAAGAGAAAAGAAAAAAAATTCGGGACAAGAAGGGAAAACACGTACAAATCTTTGAAATTGATTGTTGTTATATATGGTTAGGTGAATTGTAGCCACTTGTCCTATATTTTCATACCTTTAACGTGAGCTTACATTACAACCTGAAAAGTCCTATTGATTCTTATGTTTTTATTGCATACAATGTGGAGATTAATGTTAAATTATATCCAAGAAGTTAAAAAAGATCATTGGAAAATATTTGACTATTTATTTGAGTAACGAAAATAGAATTGAGACATCGATTAATTCATATATGAAGTCACGAAATTGAGGTGAACTTGCATGCTTAATTGACAAATAAACATATTTATATTTTTGCAAATTCCTTAAAATCATGTAATATTTGAAATCTTCTGAGGCATTGATATCATTTGTAAAACTCAAACAGTTATTCTTTGTGTAGTGGTTTTCAATTTGCTTGAGGACAAGCAACAATTCAAGTTTGAGGGTATTTGTTAAGTTGGATTTTTACCAATAAATTAGGTATCCTAGACTTAGAAATTGTGTTGTTTTTTTAGTAGATTGAGTCAAACTTATTGTTGAAATTGTATATCGAGTTGTAATAGGTATCAAGGTATCAAGGAATCAAGAAACAGATGAAAATGGAAAAAAATGAGCCACGCCGGTGAAAAAACAAAGAAAATCAAGAGAAACGGCACGACAAAGTATATTGTGGTACAAAACAATCCTGTACCGTGGTACAGAATTGTGTATCGCAGTACACACCTAAAATTGGCACATGTACCCCAGTATATAAGGTTGTACCGTGGAACAAAGTTAATTTTTATTGTGTACCATGGTGCAATGCTCATGTGCCGCGTTTCGACCCTAATTTCAACTATTTTCTACCGCGATACATTCAACACATATCGCGGTACCTATAAAATATTCTCCCACAATAATTCAATTTTACACGGCGAAAAACCACGAAAAGATAATTTAACAACATAGAAACATTATCCAGCCGAAAAAGAAGAAGAAAACAAGAAGTACACATTAAAAGAAGAATAAATGGGAAACATCTGTTAATGGACATCAAGCTCCATTGCATCAGACAGGGCTTTCCTGCTATAAATAGCCCTCACTTCAGCAGTTCAGAACACACTTCTAAAACTGAGAAATAGTTCGATGTCGGTAATCTTTCCTTCAGGAAGCTTGAGAAATCTTCTCCGAATACATACAAGTTTCTTTTTACCCTCTCTTTTAAATCTTGCTTGTAAATTGTAGGACATGTTTGATTTTTTGTTGTTGAATTTTATGGATATCATCATGAGCTAAATTTTCATTTCTAGGGGATGATGTGCTTAATCGAATCTTATATTTTGATGCTTTTATCTATCATGTTCAGTAGTTAATTTATTTATACTATTTGTTTTAATTGCTTCTAAATTACTTGATCAATAATCTGGATTATTTGGTGTATACAATTATAGTTCGAGAGAATAAATTGTATAATTGGCCTAAAAATAGTATAACTTAGAATTTCATATAATTCAGAAATTTATGATTTCTTTGAAATCTTTCTTATGAGTTCACTGGTCTTTATAAAAGCTATTTTTGTAATTTTTATATAAATATTGAAATCCAAATTTAGATCTTTAAATCAATTACTAATCGAGAGATAGAATTGACTGTTTTCTGGAATTCATGATTTATAAATTACTAATGAATAATTGATAGATTAAGTTGAAAAATATAAGATAAGATTAAGTGAATCATTCCTCTGGATTTCTTTATTATTGCATATTTGATAAATTGTTCAAGCCAATAATTTGCACAAATTTTGTGTTAAATTGTATTATTGCTATTTATTATTTTAAAACACCAAAACTCAATATTCGATTTTTTAGATAAAATTAAGCTATTTTAATTACAGTACTTAGTGCTTATTTAATTATCATTCCCTGTGGATACGACAACCCAATTTTATCACTTTATTAAAACTTGACACCGTACACTTGCGGTAATATTTTCACGAATAGATTTCTTATATTTTAATTTTTATTTTAATTTTTCATATGATATAAAAATCTGAATACTTTTTAATTTGCTTGTTATTAATTAGAATTTATATATTCATTGTTATTGTTTATTTGATTAAAAGAGTATATTACAAAATAATAAAATTGATGACTGAATCTAATTTAGGATGTAAAAGGTCAAACGATATATCTTTTTTAAAGAAATAATAGATAAATATTAATGCAAAACTTATATACCAAAATGTCTGATGTCCTAACTTTTAGTTCGCTTATTTAAAACGAATTATTATTTGTTTACAATCAAAGCACTTAAAGTTAACTTTTTTTTATTTCTACTGTAAATTCATCTTAAATACAATATAGATACTGTCACGCCCCAAACGTGACGTGACAACGATCAATCACTTAAACAGAGGTAAATCAACAGTCGAAACCAAAGATACAAAACACCAAGTGAAATAGAGTCTAATGCAGCGGAATTATAACAACCACGAGTACAAATTACATCTTAAGGTCTGGCAGTATCCGAATACAACCCAAAAGATTATCTTAATTAACTTACAGTCCAAACAGAAATAAAATGGTGGAGTCCAACAACAACAAAAAAAGTAAAAGGAAATATCGCTCCACATCATTGATAGAGATTCAATCTGCGGTAGGTTCGATGTCTTCAAATAACTCTTCATCTAAATGTTAGAAAACGAGGAGGGAATGAGACAAATCTCGGTGGATGGGGTGATCGTGTGTAAGTGTGGCGATATAAATAGTTAATGCGAGAAATTTAGTTGTATGAAAACGCATGAGAGATGATGCATGATTTCACACACAATCCACAAGCGTCGTGATAAATATATTTAATTAATATACTTATACGATTAAAAAGATTCATGGTCAAGCGGCACTATGGTCCAAGCAAACGGGAGGATTGCGTGCGGTTTGTAACGCCAATCCTATGCAAGACAAGTAGCGGTTGCGTGGATTTGTAGCGCCAACCAAGCGGGTCCGATTAACCGAATCGTGTGGATCGAAAATGATTCCTTCGTTCTTCCTTGTAACTCCCGAGCAAGATGGTCCAAGACCTGTCACCTTATCGCTCCATAGGCAAAGACAAAATCCACGGTGGAGCTAGCAAGGCTCGGTTTTGTCATAATCATGATTATACCTCAAGTACTACGACCCGCTTCCCTTGGACAAACTCCGTCCCTCGGTTGCGGGATTAGGGCGATGGGGCCGGAGGAGTAGAATAATAGCAGCCGAGCTGCCGGTTCCATCCCCGACGTATCCATTCCGATTTGTGAGCTCGACACACCAAGTTGACTCAAGCAGAAAGTAAACACAAGTTTATGTAGTCAACCAGCAATCGAGTATTATTGATTCTGAAGCGATTCATGAAAAGTTTTCGAAAATTTGCGTAAGGTAATTATGGCGTTGGTGGAGTTATTTGGATGAAGATGATTATCGGGAGGATAAGCAATCTTCGATATCTTGAACGATTAGGTGGAACATAAGTCTCGTTATAGATTCAAATCGCAAGACGAGGAAGTCGCCCGCGATCGGGTATTAATCGGTCAAGGCGGTCCGATAAGTCAAGGGGTTTTTGAGAAATTAAAATATTTTACTTAAGAATTGAAGTCAGAGGGTCCAGGGCTGTTTTAGAAAATAAAAATAATTTGAGTTAGGTCCTTATAAAAAATAAAATTTACAATTAGCCCCGTTTTGTCAAAACCAATACTTTTGGGGTTAAAAGTTAAATAAATAAATGTCCCGACCTTGAAAAATTATGAGGTCAGTTCCTAAATTCTCTAAATTGTTCAGAGATTCAGGTTTTTAAAGTTTTGAGGTCGAGTTTTTATAAAATTCTCACATTGGCCCCAAATTTGTTAAAATTGTCATTTCGGGCCCTAAGTTTAAAATAATCGGAACTCACAAACCGGAAGGGCTTCTAATGTGATTCCAGTTGGAAAATGTCACTAAGGTTAGTGGGATATTGGGACAAAAACAGTTTTAAAACGTCATAAGTATAGGTCCCTTAACCTTTGAAAATTTCATTTTTGTCCCATTTTGAAATAATTGCCTTTAAGGCTTTTAGGGTCCAATTGTTATGAAATTTGAACCTTGGGTCCAAAATATAATTATGTTATAGGTAAATTAGTATTTCCAGGTACATGGGCTGCATAAGTCCTGGAAATGTCATTTGGGTCCTCAAGTTTAATCTTTTACAATTTGGTCTCTCAAGTTTTATAAAATTACTTTCCAAGCTCTAAACACTTGGATTTTTGGAATACACTTAAAATATGTTATTTCCAGTCCCTTAAGAGTTAAAATTTCAAATCTTAAAATTTGGGTCTGGTACAGTTTCAAAATTTGCAAAATAGCCCTTAAATTTGCAAAATAGCCCTTAAACTTGATTTTATTTATCAATCTTAAAACTTTATTAAAATGTCAAAACATCATTTTTGAACCTGAGTACAGTCCCAAAATCGAAATTTACAGAGGGGTCCCTTAATTTTTATTTTCTTGCAATTAAGTCCACCAACTTTCCATTTTTGCATTTTAAGTCCAAAAATCGAAATTTAACCAATTATGCTCGACTTGTCCAGGTTATAGGTCATTCAAAACATAGATTTCAAGAGTCACAAACATACATATCTATCTCATACAAGAATTTATCAAATATGACAATAAAGTGTACATGTATGTCCTAAATTTCAATAAATCGCATTTTGAGCAACACTTGAGAAATTTTTCCAACTTGATACAAGGAAATAGCATGCAATACATAATATATATCTCAAATGCTCAATAATAAAATACTACATGCATTTTTATGAATTAAAACACCTAGAAGTTGAAAGGATTTTTCCACCCACCTTGTTTGTTCGGTTGATTGGTGAAAAATGGTGTCACAAGACCTTGAGGATTTTAATCCTCACTTAAGGCAGCCCCTAAGTCCAATAATATAAAGGAGTTTTGAGTTAGAAAAATGAAGATTTGAACCAAGGAGGGAAAAAGAGAAGGAATAGGCCAAAGGTACCACACTTACCTTGTGTAGTTGAAAGTTGTAGTCAAAAATTGATGGTCTCTTAAGAACTTGATCACCACTTAAACAAAGCTCCAAGGTCAGCCCCTAATCACCTCAAAATGATAATTTTGGTGTTAAAATTCGAATTTAATAGGGGAGAAGAAGAAGGTACCAAAAATCCCATTTCTTACCTTATACTCCAAAATCCTTCAAATTTCTTCAAGTCTAGAAGTCCTCTTCAAGGTGATGGTGAGACTCTTAGTATCTTCCAAGTCTTCTATGTAAACCTCAAAAATAAAAATCCAAACTTACATTAGTAAGTGAGAGGAGATAGTTAGATGATATCAAGACAAGAAGAGGAACAAAATTTCTTACCTTGTGTAGTGAGGTGTTCGAATTTTTTTGTGATGGAGTAGAAGAAAAGTTCTTGAATTTTTACTAAGTGTTTAAGAGAAGAGAAGAAAATTGTAGAGAGAGGTAGGAGGACTTTTAGAGAGATGGAGGGGAAGTTGGCAAATTAGAGTTGGGTGTTGGTGAAATGAACAAGAATTTTTTGTTCACCAAGGCCAAATGGCCGTCCATAGTGAAGGGTAGGGGGGACAAATTTTTGTTTTGTTCTATGTCTTGCAAATGGTAGTAAGCATGAGGGACAAAGACTTTGGTCAAAGTGTAGTCTTGCATGGGAGGTTGGGATTGCAAGGATAGAGAGGAATGTTGGCATGGGGTGTTGGGAAGCCTCCAACATGTTGGATGATTTTATAATAAAAAATTGGTGTATAGATATTGTGTATAAGATTTGAATTAATGGTGTAAAAATACACAAGATGAATACACAAGGTGTACATGTACAAGAGTTGGGAGATATTTCTACACCAAAATTCACCTCATGACCGTCCCTTAAGAGGGTATTTGTGGTAATTCCATATTTTATTTTTATATCCCAAAATTGATGATAATAGATGAATAATATCAATCTCCAAAAAATTAGTGATTTCCTTGATCACTTATAAGTCTCATGATCACTTAATCTAAATCGAATTCTTAATTCTATAAGGTATAAATCTCTAAAATAAATAGTCTCCAAAAATTTTAAGGTGACTAATGAGATACGCAAATAACATTAATGATGATCAATCAAGTGATCATAAATGCGAAATAAAATTAATAAATGATTATGATCACAAGAAGTAAATAAGGAAATTTAAAGACGAAATATAGTTATCATTAATATTTACCCGTCAAAGCGACGCGGTAGAATTGTCAAATAGTACAAAGACGATACGTGATATAAGTACATGTTCGAATAAAAATCGAGGGCTTCACATTCTCCACTCCTTAAAAGAATTTGGTCCCCAAATTCTCTTGAAACAACTCGGATATTGATTTCTCATATCTTCTTCCATTTCCCATGTTGCGTCTTCGTCTCGGTTGTGGTGTCGCCATACAACTTTAACCATTGGAATTTCTCTGTTCATGCGAACGACGTATCTCAAACAATGATTACGATTGGTTCCTCGGTGTAAGATAAATTCTCCATTAGAGGAGGAGCATCACGAGTGATGATATGCTCGGGATCCGGTTGATACTTTTTCAACCTCGACACATGGAATACATCGTGCATTCCCGCATCTTTGTCGCGCCGGTAACTCAAGTCTCAGAGCCAACTTTCCGATCCTCTCGCAAAATTTTGTAAGGTCCAATATATCTCGGACTCAATTTGCCCCCTTTCCTTGGATTGATCAATCCTTTCCGTGGCAAGAGTCCGAGAAATACCTCATCTCCGCTTCAAATTCCAAGTCTTTTCTCCTCTTGTCCCGTAACTCTTTTGGCGGCTCTGAGCCGTATGGATCCGTTCCTTGATCAACTTGACCTTCTCCATGGCCTCCCGAACTAAGTTGACCTTTGGAATCAAGGGTGACTTCCGTTTCTCCTTCGAGTCCATTGGTCATCAATCTCCCGGTGTAGAGGGGATCTACACTTTCGTCCATACAAAGCTTCGTAGGGTGCCATCCCAATCGTGGCCGATAATCTGTTATTATAAGCGAACTCGGCCAATGGTAAGTGCGAATCCCAACTCCCTTGGAAATCCAATGAGCAGGCTCGCAACATGTCCTCCAGGGTTTGAATTCTTCGCTCGATCGCCATCGGTTTGCGGATGTCTTCTTTGTCTTTGAAACTTAGCGAGGTGCCTAATTCCTCATGTAAGCATTTCCAGAATGAGACAAACCTCGGGTCTCTGTCGACACTATGTCGACGGCACTCCATGCGGTCGGATGATCTCTCGGATATAAATTTGCGCAAGTTTACGCAAGCTGTCGTTTTCTTCATGGGTAAGAAATGTGCGATTTCGTGAGTCGGTCTCACGACTACCCAAATAGCGTCATCGCCTTCGTCCTTGGTAGATCCGTCACGAAGTCCATCGTTATGTGTTCCCATTTCCACTGGGAATTCTCAACGGTTGTAATAAACCGGATGGTCGTTGGTGTTCAAATTTTTACTCGTTGACAAGTCAAACATCTCGCAACGAACTCGCTACCCTGGTTCTTCATGTTTACCCACCAAGAATGCTTTGTTTCAAGTCCTTATACATCTTGTTTCCTCCAGGATGTATAGTGTATTTCGAATGGTGTGCTTCAAAGGATTCTGTTCCTAAGTTGCTCATCACTCGGTACACAAATTCTATTCAAAATCGATGACTCCATCTTCCTAGGTATCGAGAATTCGATCTTTCTCCTTTGAGTATCTTCTTTTTTAGTTTTTGAAGTTGCACGTCAATCCCCGTGTTACTTTGATCTCGTTCGAGATTGGGTTTAATCGAAATATTAGCACATGAAATCCGAGTCTTGGTTCTTATCGGATTCCAGTGCTCAATTCTTCTAATGATCTCCACTCTCGAATCATTAGTCTAGCTAAACTCGCCTTCCTGCTCAAGGCGTCGGCTACTACGTTAGCTTTCCCGAGATGGTATTGAATATCAAAGTGATAATCTTCTATTAACTCCATCCATCTCCGTTGCCTCAAATTGAGTTCCTTCGAGAGAATAGATACTTTAGGCTCTTATGATCTGTAAACCGTGAATGTTGCTCCGTAGAGATAGTGCCTCCATTTCTTTAACGCGAACACTATAGCTGCCAATTCCAAGTCATGCGTTGGGTAATTGGCTTCATACGGCTTGAGTTTCCATGATGCGTAAGCAATGACCTTTCCTTCTTGCATGAGTACTGCTCCTAGTCCTTCCTTTGATGCGTCACTATAGACGACAAAGTTTTCTTCCCTTTGGAAGGGCTAAGACTGGAGAGTCAGTAGTAAGTCGTTTCTTCAGCTCTTGGAAACTAGCCTCACACTTGTCATTCCACTCAAACTTGACTTGTTTCTGGGTTAGTCGAGTGAGTGGTCCGGCTATCTTGGAGAAATCTTGGATAAATCTACGATAATATCCAGCTAGTCCTAAGAAACTTCTGATCTCCGTTACGGACTCGGGTTGTTTCCATTCAACCACTGTTTGTACTTTCGAAGGATCTACGGCGATCCCGGTGCCGGATACTATGTGTCCCAAGAATGCGACTTCACTAAGCCAAAATTCGCACTTGCTGAATTTGGCATATAGCTTGTGCTCGTAGTGTCTCTAAAACAATTTTCAGATGACGCTCATGCTCCTCTTTAGACTTAGAGTATACGAGTATGTCATCAATGAATATCACTACGAATTGATCCAAATAAGGTTGAAAGACTCGATGCATTAGATCCATAAACGCTGGCAGCTGCTGCGTGCGTTTGTCGGATCGAAAGGCATCACTACAAACTCGTAGTGTCCATATCCGATCCGAAATGCTTTTGTTTTGGAAACGCCCTCTTCCTGGATCTTTAACGATAATATCCTTGTTGTAAATCAAACTTGAGTACACCGTCGCTCCTTGAAGTTGATCAAACAATTCGCTCTATCCTCGGGAGGGGATATTTGTTCTTGATGGTCACGCTTTGTTAAGTCCGCGATAGTCTATACACGATCTTAATGTGCCATCTTTCTTTTTGACAAATAAGTACGGTGCCCCCCAGGGAGAGACGTTTGGTCGAATAAATCCTACATCCATAAGCTTCGTAATTGTGTCTTCAACTCTTGTAACTCAACAGAGCCATTCTATACGGCGTTAATTGTGGTGGTTCCCCGGTAATACCTCGATGGTGAACTCAACTTCCTATCCGGAGGGACAGTGGTGAGTTCTTGTGGAAATACATCCGTATATTCCGATACTATAGGTACTTGATTAATTTGTGTCTCAACCTTAGGTTTGTTAATTACAAACGCCAAGTACCCTTGTGCCCCTCTAGTGATGCCTTCCTCGCTTTCATTGCTTTAAATGATTGGGGCAATCTTAACTCGTGCTCTTCCCGAAATTTCCACTTCGGGCTTATCGGGTTCACATAGTTTAATGGACTTGCGATGGCAGTCCATTTGTGCATGGTGTGCGACAAACCGATTCATTCCCAATATAATGTCGTATTCGATATAGGCGGCAAGATCAAATCAAGGGAAATTTATCTCATCAATTTTAACTTCGCATGCATTATAGATAATATATGTTATTCGGCTTGCGCCCATAGGAATGGATACCTCTAAACCTATAGGCATATGTTCCATGCATGTATGCAACTTGTGTACGAAATGGGGTGCGACAAATGAATGCGTTGATCCAGGGTCAAATAGTACTTTAGCGTAATGACTAGATACTAGAAGCGTACCTTCCACCACGCTCTGTTGCCTCCCGAGCCTCATGTCCAGCTAGTGCAAATGCTCGAGCAGATCCTTGCCCGGTTACCCTGGCCGTTAGCGCTTCGTGGTTGCACTGTTTGGTCCGGTCTTCGTATTTCTGGACAATCCTTCACCGGTGTTGATTACTACCACAACGTAAACACCTTCCATGTTTACGCCAACGATCATTATTAATTATGACCCGTTTTTGGCAATGTGTACATACTTGGCCCGTTTTCCCTCAGATTGGTCCTTTCCTTTTTTCTCGCTTTAACAATCGGCCCTTCAATTTTAACAGCGGCCTTGATGGTTGTCCCATCGCTTTGTCCTTTTGAGATCGTTCGATGGCCTATTCAAATGAATCGACCAATGCGATTAAGTCCCGACTCAATGCGGAGAGTCTTATCAAGCCGAGTATGTTGTTATTTCAACACAAAAGTTGTTTCGAGTTCCAATTTGTGAACTTATACAATTTATCCTCTTCTCGGCCGATTGTTCCTGGGGCATATTTGGATAACCGATGGAATTCGGACTATCTTGGGCCACGACATGTTCCCCTGTCTCAACTTATGGAATTCATCCCGGCGTGCCTCCTTCACGACTTGGGGTATGTATTGCTCATTGAATTCAGCCAGAAATTTTCCCATGTCCTATCTATTTGATCTTGTTCCCACTTTCTCTCAACTGTTCTCCACCAATCTCGAGCGGTGATTCTAGTCGAACACGGCGAGCGTAACCTTTTGTTCCCCGAGTATTGGAGAGCATTGAAGATATTCTCCGCTTTCCCGATCCATTCTTCTCGCGCTTTCACGTCATCCGGTTCCCCTAAGAAGGTCGGGGTCGAATCGTAAAACCGCTCCAAGGTGCGGTCATTCGTCTCTCGAGTAGGTTCATGGTTAGGGGGCCGACGAGGCTCCGCTTGTTGCCTCATGAAAACTAATATCTGCTGCAAGGCTATTGCGATTAGGTTATCTCCTGCGCGGAGGAGGTGGTGGCAATTCGGGGAGGTGCCCGATCCTTTTGCTCATCATCGTTCCTTTGGGGTATACGGCGGGGTCTCCCGCGCGTCCCGATTACCCGCCATGAATGAGCTTAGCTACAATACAAAATGAATGATTCCAATAAATATTCGCGTAACACAAGTTATATCGCAAGGAGAGCAACACAAGTGCACAAGACATAGTATAAGTAAAATGATATATCCATTAATGTGAAAATTTGAATACATCCAAATGAGTTCATACAACACAAATACGAATCAATGGTAAATCCGAAATCATGGTACAACAAAAGCAAAATGCAAATGAAAAGTAATATGCGCCGATACTATCTATTACAAAAGCTATCTATTCAAAGAGATCGCCGTCATCATCACTAGCGGCCTCGTCGAATCGGATCTTGATCGGGCCGAGGTAGCACCTCGGCATTAGGCCGATTGGCGAAATCAACCCCTTTGTTCTAGTCCCGAGCATCTTCGAGTGGGCGGCTTCAAACGCGCTCGGGCTCTACATCTTCCATTGGATCCTCATCGGGATCCTCTTGGTCTTCTTCAGATCCTCCTCGGGATCCTCTTCATTATCGGTCTCAAGGTCGAGCATTGGTTCCACCTCGGCGGTGGGCAACGGTGGCGTATTAGCTGCTAAGGCGACCTCTGAGCGATCCGCATCCGCCGCGCTAAGGCATGCGTGAGTTCCTCGATTATCCGCATTTGTTTGTTGATGGTCTCCTCATGGCGTCCTATGGTGTCTCTTGACGCGTGCGCCTCCATTCTCCACTTCGTGCGACCTTCCTTGCACGCGTTCCACCTTCTCGCGAGTATTATCCAGCGTTCTGGATCAATTGAATCGATCCTCGCGAGCGGATGGTGTCCTCGCGATCTTTAACGAGGAGAGTAAGGTTATTCTTCTCCTCTTGACTCTTTGTCGAAAGGTGTCCTAGTTCACGAGTGCATTGTCGTTCCTGGTAAGCTCGAGTCACCCGAAAGGAATACCTGCGCCAATGAAGTTCTAAGGCCCTATAATGATCTCGTTCAAAGCGAGCTTGATCACGCCCCACCAGGTTGGGTGTGCTCCATCCATCCAAATCAAAACCGAGGTGGATTAGACGGATGCAAAGGAAAGATAAGGAGAACAAGGAAAGAATGACTAAGGCAAGTCATCAAAGTCAACTAAGTCAAATCAAATATGACTATGGATTCTCCAAGTATAAATTTTAGCTTAACCTAAACATCAATAATATGGTTCTATGCCATTTTTGAAATCGATTTCACAACTTAATCAATCAAGTCACTACTACCCAACACAATCCGAGGGTCCTATCACTAGGTCACTCGGTGTAAGTTTCCATCTTACTAGCCGAGCTCGATACCATAAATCCACGCCCAAACGTGACGTGACAACGATCAATCACTTAAACAGAGGTAAATCAACAATAAACCAAAGATACAAAACACCAAGTGAAATAAAGTCTAATGCGGCGAATTATAACAACCACGAGTACAAATTACATCTTAAGGTCCTTCAAATACAACCCAAAAGATTATCTTAATTAACTTACAGTCAAACAGAAATAAAATGGTGGAGTCCAACAACAACAAAAAAAGTAAAAGGAAATATCGCTCCACATCGTTGATAGAGATTCAATCCGTGGTAGGTTCGATGTCTTCCTCTTCATCTAAAGGTTAGAAAACAGGAGGGAATGAGACAAAATCTCGGTGGATGGGGTGATCGTGTGTAAGTGTGGCGATATAAATAGTTAATGCGAGAAATTTAGTTGTATGAAAACGCATGAGAGATGATGCATGATTTCACACATCCACAAGCGTCGTGATAAATATATTTAATTAATATACTTATACGATTAAAAAACAGATTCATGGTCAAGCAGCACTATGGTCCAAGCAAAAGGGAGGATTGCGTGCGGTTTGTAACGCCAATCCTATGCAAGACAAGTAGCGGTTGCGTTTGTTACGGATTTGTAGCGCCAACCAAACGGGTCCGATTAACTTCGGAATCGTGTGGATCGAGACAGCGATTCCTTCGTTCTTCCTTGTAACTCCCGAGCAAGATGGTCCAAGACTCACCTTATCGCTCCATAGGCAAAGACAAAATCCACAATGGAGCTAGCAAGGCTCGGATTTGTCATAATCATGATTATACCTCAAGTACTACGACCCGCTTCCCGGACAAACTCCGTCCCTCGCCATTTGGGGATTAGGGCGATGGGGCGGAGGAGTGGAATAGCAGCCGAGCTGCCTTGTTCCATCCCCGACGTATCCATTCCGATTGAGAGCTCAACACACCAAGTTGACTCAAGCGAGAAAGTAAACACAAGTTTATGTAGTCAACCAGCAATCAGTATTATTGATTCGGGAAGCAGTTCATGAAAAGTTTTCGAAAATTTGCGTAAGGTAATTATGGCGTTGGTGGAGTTATTCGGATGAAGATGATTATCGGGAGGATAAGCAATCTTCGATATCTTGAACGATTAGGTGGAACATAAGTCCCGTTATAGATTCAAATCGCAAGACGAGGAAGTCGCCGCGATCGGGTATTAATCGGTCAAGGCGGTCCGATAAGTCAAGGGGTTTTTGAGAAATTAAAATATTTTACTTAAGAATTGAAGTCAGAGGGTCCAGGGCTGTTTTAGAAAATAAAAATAATTTGAGTTAGGTCCTTATAAAAAAATAAAATTTACAATTAGCCTCGTTTTGTCAAAACCAATACTTTTGGGGTTAAAAGTTAAATAAATAAATGTCCCGACCTTGAAAAATTATGAGGTCAGTTCCTAAATTCTCTAAATTGTTCAGAGATTCAGGTTTTTAAAGTTTTGAGGTCGAGTTTTTATAAAATTCTCACATTGGCCCCAAATTTGTTAAAATTGTCATTTCGGCCCTAAGTTTAAAATAATCGAAACTCACAAACCGGAAGGGCTTCTAATGTGATTCCAGTTGGAAAATGTCACTAAGGTTAGTGGGATATTGGGACAAAAACAGTTTTAAAACGTCATAAGTATAGGTCCCTTAACTTTTGAAAATTTCATTTTTGTCCCATTTTGAAATAATTGCCTTTAAGGCTTTTAGGGGTCCAATTGTTATGAAATTTGAACCTTGGGTCCAAAATATAATTATGTTATAGGTAAATTAGTATTTCCAGGTACATGGGCTGTATAAGTCCTGGAAATTTCATTTGGGTCCTCAAGTTTAATCTTTTACAATTTGGTCCCTCAAGTTTTATAAAATTACTTTCCAAGCTCTAAACACTTGGATTTTTGGAATACACTTAAAATATGTTATTTCCAGTCCCTTAAGAGTTAAAATTTCAAATCTTAAAATTTGGGTCTGGTACAGTTTCGAAATTTGCAAAATAGCCCTTAAACTTCTCAAATTTTACAATCTAGTCCTTGGGCCTTTAAGGGTTGATTTTATTTATCTAAAAACTCTTAAAACTTTATTAAAATGTCAAAACATCATTTTTGAACCTGAGTACAGTCCCAAAAATCGAAATTTACAGAGGGGTCCCTTAAGTTTTATTTTCTTGCAATTAAGTCCACCAACTTTCCATTTTTGCATTTTAAGTCCAAAAATCGAAATTTAACCAATTATGCTCGACTTGTCCAGGTTATAGGTCATTCAAAACATAGATTTCAAGAGTCACAAACATACATATCCCTCTCATACAAGAATTTATCAAATATGACAATAAAGTGTACATGTATGTCCTAAATTTCAATAAATCGCATTTTGAGCAACACTTGAGAAATTTTTCCAACTTGATACAAGGAAATAGCATGCAATACATAATATATATCTCAAATGCTCAATAATAAAATACTACATGCATTTTTATGAATTAAAACACCTAGAAGTTGAAAGGATTTTTCCACCCACCTTGTTTGTTCGGTTGATTGGTGAAAAATGGTGTCACAAGACCTTGAGGATTTTAATCCTCACTTAAGGCAGCCCCTAAGTCCAATAATACAAGGAGTTTTGAGTTAGAAAAATGAAGATTTAAACCAAGGAGGGAAAAAGAGAAGGAATAGGCCAAAGGTACCACACTTACCTTGTGTAGTTGAAAGTTGTAGTCAAAAATTGATGGTCTCTTAAGAACTTGATCACCACTTAAACAAAGCTCCAAGGTCAGCCCCTAATCACCTCAAAATGATAATTTTGGTGTTAAAATTCGAATTTAATAGGGGAGAAGAATAAGGTACCAAAAATCCCATTTCTTACCTTATAGTCCAAAATCCTTCAAATTTCTTCAAGTCTAGAAGTCCTCTTCAAGGTGATGGTGAGACTCTCAGTATCTTCCAAGTCTTCTATGTAAACCTCAAAAATAAAAATCCAAACTTACATTAGTAAGTGAGAGGAGATAGCTAGATGATATCAAGACAAGAAGAGGAACAAAATTTCTTACCTTGTGTAGTGAGGTGTTCGAATTTTTTGTGATGGAGTAGAAGAAAAGTTCTTGAATTTTTACTAAGTGTTTAAGAGAAGAGAAGAAAATTGTAGAGAGAGGTAGGAGGGTTTTTAGAGAGATGGAGGGGAAGTTGGCAAATTAGAGTTGGGTGTTGGTGAAATGAACAAGAATTTTTTGTTCACCAAGGCCAAATGGCCGTCCATAGTGAAGGGTAGGGGGGACAAATTTTTGTTTTGTTCTATGTCTTGCAAATGGTAGTAAGCATGAGGGACAAAGACTTTGGTCAAAGTGTAGTCTTGCATGGGAGGTTGGGATTGCAAGGATAGAGAGGAATGTTGGCATGGGGTGTTGGGAAGCCTCCAACATGTTGGATGATTTTATAATAAAAAATTGGTGTATAGATATTGTGTATAAGATTTGAATTAATGGTGTAAAAATACACAAGATGAATACACAAGGTGTACATGTACAAGAGTTGGGAGATATTTCTACACCAAAATTCACCTCATGACCGTCCCTTAAGAGGGTATTTGTGGTAATTCCATATTTTATTTTTATATCCCAAAATTGATGATAATAGGTGAATAATATCAATCTCCAAAAAAATTAGTGATTTCCTTGATCACTTATAAGTCTCATGATCACTTAATCTAAATCGAATTCTTAATTCTATAAGGTATAAATCTCTAAAATAAATAGTCTCCAAAAATTCTAAGGTGACTAATGAGATACGCAATAACATTAATGATGATCAATCAAGTGATCATAAATGCGAAATAAAATTAATAAATGATTATGATCACAAGAAGTAAATAAGGAAATTTAAAGACGAAATATAATTATCATTAATATTTACCCGTCAAAGCGACGCGGTAGAATTGTCAAATAGTACAAAGACGATACGTGATATAAGTACATGTTCGAATAAAAATCGAGGGCTTCACAGATATATCATTTGTTTATAAAGTATTATAAACTAATATATGATTGTGTATTCTATTCATCTCTGAATGACTATAATTTTCTCAAATAAATTCCATAATATACTTATGATATATGTTTGGAAAGCAATTGAATTCTATTTTAATATGAATTTAATTTTATTTAAAAATTCTTAGTACTCAAAGTGTTATGATGGAAAAACTAGAGTTATAATATTTGAAACAGAATTTGGTATAAGGACAGATACTTGAAATTATATTTAAATTATATTATTAAAGACAAGTTCAATTATACCATCTTCTCACATTATTGGATAACTACTCATTAGAGTTATAATAGGTACATCAAAAGTTTCAAGAAATCTTTTAAGTGATTAAACTTTTACAGGTAGTATTTTAAAGTACAATTCACAAACAATCGTCACATCATACTTCTGAAAGTAATGGTGAGTATCTTCAATTTATCGTGATTATACTTATCTTATTACATCATTACAAGTTTAAATATCCCATTAAGAGCCCAAAAGATTCTAAAATATCTTAATAGAAAAATATAGTAGGAACTTCGATTATCTTTAGGGCTCATTTGGTCGATTTGATTGCGGATGACTTAGATTCACTGTAGAATACGGTATGTATCTAGATCTCCTTATTATAGTTTAGTGGACGATATTAAGGTTAGAGGTGTCAATTAGGCCTGGCCAGGCCAGCCCGGTACTGACCCTCTGGGCCAAAGGGTAAAATTAAGGGCTTTTGACATAATTGCTCCCCTTTTTGAAGACAATGATAGCTTTTTACGCTTCCTAATATTTTTTTGGACAAACTTACTCCCCGCCCTTTTTACACAAATTTACGCTCCCCCAAAATTTCCAGACATTTTTACTTTGTTATTTCAAGATTGTTTCGAACCTGTTTGAAACATGTTTCTTCCAATAAATTTTCAGTGGAAAAATACATTTTGCCCCCGTTAAATAATCCATTTTATACTCGAAATCTTATAAAACAATTAAGAAATATACCATAAAATAACACATTGAAACCAAATAAATTAAAAATATTAT
Organism: Rehmannia glutinosa; assembly: GCA_016081115.2. Taxonomy (NCBI): domain Eukaryota; kingdom Viridiplantae; phylum Streptophyta; class Magnoliopsida; order Lamiales; family Orobanchaceae; genus Rehmannia; species Rehmannia glutinosa. The sequence goes on along the minus strand of CM071927.1, from coordinate 60,443,049 downwards.
AGAAAGAACATGAATAAAAAAACACAATTCAATTTTTCGATACAATGCATTAAACCATAAAAAACATGGAAACAACCGAGAAACTATATAGAAACAAACCAGAAACAATATGAAAACACCATATGAGCAAAAAGAGTTTAAAATATGTAAAAATTATATTTAAACATCGAAAACTATGTGGAAACAACAAAGAAACGTCAGAATAGCATTAAAAACATATGGAAACAACCTAAAAAACAACGTAAAAATGTTAAAAACACCACAGGAAATAAAAGAGCTTAAAAATAGATAAAATCTGTATTTCACATTGAACACTACATGGAAACAACAAAAAAATTATTAGAACAACATTAAAAATATTATAGAACAACCCAGAAACAATAGAAACAATATACAAAATAATACATGAGCTAAAAAAGCATAAAAAAATAGGTGAAAGTTGTTTTGAAACATTAAAACAACAAAGAAACAAATTTAAATAACATCGAAACAAATTTAAACAACATCGAAACAACATATATAACATATAAAGCAATACAGAACAAAAAAAAATGAAAAAAGTGTAAAAATAATCAAAAAATATGCAGGAGCGTAAAAAAGGAAAAAAATAGGTACAAAAGTGATAGGAGCGTATTTATGGTATGTTTACTAGAAAGAGGGTATTTTATGTATTTTTTCCTAAAATTAGGCCAGGTCGGGCCGGTCTGAAAATCCATCAGGCCGATTTCTTCACGGCCCAGCCTGTCCTGTGTAATGCATTTTATGTCGGGCCACCCAGGCCATAGGCCCGATCCTTTTCGGGCCTGAAAATTCTTGGCCCGGTCTGACCTTATATTTGGGTCAGGCTGAATTGACACCTCTAATTAATGTGCATGCTTGCTTGACATCCATTTTATAATGAATAATTTATTTTAAAGAATGAAATATATTTCCAAAAAGTTAAAAATATCCTCAATTTTCACCTCCAATACTCTATTACGTACAAACTATTGGTTTCGCGAATCTGGGATTGGCCAACACAGCGGAAATTAAAAATTTACGTAAAAGTAAACATGGATATAACAACTTATATCTAATCTCGGTATTCAGTGCAAATTTTTGGATGGCATTTCGAATTACCCTTTAATAGAATTAAAGTTGGGAAATCATACCTTTTGCAAAAACTCTTTTTCTCACATAGCACGGGTTAGAAGGAATCGGAATTTTTACCAGCAGGGTGAACCCTCGCAATCTTCTTTCACGCCTCGATCGCACAAACAAGCGTCTTCCCTCCAAAGATAGTCCATACGAACGGATAAAACCTTCAAGTAGAATTTCGCTAGCAATCCTACATGATCTTCTAATCTTGTTGTATGGAGTGTTTATGGATTGATGTAGAAGAAAAATAAGACTTAGAATTTACACGGGATGAAAGCACTTCATAATTTTGAACACAAAATTTTTGGCCACGAGAGATAGAGAGAGATGGCGTTAGGCGTCTTTTCTAGAGAGAGATTGTGTATCCAAAATGTTTTCCAATCTCTTGCATTTATAGTTGGTAATTTAGGGTTTTATTAGAATCCTATTCTAACTTGGAAACATTTTTCCTTACCAACAAAGTAATACAAGTTATGGTAGGAGTCTAACTCTTGCATAAGTTAATTTCCTAATTCAATTAGGAAACTTCTTCATTATCCAATTGCTTGATGAGGACCTCCTACATCTGATTAAATTGGGCTAGACCATTTAATTTTCCAATTAATTAGCTAGGTCCATTTAATTTAATTGATCTCCATCAATTAATTCTATCAAGCCTAATTAAGTAATCCAATTATTTATTAATTCAACTGCATCAATTAATTATTTCACTCCAAATTGGTTTCCTAACATTTATTAGGTTCAGTTAAATAATTTCATTATTTAATTAAATATTTAATTCATCAAGTGTATTAAATTTAAACTCCATTTAATTAGTCTCTATTAATTAAACGGATTCAACTCTTTGAATCAATCCAAGATTAGAAAAGTTACATATAGTCTTTTGTGTGTGACCCTTTAGGTTCACAACTAAGCTAACAGTGGGCTTGCAACATTTGCAACTTATAAATATCATATATATTTTAATTAATTATTCCAATTAATTAATTCTGCTTGAAATTAACTCCTTAATTTCAAGAACCTCACAAATCAAGGAAAGCACCTAGTCTTGATTACTTAGTCTTAAGTGAATAGCGAGCGAACCTATTTATTATATGAATGCCATGCAGATACAGTCCATCTGCCATCTAATCTCCCGATTAAGTCAAGGGTATGGTAAAACTCGAAACCCTTTATAGACTTATGTTCGACCGCTAAACACCTATAAAAATCTAACAACCCTCGCAAGAGAACGAGATCAATCGTAGGGTAGCAAGTTGACCACAAGTCATCTCTCAAGGAAGACTTAGCCGGCAAATAATTCTTATGCAACACAATTGATAGAAAATTAAACCTAAACACTCTAACCAAATTTGTTTATTTTAGTAAACTAAAGAAAAACGAGTAAAAAGATAATTTAAAACAAAATACGATTAAACTCGATGAAAAACAATATGGATGAAAGTCTAGGATTTCGGAATCATCTCATCAAACTTGCAAGAAGAATATCAACTAATTGATCATTCGGTTAACAAATATAACAAACATGTAAAAACTAGGCCTAGATCTGATAACTCACGTAGTCACAGATTAGGGCTATCCCAACATAATTTGCTATTTTCATTAAGTCAAGTTAGATAATATATCTCTTATTCATATCTAATCCCCTGAATAAATTTAGTCCAGGAATAATATCTTCTCTCGATCTCAATTATTCCCTCAAACAATCAAAAGTTGATCAGACAATCAATTATCAAATAAAACAATTTATTCAGGAAAGCAAATCAATTAGTCAATACTCATGCTTGTTTGTTTGAATCAAATCATCATAATCCTAGAACAAGGAAATTAGTCCATGCTTGGGGATGGGATCATAATCTCAATTGAAGGAAAGAAAATAATCATAAACATCATCATGCAACCCAACAATCGAAATCAGAAAATAGATGAAGAAATATTACGCTTTGATTAAGCCGCAAAAATAACTTCAATGGGAAGAACCCAAGCAATCCAAATGATGAATGAAAGAGAAAAATAACAAAAGTAAAAGTTTAAAACTCAATCAAAATGCAATTATCTCCAAGAACAAAATGTATGTTATGCTTAATATCGTTAGTTTGATCTGTATTTGTATTAATTCTACCCTTTATTCGAGTAGTTTTTTCTTCGATAATCAATATCCATTAGCTGAGGACTTTCTCAATGGGGATGGTTTTATTTCACATGAGGCTTTCTGACTGGAGAAAGGAATGTTACATACGCTTTCGAAGGCTTTATGAAGAGAATCTTGCAGATATTTATTCCAGTGCCAAAGCTCATTTTCCTTTCAGGGTAAAAAAGTGCTAAGTAATGAAAGTGTGTTAAATTATGGATCCCCCAAGCGCTATTTATAAGCCTAAAACCCTATACAAGGTGGAAGAATCCAAAAAGAAGAAGGAAAAACGAATAAAAAATCTAGAATGTTCCATCGGTGCGCGGTGCTCCTTGCGCGCGCCCATTTCGCACCACGCAGCCTACTCGATGTGTGCTTCTTTGCACGCGCGCGAGCATGCCTTTGTGTGCCAAGCCCCGACAATCTTGACGATGCGCTCCACGCGCAAGTGCGCGCGCTCTACTTCCTCTTCTTTGTTCCATGTGCGCACGCGCGCACGTATTTGTTCGTCTAGACCGACATTCACCTGTAATGCCCGTTTTTGCCTGTTTTAGCCCGTTTTCGAGATTTCTTTTTACGAGAACCTACGAAATTGACAAAAATACCCTATGTAACATACGATACTATAAAACAGGATGAAAAGACACAAAAATATGCACAATCACACACAAGAAAATAGAAATCGCACAAAAATCACACACAAAAATATGCAAAATAACTCCCCCACACTTAGCCTTTTACTTGTCCTCAAGCAAATAATAATGCCCATAAACTCAATCAAGAAATATAATGCTTATATTGAGAATCAATTACTCCATAACATCAAGTTCCATCCACTTCGGATTATTCCTCATCGATCCCCAACCTTCGCAATAGACTCACTCGGCTAAAGTTAACATTAATCAAAGTGGTTGGCTTTCTTTACTAAATTTCAAATTTGTGTCAAAAGTTGAAACCCTTTTACTCACACAACAAATCACGCAATTACTAGCCATTTTTTTGGCTAGAACTCCCGAGATATTTTTCGCTAGGTATAAACTTCGGAGATTTTCCAAAGGCTCCTAGGGTGGTTTCCTATACTCATGCTTGAGCCGCTTTTTATGTAAAAGTCAAACATGGGGCTCATGAATGCTCCTAGTTACTAAGCAGCTCAACCAACGGAGTATAATCTCGATTGTTCTATTTTTTTATTTTTTTATAGCGCTCTATAATGCATTTTTTAGCGCTCTATAATGCATTTTTTTCGCAAGGCTATCAATTTTGTATACACACAAATCAAAAATAGGGTTTTAACTTAATTCACATCAATGAAATCTCGTAATTCATATCCACAACCTGGGTTACTGTTTAACCATCGCCTAACTCGTTCATCACAAAGGTTAATTCACGATTTAGTCAAATCTTACGCATCAAGTTCACAATGTCATTTCCTAATTGAGGCGCAAATTAATGCTTCTATTTCAAGTTAACTAAACAACACTATTATTAAACTTGGGATAATCAGTAGGCAAAGTAAAAATATAATTACAAGCAATTAACATATATTATCAATGACGAATTGTCCCCCCACACTTAAATCACGCAATGACCTCAATGCGTAAAAATAAAAGAGAAGAAAAATACGTCCCTAAAAATTTTGAAGATTGATTGTAATGCAATAAGTACATCCGTCTAAGATTCTGCAAAAGCCATATGGAGAAGAAAACACAAAACCAAAATAGAAAAACTAGAGTAGTGAAAAATAATAATAATAAAAAATAGCAAGCATTCGCATTCAAAGTTAACATACATAAGAAGAGAGAAAAGAGAAAAAGAAAAACACAAACAAATTTTTTGGGGTAATGTCACTAATCTTCTGGGGGCGATGGTGGAGGGTGGAGGTGCGAGAAAGATAGTGTCCAATTTTGTTCGATATTTTGCACTCGACTATGTTTGACTTTATCTTTGTATATTCGTGTATTTTCATATGCATCGTTGCAAAGCTCGTCAAGTTCGGATAGTTGCAACTTCCTTTCGGCTTCTACTTTATTCAAATCGAAATTTATTGCTTTGATAGCGCAATATGCCGTGTGCTCCACTTCAACTGGATAAATGACACACTTTCCCGAAAACTAGTCTATAGAGGCTCATTCCCAAAACTGCTTTATAAGTTGTTCCATATGCCCAAAGCGCACCAGTTAACTTGGTAGCCCAGTCTTTCCTCGTAGGATTTACTGTCTTCTCCAAAATCCCCTTTATGTGTTTGTTGGTAGTCTCCACTTGCCTAAAAGTTTGAGGATGATAAGGCGTAGCTACCTTATGTGTGATGCCATTCTTCTTCATCAGTTTCTCGAATAACTTGTTGCAAAAATATTTTCCTCCATCGCTAATGATAGCTCTCGGGAATCCTTACCTGCTTAAGATATTTTCCTGCACAAACTTGATGACAATGTTAGCATCACAAGTCCTCGTAGGGATTGCCTCAACCCACCCGGATATGTAGTCAATAGCAAGAAGTACATATTCTTAACCAAAAGACTTAGGGAAGGGGCCCATAAAATCAATACCCCACACATCAAATGTTTCAACTATCAAGTCATTATTTAGAGGCATTTCATTCCTCCTACTAATATTTCTAATCCTTTGGCATATATCGCATGTCAGCCCAAAATTATGTGCATCTTTGAACAATGATGGCTAATAGAATCCTGATTGGAGAACTTTAAAGGTTGTTTTACGGCCTCCAAAGCACCCACCACAATGCATTTCATGACAAAAAGCCAAAACATCATTCTGTTCATTTTTTGGAATGCATCTCCGGATAATTTCATCCTTGCATATTTTAAACAAGTATACGGGATGAAAAGACACAGAAATACGCACAATTTGATCCTTTGATGAATAACTATTCATCATTGCCCTGACCAAGGTCTTGTTAGGATCAACGACCATGAAAACATAGGAGATTCACCTAGTCCATAGGTGACATATGTTTTATTGGTGGCCCATTAGTCTCCATACATAAAGACTAGGCACCCAACATAAACCCCTTATGATTATCAAGCAACCGGGAAATACGTCAGAATGCATAGTGTTATGCACAACACTACTATGGTCTAAGGACTAATTAAAGTACTACCGTAAATTAGAAAATTCTTTATTCGACATATAATTACACTAAGAGTTTCCATTGGGTCGTTCAGTGTACTTGTTCTCCAACAAGCACCCACATACATGTACTAGCATCCCTATGCGAATATCTATGGAATGAGATATTTCTCTTTTCGAGCATACATTGTATATGTGAGTCTTCTGGGCTTATCGATGTCCCATCTCAATGAACCCCTTGACTCGGAACATAAATTAAGACCACATCCATAGAGACATCATTCCATGATTACCATCAAATGTGTAACCACGTCCCGTAGCTAAATGTGATCTAGGGGCTTTGTCCAATTGATAAAATAATAAATGATAAAGACAAATACCTTTATTAATAAATATTATGAATAAGATTTTTTACAAGAATATAAAATGCTCGCCACTAGTTGACTCGCAGGGCACTACTCTAACAATCTCCCACTTGCCCTTGTGCCAACTACCCATGTATCTAAGACCCATCTTCTCAAGATGTCCTTCAAATACCTTTTGCGCTAAAGGCTTCATCAGTGGATCTGCTATATTTTCTGCCGAGGACACGCGTTCTACTCTAAGTCTCCTCTACCAATGAGATCTTGGTTTCTTGCTTGCATAATAGCCTCATTGTTATTGTTGTAGACCGTAATTGGATCAACAACTGTAGGTACTACACCGAACCCTTGGATGAAGTTCCTCATCCAAACACCATCTTTTGTTGCATTGCATGCGGCAATCTATTCAGCTTTGGTGGTGGAATCTGCGGTCCTTTCTTGCTTGGAACTCTTCCAGATGACCACCCCGCCATTAAGCATGAATACAAATCCTGATACGGACTTCGAGTCATCTACATCGGACTAGAATCTAGAATCAGTAAAGCCTACTAGTTTTAGTTCTCCATCGGCATATATCAAAAAGACATCCTTAGTTCTTCGTAAATACTTAACGGCCTTCCAATGGTTTTCCCTTGGATTGGACTGATATATGCTCGTAACACTTAGAGCATATGCAACATCAGGCCTAGTACATAACATAACATACATAATGCTTCCAATGGCGGATGGATAAGGTATGTGAGTCATTATTTCTCTTTCATCAAGAGTCTTTGGGTATAGAGACTTTGAAAGAGTAATACCCTGACTCATGGGCAAGAATCCTCTCTTGGGCTCTTCCATGCTAAACCTCTTTAGCACTTTGTCTATGTACATGGATTGGGATAGTCCGATCATCCTCTTGGATCTATCTCTATAGATCATGATCCCCAGAATATAAGATTTTTCTCCCAAATCCTTCGTGGAAAATGGAGTAGATATTTGTTGACTGCAACATTCCTACATCATTTCCAATGAGCAGAATGTCATCAACATAAAGAACAATAAAGCTCACTGCACTCCCACTAATCTTCTTTTTTTTTTTTTGAGAAACCCACTAATCTTCTTGTATACACAGGGTTCATCTGGATTCTTGAGAAAACAAAATATTTTGACTGCCTTATCGAATCGGATGTTCTAGCTTTGGGAAGCTTGTTTAAGTCCATAAATGGATCTCTGGAGCTTGTAAACCTTTTGCTCGCCTCCTTTGGACGTGAAGCCTTCTGGCTGCTTCATAAAGATCTCTTCCTCAATGTATCCATTAAGAAAGGCAGTCTTCACATCCATTTGCCAAATCTCGTAGTCATAATACGATGATATGGCAAGCAATATCATAATAGATTTAAGCATCGCTACTGGTGAAAACGTTTCCTCATAGTAACTCCTTGCCTTTGAGTATAACCTTTTGAACGTTCCTTGTAGGTCGCTACCTCTCCATCTACTCCACATTTCTGCTTGTAAGCCCATTTGCAGCCAATGTGTACAATACCCTGTGGTGGGTCCACCAAGGTCCAAACCTTTTTGGAGGACATAGAGTCCATCTCGGTTTGCATGGCCTCTTGCCATTTTCCCGAATCGATTTCGACATTGCTTCTCCATAACTCTTTGGATCATCGTCCAATGAGCGCTCCTATTTGTTGTTCTCTAACAAAAGATCCAATCGTTCAATTGGTCTTGAAATTCTACCAGATCTCCTAAGAGGTTGTGTAATTGATGTATTAGTTGTAGGTTTTTGTGTCGGCTGTATCTTGTGGGGCAACTCGTGGTTCTTGAATTTCTTCAAGTTCTACAACATCATCATTTCTATCTAATAGAAATTCTTTCTCTAGAAAAGTGGCATTCTTTAAAACAAACACCTTTTGTACCAAGGAGTCATAAAAGTAGTATCCAATAGATTCCTTTGGATACCCCATAAACTTGCATAAAGTGGAACTTGCATCCAATTTGTCTCCCACTAACTGCTTCATATAAGCAGAACTCCCCCATACCATTAGGTATTTATAGGAAGAGGTTTTTTCAAACCACATTTCACATGGAGTGGAAGGCACCGACTTACTTGGCACTCTATTTAGTAGATATATCGTTGTCTCCAAAGCATAACCCCAGAATGAAAGAGGAATTCCAGTGAAGCTCATCATGAATTGAACCAGGTCCAACAATTTTCGATTCCTTCGCTCAGAAACCCCATTAATTTGTGGAGCCATTAGCAGAGTCCATTGTGAGAGAATCACATTCTCTTTTAGATAATCAAGAAATTATTGTGCTCAAGTATTTGCCCCCTCGATCCGATCTAAAGGTCTTAACATTTCGCCCTGTTTGTTTCTCCACTTCATGTTTAAATTCTTTGAACTTTTCAAATGCATCAGACTTGTGCTTCATAAGAACACACTCATACCTAGAGTAATCATCGGTAAAGGTAATGAAATAGTGGTAATTGACTTGGGCACCAACAGTTAGTGGCTCGCATACATCCGAATGGACCAGGTCCAAAACGGCTGTGGCACGCATTTTTTATCCAACAAAAGGTGATTTGCTCATTTTTCCCTTAAGACAAGATTCACAAGTTGGCATTTCATAAGCATCTGAAAGCTCAAGTTTATTGCCAACTTGTCAATTGTTTTCTTTGAGATATGACCTTATCTCGCATGCCACAAGTATGTGGAATTATGATCATCTAATTTACGTTTGTTATTTTGTTGAATATGCAAGACAATATTTGGATGGATTATATAAATTATTAATTAATGCTCCAACACAAATAAAAGAAGAACCTCGAAAAATGGATTTCCATTAGAAATAGTAAAACTAAATCCTTCTCTATCCAACACAGCGATATAAATTATGTTCTTTATTAATTCAGGAACATAAAGGCATGAATTTAAAACTATCCTACTATCTCACATAGCTAAGCAAACAGTTCATTCGGCCCTTGCAACAGCCTTTGCTCCATTTCCTAGTCGGAGGATCCTTTTTCCTTTACTCAGCTGCCTGCTTCTTGTCATCACCTGAAAATCATTGCAAAGATGAGAACCACAACCAGTATCAAATACCCAAGAAGCATCATTAATCGAAAGATTAACTTCAACAAAGAACATACCAGAACCCTTATGGATCTTAGCAAGGTACTCCTTGCAGTTCCTCTTCTAATGTCCCATTTTTTCGCATTCGTAATAAATTTGTCATTGGCCTTAGAATTCTTTTTTACCCATCCAGTTCCTTTCAAACTATCCGCCTTCTTCGAGAAATCCTTCTTCTTTCTTTTCTTTGACTTCTTAGCGTTAGATTGGGATGAAGAGCCAACTAGTAAGACTGGCTTCTCCTTTTTCATGGTGGACTTAACAGTCTTTAACATATTGACAAGCTCTGGAAAGCTAGTCTCCATCTTATGCATGTTGAACTTCACCACAAAGGTGTCAAATGACGGTGGTAAAGATTGAAGGATGAGATTCATATAGAGTCCGTTGTCCATAACGACTCCAAGGGACTCAAGCCTTTCGATCAAGGCTATCATCTTCAGTCCATGGTCATGAACCGAACAACCTTCCGTCATACAACATCAAAAACGCTCCTTTGAGATCTGATATCTTACTTGTCTAGTATGCTCGCCATACAACTCCTTCAAATGGAGAAGTATTTCATCAAACATGCTTAAGGCCATCATTTTGCCTTTGCAACTCGTGTGATATCGATGCCAGCATGTAGCACCGAGCTTGCAAATCATCATTCAACTGCTTGCGATATTCTGCAAGTTCCTACTCAGTGGCATTCACCGGAGGATTTTCTAGTAGATCTCTATCGAGAACATATTCTCGACACTCGGATTGGAGAACTATCTGAAGGTTCGTTTGCTAATCGACAAAATTGGGACTAGTGAATCTATTAGTATCAAGTATAGTAGCGAGTGGATTTTTAGCCATTTGTATATCTACAAAATTTGAAGCAGAAAATATAAGCATGAATTTAATAATTTATTTATTTATAATAAGGTCTTAAATTATAAATGTCTCCCACTATTTTATTCAAATCTCATCACTCTCATGATAGCGATTCGAGAAATCCAATTTCCTAGTAGAATATGAACCCATATAATAATATTAAAAGGTAGCTAACCCTCTAGCAATTACATCTCCATGTAACTTTCAAAATTATTTTGTCTCACCTTTTCCCACATGCCCCAATAATATGAGCCCGTGTCAAATGCATCCAATCAAACATCATGTTGAAAAACAACTAAGGATAGTCCTATGACTCATGGCTAACTCCCTTAATTGTTAATCTCCTGACTATACGAGTAATTTTTCACAGCTATTACCTTTACTTAGTATATCCCACGACTCATAACCAATGAGTTAAGTTGAGCTGTTTCACATGCCAATTACTTTTGATTGAAGATTTGGACTATTGAGTTCCAACTCAATTATGTCCATTCGCATTTGATATGGAATTTAAAAATAATTTTAACCCAAACTCTTTTGAGAAAAATCAATTTAAAAAATCTTTAATTCAAACAATTTGAATGAGGGTTAATTTTTAATTACCAAATGGTTGGTGGGCTTTTTGAAGCTCAATTAATGGACAATGAAGTATGGAAACAAATCATACTCAGCGTCTTTACGTATGAGTTCCAGCGATGCGCGTACAGAAACAAGCTGCTCAAAACTGTTTCGTTTGCGACAATAGTTTTTCCAAAAATGATTTTAACAATTTATCCAAAATTTAGAAATGAATAAAAACAGTTTTTATCACCCACAAAATCAATCAAAACAAATAATAATAGTATAATCACGCATAAGTAATTCTAAATCTAACAACATATTCGCCAATCAGGGATGGGCAAATGCAGCAGAAATTAAAAATTTAATAGAATGCAGCAGTAAAAGTAAGCATGCATATAACAATTTATATCTAATCCTGGTATTCAGTGCGGATTTTCGGATGGCGTTTTGAATTACCCTTTAATAGAATTAAAGTTGTGAAATTATACCTTTTGCGAAAACTCTTTTTCTCACGTAGCACGGGTTAGAAGGAATTCAAATTCCTACCAGTAGGGTGAATCCTCGCAATCTTCTTTCAACGCCTCGATCGCACGAATGGTTCCCAAACTCTTGTTTTTATAGTTGGTAATTTAGGGTTTTATTAGAATCATATTCTAACTTGGAAACCATTTTCTTGCCAACAAAGTAATACAAATTATGGTAGGAGTCTAACTCTTCCATAAGTTAATTTCCTAATCCAATTATGAAACTTCTATTATTCAATTGCTTGATGGTCCCTCCTACACGGGCTAATTAAATTGGGCTAGACCGTTTAATTCTCCAGTTAATTAGATAGACCTGTTTAATTTAATTGATCTCCATCAATTAATTCCATCAAGCCCAATTAAGTAATCCATTTATTTAGTTGACTAAATTAATTTCACTATTAAATTAATTTAGATTTCTTATAATTAATTAACCGCATTAAATAATTTATTCACTCCAACTTGGGTTTCCTAAAATTTATTAGGTTCAATTAAATAATCTTATTGTTTAATTAAATATTTAATACGTCAAGTGAATTAAATAAAACCCCATTTAATTAATATCTATTAATTAAATGGATTCAACTCTTTGAATCAATCCAAGATTAGAAAAGTTTCATCTCGTCTTTTGTGTGTGACCCTTTAGGTTCACAACTATGCTAGCAATGGGCTTGCAACATTTGCAACTTATAAATATCATATATATTTCGATTAATTAATCCAATTAATTAATCCGCTTGAAATTAACTCCTTAATTTCAAGAACCTCACAAATCAAGGAAAGCACCTAGCAAGTGCATCTTGATTACATAGTCTTAGGTGAATAGCGACTGAACCTATTTATTATACGAATGCCATGCATATACAGTCCCTCTGCCATCTAATCTCCCAATTAAGTCAAGGGTATGGTAAAAGTCGAAACCCTTTATAGACTTAATAACTATGTTCACATTTCAAATCACTTTGATCCTTTGATGAATGATTGGCATGGGTTTTGCATGTATTTTGGGCTTAATTTTGTCTAGAATGTGTTTCTATGCATGCATTACATGAGAAATTAGGGCTTTATTTTTGTTTTGTGGAAAAGGTATTACGTTTTGCTCGTTTTGTAGGAAATTGTTGATAATTATAGCATTTTGGCAATAATTTGGAGCATTGCGATAAAGAACCGCAAATACTTGACGTAATGTACGAAGTTTGGAGTTGAATCGGGAAGAAGTCGGATGAACCGGGCAAGAAACGAAAGAAAACGAACTGATATCAAGTTTAGCAGGTGCGCACGGGCGGGCGTGCGTCCCTAGCACGGCCCGTGCGCTAACCTAAGGCCAGTTCTCAAGTTTTGACTATACGCACGGGCTGGTCGTGCGTCATGCGCACGGCCCGTGCGTCCTTCGGCAATTGACTTGTTTCTGCGGCACCTAGCACGGGCTGGGCGTGCGCTAGGCGCACGGCCCGTGCATCTGTGCGGGAAAATAGAGTTTGACAAGATTTCCATCTAGGTTTCAACCCGAACAAAGTACAAATAGAGAGGGGGCGGCCATAAACAAGGACACGCTGACTTTTGCCCTAGAACACAGAGAAAGGAGCAATTTTCCACCGGAGAATTGGAGAGATCGATCAAGACCGAAACCACACCTTCGAGGATTGAAGATAGATCGAGAGATCATCAACATCCCCGAGTTCACTCATTCCATAGTATCATTTACTTTCGATTAGTTAGATATGAATTTGAATAATTTGTCTATGGATTATTTATTTTCTATGTCTGGCTAAACATCTTGAGATTCCCGGGTTTGGGAGTAGGTTAATGGATACTTTTATTTGATGATTAATTGCAATTGAAGTTATTGTGTTCCAACCATATTCGAGTACTTTGGCTAAACATCTTGAGATTCCCGGGCCAATTTCTGAGTAACACGGAAGTTAATCCGAGGGAACAATGTAACGCCATTCTTCTGAGGAGTGGTACGGAGTACGAGGGATCAAAAATAGTTGGAACTGATGAAAATACTGAAGGACGCAAGACCCGTGCGCCGGAGCACGACCAGGTCGTGCGCAATGTCGAAGGATTCCAGGAACAGGATACAAGATGCATGACCCGTGCGTCTGAGCACGGGCGACCCATGCATGATGCCGAACGGGTAATTTTGACCCCGGGAGATGAACATACAGAAGCAAAGGGCAATGTTGAGGCCGAGGAAGGACTCGAGGGTCATATTGCTGAACAAAAAGGGGCTAAGAAGCTTAATCTTTCTCTAACTCTGATCTTTCAAAGTTTTCTATACCACTCCCTTTCCCTCAACGCTTTAAAAAGAAAAAGTTGGACTCACAATTTGCTAAATTCTTAGACATCTTTAAGAAACTGCATATTAACATACCTTTTGCAGACGCATTGGAGCAGATGCCCAATTATGCGAAGTTTTTGAAGGAAGTGATGTCAAAGAAGAAAAAGTTGGCAGAATTCAAGATAGTCAATTTGACCGAAGAGTGCAGCACGATCATTCAGAGAAAATTACCACAGAAGCTCAAAGATCCGTGGAGTTTCACTATCCCTTGTGCTATTGGTGGTGTTTGTAGGTCCCAAGGGGTGTGAGTGTAAGGTTTAGAAGGGGGGGTTGAATAAACCTTACCAACTTTTCGATTAAGTCCTTTTAAATATTCGAGTTAATACTTCACAAATTGAGTCCTTGATGGCGGCTAAGTTAGTTAATCAAATAGAGTTAGTTACTCAACGCAGACTCGATCGAGTGTTGATAGAATAACTCACTTTGTTTTGACTAAAGACTTAACTCGACTCGTGATTTGTTTTCAGCGGAAGACTTTACACCCTTTAATTTGGTTTAGTACTTAGAGATTATCAAGTGGATAGCAAATTTATCGTGAGAGAAATAAATAAGATGCGAGGAATTAAAGTGCTTTGAAATGTAAATGACACGATAAGTTTTTATAGAGGTTCAAGATGGGGTAATTCTTCTACTCCTCTCTTCTCCAACTCCCGGAGGAATCCACTAGGTATTGATTAGTATATACGAGTGGTAATAGTCCCGATACAAGTCTTGATCACACACGGTGACTTGATCCTTTGGGACTTAGTGCGAGATGCCTTGGTCACGCACCGGCTTCTCGTGACGACTCGGCTTCTTCACAGGCGCTTCTTTGCTACTACAGCCCACTTGCTCAAGCTCTTTGGATTTGATCACGAAGCCCTCCAAAAACTTGAGACCGGTTCGACCTTGAACCTTCCTACAATCCTCGGGAATGTAGACCCCTTGATTCTTCAATAATTTCCTCTTCAACTATTGAAGTTATCTTTCCTTCACAGGTGAGTGTTGGATTGATTTTCTTCGTAATGTAGGCTTGAGGATTAATCTTGAATGATTTGAGAATATTTTTTGTTACAGTTCAAATGTTTTCTTGAATGTTCGTGGTTCGTAACCTTCTCTCGCAGTCATTCCTCGGCTTTATATAGTGATCTTTCAAAAATCTGCCCGTTGAAGAGATAGGCTTATTTTTGAAAGTCACTTTGTGGTCGTTGGCTTGTCTTGTTGCGATCCTTGGAATTGCCACTTCCTCGTGTGAATTGTTCTTGACTTTTCGAGTTCGACATGGTGCGGTGTTTCCCATTGGTTTATTCCTTTTGCACGCTCGGGATGAGCACTTCGAGAAAGGTAGTATGGAGGTATTACTTGTTTAAGTAATTCCCTTGATTTACGTAAACGGATCTCTTCCATTATCTCGACTTGACGCATTTCCTTGCTTTCCCCAGGTGACTTAGAGTCGCTTCCAATCATGGATGACTCTTCTCACTTCAACTTGAGACTTGGCTATCTTGAGTTGACTTGATCGATACTCCACTCACCGCATCTCACCGCTCCTTCAATCGAGTTCCCGTGTCTTCTCTTCTTTGCCATACTCACTGTCTTGCAATGAGTCTTCCTTCTAGTCTCCGGTTGTCTTCTTGCATGTTTAGTCATAGCTAACTTAACTCACCTTGACCAACCCTTTATTTATTGCAATGCGCTTTACAACGAAAATGGGGTGCCAACTTCCTATTATAAGTTTTACATGGCATTCATCAAAATCTAAACAATAAATTTCCCAACAATTTCCCCCTTTTTGATGATGCCAAAACTTAAAACATTCAAAATGTAAATAGCAAAGATACATACAGATAGTGCATTCACAGAGAATGTATGCGTAGAATCAATTCTTTTATTGATCATAACATTCTTGTTCTTTACACAATCAAGTTTACAAAGTGTATCGAGCAAACATCCGTGTCTACGCAAAAATAGAGAATATCTGATTTATTACGGAAGACTTACATAAAATGTATTTACATAGTAAAATACATGAAGGGGTGTGGATGAAACACTTCATCTCCTTCGCTTCCTTCTTCTTTCTTCTTCTTCACTCTCTGTCATTTTCTCGGTCTTCTTTTCTTTTTCTCATCTTCACCGCTTTTCTTCTTCTTTTCATACGCCTTCCGGGCACTTCATCTCTTCTTATTCTTTCTTGTCTCTCCTCCCATAGCCGAGTTTGTCTTTTATTTTCTTCTTCAATTCTTTTCACGTACTCAAGATTGTTCTTAGCCACTTGCGATTGGCTACTTCGTCAAAAACCAGCCAAAGAGATCCCTCCTTTCTTGCCTGGATCTATGTACTCAATGTTTTTGGGCAAGGGTCTAGGTCTCAAACCTCTTCCTCCACCACTTCTTCTTCCTCTACCTCTTCCTCTCCTGGGCGTGTATTGTCTTTGGGGTCTTCTTCTTCCCACCGAGTGACTACTAGCGAGTGACCAGCAGAGTGATTGTCGGTAGTCTGCTGCTGTCGCTTCTTCACATAGTGTGAGACCCTTTTCCCATTACAAGTCCCGTGCTTGAGCCATGGACATGTTTGCGAAGTATCCTTCGAGATGCGGCGTTTTAAATTCATCAACGATCTTGGCTCGTTCGGCAAAGATCGAGATGGCATAAATGTCTCTGTCTCTTTGGAATGCCTCCATGTTGTTTGAGAATATCCATAACTCGGGCATTCATCCTTCCTTCCACTTCCTCCATCCCCTCGCTTCAATCTGTCTTTCTTTGTCGGCCATAGGTACAAAGTGAGTGTTGGAGTGGCGAGTCACCGGGAGTTTGTTGATAATATCACCGTGACAAGACCTTGTTGGGGGTTTGTGCAATCATCAAGGTCACATCTCTCGATCCTTCCCCCTCAACAGACTTCCCTTTCTTTTCTCTTGAAACTTCCTCACCGTCTTTCCCTTCACAAATGCTCCCTCCTCTCAACTTCGATCCCTTCGCTTTTAGGTATTCCTCTTCCTCCTTTTTGGCATCATCAAAGGAGAGAGAACCCCGAAACAAACTAGCAAGGGAAGTCGAGTCTTGATAGTCAAGTTTTGCTTCGAGTCTGTGCGGAGTATGCGGACGAAAACTCGGAGCGAGTAGCATTGGATTCAAATTGTAATTAACTTCATCTCACCCATGAGAAGGCTGAATTTTCGATCCATGTTTTCTTCCATACGCAGGAGCTCATTCTTATTTTGCTCACGCAATGACTTTATCTCAAGAGTGTGAGATTCATGCATGTGCTCAATGTGTTCTCTCAATTTTGTCTTTGCATCGAGCATTCTCATTTCGCCATACCAACAACTTTGTTGAACAATGTTACAAATATCTAGCTTGTTCTACGCGCATTGTTTGCTGATGTTGCCACCACTCCCGGATTCTGACTATTATGCCTCTCAAGTCAGCAGTATGGTTGGCATCTCTGTTATCCAATCTCATGTCCATCGAGGCCTGATGCCTCTCCATCCGTTCAATTTCAGTAAATAATGCTTTGAACACCTCCCGAACTTCGCTTGTTCCCTCATTGCGGTGACGGCCAGAAAATCGTCAAAATCATAGTCACCGAACGATGGTATCTGATGGAATGACAGGATTTGGTCTGTGGAAACGCGTGAGATCTCTCTCTGACTCTTCATGGAGGTCGGGTACCTCCAGAGAGAAGGGAAATGATTCGACAAAGGGATCATCACGAGCAACTGGAATTTGTTCAATGATGAGTGGTGCTCGTGAAGTTCCTTGTGGAGTCGAACCTGCTGCAGCTTGGGAGCTCGCGCAGCGGTGGACTTTGTTTCACCTTGGGTCTGTTGTGAAGTTGACCCGACTTGCTTTGAGCCGAGCCTCATCTCAACAACTTCGTTGGTCTCAAATTTGGTTTTCCACGTGAGTTGACTCGGTCCTCGGCCTTTATCGAGCGTCATCGGACGATGATGAGATTTCCATGGGTGGCTCATCAAAGTTGAAAGTTTGACGAGTAGACTTGAGGTCAGACTTACTCGTGGTTGGAACATCCTCAGCTGAGTCTTTTGGATCAGTCACGGGGGATGACTCAGCTTCATCGTCTCCTTCCGATCCCAAAAAGGTTACATCAGGATTATCTTGGGAATCGTGAAGCGCACTTATCTCCTTTTTTGATGGATCAATGATAGCGGGGGATGTTCTCAGACTTGACTTCTTTACCCCAGAAGTCTCAACCTCCCGTTGGCCTTCATTACCTCCTGCAGATCTCAACCTGCAGGGAGGTCTTGGACATCCCTTTCGACGATGTCACTTGTCTTAGGGTCTTCTGCGGTGGCATCCATTGGAGTCTCAACTCCATGGATTGCACTTTCGTCGCCAGTGTTAACTCCCGTACATTCCTTCCTGTGCCTCGACTACATCGCGGCGTCATTAGCCTTCGAGCAATTGGCACCTCGGTGAGAGACAGTCTCAACTGTCTGAGCCTCGTCGATGACAACTTGATGTGTACTTTGTGTTTGTTCCTTCTCCACTTCGCCTCCTAGATGTAAGTCCAAGCGGCTACGATAATCTAGAGGGGGTGAATAGATTATCTCCATCTTTTCGATTTCGCCCTCTTTTATAACCAAATGCTCAAATACAATAATAAAGGTGCGGAATGTAAATAACACACGTTGATTTAAAGAGGTTCAACCCACCTAGGGCCTAATCCTCTACCACCCCAGTATATCCGGGATGGATTTCAAAAAGAAAAAGAATTTTATTAATTACCAAAATTAATACAAATTCAACTTACAACACCTTAAAGAGCACCACACTCTTCTTCAACAACACCTTTGGAGATTACCACAATCTCCCTTTGAAGATTACCACAATCTTCCTTCAACGGCACCTTGTGAAGATTACCACAATCTTCAACCTTGAAGAATACCAAATTCTCCAACACCTCAATAAGAAGATCACCACAATCTTCTTGCACCTATCACCTAGATCATCCAAGTGTGCTCTTACCACAAGAACACTCACAAGGATATCTTGTGTTTGAATGATAACCAAAAATCAAGATTACAACTCAATAATGAATATTACAATTTGAGTGCAAAGTGTAATCAAGAATAGCCTAGACCTCAAGGATGTGAAAGTGATAAGCTAGGCAAATTTACAACAAGAATAATAACAATGAAAGACCAAGTATTTGCTTTAAGTGTATCTTGTTGTGTTGTATCTCAATTGTTGTCTTGGTTGCTCCAAAACTTCCTCTATTTATAGGAGATGATTGATCAAGCATAGGCTCCTCTTGGGGATTGAAAATCTACAGAAAAATACAATTAAAATCAAGAATATAGCTGTTAGAAATCAATCCCACAATTTAAGGAAATGTGTCTGCTGTCAAACGGTCATATTTTTGTTGTCAATGCACAGGGCGACCGGTCGCACAGAAATAAGAGATTTAAAGAACACTTTGAAAATTTCAACAGGGCGACCGGTCGACATAGGCTTCTACCGGTCGACCCCTGTTTCAACCGGTCCCCCTCATTCATTTGTTGGAAAAAATCAATCTGTTTCAGCGTCAACTTGCAGTGCACGGGTCGACCCACTGGCGACGGCCGACCGATCGACGCCGACGCTTTAGGCGGCACGTCGACCGACTGCAGTTTTCCTTCCATCTCATTTTCTGTTTCAAAGCTTTAGCCTAGCTCAAGAAAAATGTAAAAGCAATTATCCATAAGCTAAAAGCTTTAGCTTTTACAATTTGTTCAAGAGCTTATAAGCTCCCCCTGTCACAAAACATCATTAAACATTTGTATAAGTCCATCAAACACTAATTGGACTAAAATGGATCACAACTTATGGCTTTTATGAGCCATAGCTTATAGCTTTTATAACAAGCTTTTATTATCTTCTTTGAGCTAATGAGCCGAAGGGATAATAGAAACATCATACAATAATATCAAAGTGCGCCAAAGGGACGGTTTATTAACCGTTGAGCAATTAAAGTGTAACAATCCAAGGAAAATGGGAGAAATGTAATATGAAGAGTTCATATGCTCGTTTTGTTTACCAAATCATGATCTCAATAAGTATAGAAGACTTTTGGAAGCAAGAGAATCATGTATAAGTTGAAATTTTCATTGCGACATTTCATCGAGCACCTTGTGTGCGTGAAAAATAAAAGAGGTTGTATATAACCTTTGTAAATGGTTCAAACCAAGAGATTTTCAAATCATCATCAATCATTTCAAAGCCCAACAATATCATATGCAAAATATGCAACATTAGTCCATCAAATAAGAGGCTCAAACAAAGTAGATTCTCAAGGGTTCAACCCAATTGAGGTAATATAAGCTAAGAAGGATCAAGGCATTACAAATGCCAAAAATTAGAGCATCCATCAAGTAATACAAGTCATGCCTTAAACAATACATGTATGATATATCAAATGTCCCAACATATCCAACTAAGCATAATGATCAAAGCATTAAAAGAAGCACTTTTACCATCAAGTGCTTCATACCAATTATCAAACAATGCCAGATAAGAGTATTTTTACCATCAAATACTCCACCAATACCATGATCATCCACAAGTCATTATCAACTTGCAATTTTAACCCTTTTAAGAAAACAAGCAAATATCATTAGTGCAAAAGAGTTCATAAAATTACAAAGCAACGAAAATGCTAGAAAGTAAAGAGGGTGGGGACATCATTCCTCATCCGAGGAGAAGCAAGTTCCGGGAATAAGATCTTTGATGAATTTCTTCAATTTGCCAATTGACTTTTTCAAACTAGAATTTTCCTTTTTCACAACCCGGAGCTCTTTTCTAAGAGAGGCCACATCTCTAAATGTTTCTCTTTCCACTTTGGCCATTCTCTCTTTGAGATTTAGATCTTCAACATCCAACTCGTCTTCATCTCCTTCCTCATTTTCTTCCTCCCTAATTTCTTGTTCATTTCCCACATTTTCTTCTTCATTTACCTCTTCATCATCTCTTTGTTCGTCAAACTCACCTCTTCCAATATTTTCAACCTCATTGTCATTAAAGAAATCATCCCGAGGTTGTTGTTGATGTCGGGCACGTCCCCTAGCGGCTTTGGTAGGAACCCGAGGTAAATGTCGTCGCATTCTTACCATTTGTAGAATGTTGGCATTATCAAAATCATTGTGACGAATTTCGGTATTCATTTCATTTTCCGGGTATCCCGATAAGTATAAGAGTCGGCAAATCAAATTACCCAAGGTATATTTTTTCTTGGTAAGCTTTCTAGATTCCAACAAGCAATATACAAAAATTGCCCCATAATTTACTCTTTCTCCTCGAACAATCTTATAGGTGAGAAAGAGTTCGAGATTACTCGGAAGTTTTATTTCCTTTCCACAAACACAATAAGAGCAAATGATAGATATAATATGATAGTTAGGCGGCATTGCCGAGTATGTCACTTCGGGGTACACTCCTAAAAAGGTTTTCACATCATCTAGTGAAACACCGAAAATGTTATCATCCCAATGAGCACAATCCACATTGACTACTCCATCATTTGGCACATTAAAATGATTGCAAATATCGGCCAATGTCCATGAAAAATGCCTACCATTAACAAATGTGTGAAGTTCCAACGGATTATCTACCGTAGCATCAACAATCCACATATTTGCATAAAAAAGTTTTATAAGCTTGTCATCATAATGCAAGCACGGATTATCCCAAAGTGAAACCCATCCTTGAATCTCAAAATAAGCCCTAATATCCATAAATTCATCATGAAATGCTTGAAATCGAACCATACGAGTGCACGCAATTTTCTTATCATTCAATCCAATATTCTCATAATGTTCCTCCGCAAGTTTATTTAAGAATCGAAATCTATTAGCTCTAGAGGGAGGCTCGTAGAGGAGTGATAACTTACTAGAGTCCCAATGAATGCTCGATTTTGAAACCCCGGCTCTTAATTCGACAATCTCCTCTTCCGTAAGCCGATTTTGATAGTCTCCTTGTAGAATATCATCTTGTTGGGGATTGGAAGAAGATTCTCCCCTTTGCCTCCTTCTCCTCTTTTGAGGATTTCGTTCGGTAGAATTTCTTGGAGGTGCCATATATGTAAAGTTCTTGCAAAAAGAAGTGAATTAGCAAGAAAGATTACAAGGATTGATGAAGAATTGAAGATTGTAGAAGAAAGGGGATGAAATTCGCGCAACAAGGGTTTGGGGGTTTTGAGAGTCTGTTTCAAAATGAAGAACATAACGTTTTAAACGTTGATTTTGCACTAGGCGACCGGTCGAGGTAGGGTGCGACCGGTCGACGTGCAGGGCGACCCATCGCCCCTGCTTTGACCGTCCCAGTGCAATTTTTCGTTCCCCAGAATTTTCAAAAAATCGATTTTTCACCCCAAAAGTTTTAAAACTTTGCAAAAAGATAATCTTGGATCAAGTCCAACAAATATGGGTTTCGGGAAAACATATATACGAGAAAATCGAGACTAAACAAGTAGTGCCCTTTTAAGAGAATATTTGCAAAATCATTTAGGGGCACTTAAGGGGTTAAAATGAAATATCTTGAAAGATATGTGCATAAGCATAATATCAGTTCTAAGAAAAATACGAGTGAACGTACCTCGATAGTTTAAGAAACTTGATGACAAAATAGCCAATGAAAAATAGATATATATCCTACACAATTCTTAAACAAAATATGCACAAAAACACAAGTGTAGGCAAGTGATAGGAGATATCAAGATAAACGCTTATGCTTATGAGAATACAAGAAGATAATAAACCACATAGATCTAATATAATTCCCAAGATTTTTAGAAATATCATGCAAGATCTTCTTTTTAAAACTCACAAATATATTAAAGACATAAATTAAAAAAATACTTGAAAACTCATTTTACAATTAAGACATAAATAAAAACATGCATAGAATTAAAAATGCATATATAAATGGGGAGATACGGTTTACCAATTACGCCGTTTCCATGGGTTGTGTCTTTCCCATTGTTGATTATATCTTCCCCTTGAGAGGTCATTTTGTTGATGGTGACTTCTTTGATTACTCCATATCCAAGGTTTGTTGCCTTCCCTTTGTTGAGAGTCTCTTCTTCTTTGAAAATCATCTTGTTGATGATGTCTTTGCCATTTCCAAGGATTGTGTTCTTCCCATTTTTGATTATATCCTTTTCTTGGAAATTGGC
Source organism: Rehmannia glutinosa (assembly GCA_016081115.2). Taxonomy (NCBI): domain Eukaryota; kingdom Viridiplantae; phylum Streptophyta; class Magnoliopsida; order Lamiales; family Orobanchaceae; genus Rehmannia; species Rehmannia glutinosa. Next base: position 60,419,782 of record CM071927.1, on the reverse strand, counting down.
TTTGTTGAGAATAGTTTCTCCTTCTTTGATCAAATAAAACGGTCATTTGATGCCTTCTTGGCGGTATGAATTTTCTTCGATCATTATTTCGCCGGGTACCTAATATGACATTATTTTGTGGTACCCTCATGTGTTTGGGTCCTTTGGGATTAGTCTTGAGACTTTTAGGTCTCCAACAATAATTAGAGCTATTTCTAGCTCGACAAAAATTAGTCGTATGACCCTTTTTACCGCAATAGAAGCATGTAATATTTCTAGGAGCATAATGGCCAATATGCATAGTGACTTGATCCTTTTTCATACGATTAACAACCTCAGGCTTATGATCAAGTCCTTTATCACAATTATGAATATCAACAATATTGGACATTTTATTGGTACTCAAGTTTGATTTGGATAAATCATTTTTCAAGCAATTAATATTCTCAACAAGAGTACTATTTTCTTTTTCAAGGTTTCTCACCTTATCAAGTGTGGTGGTGTGAGCACATGATAGTGATTCATAGGAAGTAAATAAACTATCTTTATCATTTTTCAAAATATTGAATTCCTTTTTCAAATTTTTGTATTTAACAAGTAAGCTTTGGAATTCATTTTGAAGTTCATCATAATCATTTTGCAAATCACTATAATCATTTTGAATGACAATATCATAGGAAGTAGAGGGTTTAAGACATACCTCGTTTTCTTCATTGATGCCCATAAAACAATATTCAACTTCTTCATAATTGGAAGTTGTAAGAGGCTTGTTCCTTAGATTTGAACTTGTATCCCTTTGAAAGTAGATGCTTTTGTTAGACTCCTTTCATTTGCAAATACTCCAAAGATGGCTTCTAGTTTTTGCCATACTTCATGTGCCGATTTTATTCCTACATTATGTTCATATTCCAAATTAGTAAATGAACAAGACAAAATATTGAGAGTTTTACCGTTTAAGGAGATGATTTTCTTCTCTTCATCATTGAGCTTTTTGAAGCCTTTTGAGGTGTGTGGTGTATCTTTCATCGGAATGGATTCTCCGTTTATGACGGTGTTCAAATGTCTTCTAGCATTCCATTCAAAAATTTTTGGAATCAAATAGTGGTGGCTTGGTGGTGGAGGTGTAAGAAAGATGAGCTACCACAATTTTTCTTCACTCTGTGAAACGAGCTTGCCAAAGAGTTTGTCTCGATACCACTTGTAAGTCAAGCGGCTACGATAATCAAGAAATAGATTATCTCCATCTTTTCGATTTCGCCAATGCTCAAACACAATAATAAAGGTGAATGTAAACAACACACGTTGATTTAAAGAGGTTCAACCCACCTCAGGTTGTGGATTTCAAAGAAAAAGTAATTACCAAAATTAATACAAATTCAACTTACAAAGACTCCAAACCATCTTCTTCAACAACACCTTTGGAGATTACACATTTGAAGATCACAATCTTCCTTCACATCACCACAATCTTCTTGCACCTATCACCTAGATCATCCAAGTGTGCTCTTACCACAAGAACACTCACAAGGATATCTTGTGTTTGAATGATAACCAAAAATCAAGATTACAACTCAATAATGAATATTACAATTTGAGTGCAAAGTGTAATCAAGAATAGCCTAGACCTCAAGGATGTGAAAGCGATAAGCTAGGCAAATTTACAACAAGAATAATAACAATGAAAGACCAAGTATTTGCTTTAAGTGTATCTTGTTGTGTTGTATCTCAATTGTTGTCTTGGTTGCTCCAAAACTTCCTCTATTTATAGGAGATGATTGATCAAGCATAGGCTCCTCTTGGGTATTGAAAATCTACGAAAAATACAATTAAAATCAAGAATATAGGTGTTAGAAATCAATCCCACAATTTAAGGAAATGTGTCTCATTGTCAAACGGTCATATTTTTGTTGTCAATGCACGCAGGCGACCGATCGCACGAAATAAGAGATTTAAAGAACACTTTGAAAATTTCAACAGGGCGACCGATCGACATAGGCTTCGACCGGTCGACCCCTGTTTCAACCGGTCCCCCTCATTCATTTGTTGGAAAAAATCAATAGGTTTCAGCGTCAACTTGTAGGTACCGGTCGACCCCTGGGCGACCGGTCGACCGGACCGGTCGACGCCTAGGGCGACCGGTCGACCTGCCTGGTTTTCCTTCCGTCTCATTTTCTGTTTCAAAAATCATCTTGAGTGCGGGTTGCCCTATAGGGCGGCCGGTCGACCGACGAGACAAAATGTTGTCCAATTTTTGTTGAAAATAAAACTCAAGAAATACTCCGGAAATTTAGTAAAAACATTTTAAACCAATCGGGAGTATTTAGACAACATTTAGAAATCTTGTTTAGGAGTAAAAACCCATTGACAAAAATACTCCGAAAATTTAGTAAAAACATTTTAAACCAATCGGGAGTATTTAGACAACATTTAGAAATCTTGTTTTTAGGTGTAAAAGCCCATTGACATAAAATCATTAAAAGTGTTGTCCATTATTATCAAAAATAAACTTGAGCAAATACTCCGGAAAATATTAAAACCATTTTAAATCATTTAGGAGTATTTGGACAACCATTAAAAACATTGTTTTGGTGACAAAATAAAATCATCAAAATTAAGATAAAAACATGTATCAAACACTAGATTCATTGTGGAGTCAGCTGCAGCATCCTCCGACCTTGCTGCAGTGGAGGGAGTTTCCCCTCAGCTGGCACACCAGCTGAGTGACTTGGATTGGGGTCACTTGTCTCCGACTCATTGTTCCCATTGAGTATTCAGTAGTTGGGGCGGTGGTAAGAAACCTTCATTAGGGGTTGGCTCGACTGGGGTCCCCACTATCCTAGTTTCATCGCCGGTTCCTTTAATTCCTTCTTCTGAGTGAGCTGGGGAAGTGGTGGCAGCAACAACGGTGGCAATATGTTGCACCACTCCCATTGGGTCTATCTCCAGCTGTGTTTTGGAGGACTCTCCTGGTCCCTCCATCATTCTTTGCTCATGAAAGATTCTGGATTCTTCCATTGCTTGTTGCATTTTCAACTCTTCTGTGGCATCAAGAGGGTCCAGGTCCTCATCACTTTCTGATAGGACGTCAAGGTGAGGATGTGTATGCTCTGTGGTGCCGGTGATAGGGCGATCTTTGGCCTTCTCACGTGCCTCTGCGTCTCACCGCTTTAGCCCGTTCATTTTCTTTTTCGAATTTCCGATATTTATGCAATTATCCTCGTCAAGGGCTTGCAAAGATTGTGTCCACCTCAAGGAATCAAGAGTTCTTCTTCCTCAAAGAATGAACTTTGGATTTGAAACGCACTCGGATAGGCTCAGCTTCCATTTTCTCCACTCGCGCAGACGATTTTGGATGTCTGGATACAATGGAGAGTGCATGATTAAATCGTCTTCATCATCTTCTTGCTGGCCCTCGTTTCCAGGTATTGAAGGTAGCAGACTTCCATTTGCCGACACCTTTAGCACCTCTGTTATAGGTGGAGAAACAACCACCAATAGGTGACTTGATTGTCTCGGCCATTCTTTGTTCCTCACTGCTCGACTACGGTTGGGTCTTCAAGTTGCCTCTGCTGATCAGCCTCAGCAGACTTGGTCGTTCCATCAATCACGTCTGGAGACTCTACTTCTCTAGCAGTCTCGGGTATCTTTTCTAGCTGAGTGATGGACTCAGCCGGCTTCTCAAGCTCGGAACGCTTGAAAATTCTTCTCCTTCTTCTTGTTTGAACCGAGAGGGATTTACGGTTCGACAAGGTTTCTTCCGAGTCTTGGGGCGGCGGGTCGGTGCTATTGTTTTCTTCCTCGAGGAGCTGGCCGTCTTGGCTTATCGCCTCTCCTCTTCTTAATGACCGAGAGAGGTTTGATCTCAAACATCCTCTTTGTTTACATGGAACGCCTTTCCATGTCGAAGAGGAACTCCTTTTACCTCCATCACCCGGCCAATCACCGGGCCGTATCCTAGGGAACCTCCAAACATTCCGCCCTCCTTGAAGGATTTATTCCCTACATTCTCGCGTAGTCTGCTTTGTAGACAAACTCGGCTAGTTCACTTTCTTTTCTTCAATGATCGCAGCCATTACGATCAATTTCGCTGACGATTGGTCAAAGTCGCAAATTTGATGTCTATGCATTTGGCAACGATGTCCAACAATTTGTGGTAGTCCTCCTTCAAAGACCTCTTGTTGGTCGTGTAGACTATCTTTTCAAAGATAGTCGGTCTTGGCTATTTCCTTCCAAGCGGCGGCCAAAGTCAACATCAAACCGTTGATTTCTCGTGCTCCTTCCGCCGGTAATGAGCAAAGTGTTCTGCGAAATCCTTGGCGATGATGATGAACTCCTTCCCGTGAACAGAGGATTTGATCCCTCATCGTGAATCTTAGCATTCACGTAGAATCGCGACCTCTTCCACATAGGTCATCGGAAAGTCCATCGTCAGAAATGGTTTTAGCCCAGTCGTTTCGAGTTTTTCAGCGATCTTCTTTATGAGGGCATCATCGGACCCTTGTTTGACCATACACTCGAAATCCACAGTACACCCGATGTGGATTTGCTTTCCCATCTTGACAAAATCGTGAGTATATGCCATTTTTCGGTATTTCTCCGAATGAAACATAGAAGATGATTTGAAGATTGATAGGGTTTTTGAGAGAGTTTTTGCCTTTGCTTTTGGGAGAGAAATGAACAGTTTGTGTGTGAGAAACGGACGAAAATGGTTTAAGTATGGTTCCTGAAAGGACGTGCGGGTGGTTTTTGAAATGCGATCGAAATCAATGGCTTAGATTTTGCACGCCGATTAGCATTTAATGTCTCGTATTTAATGCGGCAGCATTTATATCCAATCATAAGCTTGGTGTGCAGCTTTTGCCTGTACACATCATCATTATGCTGACGTCATTCTTAAAAACATTCCCGCTTAGTAAAAATGATCGCGTTTTTGTCCCTTTGCTCATAAATGACTCAACTAACCCTTAGCTCATTTAACTCTTCTTCTCACAGTTTTTCCTAGTGACTCAAATTGTCACCTAACTCTCGTCATGTTGTCTTTTCGATATGGTGATTCACTTAGGATTTTGAGAGTTCACTCTTTTTCCCTTTTTGTGTTTCATTTCTTTTCTTTGAGTCTTCTAAGTGTCACTCACTCGCTCAATTAAGCCTAACTCATGCTTGAGTTCTTCAAATCTTGACTCACATAATGGTTTTGTGAAAATGTCGCCAACCAACTGTTTATCGGTTGAAATATATTCCAAGGTGATGTCCTTCTTTTCAACATGATCTCTTATGAAGTGATATCGACATCGATATGCTTTGTTCTTGAGTGCAACACGATTTTGAGTGATTGCAATTGCACTTGTGTTATCACACATGATTGGAATTTCCTTTTCTTCAACTTCATAGTCTCTCACTTGCTTTGTCTCATCCATAGGACTTGGGCTGCTAATTTGCCCAGCCTATGTATTCTGCACCGTAGTAGAGGTGGCTATTGAATTTTGCTTTTTGCTTAACCAGAAATTAGCCTTGTTTCCAAGCATTTGACATGTGCCTCGAGGTGCTCTTCCCCGTCAACTCTACATCCAAAGATAGTCGAGTCTGAATAGCCAATTAGCTTGAATCCACCTTCCTTTGGATACCATAAACCAACTTCTTGGCTTCCTTTCAAGTATCTCAAGATTCTCTTGGTTGTAGTCATGTGGGCTTTCCTTTGGAGCAGATTGAAATCTTGCACATACACCTACAAAGAAAAGGTGATGTCCGGCTCGCTTGTTGTGAGATAGAGCAATGATCCAATAAGTGCTCCATATCTTGTTTGATCTACGAGCTTGCCATCCGCATCCATATCCATTTTGATGATGTATTCATTGGTATTTTCACGAAGACTTCTCTTCCATACCAAATTTCTTCATTAAATCTCTGTATATTTTGTCGACTTATGAAGGTTCCATCCTTCACTGTTTCACTTGGAGTCCAAGGAAGAATGTCAGCTCTCCCATCTTGCTCATTTCGAATTTGCTTTGCATGAGGTTTGAAAATTTATCACACAGCTCTTTGTTTGTGGATCCAAAAATAATGTCATCCGCATATATTTGAACAAGCAATATACTCTTCGCATCTTGAATTCTGAAGAGTGTTCTATCCACTTTGCCTTTTGTGAATCCGTTCTGTAGGTCCCAAGGGGTGTAAGTATAAGGTTTAGAAAGGGGGGGTTGAATAAACCTTACCAAATTTTCGATTTAGTCCTTTTAAATATTCAGAGTTGATACTACGCTTGTGTCCTTGGTGGACAACCAATTTAGTTAATCAAGAGAGTTATTCTCTCAACGACTCAACGAGCCGTTGATGGAATAACTCGGTTGTTGGTCTAAATTAACTCAACGTGGTTTGTTTTCAAAGGAAGACTTAACACCCTTAAGTTTGATTAAGCAAGGATTTAGTGCTTGGTTTAGTACTTAGAGATTATCAAGTGGATAGCAAATTTATCAAAGATATTTAAACAATTAAGATGCGAGGAATTAAAGTCTTTGAAATGTAAATGACACAATGAAATTTTTATAGAGGTTCAAGATGGGGTAATTCTTCTACTCCTCTCTTCTCCAACTCCCCGGAGGAATCCACTAGGTATTGATCGGTATACAAAGTGGTAATAGTCCGGATACAAGTCTTGATCACACAAATGACTTGATCCTTTGGGACTCGATGCCGAGACGCCTTGATCACTCACCGGCTTCTCATACGACTCGGCTTCTTCACAGGCGTACCGCTTTGCTACTACACTCACTTGCTCAAGCTCTTTGGATTTGATCACGAAGCCCTCCAAAAGCTCAAGACTTGGTTCGAGCTTGAACCTTCCTAAAATCCTTCGTGGAATGTAGACCCCTTGATTTTTCAAGTATTTTCCTCTTCAACCGATTGAAGTTATCTTTCCTTCACGGTGAGTGTTGGATTGATGTTCTTCGTAGTGTAGGCTTGAGGATTGAGAATATTTCAGATTTTCTAATAATTGCTTGAACGTTTTTGGTTCAGGTCTCTTATTTTTTTTTAAAGTCATTTCTCAGCCTTTTATAGTGATCTTTCAAAAATTTGCCCGTTGAAGATATAGGCTTATTTTTTAAAGTCACTTGCGATCGTTGGCTTGTCTTGTTGCGATCCTTGGAATTGCCATTTCCTCGTATGAATTGTTTTTCACCTTTTCGAGTTCGACACGGTGTAGTGCTTCCCATTGGTTCATTCCTTTTGCACGCTTCGGGGACTCGAGCACTCCGAAAGGTGGTATGGAGATATTACTTGTTTAAGTAATTCTCTTGATTTAATCAACGGATCTTTTTGCCCGATCTGACTGACTTAGAGTTAGCTTCCATCATTGGATGACTCTTCTGACTCTTTCTGTCACTTCAACTTGAGACTTGGCTTTTCTTGAGTTGACTTGACGATACTCCACTCACCGCATCTCACCGCTTCTTCATAGAGTTCCGTCTACTCTTCTTTGCCATACTCGGTTGTCTCGCAATGAGTCTTCCTTCTAGTCTCCGGTTGTCTTCTTGCATGTTAGGGCGTAGGCGACTTAACTCACTTGGCCATCCCTATTTATTACAATGCATTTTACAACAAAAAATGGGGTGCCAACTTCCTATTCTAAGTTTTACATGGCATTCATCAAAATCTAAACAATATATTTCCTAACAATTTCCCCCTTTTTGATGATGCAAAAACTTAAACCATTCAAAAATGCAAATAGCAAAGATACATACGATAGTGTATTCACATAGAATGTATGCGTAGAATCAATCTTTTTATTGATTATAACATTCTTGTTCTTTTACACAATCAAGTTTTTACAAGGTGTATCGAGCAAACATTTGTCTACACAGAAAATAAAGAATTTATAGCTTTATTGCAGAAGACTTACATAGTATGTATTTACATCATAAAATACATGAAGGGGTGGACAGCAACACTTCATCTCCTTCGCTATCTCCTTCTTTCATCTTGTTCAAGATCTTCTCTCTTCTTCTTCTTTTTTCTCATCGTCACCGCTTTCTTCTTCTTTTCATATGCCTTCCTGGCGCTTCATCTCTTCTTAATCTTTCTTGTCTTTCCTCCCATAGCTGAGTTTGTCTCTTGTTTTCTTCTTCTATTCTTTTCGCATACTCAAGATTACTTTTAGCCACTTGCAAGTTTGCTATTTGGTCAAGACCAGCCCGGTAGATCCCTCCTTTCTTGCCTGGATCTACGTATTCAATGTTTTTGGGCGAGGCCTGGGTCTGCAAAACCTCTTCCTCCACCACGCTTCTTCCTCTACCTCGGCGTGTATTGTCTTGGGTCTTCTTCTTTCCAAATGAGTGACCGGTGGAGTGACCAAGCAGAGTGATCGCCGGTAGTCTGTTGCTGCCGACTTCTTCACATAACGTGAGACCCTTTTCCCAAGATACAAGTCCCAAGCTTGAGCCATAGACATATTTGCAAAGTATCCTTCGATGCGGCGTTTTAAATTCATCAACTGATCGTGGCTCGTCCCGACATCCGAGATGGCATAAGTGTCTCTGCTCTTGGAATGCCTCCATGTTGTTTCAAGATGTTCATAACCCGGGCATCCATTCTTCCTTCCACTTCCTCCATCCCCGCTTCAATTGTCTTTCTCTTTTCACCATAGATATAGTAGAGTGTTGGAGTGGCGAGTCACGGGGAGTTTGCTACATCGATAATGTCACCGTGACAAGACCTTGTTGGGGAGTTTGTGCAATCATCAAGGTCACATCTTTCGATCCTTCCCCCTCAAGATTTTCCTTTCTTTTGTTTCAAAGACTTCCTCGCCTATCTTTCCTTCGCATTTGCATCCTCTTTTTCAGCCTTGATCTCTTCGTGCTTTAAGGTATTCCTCTTCCCCCTTTTTGGCATCATCAAAGGAGAGAGGGACACCTGGAAACATACTGGCAAGCAGGAAGTCGAGCCTGCTGATAGTCGAGTTCTGTCTCGAGTCTGCTGCGTAGTATGCGGCACGAAATTCGGATCGAGTAGCGTTGGACTCTGCTGAAATTAGCTTCATCTCAGCCATGAGAAGGCTGAATTTTCTATTCATGGTTTCTTCCAAACGCTGTAGATCACTCTTATTTTGCTCACGCAGCAGTTTTATCTCGGCAGTGTGAGCTTCATGCATGTGCTCAATGTGTTCTCTCAACTTCGTTTTTGCATCGGCATTCTCGACTCTCCATACCAAGCAGACTTGTTGAACAATGTCCTGAAGTATCTAACTTGTTCCACACGCATTGTTTCTTCTTTTGCCCACCATTCCCGATCCGGACTCAATGCCTCTTAAGTCGCCAGTAAGATTGGCATCTCTGTTGTCGATCTCATGTCCATAGAGGCCTCGATGCCTCTCCATCCGTTCAATCTCGGCAAATAATGCCTTGAACACCTCGCGAACTTCACCGATTCTTCCGTTCTGGTGATGGCCATGCAACGTCAAAGTCATAATCACCGAACAATGGTACTGATGGAATAACAGAGGCCGGTGCGGAAAGCGTGCGAGCTCGTTCTCTAACTCTTTAGGGAGGTCGGGTACCTCTAGAGAGAAAGGAAAAGATTCTATAAAGGAATCATCACGACCAACCGGTATTTGTTCAATGATGAGAGGTGCGCGTGAAGTTCCTTTTGAGTCGAACTCGCTGCGCCTTGGGGAGCCCGCACAGATGGACTCTGTCTCACCGGGGTCTTTTGTGAAGTGGACCCGACTGCTTTGCCGAGCCTCAATGTTTCAATAGCTTCGTTGGTCTCACCGGTTTCTCCAATTGAGTAGATTTGTCCTCGGCCTTATCGAGCGTCATCGGACGATGATGAGATTTCCATTGGTGGCTCATCATCAAAATTAAAGGTTTGACGAGTAGTCTTGGGATCGACTTGCTCGTGCTTGGAACATCCGCAATGGTGAGTCTTTTGAGCTCATCACGGGGGATGACTCGGCTTCTTCGTCGCCTTCCGATCCCGAAAAGGTTACATCGAGATTATCCTGGAATCATGAAGCGCGCTTATCTCCTTTTTAAGATGGGTCAATGATAGCGGGAGGGATGTTCTCTACTTGACTTCTTTACCCCGGGAAGTCTCAACCTCCCGTGGGCCTTCATTACCTCCTGCGGTCTCGATTGCGCAGCGAGGCTTGACCTCCCTTTCGACAAAGTCACTGTCTTAGGGTCTTCTCGTGGTGGCATCCATTGGAGTCTCAACCCCATGGATTGCACTTTCATCGCCAGTGTTAACTCCCGGGTTGTTCCTTCATGTGCCTCGACCGCATCGCCAGCGCGTCATTAGCCTTCGGAGCGGTTGGCACCTCAAATTAAAAAAGCAGATCTCAATCGCTGCGAGCTTTGTTGATGACAACTTGTTGTTCGTTTAGTGTTTGTACTTTCTCCACTTCGCCTCCTGGATTCGTTGTTGAGTCATCTGCAGATTCTCCGACCTTCTTTGCGCAGTGGAGGGAGTTTCCCCTCGGTGGCGTGCCCGTGAGTGACTTGGAATGGGGTCACTCGTCTCCAAACTCCCGGCTATTTCTATTGAGTGTTCGACCATTGGGGCGGGTGGTAAAACACCTTCAATAGGGGTTGGCTTGACTGGGGTCCCCACTATCCCGGTTTCATCGCCATTTCCTTCATTCCTTCTTCTTCGAGTGAGCAGGGAAGTGGTGGCAAGAAACAACGATGGCGATTTGTTTGAACCACTCCCATTGGATCAATTTCACCGTGTTCGGAGGACTCTCCTGTCCCTCCATCATGCTCATCTCATGAAGAATTCTGGATTCATGCATTGCTTGCTACATTTGCAACTCTTCTGTGGCAGCAGCAGAGTCCGGATCCTCATCACTGTCAGATAAGACATCAAGGAGAGGATGTGTGTGTTCGTAGGTGCGGAGATAGGGCGGATGATGGCCTTTCTCACGTGCCTCGGCTTCCTCTCGCTGTCTTTCCTTCTCCTTGTCCTTGAAGATCTTCGATGTCTCGGCAGCTTGTCTTCATCCATCTTTGGGATCACATGTGGTTAGTCCAAGGAAATTTAACAGTTCCTCTTCTTCTTCTATAAACTCGGCCGTTGGAATTGTTCCCTTGATTTACTCAATTTCCATTTCCTCCACTCACGAGACGATTTTGGATGTCCGGGTAAGGTGGAGATAGGATCATCACATCACTATCGGCTCTATCGGCTTCTTCTTGTGTCTCACCGCACGGACTACAACTATTTCTTGAGTTGCCTCTCATGATCTCCTTCAAAGACTTAGTTGTTTCATCAATTACATCTGGGGACTCGACCGCTTCAAATAGCGATTTAAGTATTTGTTCCAAATGAGTGGCCGACTCGGCCGGTTTTTCAAGCTCGGAGCGCTTGATGATTCTTCTTCGTCTTCTAGTTTGTACCGGAGGGATTTCTGGTTCAGAGACAGTTTCTTCTGAGTCTTGGGTGGCGGGGGCCGGTGCTGGTGTCTTCTTCTAAGGAGCTGGCCGTCTTGGCTTATCGATCTCCTCTTTTTGACGATCCGAGAAGGTAGTTGAGAGTCCTTCTCGACCGCTATTGCTGCTGGGGGCGGGAGACACGATGCGAGGGGCGGTGACTCTGCAGCGGGCGGGAGCGAGTTTGACTTTCTTTCTTTGCAGGAGAGCGTGATCTTCTTAGCTTAGCACTGCAGGGGGCACTTTCTTCTTTGGTGGAGAAGAAAACAATTTGTATCTTTAGGGTTAGCCGATTCCCCTCACTCGTGTCGCTCTCTCTTGGCGTAGGCTCTCTTTTGTGCGCCGAGACGTTTGCTCAACATTCTTTTGTTTACATGGAACGCCTTTCCATGTCTAAGAGGAACTCCTTTCACCTCCATCATCCGGCCAATCACCGGGGCCATATCCTAGGATCCTCCAAATGTGCCATCTTCCTTGAAGGATTTGTTCCCTACATTCTCGGCATAGTCTGCTTTGTAGACAAACTCAAATTTCCGATTTATTTTCCTTTCTTCAATGATCGCAACCATTCACGATCAACTTTGCTTTTGATTGGTCAAAGCTACCAAATTTGATGTCAATACATTTGGCAACTATGTCCAACGACTTGTGATAATCCTCCTTCAAGACCTCTTGTTTGTTTGTGTAAACTATTTTATCGGATAGTCGGGCTTGGCTATTTCCTTCCAAGCAAAGAATCGTTTTACATCGGCCGTTAATTTCGATGCTCCTTCCGTTGGTAGTGAGGCGGTGTTCACCAAATCCTTGGCGAGATGGTGAGTCCGCTTTTTCGTGAATGATGACTTTATCCCTTCATCGTGAATCTCGGCATTCACGTAGAATTGTGCGACCTCCTCCACATAGGTCATCGAATATTCCATCATCGTAAACGATTTCAGGCCGGACATTTCCAATTTCTTCAGCAATTTTCTTCACTAGGGTGTCCTCGGACCCCTGTTTCATCATGCCGTCGAAATCCACAAATGACCGGTGTGGATTTGCTTTCCTAACTTGATAAAATCATAGGTTGGTGCCATTTTTCAGATTTTATCAAAGAAAACTTAGAGATTGATTTGAAGATAGATAGGGTTTTGAGAGAATTTTTGCCTTTGCTTCGAGAGAGAGAAATGAAATGATTTTGGTAGTGTGTGAGAGAAACGGACGGAAATGGTTTAAGTATGGTTTATGAAAGGACGTGCGAGTGGTTTTGAAATGTGATCAAATCAACGGTTTAGATTTTGCACGCCTATTTAGCATTTAATGTCTCGTATTTAATGCGGCAAAGATTTATATCCAATCATAAGCTTGATGTGCGCAGCTTTATGTCTGTACACATCATCATTATCTTTGACGTCATTCTTAAAAACATTCCCGCTTAGTAAAAACGATTGCGTTTTGTCACTTTGCTCATAAGTGACTCGAACATCCCTTAGCCGATTTAACTCTTCTTCTCACAGTTCTCTTAGTGACACAAACTAACAAACCGACTTGGTATAGTTGTCTTTCCAATATAGTGATTTACTTAGGCGATTTGTGAGTTCACTCTTTTTCCCTTTTTGTGTTCCATTTCTTTTCTTTGATTCTTCCGAGTGTCACTCACTCAATTAACCCTAACTCATGTTTGAGTTCTTCAAATCTTGACTCACATAATGGTTTTGTGAAGATGTCGGCCAATTGTTTATCGGTTGAGATATATTCCAAGATGATGTCCTTCTTTTCAACGTGATCTCTTATGAAGTGATATCGACATCGATATGCTTTGTTCTTGAGTGCAACACAGGATTTTGAGTGATTGCAATTGCACTTGTGTTATCACACATGATTGGAATTTCTTTTTCCTCAACTTCATAGTCTCTCGGTGATGTCTCATCCATAGGACTTGGGCACAACAATGCCGCATGCTATGTGTATTCCTGTATTCGGTTGTAGAGGTGGCTATTGAATTTTGCTTTTTGCTAAACCAGAAATCACTGTTTCCTAGCATTTGACATGTGTTGTGGTGCTTTTTTCAAATCAACTGCATCCAAAGATAGTCGTGTCCGAATAGCCAATTAGCTTGAATCCACCTTCCTTTGGATACCATAAGCCAACTTCTTGGCTTCCTTTCAAGTATCTCAATATTCTCTTAGTCTTTTTGTCATATGGCTCACTTTTGGAGCAGATTGAAATCTTGCACATACACCTACAAAGAAAGGTGATGTCCGCGCTGCTTGCTTTGTAAGATAGAGCGATGATCCAATAAGTGCTCAGATCTTGTTTGATCTACTGAGCTTGCCATCTGCATCCATGTCCATTTTGATGATGTATTCATTGGTATTTTCACGAAGACTTCTCCTCCATACCAAATTTCTTCATTAAGTCTCTGGTGTATTTTGTTTGACTTATGAAGGTTCCATCCTTCAGTTGTTTTACTTGGAGTCCAAGGAAGAATGTCGACTCTCCCATCATGCTCATTTCAAATTTACTTTGCATGAGGTTTGAAAATTTTTCACACGACTCTTTGTTTGTGGATCCAAAAATGATGTCATCCACATATATTTGAACAAGTAGTATACTCTTTTTGTCTTGAATTAAAAAAAGTGTTCTATCTATTTTTCCTTTTGTGAATCCATTTTCGATTAGGAATTGTGACAAGGTATCATACCATGCTCACGGGTGCCTGTTTCAATCCATACAAAGCTTTCTTGAGTTTGTATACCTTATCTCCAAGAGTCTTCCGCTCAAATCCTGGAGGTTGTTCAACATACACTTCTTCTTCCAATAAACCATTTAGGAATGCACTTTTTACATCCATCGATATACAATGAAATTCTTGTGAGTGCATAGGCAAGAAACATCCTTATAGCTTCGGTCTTGCTACGAGGAGCAAATGTTTCATCAAAATCTATTCCTTCTTCTTGGCAATATCCTTTGGCTACTAGTCTTGCCTTGTTTCTTACCACGTAACCTTCCTCGTTCATCTTATTTACGAACACCCATTTGATGCCAATAACATTTTGATGTGTGGGTCTTTGAACTAATTCCCATACTTTGTTTCTTTCAAACTCGATTGACTCTTCTTGCATAGCTTGAATCCAATGTGTGTCGTCCAATTCTTGTAACACATCTTTGGGCTCTATTTGCGAGATAAAGCATGTGAACATAGCTTCTTGTTGAGTTAAGATCTTGTTTTGACACCTTCTTTTATATCTCCAATGACAAGTTCTCGTGGATGATCTTTCACCATCTTACATCAGTTGGAGTAAGTTAGCCGGATTCGATCGTCTTGCGGTTGTGTTCTTTGTGGTCGCTCTCTCGTAATCACTTAGCCGCAAATTTTCCAAATTTTTTTGAGATTCACTATCTCATCTTCTTCTCAATTTATAATTCGGCTTGACTTGACATATAGGACTCTTTCGTATGGTTGGATGATTCACTTTATCGGTGACTCTTCAATGTCTTCTCCATTTACATTTGGCTCATCGAATACCACATGAATGGATTCTTCCGCAACCATAGTCCTTTTGTTGAGTACTGTAGGGTTTGCTTTCACCGAGTATCCTAAGAAGATACCTTCATCGACTTTAGCATCGAAAGCCTTTAGATTGTCTTTGCCATTGTTGTGGATGAAGCATTTACATCCAAATATTCTCAAATATGCAACATTTGGTTTTCTTCCACTCCAAATCTCATAGGAGTCTTTGTCACCGTCTTTTATCATACATCTGTTTTGAGTGTAGCAAGTCGTGTTGATTGCTTGACCCAAAATCTTTTTGGTAATCCCGCTTCAACTAACATGGTCCTTGCTGCTTCTTTGAGAGTTCTATTCCTTCTTTCTCGCAACTCCATTCTGTTTGTGGAGTCCTTGCTGATAGTTCATGACCAATACCATTTTCAATACAATATCGAGTTATTATTCCATTGACAAACTCGGTTCCTCTGTCGATCTTATTTTGATAATGGTTTGGCTCTTCTCGTTTTGAATCCTCTTCATCACCGTGTGGTAGTTTTACGTAGAGTTTCTTTCTTCTTACACATGAATATTGTCCATGTATATCTTGAGTAGTCATCTACTACCACCAAGGTGTATTTCTTTCCACTTATCTTTGGGCCGGTTCCACTTTGGGCCAAATAGATCCATATGTAGCGGATGCAATATTCTTGTTGAAGATGGACATGTCTTTTCTTTGAATGAAGATTTGATTTGTTTTCCCTTCGACATGCATCACATATACTCTCCTTCTTGTATCTTGAGTCCGGAAGTCCTTCCACAAGATTACTTCTTGCAAGCTTGTTAATCGTTTTGAAATTTAGGTGACTCGGCTTTTTTTGTGCCACGACCAACTTGATTCAATTTGTAATCTTTGCTAATAGACAGTGATGTGTGTAGCGGTTGACCAATCTACTACGCATACATGTTCTTTTGTCGCATCCTTGCAACACAACTTCATTCGATTCAAGATCCTTGATTTGGCATACACCCATATTGAATCCAACATTATAGCCCTTGTCACGAGAGTTGGTGATGCTCGATAAGTTGAAGTTGAGTCCTTCAACATATGCAACATCTGTGATTTCTAATCCATTCCTCTTGATGGATCCAATGCCTCTTATTTCACCAGGAGCTTCATTTCCTCCAAATATGACTTTTGCTCCTTTAACTTCCTTGAATTTTGACAGATTTTTCTTATTTCTGTCATATGTCCGGAACCCACTATCCATGTACCAGGTTCCTTTGCACTCACTTGTTCCTTGAACCCGCAATCAAGGAAATTAAGTTTTAGGTACCCATACTTGTGGGGTCTGAGGGGTTAGAATTGTAAGATGATCCAACCAACTTATAGCCAATTGATTTGACTCTAAGGGGTTGCCATCTATCGATGCCATAATCATAATTAATCTTGGCAAATTGCTGGGGATTTTAGGTTCATACAAATTGTCTCTTTTGTCTGTATGCTGTGTATAGGTTTTAGCAATCGCCTTCTTTGGGTAATTGTGGTGTCTCCGAGTATAGTGCCTAGGTGCATATGTGTGCTTTGATGAAAGCTCTTATACTTTTGGAATGGCCTTTCTTGAGTTCTGGCCTTTGCCATTTGGGCTTATATTCCATAAGTTTATGTTGATGGTACACATTATTCCAATCACTTGGCTTGGATATTTTCTACCATTCCCATCATATGTATTTCTTTTATAGATTTTCTACGGGGTTTTTGGTAGCTCTGCTTCTTCTTTACAGAGTATTTTCTGTTTGGAGTTTCTTTGAGGAACTCGGTGAATTTCTTCTCACTGTCCTTTCAGCGCACTCAACTCAGTCAAGTTTTTCCTTTTCCTTTATATCCAAGGCCGCTTTGCTTGTAATTGTGCTTTGGAGTGAATGTGTGTGCAACATTTAGAGTTTTGGATTTTTAGACTCTTCATGGCTTGAAGATCCTTTTTCCAAAATTACTTTTGAGGTTTGACATAGCACGAGAAATTAAATCCTAAGCTTTGTCTTGTCTCCACATTCTCTTTGACTCATAATAAGATCATCCAATGATTTAGATGCCTTAGTGAATGAGGCAATAACATTTTTGAGGTCATTCTCCCTCTTCTCTATGGCGGCAATTTCTGCTATTAACTTAGCATTTTCAAATTTTTTAAACTTTCATTCTCATCGGCTATTTGACTTAGAGTACACATTTCCTTAGTCGACTTTGAGTTTTGGCTCTTGAGTAGGTTGTTTTCCTCATTTAATAGTGTGTGTGAGGATTTAATGTGTTCAAAATCTTTCATCCTTTTGCCTAATGAATCATAAAGATCGAGTGGGTGATGAAGTGTGTGTGTCACGATCACTATCACTAGAGTCCGAGTTTGATGAGTTAGAGTGTACCTCATCTTATTGGTCGAGGTTGATATTGTTCCTTGGCCATCAAGCGGATCGGGCTTCTTCTTCGAGTCACTTGAATAGTCGGCTTCACTTTGTTCTCAAATCGGCTATGTCTTTTTTGACTTGGCTTTTTTAGCCTCTCGCACCAACATTGCCTTTCTCTTTTCTTGTCTTCTTTCTCTCAAGACCTTTCTTTCTTCTTCATTCCTGTATTTGTTGACTACGGGATATGGGCGATCAATGGCATAGTGACCTGGTTGTCTGATTCAAAGATAGATATTCAACCTTTTGATCGCTCTTTCCATTCTTGGATTGTCGGCCCTTTGATATTCAGACTTTTTGATGATCGATCTCTTGGTTGGCCTATCTTCCCTTGATTTGGAGGGAGCCGAGTGTCTTCTTCGGAAGATTCGCCCTTTCCTCTCTTGTAGTTCTTATTGAAGAACTTGTTGAACCTTTTAACCATCGGGGCTATTTCTTACGGATCAATGACTTCTTTGACCTCGGCTCTCTTCCCATCTTTAACAATTAGAGCAAAATTGTTTTGGGTACAACTGTCTCTCTTCCTGGTCTTTTCTTCTCGGCTCAAACTCGTAGGCTTTGAGGTCGAGAATAATTCATGGTTGGATGTCTTTGATAGGTCCATGGAATGTCTCGGTGCCATGACCTTCATTTCCCATTCAGTTTGGAAGACTTTTTAGGATCTTCATACACATTTCCTTTTGTGTATATTCCTTTCCAAGTGCGAGATAGCTCATTGGTGATTTACGTGAACCGAGCATCTAGTTGATCCAGGTTTTCTCCTGAGATCATTTTGAAGTTCTCAAATTTCGTACAGCACCGATAATTTGTTTTCTTTGATTTGCTCGAGCCTTCACAAATCAATGTTAGCTTGTCCCATTTCTTTAGCCGTTTTGTATGATTTGACTTTATTGAACATGGCTTTGTCCAAGGTTTTGTAAAGGATGTCCTTGGCTACATTGTCCAGGTTATATCTTTTCCTGTCATCATTTGTCCATTCGATTCTTGGTTTTTCAACCATGGCTGGTCCGGGAGCAACATCCTCTTCTCCTTCACCGGTGCAGCTCTTCTTCTTACAAAATGTGTTCACCTTTAAGATTTGCGTGGCCCATCCTCTATCACTATCCACATCTCATCATGTAATCTTTGATAGATGAGCCTCGCATACGAATTTTCCAATCATCAAATTCTTCAATAGTGAACATAGGGATGCGTGTTAAATTTGCTTCCATGATAATAACTTTTAATGATAAAAAGAGTTTTGAAAGTCTAAGTACTAAAGCGGACTTTGAAAAGTTTGGAGATCTAGTTCAAGAACCGGTGCGGAGGGTTCAATGAACCAACCGCTCCGATACCACTTGTAGGTCCCAAGGGGTGTAAGTGTAAGGTTTAGAAGGGGGTTGAATAAACCTTACCAAATTTTCGATTTAGTCCTTTTAAATATTCAGAGTTGATACTACACAATTGTGTCCTTGGTGGACAGACCAATTTAGTTAATCAAGAGAGTTATTCTCTCAACAGACTCAATCGAGCCGTTGATGGAATAACTCAAATGATGGGTCTAAATTAACTCAACTCGTGGTTTGTTTTCAGCGGAAGACTTAACACCCTTAAGTTTGATTAAGCAAGGATTTAGTGCTTGGTTTAGTACTTAGAGATTATCAAGTGGATAGCAAATTTATCAGCAGATTTAAATAATTAAGATGCGGGAATTAAAGTCTTTGAAATGTAAATGACACAATGAAATTTTTATAGAGGTTCGAAGATGGGGTAATTCTTCTACTCCTCTCTTCTCCAACTCCTGGAGGAATCCACTAGGTATTGATCAAGATACAAAGTGGTAACAGTCCGGATACAAGTCTTAATCACACACCGACTTGATCCTTTGGGACTCGATCCGAGACGCCTTGATCACTCACCGGCTTCTCGTGCGACTCGGCTTCTTCACAGGGCACCGCTTTTGCTACTACAGCTCACTTGCTCAAGCTCTTTGGATTTGATCACGAAGCCCTCCAAAAGCTCAAGACTTGGTTCGAGCTTGAACCTTCCTACAATCCTTCGTGGAATGTAGACCCCTTGATTTTTCAGTATTTTCCTCTTCAACTGATTGAAGTTATCTTTCCTTCACAGGTGAGTGTTGGATTGATGTTCTTCGTAGTGTAGGCTTGAGGATTGAGAATATTTCAGATTTTCTAATAATTGCTTGAACGTTTTTGGTTCAGGTCTCTTATTTTTTTTTAAAGTCATTTCTCAACCTTTTATAGTGATCTTTCAAAAATTTGTCCGTTGAAGAGATAGGCTTATTTTTGAAAGTCACTTGCAGTCGTTGGCTTATCTTGTTGCAGTCCTTGGAATTGCCATTTCCTCGTATGAATTGTTTTTCACCTTTTCAGAGTTCTGACACGGTGTAGTGCTTCCCATTGGTTCATTCCTTTTGCACGCTTCTGGGACTGAGCACTCCGAGAAAGGTGGTATGGAGATATTACTTGTTTAAGTAGTTCTCTTAATTTCTATGCAACGGATCTTTTTCAGTTATCTCGACTTGACTGCATTTCTTTGCTTTCCCCAGGTGACTTAGAGTCAGCTTCCAATCATTGGATGACTCTTCTGTCACTTCAACTTGAGACTTGGCTTTTCTTGAGTTGACTTGGTGATACTCCACTCACCGCATCTCACCGCTTCTTCATAGAGTTCCGTCTACTCTTCTTTGCCATACTCAAATGTCTCGCGTGAGTCTTCCTTCTAGTCTCCAGTTGTCTTCTTGCATGTTAGGGCGTAGCTGACTTAACTCAGCTTGGCCAGCCCTATTTATTACAATGCATTTTACAACAAAAAATGGGGTGCCAACTTCCTATTCTAAGTTTTACATGGCATTCATCAAAATCTAAACAATATATTTCCTAACACGTTCTTAGTCAGGAATTGTGACAAAGTATCATACCATGCTCTGGGTGCCTGTTTCAATCCATATTGAGCTTTCTTGAGTTTGTATACCTTATCTCCAAGAGTCTTCTGCTCAAATCCTGGAGGTTGTTCAACATACACTTCTTCTTCCAATGAACCATTAAGGAATGCACTCTTTACATCCATCTGATATATAATAAAATTCTTGTGAGCTGCATATTCAAGAAACATCCTTATAGCTTCCAATCTTGCTACAGGGGCAAATGTTTCATCAAAATCTATCCCTTCTTCTTGGCAATATCCTTTGGCTACTAATCTTGCTTTGTTTCTCACCACAGAACCTTCCTCGTTCATCTTGTTTCTGAACACCTATTTAGTGCCAATAACATTTTGATGGGTGGGTCTTTGAACTAATTCTCATACTTTATTTCTTTCAAACTGATTCAGCTCTTCTTGCATAGCTTGAATCCAATGTGTCTCATCCAATGCTTGTGACACATCTTTAGGCTCTATTTGTGAGATAAAGCATGCGAACATAGCTTCTTGTTGAGTTCTTGATCTTGTTTTGACACCTTCTCTTATATCTCCAATGACTAGTTCGTGGATGGTCTCTCGGCCATCTTACATCGAGGTTGGAGTAAGTTAGGCGGATTCGATCGTCTTGCGGCTATGTTGCTTTGATCGACTCTCTCGTCATCACTTAGTTGCATTTTCCACTGTTTTTGAGACTCATCTATCTCATCTTCATCCGGGTTTATAATTCCGGCTTGACTTGACATAGGGACTCTTACGCATGGTTGGTTGATTCAAATTATCACCGACTCTTCAATGTCTTCTCCATTTACATTTGGCTCATCAAACACCACATGAATGGATTCCTCTGTAACCATAGTCCTCTTGTTGAGTACTCAGAGGCTTTGCTTTCACCGAGTATCCCAAGAAGATACCTTCATCGACTTTAGCATCAAAAGCCTTCAAAATATCTTTGCCATTGTTATGGATGAAGCATTTATATCCAAATATTCTAAAGTATGCAACATTTGGTTTTCTCCCATGTCCAAATCTCGAGTTTTTGTCACCGTATGTTTATCATGCATCTATTTTGAGTGTAGCATCTTTGTGTTTATTGCTTGACCCAAAATCTTTTTGGTAACCCCGCTTGACTAACATGGTCCTTCTTTCTTCTTTGAGAGTTCTATTCCTTCTTTCTCGCAACTCCATTCTCACATTGTGGAGTCCTTGCTGCGCAGATAATTCATGACCAATGCCATTTTCAATATTATATTGAGTTATTATCCCATTGACAAACTCGGTTCCTCTGTCGATCTTATTTTGATAATGGTTTGGCTCTTTTCATTTTGAATTTTCTTCATTAATCGCGTGGTAGTTTACGAGAGTTTCTTTCTTTTTACACATGAATATAGTCCATGTATATCTTGAGTAGTCATCTACTACCACCAAGGTGTATTTCTTTCCACTTATGCTAGCCGGTTCCAACTTTGGACCAAATAGATCCATATGTAGAAGATGTAATATTCTTGTTGAAGATGGACATGTCTTTTCTTTGAATGATGATTTAATTTGTTTTCCCTTCGACATGCATCACATATACTCTCCTTCTTGTACAATGAGTCTGAAGTCCTTCCACAAGATTGCTTCTCGGCAAGCTTGTTAATCGTTTTGAAATTCGGGTGACTCGACTTTTGTGCAATGTACCAACTTGATTCAAATTGTGCTCTTTTTGCTAATAGACAGTGTTGGGTGTTGCGGTTGACCAATTCACGACATACATGTTCTTTTGTCGCATCCTTGCAACACAACTTCATTTGATTCAAGATCCTTGATTTGGCATATACCCATGTTAAATCCAACATTATAACCCTTGTCACGAGTTGGTGATGCTTAGAAAGTTGAAGTTGAGTCCTTCAACATATGCAACATCCGTGATTTCTAATCCGTTTTCTTGATGGATCCAATGCCTCTTATTTCTCCTGGAGCTTCATTTCCTCCAAATATGACTTTTGCTCCTTTGACTTCCTTGAATTTTAACAGATTTTTCTTGTTTCCTGTCATATGTCCGGAATACCACTATCCATGTACCAAGTTCCTTGGCACTCAGCTGTTCCTTGAACCTGCAAACAAGGAAATTAAGTTTTAGGTACCCATACTTGTTTGGGTCCTGAGGGATTAGTATTGTAAGATGATCCAACCAACCTATAGCCAAATGGTTTGACTCTAAGGGGTTGCCATCTATCAGTGCCATAATCATAATTAATTTTGGCAAATTGCTTGGGGATTCTAGGTTCATACAGCTGTCTCTTTTGTCTGTATGCCTGTATATGTGTTTTAGCAATTGCCTTCTTTGGGTAGTTGTGATATCTCTGAGTGTGGTGCCTAGGTTCATATGTGTGCTGATGAAAGCTCTTATTCCTTTGGAATGGCCTTTGCTGAGTTCTAGGCCTTTGCCATTTTGGCTTATATTCCATAGGTCTTTGTTGATAGTTCACATTATTCCAATCAGCTTGGCTTGGGTATTTTCTACCATTCCCTTCATATGTGTTTCTTTTATAGAACTTCTGGGTTTTTGGTAGCTTTGTTTCTTCTTTACAGTATTTCTGTTTGGAGTTTGCTTTGAGGAACTCGGTGGATTTCTTCTCACTTGTCCTCTCAAAGACACTCAATCATTTGTTGTTTTCCTTTTCCTTTATAACCAAGGCCAGTTTGTTTGTAATTGTTCTTTGGGATAAATGTGTGTGCACCATTTGGAGTTTTGGATTTTTGAGATACTTCATTGCTAGAAGATCCTTTTTCCAAAATCACTTTTGGAGCTTGACATAGCACAGAGGAATTAAATCCTAAGCCTGTCTTGTCTCCACATTCTCTTTGACTCATAATAAGATCATCCAATGATTTAGATGCCTTAGTGAATGAGGCAATCACATTTTTGAGGTCATTTTCCCTCTTTTCTATAGCAGCTATTTCTCCTATTTGCTTAGCATTTTCAGTCTTTAAACTTTCATTCTCATCAACTATTTGACTTAGAGTACTCAGCTCTTTAGTCAGCTGTGAGTTTTGGCTTTTGAGTAGACTGTTTTCCTCATTTAGTAGTGTGTGTGAGGATTTAATGTGTTCAAAATCTTTCATCATTTTGCCTAATGAATCATAAAGATCGAGTGGGTGATGAAGTGTGTGTGTCACGATCACTATCACTAGAATGAGTGTGATGAGTTAGAGTGTACCTCATCTTCTTGGTCGATTGGTCTTGTTCCTTGGCCATCAAACGGATCAAGGCTTCTTCTTCGAGTCACTTGAGTAGTCGGCTTCACTACTCTCTGAATCACCATTGTGTCTCTTGACTTGGTCATTTTTTAAAGATCTCTCTGCACCAACATTGCCTTTTTTTTTTTCTTGTCTTCTTTCTCTCAAGACCTTTCTTTCTTCTTCATTCTTGTATTTGTTGACTACAGGATATGGGCAATCAATGGCATAGTGACCTGGTTGCCTACAGTTCCAGCATAGATTTTCAACCTTTTGATCAGCTCTTTCCATTCTTGGATTTTTAGCCCTGTGATATTCAGCTTTTTGATGCTCTGTTCTCTTGGTTGGCCTATCTTCCCTTGACTTGGAGGGAGTTGAGTGTCTTCTGGAGGATTCGCCCTTGCCTCTCTTGTAGTTCTTATTGAAGAACTTGTTAAACCTTTTAACCATCAGGGCTATTTCCTCTTGGTCAATGACTTCTTTGACCTCAGCTCTCTTGCTATCCTTAACAATTAGAGCAACTGTTTTGGGTACAGCTGTCTCTTCCTGGTCTTTTCTTCTCAGCTCAAATTTCTAGGCTTTGAGATCTGAGAATAGCTCATGGTTGGATGTCTTGGATAGGTCCATGGAGTGTCTCATGGCCATGACTATCATATCCCACTCAGTTGGGAGACTTCTTAGAATCTTCATACACATTTCCTTCTGTGTATATTCTTTTCCAAGTGCAGATAGCTCGTTGGTAATTTCTGTGAACCGAGCATCCAGTTGATCCAGGGTCTCTCCTGCGATCATTTTGAAATTTTCAAATTTCTATACAGCCACTGATAATTTATTTTCCTTGATTTGCTCTGAGCCTTCACAAATCAATGTTAGCTTGTCCCATATTTCTTTAGCCGTTTTGCATGATTTGACTTTGTTGAACATGGCTTTGTCCAAGGTTTTGTAAAGAATGTCCTTGGCCACATTGTCCAAGTTATATCTTTTTCTGTCATCATTTGTCCATTCAGCTCTTGGTTTTTCAACCATGGCTGGTCTAGGAGCAACATCCTCTTCACCTTCACCGCACTCTCCTTACAGCTGTGTTCACTTTTAAAATTTGCAGTGGCCCATCCTCTATCACTATCCACATCTCATCATGTAATGCTGATAGATGAGCCTGCATGCGAATTTTCAATCATCAAATTCTTCAATTGTGAACATAGGGATGCGTGTCAAATTTGCTTCCATGATAATAACTTTTAATGATAAAAAGAGTTTTGAAGAACTTAAGTACTAAAACAGACTTTGAAAAATTTGGAGATCTAGTTTAGTAACCAGTGCGGAAGGCTCAATGAACCAACCGCTCTGATACCACTTGTAGGTCCCAAGGGGTGTGAGTGTAAGGTTTAGAAGGGGGGGTTGAATAAACCGTACCAACTTTTCGATTTAGTCCTTTTAAATATTCAGAGTTAATACTTCACAGCTGAGTCCTTGATGGATAGCTAAGTTAGTTAATCGTGAGTTAGTTACTCAACAAACTCGATGAGCCGTTGATAGAATAACTCACGGTTTTGACTAAAGACTTAACTCATTGTGATTTGTTTTCATTGGAAGACTTTACACCCTTTAATTTGGTTTAGTACTTAGATATTATCAAGTGGATAGCAAATTTATCAATGAGTTAAATAAATAAGATGCGAGGAATTAAAGTGCTAAATGTAAATGACACGATAAGTTTTTATGGAGGTTCGAATATGGGGTAATTCTTCTACTCCTCTCTTCTCCAACTCCCGGAGGAATCCACTAGGTATTGATCGATATCGAGTGGTAATACCCGGATACAAGTCTTGATCACACAAATGACTTGATCCTTTGGGACTCGATCGAGATGCCTTGGTCACGCACCGGGCTTCTTGTACGACTCGGCTTCTTCACAGGGCGTGCCTTGCTACTACAGACCACTTGCTCAAGCTCTTTGGATTTGATCACGAAGCCCTCCAAAAACTTGAGACCGGTTCGACCTTGAACCTTCCTACAATCCTCCATGGAATGTAGACCCCTTGATTCTTCAATAATTTCCTCTTCAACCGATTGAAGTTATCTTTCCTTCACGGTGAGTGTTGGATTGATTTTCTTCATAATGTAGGCTTGAGGATTAATCTTGAATGATTTGAGAATATTTTTGGTTACTGATTCAAATGTTTTCTTGAATGTTCGTGGTTCGAGTAACCTTCTCTCGTAGTCATTCCTCGGCCTTTTATAGTGATCTTTCAAAAATCGCCCGTTGAAGAGATAGGCTTATTTTTGAAAGTCACTTGTGGTCGTTGGCTTGTCTTGTTGCGATCCTTGGAATTGCCACTTCCTCGTATGAATTGTTCTTGACTTTTGAGTTCGACATGGTGCGTGCTTCCCATTGGTTTATTCCTTTTGCACACGCTTCGGGGTGAGCACTTCGAGAAAGGTAGTATGGAGGTATTACTTGTTTAAGTAATTCCCTTGATTTACGTGCAACGGAACTCTTCCAGCTTATCTCGACTTGACGCATTTCCTTGCTTTCCCCCAGGTGACTTAGAGTCGACTTCCAATCATTGGATGACTCTTCTCACACTTCAACTTGAGACTTGGCTATCTTGAGTTGACTTGACCGATACTCCACTCACCGCTCTCCTTGATCGAGTTCCGTCTTCTCTTCTTTGCCATACTCAGCTGTCTTGCAGCAGAGTCTTCCTTCTAGTCTCCAGTTGTCTTCTTGCATGTTTAGTCATAGCTGACTTAACTCAGCTTGACCAGCCCTATTTATTACAATGCAGTTTACAACGAAAATGGGGTGCCAACTTCCTATTCTAAGTTTTACATGGCATTCATCAAAATATTTAATAAAGCACTTTGTGATCTAGGAGCAAGTATTAACTTAATGCCCTTGTCCATTTTCAGGAAACTTGGATTAGGAGAGGAGAAGCCGTCCACGGTCACCTTGCAGCTTGCGGATAGATCACTCACATATCCCAAGGGAATCGTGGAATATGTGCTCGTGAAGGTAGACAAGTTTATATTCCACGTAGACTTCTTGGTGCTTGACATGGAGGAAGATCGAGACATCCCTCTGATACTTGGGCGTCCATTCCAAGCCACTGCACGAGCCTTGATAGATGTGCAAAAAGGAGAGCTCATATTACGAGTTAATGATGAGCAAGTGTTGTTCTCCATCTATAAAGCTGGGAAACCTCATTATAGAATAGAAAGTTGCAAATCGTTATCTATCATCGATTCATGTGCTAATAATTTTAATCCAAGTGATTGTGTGTGTGCTTTAGATCATGTGCAGGAAGTATTGAATTGTGAGAAAGCGAAGCACACGAAGAGGGCCAGCAGCTCAGAAGCACACGTGTACTGCCGTTCGCACGATGCAAACGAGAAGAATATGACATTTGACCGACGTATGACTTCTACGCTAGAGGCATTAAAAGGAGGCTCGAATTTATGCGAATTGAATTGGCAAGGAGAAAGACCTGAAGAAGTGACACGCCTCACTTTGCTAGAGTCATGATCGAGTAAACAGGCGTCAAGCTATAGACGTTAAATTTAGCGCTTGTTGGGAGGCAACCCAACGGTTTGCTGTTTTATTTCTTCCCATGTTTTGTTTTCCCTTTTCTAAGTTAGGATTTCCATGCGTTCATAGGTTAGAATTTTTTTTCCTACTTTCCCTATCCAAAAAAAAAAGTGGAAAAATCGAGTTGAAGTACGGTACCCAGCACGGGCAGGGCGTGCGCCTTGCGCACGGCCCGTGCGGGCACCAGCATCTGGAATTGAAATTGCGGCACCCCGCACGGCCCGTGCAGTTCCCAGTATTCTGAGTTGAAAGTTCGACACCCCGCACGGGCAGCCTGTGCGCTAGGCGCATGGCCCATGCGTGTGTCGGCAGAACCAGTATTAAGGTCGCGCAGGAGTCAATTTTTTTCATAAAATTCTAATCTCTCTCGCGCACAGATACACAATCCCGCACCCCTCTCATATTTTTCAAAGATTTCACTTGATTCTCACCACTTATTCACCTCCCGCACTACTCACACAAGAATTACACACTTATACTTGCTTTGAAAGAGGATTTGAGTAGAAGGAGCACCTAGGGTTTCAATTTTCACCTATTTCCGAATTTTCGAGATTTAAGGTATGAACTTCACTTTTTGTTTCGAATTTCTTGAAGATTATGGATTAGAGTTCTTATATGGTGCATGTTTGATGAATTTGCCATGATTTAGCTTGATTTTTCTATTGGACATTTTATCGAACACCTTGTGGGTTCTTGAATTAGGATATTTGTGGTCGATTGTTTGATGAATTGTACATGAGCTTGATTATTTAGGGTGTTAGTGACTAGGATTCTCTGCGATTACATTGTTATTTGGGCTTGGAAGCTTAATTGTTGATTAAATTGTAGGGAAGATGCACTATGCCGTATTTTATTTGTTGTATGAAATTCATCGTTTTCTTGTTATACTTGGCACGTACGTACTCTCACAATTATTTTGCCAGGTACTAACTCGAACATATGGCCGAACAAAGGAACCGACAAGGTCGAGGTAGACGAGGATGGGGGGACCGCTACCGCACGACAGGCACCACACCCAGACAGCCCCGAGGCTTATGGACTCACTCTGACAGAGAACGATGAATTGGAGCGATGGAACAGGTTGATCACTCATTCTTTCACGCCAACAAGATATGCCGACGATGATTGTACCCAAGCTCTTGGGATACATGAGGAGGTTTGGCAGATGTTTGAACGAGTGGGGTGGACTGCCTTCATGCAAGGGCGGTGGCCAACGTTTAAGACACTAGCGCTCGAGTTCCTGAGCACCGTGGATATTATTGAGACGCGAGCAAACAATGAGCCCCATGCAATCCGTTTTTGATTGGGCAACATGTGGAGGCACGTCACTATCGCCCAACTCAACGAGATTTTTGGGGTACCATCTAACGCCCCTTTCCGGACCGCAGCGAATTATAGCCAGTATGATTTCTGGCAATTGTTGGTTCAGACAACGGAGACCAGCCCGATGCTATATGTGGCACGCACATCAAAGGCCTTATCACTCTGAAACCCCATTTTCCGCTACATCCAAAAAGTAACGGCTTACTCCGTGTACGCTCGACACAACAACGGAGGTGTGCAAGCCCGGGAGCTATACCTACTTTGGTGTATGCTCACCTGCACCCCTTACAACATGGCGGCTCACTTTGTGGAACACGCCGTGTATGTTTCCAAGCAGGATGCGGGGACAATACTGATTGGGGGAATGCTAATCCCAATTGCTCAACATTTTGGGGTTGATACGTAGAATGGAGCCGATAGCAGGCAGTCGGAGCATCAACATGAACGCCCTCCGCACGATGAAAATAATAACAGACGAGGAGAACATCCTCTATTTTCAACAAAGGGTTGGACCGGCCTTCCCACTTCCTAACCCGCAGCTCACAGCTGTGGTGGAAAATGAAGGTAATTGGCTCATGAACTCTGAGGCACATATCAGAGTCATGGAAGGCCTGACTGCAAGGAAAAGGAGGAGGGTAGTTGGGTTACCCGATGATGAGGATTTGGCAATTGAGGCAAGGGAATATGATCGGCAAGAGAGGGGCTTTGAGCCAGGCTTCCAGCAGGGAGGCTTCGAGTAGGGATTCCATCAGGGGAGGCCCGACATTCCAGAGAGCTCCCACCAAGGTGAGGAGCGTGGGGGACAGGATTATCAGGATAGATTCTTTGCTTTTGAGGAGAGCTTGCAGCAGCACCGGGACAAGTTCCGGCAGCACCAGGATGAGTTCCGTGCTTTTCTAACGGAGCAAGATCAGAGATATCAGGCCCAGGAGCAGAGGTATCAGGCCCAAGAGCAGCAGGAATTGGAGATGTTGCAAATGATGCATCAGTTACAAATGTGGCACATCTCCCAGGGCCACTTTCCGCCGCCACCCCCATAGTGAGACAGGTCCATTTCCACACTTTTCTTTGAAATTCTATCTTATCTTCTATGCGCTATAATTTTATTCAAGTTTGGGAGGGAGAGGTAGTAATTTGATTGAAGGGTGTGGCGTTTTTGCATTCATGTAGTGGCATTTAGAGCATGTAGGTTGCATTACATTAGATGTTTATTTTTTATTTTTAGCACGTTTATTGCTTTAGCACGTTTATTGCTTTCTTAGTTGTTTAGGGACTGAGTTGACCGCTATTGTGTGCTTGTTGTTATCTTGGGAACATTTGTTGAACGGTTGATGTTGTTTTGAATTAGGTGTTGAACGTGAGTTGACTGGGTTGAGAATAAATGATATGGAGCATGTGAATATTAGAATCATGGTTGATATACTTTGAATTATGCAATTGCAAGCCTGTGAGCTATTTGAGCCTTTACTGTTGTCATAAATATGCAGTCTTGTTTGTTGATTGAGTGTATCATTCATGTTGATTTGAATTCTAGAACTTGCTCTGATATCTCCGTCGAAGTCACATGTTGTATGCAATTTATGAAAATGATTTTAGGCCATTTTTGTTAAGCCTTTCAAACCTTTTGCCTACCTTATGATATTTGATTTCCCTAGTTAGTCAATTTGAGCCTATTGCCTGATTTTTGATAGCCACATTTCAAGCCTTAACTTGATATATCTGTTACCCTAAGCTTGAGCGTATAGCATTGAGTAAAGGGATTGAATAGAGGGTTGAATAAGGATATCGAGAAGTTAGAAAATGGTGTGTATGTTGGGTGATTGGGAATAAAAGAAGAAAAGGAGGAAAAGGGATGATACTCACAAAAGAGTCGGAAAAAAAAGACTGCATAAGTGAGTTGGCCGTAAATGAACATATAGGCTGAGAATTGTGATGTAAGGCGAAAGAGAATAAATTGTATGAAAAAAAAGGGAGAAATAGAGAGGTGATAGAATAAAAGGTAATTGGGGGTGCATAGTTGAGTTGAATAAGAATAATTGTTTGAGAAAAACGATGTGCTTACCAATCTATACGCTTGAGTTTGAGTCACTTTATCCATATTTCCCTACCTTAACCAAAGAGCCTTCATTACAACCATAAGCAAAGTCCTTTCAGATTTGTGAATTGCATACAATCGAGTGGCGGAGATGTGAGACGATTTGCAAGCATATCGTAATTCTTTAACATTGATATGATTTCAGCGAATACACGTCCCTTATTATCCTAGAGAGTAGAGTATACACTTTATCCATGAAAGGCGTGATTTGAAGTGTTTGCATGATTTTGATAGACTTGTGCTCCGTATTAGATATTTGAAGCTTGGTTGGTTTGTGCTTGATGTCTATGGATAAACGACATGAATTGTGATGCGTTGTTATTGATCTGCTTTTCATTACCCCATTTGTGTTTTTTCTTGTTTATAAAGTGTTGACCGGAACTGTCAACAGTTTAAGTTTGGGGGTTTGATTGGCATGGGTTTTGCATGTATTTTGGGCTTAATTTTGGCTAGAATGTGTTGCTATGCATGCATTCCATGAGTAAATAGGGCTTTATTTCTGTTTTGTGGAAAAGGAATTACGCTTTGCTGTTTTGTAGGAAATTGTTGATAATTATAGCATTTTGGCAACAATTCGGAGCATTGCGATAAAGAACCGCCAATACTTGACGTAATGTACGAAGTTTGGAGTTGAATCGGGAAGAAGTCGGACGAACCAGGGCGAGAAACGAAAGAAAACAAACTGATATCAAGTTTAGCAAGTGCGCACGGGCAGGGCATGCATCCCTAGCACGACCCGTGCGCTAACCCAAGGCCAGTTCTCAAGTTTCGACTATACGCACGGGCTGGTCGTGTGTCATGCGCACGGCCCGTGCGTCCTTCAGCAATTGACTTGTTTATGCGGCACCTAGCACGGGCTGGGCGTGCGCTAGGCGCACGGCCCGTGCGTCTGTGTGGGATAACAGAGTTTGACAAGATTTTCAACTAGGTTTCGACCCGAACGAAGTACAAATAGAGAGAGGGCAGCCACAAACAAGGACACGCTGACTTTTGCCCTAGAACACAGAGAAAGGAGCAATTTTCCACCGGAGAATTGGAGAGAACGATCAAGACCGAAACCATACCTTCGAGGATTGAAGATAGATCGAGAGATCATCAACATCCCCGAGTTCATTCATTCCATAGTATCATTTACTTTTGATTAGTTAGATATGAATTTGAATAATTTGTCTATGGGTTATTTATTTTCTATGTCTGGCTAAACATCTTGTGATTCCCGGGTTTGGGAGTAGGTTAATGGATACTTTTATTTGATGATTAATTACAATTGAAGTTATTTTGTTCCAACCCTATTCGAGTACTTTGTTTTAATTCTTGTTTTATCAAAAAGCTATTGGTTTAACTTGTTTGATGTATTGATTCATAATTCGAAAAGATGAGATTCAATACTAGATCTGTGAGTACTTGACATGAATATTTGCATGATTGAGAAGTATGTGAATATTTGTGAGGATATTTAATCTTATATGCTTTTGGGAGTTGGATATCTCATGTTGAGTAGAGATGCTAGCATAGATATTCCAATCAACGTTTTTACATGCATCTCGAGAGAGAGGATAAATTACTTTTGTGATTGTTCTATAGGGAAGAATACATATAACTTTGATTTGATTAATATGATAATAAAAGGGGATATTAACTCAAACCATAACCGAGGAATCCATTCATCTTCTTGATCTTTCAATCAATCTTTACTTTGTTTATTTTAGGATAAATTTCTGTTTTAGTTTATAAAACCAATTCATCAACTTTCGATCGTCTAGATAAAAATAAGGCTATTACAATCCAGTACTTAGTACAATAATTTATTAGTCCCTGTGGATTCGACCTTGCTAACCCTATGCTATAAACTACACCGTACACTTGCGGTGAAGCTAAAAATAAGGCGAACAATGAATCACTATGCATCATTGCTCTGGCCAAGGTCTTGTTTGGATCAACGACTATGAAAACATAGGAGATTCACCTAGTCCATAGGTGACAGATTCTTTATTGGCGGCTCATTAGTCTCCATACATAAAGACTAGGCACCCAACGTAAATCCCTTATGATTGCCAAGCAACCGGGAAATGCGTCAGAATACATGTGTTATGCACAAGACTACTTTGGTCCCTCAAGTCTAAAGACTAATTAAAGCACTATCGTAAATTAGGAAATTCATTATTCGACAATAAATTCCACTAAGAATTTCCATTGGGTCGTTCAGTGTACTTGTTCTCCGACAAGCACCCACATACATGCACTAGCATCTCTATGCGAATATCTATGGAATTAGATATTTCTCCTTTCAAGCATGCATCATATGTGCGAGTCTCCTGAGCTTATCGATGTCCCATCTCAATAAAATGTTGACTGAGGACATAATTTAAGACCACAACCATAGAGACGTCATTCCTTGATTACCATCAAATGCGTAACCATGTCCCGTAGCTAAATGTGATCTAGGGACTTTATCCAATTGGAAAAAAATTAATGATAAAGATAATGCCCTTATTAATAAATATTATGAATAAGATTGTCTTTATAAGAGTATAAAGTGCTCGCCACTAGTTGGTTCGCAGAGCACTACTCTAACACAAACATCTCCTTCTACCATTTTTCATTTCTACTTCAATGTACATTCAAGTATATATGCATATATATTTCAAGATACAGTGATATACATATATATACACGCATCTATATAGATATATATGTTCATATATTTATATTATATAAAAATATTTATACACCTATACTTGTATAAATAATTAATATTCATATTATCAATAATATATTTTCTTAATAACATATATTTTATCTTTATTGTATTATAAATACTAATAATAATATAATATAAATACAAATATATGTGTATATATAATTATAGATAAATCAATATATAATTATAGGATTTGGTTCAAATGAGACCACCCTCTCTAGGTGAGCAGTGTGGACTCATCATATCCATTAATAGTGTGGACTCATCATATCTATCGGTTTTTCTGGTATGTTTGACTTTTTGAAACCATTTTTATGGGGTGAGATTGCAACTGTCGGATTTAATGGCGTAATTTAAGGAAGCAGTTTTCTTTTCAAATTTTTTTATTTTACAATATAGTTAGAGTTCTTCTACTGCTTAATTAGCTATTAAATAATGCATATTTAGTTGTTTTGTTGGCATTGTTTTACGAAAACAAGACATAATTGAATATAACGTAATGCATATTTAGTTATACTACATTGCATAAATAGTTTCATTATAATGCATAGTTAGTTATGAAAATAGGATGTTACTTTTGGAAATTATGAAAATGGGATGTTACATAATATATTGCATATTTAGTTATTCCGCACTGCATAGATGGTTTCTATATAATGCATAGTTAGTTGATTTTGCTGCATAGTTTATGACGCATTGCATAGTTCAGAATATGCACTGTGTGTTTTTCAATTTTTAACACTGTATAAATACATTCTAGATAATGTATAGTTACCTGATGTTTGCTGCATGTTTCAAATATGTAATATCTTATAATAATTTATGCAGTATTTCTTTACAATTTTTTTTCTTTGTAAAATATGCAGAAATCGTTAATAGCGTGTTTTTTCATCGTTGTTTTTCCATTTGGAACAGAAATCGCATCTTCTTCACTGTTTTTTTTCCACAATTCGAGTTCTTCACATTTTCTTTCATTTGCGAAAATGGAGGAATTGTGTGAGAGAGAGAGGGGAGAGAAGAGAGGCGTTAGAGAGAGAGAGAGAGGGGGAGAGAGAGAGAGAGAGAGAGAGAGAGAGAGAGAGAGAGAGAGAGAGAGAGAGAGAGAGAGAGAGAGACGTGAGATTGAGAGATGTATGAGAGAGAAAGAGATTTGATTCCATATTTGTAACTTTCTTGTTATGTTATATTACCCTATTACCCTTATGTTGATTAAATTAATGTTTAATATAATTTTTATCCATTAAATCACACCCATTGATTAATAGTGGGGGACGATTGAGATTAGTCCATTGTGTCTCACCTAGAGACATGGTCTCACTTGATCCTCCCCCATTAATTATATTTATGTACAATTATATATACAAATAATATACATAATTATATTTAAATATAACTTTGTATAAATATATAAATATTTATTTAATTGTACGTAATTTATACTTTGTTTTAAAAACTTATTAAAATTAATTTGATCACTTATTAAGATATATACATGTAAATGTTATGTTTGTAATATGTAAAAGGGATAATTACAAAAATACCCTAGAGGTTTGGAGTAATTACAAAAACTCTAATATGTTTCAAAATTGCTAAAAAAAAATCTCAAAATTTGATTCTATCTTAAATTCAAGAATGTAATTGTAATTGTTTTACTAATATCGGGGGTTTTGCATATTTTTGACTTATAAAGGCAAAAATGTAAAACTGAATCAAACCCCAAAAAGTTTTTTAAGAGTTTTTTTCTTTTTGTAATTTTAAAAAATGTATGATTTTTTTTTTTTTTAGCCCAAACCTGAAGACCCGTGTTTATCCACAATAGTTTACAGGTGTAAAGACCCGTGTTTTTGTCTTTCTTATTTTCTTTTTTAGTTGACCCTTGCAAGTTGCAACAAATGAACAAATTAGTCTAGTTTCCACAACTATCGGCCTCAATCATACCACCTCCTCACTGAAATCAGTGGTGGATGATCTTGGGAGCTCAAGCTTTCATCTTCTAACTAGTATTATTTTAAGCGC
The DNA here is from genome assembly GCA_016081115.2 of Rehmannia glutinosa. Taxonomy (NCBI): domain Eukaryota; kingdom Viridiplantae; phylum Streptophyta; class Magnoliopsida; order Lamiales; family Orobanchaceae; genus Rehmannia; species Rehmannia glutinosa. The sequence continues at coordinate 60,384,589 of CM071927.1, read as the reverse complement.
CGACAATTTGTTGTAGTCTGGGGTCGGAATCGCCTGATGCTATGCTGTTTGCCCAAGCTTATTTTCTCTTCTTTCTACTGAGTAAGCTTATTGTTTCTCCATTTCCCATGATTTTCATTTTACTATTCCAGATAATGATAGTAAAAGTTTTGGAGTTTAATTCACATTCTTCAACCTTATTTTTCGATTGGGGTGTGTGGGTCATTGGAAGCTTCGTAGAGTAATTTTATATGCTTTTAATATCCAACGTCGAGTTTGAGCCATTATTGCTACAAGTTCTTTTTGTTTTTTGAATCGAAATGATTATGAAAATTTACGAATTAACTAATTTTATTAGCCATATTAATTTGTCAGTGAATTAAGACGTATCTTGGCTTTCATTACATACAGGATATAACAGAGGGGTTTAGCATTAGTCGATGAGGATATAAATTTCGGGTGCGTTTCTTTTGTTATGGATAATTCTATCAAAATTCAGACACTACTTCAGATTGAGAAAAGGAAATGGCTGTTGTTGGTGGGTTTGGTTGCTTTGACTCATTTGTTTTGTCAGTCTTTGATGCTTCCATATGGAAATGCACTGCTTTCTCTCTTACCAAACGAGAAGCACGGTGTACTTGTGAAAGCTACTGAATTATCTAAGGACTCTTCTCTTAACACTTTGCTCGTTGACAACACTCGAAGGGATGATGCCTTAGATCTGGATAATGAATCACTATTGGTGCGAAGAGTGGAGAGCACGAAAAGTTACAAAGTGGGCAGAAATGCCGAGGATAATAAGGAATCAATTGAAATGGACAAGGAAGAAAAGATGAACTCTGATTTAGATGACGATTTTAATTTTGTTGAGGATGAAACCTTAGGTAATGTGAATGTAGTACACATTGAATCTGCTTCTTTATCACATTTGGTTGTGTCACCAGATAAGCCTTTGTTGATTGATTATGTAGTTCAGAAAAAATCAGAATCTGAAATAAGCTTAAATCAAATCAAAAAAATATCCGACAGTGAGGGCCATCTGTTGCTGGGAAATTATTCTGCTGATTCTAACAGTGGTTCTTCTTCAGTGCCGAATAAGTCTGTTAAAAAGAAGATGAGGTGTGAGATGCCTCCTAAAACTGTGACACCGATAAATGAGATGCAACAGTTATTAGTCCGAAATCGTGCTCGTTCACGTGCAATGGTATGCGTTTATTTGATATAAAGTAACGGCAATGTCTTTGTGTCTTACTTCATTAGTTAGAAACATGTGAACTCTTTATGATTGGATTGCAGAGACCAAGATGGTCTTCTGAGCGTGACCAGGAAATTCTATCAGCGAAACTAGAGATTGAAAGTACCCCCATTTTGAAGAATGATCGGGAACTGTATGCTCCTCTATTTCGAAATGTTTCCATGTTCAAAAGGTTAGTGGCTTGCTGACTGCAGATTTTGAAGAGCTGAATATGATTAATTCCAGATGTTTCCGTTTTTTACATAGCAAATTATTTGATTTTAGTTATCTTGCTTCCTATCCTTGTTTTCTGAATTACTGGTCTTACGTAAAACCGGAGAAGGAAACTAACACAAGAAGGTCTCACTGTAAATTCGAACTCTAGCTTACATCTTTTTTGTATCTGCTTTATGCTTTTATCCACTTTAATATATGTTGTAATATTTGTTGCACGGGCGAAGTACCTTCAGATACGGGTTTCTGTACTGCCATAAGTGTGGATGACAGAGAACTTCCGTCCTGTATGCAGCAATAAGATACTAGGTTTCATCACACGCTTAGATCTCCACCACCTGTAATAGGAGTCTTCCATTGGATTTATTTTCAGAGCAGCTAGTGTTTGATTGTGTGTAAATGCTTATTAACCAAAAAAAATATGAAAAAAATAAACAGTGAACAGACTAATATGAGCTTGCATTGTCTGTTAACTCTTGCTTATTTCTGCCATTATGTGCTTTATTCTTGTACCATAAACGCGGGCAGCTATATGGACTACTAATGCTCGTAAAAGGGAAGTAGTTTTCAGTTTTCACGTAGGCTTCAAAACTGATTCATGAAATTGGAAATATGATTTTGGAATAAATTTTGAAAACAGAAGCATGTCTTAATTATAGAACTGCATGATCTGAACTATACATATCCATTTCTGTTCTCACATCTCTATGCAAACTCTTGCTATCTCAAAGTTGCATGTGTTTGAATGCATTCAAAGCAAGATCTGTGTTTCCCATGCTCATGTCTTGAAGAAACAATATAATGTGTATACACTAGCTCTTAATCTTTTTTCGTCTCTTCCTCTTATTGTCTCAGCCTGCCCAATTTCATATTCTATTCTTTCACATCATTCTATCCTGCACAAGATTCAGGTTTGAAGGACTTATTGGTCTCACCACTTACTGTTCTTTATGTCTAGTTTAATAACTAAGTTTCTAGCTCTCTTAAGGATCTGAAGCCCCAAACTTGATCTAGATATTAGAAAACCCTGAGCATGCAAAAACACATGCTCTGAGAAACCTGATGAAGTAATATTAAATTGTTGACAACTATATAACGGTTATCTACCACAAAGAAGAAATCCTGGATTTGCACCTGAGGGATAACGTACAAGCTTGCAATTTGCATATCAATGAAAATTATGCATTGCCTGTGATTTAACTGTCTTATGGTAATGCGTTTTCTGTTTTCAACTTGAACATCTAACTTATCTCTTTGGAGCTGAATAATTATTTTCCCCATCTAAACAGATTTTGTGTATTGGGCTTCAATTTCATCATCACTCAGCAATATTATTCCTGTACTTACTCATATTGTGTTTTATTCATTATGCTTTTCTAACTGGCAGGAGCTATGAACTCATGGAACGGGTACTCAAGATATATGTATACAAGGAGGGTGAAAGGCCCATCTTCCATCATCCAATACTCAAAGGACTATATGCATCTGAAGGATGGTTCATGAAACTAATGGAGGGGAATAAACGTTTTGTTGTTAAAGATCCGAGGAAGGCTCATCTGTTTTACATGCCATTCAGTTCACGGATGCTGGAATACACACTCTATGTACGTAATTCCCATAACCGGACAAACCTACGACAGTATTTGAAGGATTATTCCGAAAAGATTGCAGCAAAATATCGGTTCTGGAACAGAACTGGCGGAGCGGATCATTTTCTTGTTGCCTGCCATGACTGGGTAATGCTTCACTTGCATCTTCTCTCTGGTATGTGTGTGTGTGTCTGTACAGTGTGTGGTAATGCACAAGCATGGACAAACTAAATCAGCTTTGTTCAATGATAAGGATTAGGGATAATTACAAAAACACCCCCAAGGTTTGGGCTAATTACAAAAAAATCCAGAGATGCTTCAAAATTACAAAAAGCCCCCTCAGGTTTGATTTTATCTTAAATTTAAGGGGTTAACCGTAATATTTCTACAAATATCAGGGTAGTTTTTTGAAAATGTTTTTTTGCTTATGAAGGGGGAAGATGTAAGCAAAATCAAACCTTAATGGGTTTTTGTAATTTTCAAAAATCTCTGGGTGTTTTTGTAATTAGTCCAACCCTCAGGGGTTTTTATGTAATTATCCCTAAGGATTAACTACAAAAATACAATTGAGGTTCAGTCTAATTACACACACATAAAGAAGCAGCTATCTTTTGAAATTACATACACCCCCTTGATATTTGTTTCTATTTTACAAATTACACCCTCAAGAGGGGGGGTATTTATTAATCAAATACAAACCATAAAGGGGTGTTTCTAATACCTTATGGGGTTAGTTGTAATTTTGAAAGATAGCTAGATTTTTTTGTAATCAGGCAAAACCTCAAGGATAGTTTTTGTAATTTACCCATGATATTATTATTAAGGGACTTCAGGAAATTAGATTCTTAGAAAGTTCAAAAATAGAGCATGATTTTGTCAATATCCGGCAGTTAGATAATTTCTGCTCCATTTTATGCTTTCATGAACTCGTGTTAAAACAACTTCATCTCCATCATTTTGTGTGTAGCGTTTTAATGTATTATATATCTTTACAGGCTCCATATGAAACGAGACACCACATGGAACATTGCATTAAAGCCCTATGTAATGCTGATGTAACCACGGGCTTCAAAATAGGAAGGGACGTTTCCCTTCCAGAAACTTATGTCCGCTCTGCCAGAAATCCTCTTAGAGATCTTGGAGGAAAGCCACCATCACAAAGGCACATTCTTGCCTTCTATGCAGGAAATATGCATGGCTATCTTCGTCCAATCCTGCTCAAGTATTGGAGAGATAAAGACCCTGATATGAAAATACTCGGTCCAATGCCTCCAGGTGTCGCAAGCAAAATGAATTACATACATCAAATGAAAACCAGCAAATACTGCATTTGCCCAAAGGGGTATGAAGTCAACAGCCCAAGAATAGTCGAAGCCATCTTCTACGAGTGTGTACCGGTTATTATTTCTGATAACTTTGTGCCCCCATTTTTTGAGGTGTTAAATTGGGATGCGTTTTCGGTGATTATTGCGGAGAAGGATATCCCAAACTTGAAAAGCATACTTGTTTCTGTACCGGAGAAGAAGTATCTTGATATGCAACTGAATGTTCGAAAAGTGCAACAACATTTTCTGTGGCACGTGAAGCCGGTAAAGTATGACCTCTTCCACATGACCCTTCACTCGATCTGGTACAATCGAGTTTTTCAAATCAAACCAAGGTAACAATTTGAAAAACATCTGCTAAGCATGTAGAAACATGAAGGAAAATAATTTGAAGTTTGACAGCAGCTTGGGATTCAAGAGGGTTGACAAAATCGTTCATCGGAATATGTTATATTAAAGTTGTACAGCACGAAGTTAAGCTTATGCAGTAGGTAACTGTCTGTATATATATATATATATATATATATATATATATATATACATATATGTTATTGTGTGAATTGCGATTCTGATTTTTGACTATTCTGTATACTTGAAACATTCCAAAAGGTTTTAACAAAAACAATTTAGGAGCTCTTCAACTTTTCATAAACTACATTGTGTCGTTTAGAATCTCCTTTACTTTTAGTCCTATGAGATTTTTTCACTTGTATGCACACAGCACACGTAGCTGGAATTCAGTTGCCTATTGATTAATTGTCGATCGTTTTCGCCTCATGACTTTTTTTTGGTTCTACTCTTTTGATCACCAATTTATTCTTTTTGGATGTCATAGCAGAAGCATGAACATACTGGCTACTCACAATGGTTCATTTTATGTTATTTTCATTTATTTATTTAATTTGGTAATAGTGATGATATATTTAAATATTATCGTCCTTTAGTTTTTTTATGGAAATAGTTTCACTAATATGTTGATAACTTAATAACATTTTGGAGGACCATTTTGCAGTTAGGTGAATTTTGCCTTTAAAAAATATAACCAAAGAAAGGTTGTTGAGCTGATACGTGGTTCTTTCAATAACTTATTCTGGCAGTAAGAGTTGGGCAATAGGAGTAATTAGCCCACCAATACAAATTCCTCCCCTATTAGATTTTCTCACTCTATCAAATTGCCGGGCTATTATAGCTCCGGCATTAGGCACAACCTTCGTCCACTAAATAATGAATAACTCATCTATTCGCAAGGCTCCTTTGCTTTCCTCCCTCGCAAATATCGTTTCCGCTAAAGTTCTTTGTACATAGCGAAATACGGGGTTTTGAATGCTAGATGCCTTCGAAGTACCCGGCGTATAGATTCGTTTACCTGTTATCTCCCTCTAAAATCTATTCTTATCAAAATCCTTATGCTCCTCCACCCATAAGCCGGAGTTCTATATATTGCATTTAAATCATCAATTGACAACTCCCTCGGCTCATTCGCTAACCGGAACTGAATTCCCATCAAATCCCATTTTCGAACTACTAATTCAAAACTACATAAGAACTCAATCGTATAAATTTAATAAGTAGCCCAATGCCCATTTGACAGTTCATGTCAATCCACCCGACCACACATAGCCCGAAAATCCTCCAATAAACCTAAATTAGCAAGAGTAGGTTCATTGGGATACCTTGTATTTATCCATTGCCGGTAATAGAGTACCACCCATCGAGCCCGGTGTGTTTCATCCGGCAACATGACATTCGAAGCTTTCGGTTCGTCGGCCGCATATTCCGGTTGTGGCTCGGGTTCGGGCTCCGGTGTTGGCTCCCTTCTTCTTCTCGTATTCCTTCATGTTCCTCTTTCTCCCCTAGAAGCCATGAAAATCAAGTTTATGAAGTATAAAAATCTAAAATTTGAAAATTTAAAAATCCCCAAACTTGGTGAAAAACTTGAAAAAGTTGAAAACTTGAAGGAGTTAGGTGATGGGTTTCTTGAGAAGGTGAAGAATTTGTGTTTTTTGGGGTGAGATTTATAGTAAATTTGGAAGAGATTTGGAGAAGAGTTTGAGTGTTTTGGGAGAGAATTTTCAAGTTGTAGGGTTTGGGTAGGAGAAAGTGAGATAAAAATTGAGTTTTGGGGAGTGAAAAAGGAAAGAATTTGCGTTTGTCCCTGTCCGTACGGCCCGTGCGGGCTCACACGGCCCGCCCATGCGGCCCTGGGCGTGGTCTGCCTCTGCTGTCCAACTCCACACGACCGTGTGGTGTCACACGGCCTGGCCGTGTGACGAGTCTTGATCGCTGAGTCGCACAACCCGCGTGATTCGGTTCACACGGCCGTGTGATGTATTTTCGGTCACTTTTTTTTCTTTTTTTAAAATAATCGGGAGTTTGCCATGACGCCTCCTACACAACAACTCACAAAACCAAATACAACTTAAAATTAAGTTAATACTAAAAAAAAATGAAACTAAAAATAAATTAAATTGAAGGCGATCAAAAATAGAAATAAATTGGGTTGCCTTCCATAAAGCGCTAAGTTTTACGTCTTCAGCCAGACTTCAGAGTTCTACAATCACTATCGCTGAACTGTGTCGGTTGCAATTTGTGAGCCCTCGTAATCTGTACCATCCATCAGACGAATGACATTGCATTGTTCTCTCGGATTCAGTTCTGTGTCGCTTGTGAATTTGCCCTTTTGATGTTGGCCTCCCACTGCAGTTGCGATCTGAGCTACTTGTGTTTCTAGAGATTTCAATCTTGCATTTACATTTGTGTTCAACTGTGACCTGTTCTTCAATCATGTCTATCTTTGCTTCATCCTTGTTCAGTCTTGCCTTAGTTTCTACGATAAAAGAGGATAACATCTCTTCTACAGATGCTTTCTTATCATTTGACTCCGCACTGCCTTGATTACCCATATTAAATCCCGGAGGTGGTTGCAAAACGTTTTTGTTATTAGCATATGAACGTTTTTCATGATTTCGTAGCCCCAGGTGATAGTAATTGGGTATCTGATTATTTCTATAATTGTTGTTGAAGTTTCTTTGTTGTCCCACAAAGTTTGCTTCTTCTTCAACAACAGTAGGATCTCTTGGAGTCACTTGTTGCATCGCATCCAATTTCATGTTTAGCACGGATACCTGTTCTGTGAGTATGGCGACTTTCTCATCCTGAACCTCTGCCACACGCCGGACATTGGATCTCTCAGATGGCCATTGGTAACTATTATTTGCCATCTCCTCTAACAGTTCTAGTGCTTCCTCTGGATATTTCCCTAGCAGTGCACCCCTAGATGCAACATCTATAATAGTTCTTGTGTTGCCACTTAAACTATTATAAAAATACTGAACATGTTGGTAGTCAGGATATCCATGTTGAGGGCACTTCCTTAGTAATTATTGGAATCTATCCCATGCCTCATATAATGGCTCTGAATCTAACTGCCTAAACTGGGCGATTTCAGATTTCAATTGCAGCGTCTTACTAGGGGGAAAGTATTTGGCTAAAAACCGCTGACTTAGTTCAGCCCAATTTGATGTTGGTGGTGTTAGAGAGCATAACCATCCCTTAGCCTTATCGCGCAGAGAGAATGCAAAAAATGTGGCATCGAATGGTATCCTCAGAAACATCATTCATCTTAACAGTAACGCAAATTTCTAAGAATTGCGCCAGATGCGCGTTTGGATCCTCAATGGCTTTGCCCCCAAACTGATTCTGTGAAACCATCTGGATCAATGCAGTTTTAGTTCAAAGTTATTTGCATTGATCGGTAACTTCCGGCTGGAAGTAGTTCCTAACTGCCCTTCTAGCGGGCCTTTCCACAATTCGGTCCTGTACATCCGCCCCAGGTGGACGTTCCTCATTGTTTCTATTGTTCCCGGCATTCTGATTAGTCCCATCCGCCATTGCTTTAGATCTTTTCCTTAGTTGTTTTATTGTCTTCTCGATTTCTAAATCAATGGGTATTAACTGGGTTGGTCTAGAACGCGTGATCATGCACTATCTGCACTTAAAACAATGTTAGAACTGAAGAAAAAAAATAATTTTACAAAAATCGATAAAAATAAAAATAATAAATAATAAAATATTTACAAAAAGCTTCAATTAAGATTGAACTACTTATTACTATATCTATGTAGAATCTTTCAATCCCCGGCAACGGCGCCAAAAACTTGTTCGCCAAAAATTATTTGGATCTCTATACTGCAAGTGTACAATGTAGTTTATAGGATAATGGCAAGCAAGGTCGTATTCCTCAGGATTGACTACGAAACACTTAGGCTATAATAACATCGTATTCCAATTTTATTGAAGCAACCGAATATCAAGTTTTATAAAAATCGAAAATAAAAATAAAAAGAAATAAATTTGAACTCCACAAGTATTTTCAACAAATACGAACGCAACTCTAGGCACATAATCTTAACATGCTTCTTCAATATTAAATTCAATTAATGTTCCAAAACCAATTAATGCGTTTCTATGGGTTCAATTCCTAAACTGGTTTATTCCTCTTCCGGGGTGGCGCATAAATAGTAGATTAATAATAATTGAGGTCTGTCGATACATCACAACTATTATTAACCCCCACAAACAGAAGTAGTCTCCCGATACATTATCCTATTATGTCTGAATTCGATTTTCGTCCCGATACATTATCCTATTATGTCTGAATTCGATTTTCGTCTTGATAGAACTCACCTCCTGGATTATGGACTAACAAGTATGACATGTAAATTATTGGTCAAATAATCAACAATTAAGAATAAGCACTCGAATTCATAAAATGGAACACATGAATTAATTAAGAAAATAATTAATCAAGATTTAACATGCATCCACAGTTTTGATTATGCCCTAGGATCCGAAAGATTAGCCAAACATTGATAACAAATTCATAGATAAACTTGAAATCAATATTGTGATATCGTTTAAGTACAGACGAGAGATCTAAACTAAGAAAGAAAACTCCTTCTTGTTAAGATGGATCTTCCTTCCAAGCCTTCAAAGCTCTTGTGCTTTCGTAGATGTGAAAGGCCTTGTGGTGTTCTTTGTAACCTAGCCCTTCTCTCTTAGAAGACCTTTGATCTTGTGTTCCTGCGTATTTTGGTGTTTTGTATGTTGTATATATGAATATAATTTCGTGCAACCCTTGGCTCCTTTATATAGGTGCTTGGAGATATCACTTTTAGAGTTCGAGTGGGAAAAGAACACAAAAATCCGCCACAGTCAGTCGCACGGCCCGTGTGGCTTTCACACGGTCACTCCACACGGCTGTGTGGTCTCACACGGTCCAGCTGTGCGGCTTGGTTTCGTCCCTGTTTTCTCCCGAACACTTCACACGGATATGCAGCTTTACACGGGCAGGTCACACGGTCATGTGGTCCCACACAGTCTGACCGTGTGACTATTTTTGTCCGATTTCTTCATCTTTTTGATCTTTTCTTTGCACTCGTCGATCTTGTCCCGGCCTTCCAACTGATATCTTTTCAATTAAGCTCCGTTTCCTGTAAAAAAATTACAAGAATACGCAATATCATGTCCTTCTAAGGAAACCAAGTAAAACACACTAAATATACATGCAAATATATCAATTATATATCATTGTAAGCCCCTAAATGCACATATATTTTACATGTATTAGTGTAGGTCCCAAGGGGTGTGGTGTAAGGTTTAGAAGGGGGGTTGAATAAACCTTACCAGATTTTCGAATTTAGTCCTTTTAAGATTGTTCAACAGAGTTGACTCAAATCAGCTGTGTCCTTGAGGGACAACTAAGTTGGCTATATTCAGCTAAGTTACCCACTCAACAAACTCGATAGAGCTGTTGATAGTATAACTCGGCTGCTTAAGCCAAATACTCAACTTAGTTGATTTGGTTTTTAACAGCTGGAAGACTTAACACCCTTTGATTGATTTAAAGCTTGTTTTTAACACTTGTTTTAGCACTTTATTAATTATCAGTTGGATAGCCGATTTAACTAATCAGCAGATATAAAGCAAATGCAGGAATGTAAGTGCTCAAAGTAAATTGACACAAGTAATTTTTATAGTATTTCGAAGATGGCGTAATTCTTCTAATCCACTCTTCTCCAACTCCTGGAGGAATCAACTAAGAAACATATCAAGTTACAAAGCAGTGAACAGTCTAGAGACAGCCTTGATCACACAATTGGCTTCTCCTGAGACTCAGCTTCTTCACGAGGCAGCTGCCTTGCTACTTCAGCTCACTCTCAAGTTCTTGGATTTTTTCACGTAGCCCTCCAACAAACTTGAAACTTGGTTCGACCTTGAACCTTTTTACAATCCTTCAACTTGGAAAGTAGACCCCTTTTTTATCTTCAAATGTTTTCTCTTCAACTGCTTGAAGTTGTCTCTCCTTCACAGCTTGTGTTGGACCGAGTTTCTTCGAGTTTTAGGCTTGAGGAATATCTTGAAAAGCTTTGAGAATATTTTGCAGATTAATTGCTTAAATAATGCATGCTCTTGCTTGGTTCAGGTATACAAGGTAACCTTTTCTCAATTGCTTCCTCAGCTTTTTATAGTGCGCATTTGAAATTTGCCCGTTGAAGAGATAGGCTAGTTTCAAATGTCACTTTGTGTTCGTTGGCTTGTCTTTTCTTGGTCTGCAGCACTTGTTGTGTTGACCCTTCCTCGTATTAAATGGCATTGCAGCCTTGCAGGTTCTGAGACAAGTTGCAGTGCTTCCCATTGGCGTATTCCTTTTTCATATTTCTGGGCCAAACACTTTAAGACCTAGCAGCTTGGACGTATTACTATATCGAGTAATATTCTAAACTTCATTCCAACATATTAATGTCAGTCGTCTTGACTTGACTGCTGCCTTTACCCCATGTGATTTGAGTCTGCTCCAATCATAAGATTGACTCACCTATCACTTCAACTGTTAGACTTGGATCATTGAGTTGATTTGACTCACACTTCACACAGTTGTTCCACAGCTGATTCTCCTTCAGTCGAGTCCTTGACTTCCTTCTAGGCCATACTCAGCTGACACACAACTGAGTCTTCTTTCCAGTCTGCAGTTGACGTCTTGTATTCTTGACTTAGCTGACTTCACTCAGCTCTTTCAGTCCTATCTATTACAAATCAAAATTACAAGGAAAATGGGGTGCCAACTTCCTAGTCTAAGTTTTACATGGTATCATCAAAATTTAACAAATAAATTTCCAAACAATTAGACTTCAACACAAACAAAAAAACAATATAAAAAAATGCAATAATTATAAACTACACATTGTTTGTTTAAACAATGTTCATACCTTGGACAAATCTGGAGATGAGTAAATATTACCAACAAAGTTTTCCATATGATGTATTAGGAAAACACCACAATCAATATTTTTGTCTTTTTTTGCCAACAAAGTTTTCCATATGATGCATTAGGAAAACACCCCCTGTAAAAATGTAATACTTTCTATTCAAGAAAATGATACTTTTCAGGATTAAAGTGTTACTTCAAGATGGAAAAAAACGTTACACTTAACTTACATTTTTCGCAAGTTTCTCAATCTCATCCTCGGTTGACTGTCCAGTGGTAATTCAAACTTGATGATTCTGGAAGATTCATCATTTTTCTCAGATTTTTCTTTCTCATAATGTTCCTTCTCAGAATTTTCCGTCTCACATGTACCTCCATCAGTTGAACTTTGGATTTTCTCTTCATCTACCAGCTTGGTTTTTCTAGAAATAGGATAAATGTCTTCCACCCACTCCCCCTGGCCAAATTCTCCAGCATGCCTCTCTTGTTTAACACGATTTGTTATACGCTCAGTCGTCCAGTGCTGAAACAGAGGCACATAAGACAATTCGGCATTCCCTTGTCATTTCAGTTAATGCAAATATATAATCTGCAACGCTAATATGCAACCGCTTATATGGGTGGTTGACTTCTTGTTAAAATTATCAGCTGCACTGCAAAGCCTTTCCAAAATAAGTGAACACCAGTCAAAATGTGCAATGGCATCCACATCCACCAACGACTTGAAGCACGAAACATCAACAGTGCGATTCCACTTGGTGTTAATAAAGTCGATAAGTTATACAACACAAACAATCATTTAAAATCATCTTCTCCTTTTAAAGTCCTAACACTAGAACTCCCATCAATCCCTACTTTCTTCTTAAACTCAACAATCAGATCTAAACTTTCATTCCGATTTAAAAATTAACACATCACGGTCATTCCTTGGTAGCACAAAAAAATAACAAATATCATCAGGGGTAACAACAAACCTCTTCCTATCATCAATAATAAGCAAACGACTCGTCCCAATAAACCTTTGCACCAACCACACAAGCATTTGAGCAGGGATATGTTTAACTTGCAGCTTCAATAACCCACCAAAACCAATACTCTTGACATCCTTTTTTTGGTCTATCATTCAAACAGTTCACTACATCATATAAACCATGCGGTCTACATTGCGTAAGAAATGTGCTACAAAAAACAATTTATAATTAATACAATCACATAAAAATGATAATTTAAAAGCGATTTATAGTACTTTTAAGATCAAATATGATACTTTTGAGATGCACATTGATGTGTGTTCCATGTTGAAACTGTGAAATAAAAAATGATTATTTCAAAGTAATTTATGATACTTTTAAGCATGAAATGTGATACTTTTGAGATGCAATTAATGTAAAAAACAAGGCATACAATAGTGATACTTTTAAATAAAGGTTAGATACTTCTCATAATAAAAAATGACACTTCTAAGATATAGACACTGATTTATATTACATGACAAAAATTAACATCTATGTGACATACATTGATACTTTTTAGAACAAATAATGATATTTTGAAGACAAAAAGTAATACTTTTAAGTACACTAACCTCTTCTTATCATCCTCCGATTCCTTTCTTTTCTTATGAGGATTTTTACCAACTTCCTTTGCCAATTTTTTTCTCCCCAACATTCTCACTGATTTCCTTCACTGAAGATTTTTATTTTTCAGCAACTTTACTCAGTCTTGTGTCATGTATATCACTAGCATCCTTAGCCGGACTTATATGTTTTTCATCAACTTTTCCCTTCATCGAGGTTTCAACACTGGCTTGCTTCGTCGAGGTTTCAACACTGGTTTCCTTCCTCGAGGTCTCAGCATCTTTTTCTGCTTTGCGCTTAGCAATAACTTCTTTATGTGGACTCTCCTCCTTTATATCAACTTCTTGTGAGTCCCCACTACCCCTTCCCCTCCCCCTCCCTCTCCCCCTCCTGTGTATCAATATCTTTTGTCGTGTGATCTTGCACTCTAAAACTACAAATCGTGAAAATCACAGTCAAAAACAACAAAAACTGAAGACATAAGAACTAGAAACAATGCCAAGCTTACATAAAAATGCTCAAGATATTACACTATAGCATATAACAATGCAATGACAATATAATGCAAAATTGCTAATGCTACAAAAATCTGAAGAAAATGAAATAAAGCATGAGACCTACAATATATCAAAAGCAAAAATGTGACATAAAAATAATACATTAAAAGCAATTTCTGATACTATTAAGTATCAAATGTGATACTTCCAAGATGTATATTCATGTGTGTTCAGAATATTGAAAATGCACAGAAACATGCATACAATAGTCAAAGTCACCAAATATAGCAAATTACAAAAACAAGGCACCTCTACATTCTACATTTTGTTAACATCAAAATCAAAAATAACACATACACTATCAGTAGGGCAACAACACAATATAAAAATCACAAGACTAACAACAAATCCAACAAAATTCGAGGATAATAAAAAGTTCAATATAAATCTACACATTATTCACCATCAGTATACCACAAAAATGAAACAAATAATTGAAATACATAAAAATATCCAATTTATTGTTTTCGAAAAACCACAGAAAATTTCCAGAAATTATAAAATTAAGTACCTGCAAACTTCAAAGGTTGAAAGCAACAACCAAGAGCTAAATACACCAGCGGGAAGACACCAAGATGGACTGTAGTAGACTAACGATGGAAAAAGAAAAAGAAAACCCTAAGATATAACTGTGTAAAGATAGCAAACACGAGCGCGACAATAAATGAGAGAAAAACAACAAACACAACGACGAAAACAGAGAAAATCATGGAGGTTGTTGCCTGAGTTTATCTCAAGAATCATAACATGAACAAAATCACATAAAACACGAAGAACTGAGCGGGAAAAGAAAAATGAAAGAAATAAACAAAAGAAAAGAAAAGTGTAGGTCCCAAAGGGTGTAAGTAAGGTTTAGAAGGGGGGGTTGAATAAACCTTACCAACTTTTCGATTTTAGCCCTTTTAAAAGATTACAGAGTTAATACACAGCTAAGTCCTTGAGGGACAGCTAAGTTAGTTAATCAACAGAGTTAGCCACTCAACAGACTCGATGGAGCTGTTGATAGAATAACTCAGCTGTTTAGTCTAAACCTTAACTTGGATGTGATGGGTTTCTCAGCGAAAGACTTAACACCCTTGAATTTGATTTATCTTTATTTTAACACTTGGTTTTAGCACTTTGTTATTTATCAGTTGGATAGCAAAGTATCAGCAGATATATAGTATGTGTGCATGAATGTAAATATGTTGAAATGTAAATGACACAAGTAAATTTTATAGAGGTTCGAAGATGGGGTAATTCTTCTACTCCTCTCTTCTCCAACTCCTGGAAGAATCCACTAAGTAATGACCAGAGTACAAAGTGGTTATCAGTCTAGAGACAAGTCTTGATCACACAGCTGACTTGCTCCTTGGACTCAATCTGGAGATGCCTTGGTCATACACAACTCGTCCGACTCGACTTCTTCTTCTTCACGGGGCGCGTCACTTTGTTACTTCACTCACTTTTCTCAAGCTTCTTGGATTTGATCACGAAGCCCTCCAATAACTTGAGATTGGTTCGACCTTGAACCTTCCTACAATCCTCCTTGGAAAGTAGACCCCTTTTGATTCTTCAAAAGTTTCCTCTTCAATAGTTTGAAGTTGTCTTTCCTTCACAACTTAGTGTTGGATCGATTTCCTTCGAGATTTAGGCTTGAGGATTTTGCTTGAATAACTTGAGAATATTTTGCAGGTTACAGTTTGAATGTTGCTTGTTATCTCAGGTGTGCAAGGTTCAGGTAACCTTTTCTCAATATGATTCCTCAGCCTTTTATAGTGAATTTTCAAAAATCTGCCGCCCGTTGAAGAGATAGGCTGATTTTCAAAAATCACTTGTGTTCGTTGGCTTGTCTTGTTGCAGTCCTTGATGTTGACATTTCCTCGTATTTAATGTCTTGCAAAGATTGCAACGATATCGACACTTGGTGCGCGCTTCCCATTGGTTTGTTTCTTTTGCACACAATCGAACTAACACTTTATCTCTCGATACTTTAACAGGTTACTATTCTGAGTAACATTCTTGACTTTCATCAACGGATCTCGTTCAGTTGTCTTGACTTGACTGCAGTCTTTTATACCCAGGTGACTTTGAGTTAGCTTCCAATTAATGGATGACTCATATGTCACTTCAACTTGAGACTTGGCTTCTTGAGTTGACTTGACTGACTCTTCATACAGCTGTATCACAGTGGATACTCCTTTAGTCGAGTCCTTGATCTTCTTTCTTGGCCATACTCAGTTGTTCCTCAGCGGAGTATTCACTTCAGTCTTCAGTTGACTTCTTGTATATCTAGGCATAGCTGTCTTGACTCAGCTTATTCAGCCCTATCTATTACAATATAAATTACAAGGAAATGGGGTGCCAACTTTCTAGTTTAAGTTTTACATGGCATTCATCAAAATCTAAACAATAAATTTCCCAACAATTTCTCCCTTTTTGATGATGCCAAAACTTAAAAACATTAATCAACATGTAAACAACACAGATACATACATACAATGTAGTAACAAAGAATGTATGCGTAGAATCAATCATTTTATTGATCATAGCATTCTTGTCCTTTACAGCTGTTTACAGGGTGTATCAGAGCATAATCACATCTAAGCCAATTTCAAGCATCTATGCTAAGATACAGAAATAGAGAGAAAATACAACAATATTTTATTGAATGTACAGATGACTTACATACATATGTATTTACAAAAGTAAAATACACGAAGGGCTAGCAGCAACACTTCATCGCCTTCGCTGCCTCCTCCTTTCCTCTTCAACTTTGTCGTCATCAGCTCTCTTCTCTCTTCCTCTTTCTTTTTCCTCTTCACCGCATTTTCTTCTTTTGTTTTCCTCTTAAGCTCTCTTCTTGTTGGCCTTCATCTTTTCTTTTTCTTTCTTGTCTTTCTTGCCACAAACCTGATCTTGCCTTTTGTTTTCCTCTTCAATCCACTTCACATATTCAAGATTCTTCCTAGCCACTTCCAGATTGGCTACAACATCATACCCAGCCCAGTAGATCCTTCCTTTCTTGCATGGATCTACATATTCAATGTTTTTGGGTAGAGGTCTAGGTCGAAAACCTCTTCATTCACCACTTCTTCCTTTTCCTCTGGGTGTATAATTTTTGGCGACGGAGTTTTTCACCACTTTTCCTTTTCCTGGTTGAATGTTCTTTGGTAGTTCTCGATCTGCGCCTTATCGCCTTCTTTCACATATCTTCGGCCTTTCTCCCAAAGATGCATCCCAGGCTTGGGCTAATGGCATGTCCTTGAAATAGCCTTCAGATTCAAGAGTTTGAAATTCTTCAACCGATCTTGGCTCGTTTCCGTCATCTGGGATGGCATCTTGGTCCTTTCCTGCTGGAATGCCACCATAAGCTTTCAAAACTTCTAGTACTCGGGCATCCGTCTTTCTTTCAACCTCATTCATCCCTGCTTCTATGATTTTTCTCTTCTCAGACATAGGTGCAGCAGAGTGTTGGAGCGGCAGAGTCACTGGAAGTTTGCTGATTATGCTAGCTGTGACATGACCTTGCTGAGGGGTTTCAGCAAGCATTAAGGTCACATCCTATGACCTTTCCCCCTCAACAGCTTTTCTCTTCTGTTTTTCAACAGCTCTTCACCCTTCTGCTTCTCACTGTTTCTTCCTTCAATTTCTTCAAGTATTCCTCTTCCCCCTTTTTGGATCATCAAAGGAGAGAGGAACCCCTGGAAACATCCCAGCAAGCATGAAGTCCAGTCGGCTGATAGCTGAATTCTGCTTGGAGTCTGCTGCGGCATGTGCTGTGCGAAATTCTGAGCGAGTGGCTTTTGATTCAGCTGCCACTAGTTTCATTTCAGCCATGAGAAGGCTGAACTTAGCATTCATATTCTCCTCAACACGCATAAGTTCTTTTCTGTGAAATTCACGCAGCAGCTCCATCTCCGTTGTATGAGAGGCATGCATTCTGTCAATATTTTCCTGCATTCTCCGCTTCATGTCAGCATTATCAGCGCTCCAGACCAGCATTTTGTTGTACAATGCTTTAAAATATCTGACTTGTTCATATCGCATTGTACTCTGCTGCTGACACCATTTCCTGATTCTGACCACTATCCCTCGCAAGTCTGCTGTGAGATTGGCATCCCTATTGTCTAGCCACATATCCAGTGAGGTTTGGTGCCGTTCAATCTTCTCAATCTCACCAAGGATTTTCTTGAAGACTTCACGTACCTCAGCTGTCACCTCGGTTTCAGCTGGTGGCCAAGCAGCATCAAAATCAAAATCTGCTGGAACAATTGAATCGGAAGGAATAACTGGATCAGCTCTTTTGTTGAAGCGTCTCTGCTCACGAGCTATTTCTTCTTCAAGATCGGGCAGCTCAATCGAGAAAGGGAAAGTTTCTTCGAATGCATCATCACGTACATATGGTATTGATTCTACAGTGGGTCGTGCCTGTGATGTGCCTAGTTGAATCGAGCCTGTTGTAGCTTTGGGAGCCTGCGCAGATGACTCGGTCTCAGCTGGGCCTTGGTGAGTGGATTGGCCAGTTGATTGAGCCTCAGTTGTCTTAACAGCTTCGTCGGCCTCAGTAGATTCTGCTAAATGAATTTGCTTGTCCTCAGCTGCTTTTTCAGCGTCATCGGAGGATGATAGAACCTAGGGGTTAGGTTCATTATCGAAGTTAAAAGTTTGACGAGCAGCCTTGAATTCTGGCTTACTCGTACTTGGAAGAACATCCTCAGCTGAGTCCTTTGCAGCAGGGGTGGACTGAGCTTCTTCTTCAGATCCCAGGAATGTTGTGTCAGGGTTGTCCTGAGAATCATAAAGAGCACTGATTTCCTCTTCTAAGTCGGCAATGATGACTTGAGGAATGCTCTTATCTCCTTGATTTTTACCTAGGGAAGTCTCAACCTCCCTTGGGCCTTCATTACCTCCAGCAGTCTCAACTGCAGCGAGGCCTTGTACATTCCCTTCGACAGACGCAGTTGTCTTAGGGTCTTGGACATTGGCATCCGAAGGAGTCTCAACCCCTTGGATTGCACTTTCGCGCGCCTGCAGTGTTAACTCCGTATTTCAACTTTGTGCCTCGATCGCAACAGCAAAGAGCGTCCTCGGCTGCAAAGTGCTGTTGGCACTTCAGCTGGGACAGACTCAACTGTCCGAGCTTCGTTAGTGACAACTTGTTGTTGTTCTATTTTTTTTTCTTTCTCCACTTCGCCTCCTTCCTTCATTATGGAGTCATCTGCAGCATCCTTCGACCTAGCTGCAGTGGAGTGAGTTTTCCCTTCAGCTGGCGCACCAGCTGAGTGACTCATGGTGGGGTCACTCTGCTCCAGACTCACGGCTGTTTCCATTGAGTATTCAGCCGTGGGGGCAGGTGGTAAGACACCTTCAACAGGGGTTGGCTCAACTTGGGTGCCCAAGTTCCCAGTGTCATCGCCATGTCCCTTGGATCCGTCCTCTGAGTGAACTGGGATGTGGTTGCAGCAATAACTGTGGCAATCTGCTGTACCACTCCCAACGGGTCAATCTCCAGGAGCGATTTGGAGGACTCTCCTGGTCCTTCCATCATCTGCTGCTCATGCATCAATTTGGATTCCCGCATGGCTTGCTTGCATATCCAACTTCTCCTTTGCAGCAACATGATCCATGTCATCATCACTTTCCGAGAGCATATCAATGTGAGGATGAGTGTGCTCCAGAGTTCCAGTGAGTGGGCATATCGCTTTTTCACGAGCTTCAGCTTGCTCTGCTAGCTTTTCCTTTTCTTTTTCTTTGAATATGTGCGGAATGTCAGGGCAGTTGTCTTCATCGAGTGCTTGAAGCACGGTGGTTACTCCGAGGAATTTCAACAATTCTTCCTCTTCCTCAATGAACTCAGGGCGCTCAAACTGCACCCTTGAGTGACTCAGCTTCCATTTCCTCCACTCTCGCAGACGGTTCTAGATGTGTGGATATAATGGAGAGTACATGATTACATCGTCATCTTCAACCTCTCCTTGTTGCCCTTCCTTTTCGGAATGGAAGGTAGCATACTCTGCTGCTCTTCTCCTTCGGCAGCATCTGTAGCAAGTGGAGACATTGTCCTTTCAGCACGGGATTCTGATGTCTCCGCCATTTCTTCATCTCGCTTGTTCTTACGCCACACTGGTCTTCTAATTGCCTCTCGCGACTATCCTCGTGAGACTTGGCTATTTCTTCAATAACTTCTCGAGATCGCACTTCTTCTTGGCGGCTCGAGATTTTCTCGGTGAGTGGCAGACTCACTATCTTCTCAAGCTCTGAGAGCATGGTGAGCCTTCTCCTTCTCTTGGTCCTCACCAGAGGAATTTCTGGTTCGGAGACTTCTTCTTCAGATTCTTTGGCGGCGGGGGCCAGAGCATCTTTCGTTGACTGAGGAGCTGCCTTTCTGGGCTTGGCAGTCCTCTTCTTTCTGATGGTCGGAGAAGGTATCTGGGCTTCCTTCTCCGTCTCGGCTGCGTGGGCGGGCGACTTCACTTACTGGGCAGGGCAAGTGTGTCTTTCTTCTTTCTTTGCCGGGGTAGCTTTCTTCTTCACTTTTGCAAGGGCGCTCTCTTTTTGGAGGGGAGAAGCAACAGATCAACGGGGTCAGCTGATTCCCCCTCACTAGTATCTGCCCTCTTGGCATAGGCTCTCTTCTGGGCACCGGACAAGTTGACTCTGAACATCTTCTTGTTTACATGGAAAGACTTTCCATGTCTAAGGGGAATGCCCTTAACCTCCATCAGATGGCCAATAACTAGGCCATAGCCAAGTGATCCTCCAAAGGATCCGTCCTCCTTGATGGATTTGTGGCCAACGTTAAAGAGTCTGGCACGATACACGACTTCGCCCAATTGATCTTCTTTTCTTCCACGATCGCAGCCATGACGATCAGCTTGGTTTTGGACAGCTGATTGAAGTTGCCAAACTTCATGTCTACACTCTTAGCGACGATATCCATCGGTTTATGATAATTGTCCTTCAGCAGCTTCTTGTTAGCTGTGTAGACCACTTTCGCAGCACACTCGGGTTTGGCCACTTCCTTCCATGCAGCAGCCAAGTTGACATCGGCTTCATATATCTCCGGCATGCCTTCCGACGGCGAAACAAAGATGCTCGCAAGGTCCTTAGCAGTGATTAATATGTCCTTGCGGTGGACGGAGGACTTAATCCCTTCATCCTGCACCTCGGCGTTAACATAAAACTGGGCAACTTCTTCAACATATGTCATTTGATACTCCATCGTGAGAAAAGGTTTGAGTCCAGATTTCTCGATTTTATCTGTTATTTTCTTCACAAGGGTTTCATCGGAACCCTGCTTTATCATCCCCTCAAAGTCCACAATTGATCCTGTGTGGATTTGCTTTGCGAGCTTGGTGAAATCATGTGCTGGTGCCATTTTTAGTGAGTTTTACCGAACGAAACTTGGTAAACCAACTTGAAAACTTGTAGGGTTTTCGAGAGAGAGAATCTTGCTTTCTTTTGCTTGGGAAGATGAACAGTTTTGGAAAAAGTGAGAGAGAGAGGATTGAAAACCGTATATAAGGGTTATGAAAGGACGGGTTTTTGGTTTTTAAAATATGATCAAGATCAACGGCTCATATTTAGCACGTCACACTGCATTTAATTGCTTGCATTTAATGCGGCAGCATTTATATCCAATCATATGCTTATTATGCAGCTTTTGACTGTACCCGTCATTATTGCGCTGATGTCATCCTTAAAAACATTTTCGCTCATTAAAAATGACTGCGTTTTTGTCACTTAGCTCATAAATGACTCGGCTTACTCCACAAATGACTCAACTCTTCTTCTCTCTTTTCATGTAGTGACTCAAATTTGTCTAACTCGACATCTGGTGACTTCCCGATCTGGTGATTCACTTGGCTGATTCATGAGATTTGTTCTATTTTCATCTTTTCACGTTCCATCTTTTCTCATTGAGTCTTCTGAGTGTCAACTCAGCTCAATTAACCCTAGCTCATTCTTAAGCTCTTCAAATCTTGATTCACATAGGGGTTTGGTGAATATGTCAGCTAACTGTTTATCAGTTGAGATATATTCCAAAGTGATATCTTTCTTTTCAACATGATCTCTTATAAAATGATATCTGACATCAATGTGCTTTGTTCTTGAATGCAACATAGGATTCTGAGTGATTGCAATAGCACTCGTGTTATCACACATAATTGGAATATCTTTTTCTTCAATTTCATAATCTCTCAGTTGTTGTCTCATCCATAGGACTTGGGCCCAACAACTGCCCGCAGCTATGTACTATGCTTCAGCTGTGGATGTGGCTATTGAGTTTTGCTTCTTGCTAAACCAGGAAACCAATCTGTATTCCAAGCATTTGACAAGTTCCTGAAGTACTCTTCCTGTCAACTCTACATCCAGCATAGTCAGAGTCTGAGTAACCAATAAGCTTGAATCCACCTTCCTTTGGATACCATAAGCCAACTTCTTGGCATCCATTCAAATATCTTAGGATTCTCTTAGTTGCAGTCATATGGCTTTCTTTTGGTGCAGATTGAAATCTTGCACATACACCTACCACAAAGGTGATGTCTGGCCTGCTTGCTGTTAAATAGAGCAGTGATCCAATAGGTGCCATGTATCTTGTTTGATCTACAGCTTTACCATCTGCATCCATGTCCATCTTGACTGATGTATTCATTGGTATTTTCACAGAAGACTTCTCTTCCATACCAAATTTCTTCATTAAATCTCTGGTGTACTTTGTTTGACTTATGAAGGTTCCATCCTTCAGCTGCTTAACTTGAAGTCCTAGAAAGAATGTCAGCTCTCCCATCATGCTCATTTCAAATTTGTCTTGCATGAGGTTTGAGAACTTATTACACAGCTCTTTGTTTGTGGATCCAAAAATGATATCATCCACATATATTTGAACAAGCAGTATACTCTCTCCATCTTGAATTCTGAAGAGTGTTCTGTCTACTTTGCCTTTGGTGAATCCATTGTCAGTTAGAAATTGAGACAATGTGTCATACCATGCTCTAGGTGCTTGTTTCAATCCATATAGAGCTTTCTTGAGCTTGTACACCTTATCTCCAATGGTTTTCTGCTCAAAACCTGGAGGTTGCTCAACATAGACTTTTTCTTCCAACAATCCATTTAAAAATGCACTTTTCACATCCATTTGATATACAGTGAAATTCTTGTGAGCAGCATAGGCAAGAAACATCCTTATTGCTTCTAATCTTGCAACAGGAGCAAATGTTTCATCAAAATCTATTCCCTCTTCTTGGCAATACCCTTTGGCTACCAATCTTGCTTTGTTTCTTACCACAGATCCTTCATCATTCATCTTGTTTCTGAAGACCCATTTTGTGCCAATAACATTTTGATGAGTTGGTCTCTGCACCAATTCTCATACCTTGTTTCTTTCAAACTGATTCAGCTCTTCTTGCATGGCTTGAATCCAATGTGTGTCATCCAATGCTTGGGACACATCTTTTGGCTCTATTTGGGAAATAAAACAAGTGAACATTGCTTCTTGAGCTCTGGATCTGGTTCTCACACCATCTCTCACATCTCCAATGACAAGCTCTGGTGGATGGTCTCTCAGCCATCTCACATCAGGTTGAAGCAAATCAGCTGGGTTCAGCTGTCTCGCAGTTGTGTTGTCTTAAGCAGCTCTTTCATCATCATTTAGCTGAAGATTTTCCAGCTGTCTTTGAGATTCAACTATCTCATCTTCATCTTGGTTGATAATTCTTGCTTCAGCCTCTACATAGGGACTCTTCTGCATAGTTGGCTGATTTAGCTTATCAGCTAACTCTTCAATGTCTTCTCCATTCACATTAGGTTCATCAAAAACCACATGAATGGACTCTTCTGTGACCATTGTCCTCTTGTTCAGTACTCTATAGGCTTTGCTTTCAGCTGAGTAGCCCAAAAAGGTACCTTCATTAGCTTTAGCATCAAAAGCCTTTAGATTATCTTTGCCATTGTTGTGGATGAAGCATTTACATCCAAATATTCTAAAATACCCAACATTTGGCTTTCTCCCTGTCCAAATTTCATAGGGAGTCTTTGTCAGCTGTCTGTTAATCATGCATCTATTTTGAGTATAGCATGCAGTGTTTATGGCCTCAGCCCAAAATCTCTTAGGCAATCCAGCTTCAGCTAACATGGTCCTTGCAGCTTCCTTGAGAGTTCTATTTCTTCTTTCTGCTACTCCATTCTGTTGTGGAGTCCTTGCTGCAGATAATTCATGAGCAATACCATTTTCAACACAATACTGAGTTATTATCCCATTGACAAACTCAGTTCCTCTATCAGACCTTATCTTGATAATAGTTTGACTCTTCTCATTTTGAACTCTTCTCATCAGCTGAGGTAATCTTTGCAAGGTTTCCTTCTTTTTGCACATAAAGATTGTCCATGTATATCTTGAATATCATCCACCACCACTAAAGTGTATTTGTTTCCACTTATGCTGGCTGGTTCAATTGGACCGAATAAATCCATATGCAACAGATGCAATATTCTTGTTGAAGATGGACTAGACTTCTCTTTGAATGATGATTTGATCTGCTTTCCCATCTGGCATGCATCACAAACACTTTCCTTCTTGTACACTGAGTCTGGCAATCCTTCTACAAGTTGACTCCTTGCAAGCTTGTTGATTGTCTTGAAATTTAGATGACTCAGCTTCTTGTGCCACAAACAACTTGATTCGTACTCTTTTTGCTAACGAGACAAGTGCTTGGTGTGGCGGCAGAGACCTCTACCACATACATGTTCTTTTGTCTGGATCCTTGCAACACTATTTCATTTGATTCAGTATCTTTAATTTGGCACACTCACATATTGAATCCAACATTATAGCCCTTGTCACAGAGTTGGCTGATGCTTAACAGGTTGAAGTTGAGGCCTTCAACATATGCAACATCTGTGATTTCTAATCCATTTTTCTTGATGGATCCAGTGCCTCTTATTTCCCCTGGAGCTTCATTTCCTTCAAATATGACTTTTGCACCTCTAATCTCCTTGAATTTTGATAGATTTTTCTTATTTCCTGTCATATGACTGGAACAACCACTATCCATGTACCAGGTTCCTTGGCACTCAGTTATTCCTTGAACCTGCAATCAAGGAAATTAGTTTTTAGGTACCCATTCTTGTCTGGGTCCTGAGGGGTTAGTGTTGTAAGATGATCCAACCAACCTATAGCCAAATGACTTGACTCTAAGAGGTTGCCATCTATCTGTGCCATAACCATAACTCACTTTGGAAAATTGCTTGGGGGCTTTAGGTTCATACATCTATCTCTTTTGTCTGTGTGCCTGTGTGTGTGTTTTAGCAATTGTCTTCTTTGGGTAGTTGTGATATTTCTGAGTGTAGTGCCTAGGTACATATGTGTGCTGATGATAGCTCTTTTGCCTTTGGAATGACCTTTGCTGAGTTCTAGGTCTTTGCCATTTAGGCTTGTATTCCATAGGTTTTTGCTGATATGTCACATTATTCCAATCATCTTGGCTTGGGTAGTTTCTACCATTCCCATCATATGTGTTTCTGGGGTTTTTGGTAGCTCTGTTTATTCTTTACAGAGTACTTCCTATTTGGAGTTTGCTGAGGAACTCTGTTGGATTTCTTCTCAGCTGTCCTCTCAGCATACTCAACTGGTTGTTTTCCTTTTCCTTTATATCCAAGGCCAGTTTGTTTGTGATTGTGCTTTGGAGTGAATGTGGGTGCAACATTTGGTATCTTGGATTTTTGAGATGCTTCATTAGTTGAAGATCCTTTTTCCAGAATCACTCTGGGAGTTTGACTGTGTATAAGGGAATTGAATCCTATGCATGTCTTGTCTCCACATTCTTTTTGGCTCATAATAAGGTCATCCAATGATTTAGATGCCTTTGTAAATGATGCAATCACATTTTTGAGATCATTTTCCCTCTTTTCTATAGCAGCTATCTCTGCTATTAGTTTAGCATTCTCAGCCTTCAGCTCTTTGTTGTCATCAGCTATGTGACTTAGAGTACTCAGCTCCATATTCAGCTGTGAGTTTTGGCTTTTGAGCTGGCTGTTTTCCTAGTATAATAGTGCGTGTGAGGATTTAATGTGCTCAAAGTCTTTCATCATTTTGCCCAATGAATCATAAAGATCAGTGGGTGATGAAGTGTGTGTGTCACAATCACTATCACTAGAATCTGAGTGAGATGAGTTAGAATGTACCTCATCTTCTTGGTCTAGTTGATCTTGTTCTTTAGCCATTAGACAGATCATTGCTTCTTCTTCTTGAATCACTTGAGTAGTCGACTTCACTACTCTCGAGTCTGCTTTCTTTTTAGACTTAGTCTGTCTCATTTGTCTCTGCTCTGCAACATATCCTTTTTCTTTTCTTGTCTTCTTTCTCTGAAGACTCTTCTTTCTTCTTCATTCCTATATTTATTGACTACTGGATATGGACAGTCAAAAGCAAAGTGTCCTGGTTGTCTGTAGTTCCAACACAGGTTTTCAGCTCTCTGATCAGTTCTTTCCGTTCTTGGGTTATCAGCTCTCTGATATTCAACCTTTTGATGCTTAGCTCTCTTGGGTGGCCTATCTTCCCTTGACTTGGAGGGAGCTGAATGTCTCCTGGAGGATTCACCCTTGTTTCTTTTATAGTTCTTGTTGAAGAACTTGTTGAATCTTTTAACCATCAGGGCAATTTTCTCCTGGTCAATGGCTTCCTTGACCTCAGCTCTCTTCCCATCCTTCACTATAAGTGCAAATTGTTTTTTGGGTACAACTGCTGTCTCCTCTTGATCTTTTCTTCTCGGCTCAAACTCGTAGGCTTTGAGGTCTGAGAATAGCTCATGATTGGATGTTGTTGTGAGGTTCATTGAATGTCTCAGGGCCATGACCTTCATTTCCCATTCAGCTAGGAGGCTTCTCAGAATCTTCATACACATTTGCTTCTGTGGATATTCTTTCCCAAGTGCTGATAGTTCATTTGTGATTTCAGTAAATCGAGCATCCAGCTGATCCAAGGTTTCACCTGCAAGCATTTTAAAATTTTCAAATTTCTGTATGTAGGTCCCAAGGGGTGTGAGTGTAGGTTTAGAAGGGGGTTGAATAAACCTTACCAAATTTTTCGATTTAGTCCTTTTAAAAGTTCGAGTTGATACTACGCAATTTGTGTCCTTGGTGGACACCAATTTAGTTAATCAAGAGAGTTAGTCACTCAACGACTCGATCGAGTGTTGATAGAATAACTCACCGTTAAGACCGAGTTAGCCCAACTGTGGTTTGATTTATTGGAAGACTTAACACCCTTAAGTTTGGTTTAGTACTGATTTAAAGCTTGATTTAGTACTTAGAGATTATCTAATGGATAGCAAATATGTCGTGAGAATTAAACAAATATGATGGAGGAATTAAAGTGATGAAATGTAAAAGACACGATAAGTTTTTATAGAGGTTCGAAGATGGGGTAATTCTTCTACTCCTCTCTTCTCCAACTCCCCGGAGGAATCCACTAGGTATTGATCGGATACAAAGTGGTAACAGTCCGGATACAAGTCTTGATCACACAAATGACTTGATCCTTTGGGACTCGATCGAGACGCCTTGATCACTCACCAAGCTTCTCGTGCGACTCGAACTTCTTCACAGGGCAATTTGCCTTTGCTACTACTACAACCCACTTGCTCAAGCTCTTTGGATTTGATCACTAAGCCCTCCAAAAGCTCAAGACTTGGTTCAACCTTGAACCTTCCTACAATCCTTCGTGGAATGTAGACCCTTGATTCTTCATAATTTCCTCTTCAACTGATTGAAGTTATCTTTCCTTCACGGTGAGTGTTGGATTGATGTTCTTCATAGTGTAGGCTTGAGGATTGAGCGTTTAATAACTTGAGAATATTTCAGGTTACAAAATATTTCTTTATTGCTTGTATGGTTAAGGTAACCTCTGTAGCCTGCGTAACCTCTTCTCAGAGTTATTCCTCAGCCTTTTATAGTGATCTTTCAAAAATCTGCCCGTTGAAGAAATAGGCTTATTTTTGAAAGTCACTTGTGGTTGTTGGCTTGTCTTGTTGCAGTCCTTGGAATTGCCATTTCCTCGTATGAATTGTTCTCCAGCTTTTCAGAGTTCTGACACGGTGTAGTGCTTCCCATTGGTTTATTCCTTTTGCACGCTTCTAGGACTGAGCACTTCGAGAAAGGTAGCATGGAGATATTACTTGTTTAAGTAATTCTCTTGATTTACTCGTGCAACGGATCTTTTTCGATTATCTCGACTTGACCGCATTTCCTTGCTTTCCCCAGGTGACTTAGAGTCACTTCCATCATCGGATGACTCTTCCGTCACTTCAACTTGAGACTTAGCTTTTCTTGAGTTGACTTGACTGATACTCCACTCACCGTATCTCACTGCTCCTTCAATAGAGTTCCCGTCTTCTCTTCTTTGCCATACTCACTGTCTTGCAGCGAGTCTTCCTTCTAGTCTCCGGTTGTCTTCTTGCATGTTTGGGCATAGGCGACTTAACTCACTTGACCAGCCCTATTTATTACAATGCGTTTACAACAAAATTGGGGTGCCAACTTCCTATTCTAAGTTTTACATGACATTCATCAAAATCTAAACAATAAATTTCCCAACAATTTCCCCCTTTTTGATGATGCTAAAACTTAAAACATTCAAAATGTAAATAGCAAAGATACATACATATAGTGCATTCACATAGAATGTATGCATAGAATCAATTCTTTTATTGATCATAACATTCTTGTTCTTTTACACAATCAAGTTTACAAGGTGTATCGAGCAAACATTTGTCTACACAAAAAAAAATTTACGACTTTATTGCGGAAGATTTACATAGTATGTATTTACGTAGTAAGATACATGAAGGGGTGGACAAAGAACACTTCATCTCCTCGCCACCTCCTTGGCTTTTCATCTTCCTCGATTCCAAATTATCTTCCCCTTCTTCTCTTTTTCTCATCTCCATCTACGCACTTCTTTTCATATGCTTTCCGGCGGCTTCATCTCTTCTTAATCTCTCTTGTCTTTCCTCCCATAGCTTGAGTTTGTCTCTTATTTTCTTCTTCTATTCTTTTCGCTACTCGCATTGCTTTTAGCCACCTTGTATTGGCTACTTGGTCAAGACTGACCCTTCCTTTTTTGCCGGATCTACGTGCTCAATGTTTTTGGGCGGAGGCTAGTGAAAACCTCTTCCTCCACCATCGCTTCTTCCTCTTCCTCCTGATTGTGACTTTGGGGTCTTCTTTCTTTCCACCGAGTGACCCGGCGAGTGACCAGTAGAGGATCACGGTGTAGTCTGCCGCTGTCGGCCTTCTTCACATAACGTGAGACCTTTTTCCCAAGACAAGTCCCAAGCTTGAGCCATAGACATATTTGCAAAGTATCCTTCGGGATGCGAGCATTTTAAATTCATCAACTGATCGTGGCTCGGTCCCGACATCCGAGATGGCATAAGTGTCTCTGTCTTTGGAATGCCTCCATGTTGTTTCAAGATGTTCATAACCCGGGCATCCATTCTTCCTTCCACTTCCTCCATCCCTCGCTTCAATTGTCTTTCTCTTTTCGGCCATAGATATAGCAGTGTTGGAGTGGCGAGAGTCACGGGGTTTGTTTGCTAATAATATCATTGTGACAAGACCTTGTTGGGGGTTTGTGCAATCATCAAGGTCACATCTTTCGATCCTTCCCCCTCAACGGACTTTCCTTTCTTTTGTTTTGACATTTCCTCACTTGTCTTTCCCTTCACAAACCGCTTCTTCCTCCTTTTCACTTCGATCTCTTTAAGCACTTTAAAGTATTCCTCTTCCCCCTTTTGGCATCATCAAAGGAGAGAGGAACACTGAAACATACTTGGCAAGCGGGAAGTCGAGCCTGCGATAGTCGAGTTTTGTCTCGAGTCTGCTGCGGAGTATGCGGCACGAAATTCGGAGCGAGTAGCGTTGGACTCTCTTTGAAATTAGCTTCATTTCAGCCATGAGAAGGCTGAATTTTCTATCCATATTTTTTCCAGACGCAGGAGATCACTCTTATTTTGCTCACGCAGCGACTTTATCTCGGCGGTGTGAGCTTCATGCATGTGCTCAATGTGTTCTCTCAATTTCGTCTTTGCATCAAAGATTCTCATTTCGCCATACCAACAGCTTGTTGAACAATGTCCTGAAGTATCTAGCTTGTTCCACACGCATTGTTTGTTGTTGTTGCCACCATTCCCTTATCTCGATCATTGTTATGCCTCCTAAGTCGCCAGTAGTTGGCATCTCTGTTGTCGATCGCATGTCCATAGAGGCTTGGTGCCTCTCCATCCGCTCAATTTCAAAGAAATAATGCTTTGAACACCTCCCGAACTTCAATTGTTTCTTCCGTTGCGGTGATGGCCACGCAAAGATCAAAGTCATAGTCACCGAACGATGGTACCGACGGAATGACAGGGAGTTGGTCTGCAAGCGTGCGAGTTCGTTCTCGACTCTTCAGGGAGATCGGGTACCTCCGAGAGAAAGGAAATGATTCTACAAAGGAATCATCACGGCCAACCGGGATTTGTTCAATGATGAGAGGTGCGCGTGAAGTTCCTTTTGGAGTCGAGCTCTGCTACGGACTTGGGAGCATGTGCGGTGGACTCTGTTTCACTTGGGTCTCATTGTGAAGTGGACCCGACTTGCCGAGCCTCAATGTCTCAACAACCGTTGGTCTCACCGGTTTCTCCAATTGAGTGGATGGTCCTCGGCCTTATCGAAGCGTCATCGGACGATGATGAGATTTCCATTGGTGGCTCATCATCAAAATTGAAAGTTTGACGAGTAGTCTTGAGATCGGACTTGCTCGTCTTTGGCCGGGAACATCCTCACCGAGTCTTTTGGATGCTCACACGGGAATGACTCGGCTTCTTCGTCGCGCCTTCGATCCCGGAAAGGTTACATCGGGATTATCCTGGGAATCATGAAGCGCGCTTA
The DNA here is from genome assembly GCA_016081115.2 of Rehmannia glutinosa. Classification (NCBI taxonomy): domain Eukaryota; kingdom Viridiplantae; phylum Streptophyta; class Magnoliopsida; order Lamiales; family Orobanchaceae; genus Rehmannia; species Rehmannia glutinosa. The sequence goes on along the minus strand of CM071927.1, from coordinate 60,353,916 downwards.
TCTCCTTTTTCGGATGGATCAATGATAGCGGGAGGGATGTTCTCTACTTCACTTTCTTTACCCCGGAAGTCTCAACCTCCCGTGGGCCTTCATTACCTCCTGCAGTCTCAATCTGCAATGAGGCACTGACCTCCCTTTCGACAGTGTGCCTTGTCTTAGGGTCTTCGGTGGTGGCATCCATTGGAGTCTCAACCCCATGGATTGCACTCTCATCGCCCAGTGTTAACTCCCGTTGTTCCTCCTTCATGTGCCTCGACCGCATTAGCAGCGTCATTTAGCCTTCGAGCGGTTGGCACCTCACCGAGACAGTCTCAATCGTCCTGAACTTCGTTGATGGCAACTTGCTTTGTTCGTTTTGTGTTTGTACTTTCTCCACTTCGCCTCCTAGATTCGTTGTGGAGTCATCTGCAAGATTCTCCGACCTTGCTGCAGTGGAGGGAGTTTCCCCTCACCGGCGCACCACCGAGTGACTTGGAATGGGGTCACTCGTCTCCAAACTCCAGTCGCTTTCTACTGAGTGTTCAGCCGTTGGGGCGGTGGTAAGACACCTTCATTAGGGGTTGGCTCAACTGGGGTCCCCACTAACCCGGTTTCATCGCCATTTCCCTTAATTCCTTCTTCCGAGTGAGTGGGGAAGTGGTGACAGAAGTAGTGGCGGAACAACGGTGGCGATTTGCGCACTACTCCCATTGGATCGATTTGGAGTCGTGTTTTTTAGAGGACTCTCCTGGTCCCTCCATCATACTTTTCTCATGAAGAATTCGGGATTCATGCATTGCTTGCTGCATTTGCAACTCTTCTCGTGGGCAAAGATCCCGATCCTCATCACTTTCTCTCGAAGTGAGGATGTGTATGTTCTGTGGTGCCAGGTGAGAGGGCGATGATGGCCTTCTCTCTTGCCTCGCTTCCTCTGCGCGTCTCTCATTCTTCTCTTATCCTTGAAGATCTGCAGGATATCTGTGCGTTTTCTTCATCCAAAGGCCTTTGAGATCACAGAGGTTAGTCGAGGAAGTTCAGCGGTTCCTCTTCTTCTTCGATAAACTCGGGCCGTTGGAACTGTTCCTTGAACGACACAATTTCCACTTCCTCCACTCACGCAGATGATTTTGGATGTCCGGATAAGGTGGGGATAGGATCATCACATCACTATCATCTCTATCGCCTTCTTCTTGTGTCTCACCATGCGAACTACAAATTGTGTCTTGATTTGCCTCTGTGATCGCCTTGATAGTCTTAGTTGTTTCATCTATAATATCTGGAGACTCTACTTCTCCAAAGATCACCGTATCTGCTCCATCTGAGTGGTGACTCGGCCCGGTTTCTCAAGCTCGAGTGCTTGATGATTCTTCTTCGTCTCTAGTTTGTACCGAGGGGGATTTCTGGTTCGAGAGAGTTTCTTCGAGTCTTGGGCGCGGGGGCCGTGCTTTGTGTTTTCTTCGAGGAACCGGCCGTCTTGGCTTGTCGGATCTCCTCTTTTTGACGATCGGAGAAGGTAGTTGAGAGTCCTTCTCGACCGCTGCTTTCTTTGGGGCGGGAGAGACACGGCTGCGGGGCGGTGTGACTCGGCTGCGAGGGGGAGCGGTTTTGACTTTCTTTGCTACGAGCAACGATCTTCTTAGCAGTGCGGGGGCAGCTTTCTTCTTTGGTGGAGAGGAAACAATTTGTATCTTCAGTGGTCACCGATTCCCCTCACTCGTGTCGCTCTCTTGGCGTAGGCTCTCTTACGTGCGCCGAGAGAGGTTTGATCTGAACATCCTCTTGTTTACATGGAACGCCTTTCCATGTCTAAGAGGGACTCCTTTCACCTCCATCTCGCCGGCCAATCACTGGCCATATCCTAGGGATCCTCCAAATGTACCATCTTCCTTGAAGGATTTGTTCCCTACATTCGCATAGTCTGCTGTAGACAAACTCAAATTGATTTATTTTCCTTTCTTCAATGATCGCACCATTACGATCAACTTTGCTTTGATGATTGGTCAAAGCCGCCAAATTTGATGTCTATGCATTTGGCAACTATGTCCAACGACTTGTGATAATCCTCCTTCAAAGAGCCTCTTGTTTGTTGTGTAAACTATTTTATCAAAGATAGTCGGGCTTGGCTACTTCCTTCCAAGCAAACGGCCAGGTTTACATCGCTTTGTTTGATTTTTGATGCTCCTTCCGTCGGTAGTGAGCGAGTGTTGTTCAAAATCCTTGGCGAGAGATGGTGAGCTTCTTTCCGTGAATGAGGATTTGATCCCCTCATCGTGAATCTCGGCGTTCACATAGAATCTGTGACCTCCTCCACATAGGTCATCGGATATTCCAACATCGAAACGGTTTCATCCGGGCGTTTCCAATTTCTCAAGAAATTTTCTTCACTAGGGTGTCGTCGGACCCCTATTTCACCATGCCGTCAAATCCACAATGAGACCCGGTGTGGATTTGCTTTCCTAACTTGACAAAATCATAGGTTGATGCCATTTTTCAGAATTTCACCGAAGAAAACTTAGAGGTTGATTTGAAGATAGATAGGGTTTTGAGAGAGTTTTGCCTTTGCTTCTGAGAGAGATGAACGGTTTTGGTAATCTGAGAGAGAGAAGAAAGAAAGTTTAAGTATGGTTTATGAAAGGACGTGCGGGTGGTTTTTGAAATGTGATCGAAATCAACGGCTTAGATTTTGCACGCCGATTTAGCATTTAATGTCTCGTATTTAATGCGGCAGCATTTATATCCAATCAAAAGCTTGGTGTGTAGCTTTTGCCTGTACAAGTCATAATTATGCTGACGTAATTCTTAAAAACATTCCCGCTTAGTAAAAACAACTGCGTTTTTGTCACTTTGCTCATAAATGACTCACTTTTACCCTCAACCTGGTTTAACTCTTCTTCTCACAGATCTCTTTTGTGACTCACCGTCACCGACTTGGTATAAATTGTCTTTTCGATCGGTGATTTACTTAGTTGATTTGTGAGTTCAGCTCTTTTTCCCTTTTTGTGTTCCATTTCTTTTCTTTGATTCTTCTGAGTGTTAGCTCAGCTCAATTAACCCTAACTCATGCTTGAGTTCTTCAAATCTTGACTCACATAAAGGTTTTGTGAAGATGTCAGCCAATTGTTTATCAGTTGAGATATATTCCAAGATGATGTCCTTCTTTTCAACATGATCTCTTATGAAGTGATATCTGACATCGATATGCTTTGTTCTTGAGTGCAACACAGGATTTTGAGTGATTGCAATTGCACTTGTGTTATCACACATGATTGGAATTTCCTTTTCTTCAACCTCATAGTCTCTCAGCTGCTATCTCATCCATAGGACTTGGGCACAACACTTGCCCATGACTATGTATTCTCGCTTCACCGTAGAGGTGGCTATTGAATTTTGCTTCTTGCTAAACCAGAAATCACTGTTTCCTAGCATTTGACATGTGCCTCGAGGTGCTTTTCTGTCAACTTTGCATCCAAAGATAGTCGAGTCCGAATAGCCAATTAGTTTGAATCCACCTTCCTTTGGATACCATAAGCCAACTTCTTGGCTTCCTTTCAAGTATCTCAAGATTCTCTTAGCTTTGTTGTCATATGGCTCTCTTTTGGAGCGATTGAAATCTTGCACATACACCTACAAAGACAAAGGTGATGTCCGCCCGCTTCTTTGTGAGATAGAGTAATGATCCAATAAGTGCTCAGATCTTGTTTGATCTACGGGCTTGCCATCCGCATCCATGTCCATTTTGATGATGTATTCATTGGTATTTTCACGAAAGACTTCTCCACACCAAATTTCTTCATTAAATCTCTGGTGTATTTTGTTTGACTTATGAAGGTTCCATCCTTCGATTGTTTCACTTGGAGTCCAAGGAAGAATGTCGGTTCTCCCATCATGCTCATTTCAAATTTACTTTGCATGAGGTTTGAGAATTTTTCACATAGCTCTTTGTTTGTGGATCCAAAAATGATGTCATCCACATATATTTGAACAAGCAAAGATACTCTTCTTGTCTTGAATTAAAAAGTGTTCTATCTACTTTTCCTTTTGTGAATCCATTCTCGCTTAGGAATTGTGACAAGGTATCATACCATGCCTCACGGGTGCCTGTTTCAATCCATACAGAGCTTTCTTGAGTTTGTAAACCTTATCTCCAAGAGTCTTCTCGCTCAAATCCTGGAGGTTGTTCAACATACACTTCTTCTTCCAATAAACCATTTAGGAATGCACTTTTTACATCCATCGATATACAATAAAATTCTTCTCGAGCCGCATAGGCAAGAAACATCCTTATTGCTTCCAATCTTGCTACAGGAGCAAATGTTTCATCAAAATCTATTCCTTCTTCTTGGCAATATCCTTTGGCTACTAGTCTTTCTTTGTTTCTTACCACGTAACCTTCCTCGTTCATCTTGTTTCGAACACCCATTTAGTACCAATAACGTTTTGATGGGTGGGTCTTTGAACTAATTCCCATACTTTATTTCTTTCAAATCGATTGACTCTTCTTGCATAGCTTGAATCCAATGTGTGTCATCCAATGCTTGTGACACATCTTTGGGCTCTACTTGCAAGATAAAGCATGTGAACATAGCTTCTTGTTGAGTTCGATCTTATTTTGACATCTTCTCTTATATCTCCAATGACAAGTTACGGTGGATGGTCTTTCACCATCTTACATCCTCCGGTTGAAGTAAGTTAGCTGGGTTCGATCGTCTAGCGATTTGTGTTGCTTTGATCAGCTCTCTCGTAATCACTTAGCCGCAAATTTTCCACTGTTTTGAGATTCACTATCTCATCTTCATCCGAGTTTATAATTCCAAATTTTCGAAACTTGACTTGAAGATAGGGATTCTTCTCGCATGGTTGGTTGATTCAAACTTATCACCGATGATTCTTCAATGTCTTCTCCATTAATATTCGGTTCATCGAACACCACATGAATGGATTCCTCTACAACCATAGTCCTTTTGTTGAGTACTCTGTAGGCTTTGCTTTCACCGAGTATCCCAAGAAGATACCTTCATCGCCTTTAGCATCGAAGGCCTTTAGATTGTCTTTGCCATTGTTGTAGATGAAGCATTTACATCCAAATATTTTAAAATATGCAACATTTGGTTTTCTTCCACCCAAATCTCATAGGAGTCTTTGTCGGTTGTCGCTTTATCATACATCTGTTTTGAGTGTAGCAAGTCGTGTTGATTGCTTGACCAAAATCTTTTTGGTAACCCCGCTTGACTAACATGGTCCTTGCCGCTTCTTTGAGAGTTCTGTTCTTCTTTCTCGCAACTCCATTCTCATTGTGGAGTCCTTGCTGCAGAGATAATTCATGACCAATGCCATTTTCAATATTATATTGAGTTATTATCCCATTGACAAACTCGGTTCCTCTGTCTCGATCTTATTTTGATAATGGTTTGGCTCTTTTCATTTTGAATTTTCTTCATTAATCGTGGCGGTTTAGTAGAGTTTCTTTCTTTTTACACATGAATATAGTCCATGTATATCTTGAGTAGTCATCTACTACCACCAAGGTGTATTTCTTTCCACTTATGCTAGTTGGTTCCACTTTGGGCCAAATAGATCCATATGTAGAAGATGTAATATTCTTGTTGAAGATGGGCGGTCTTTTCTTTGAATGATGATTTGATCTCTGTTTTCCCTTCGACATGCGTCACATATACTCTCCTTCTTGTATATCGAGTCCGGAAGTCCTTCCACAAGACTACTACTCGCAAGCTTGTTAATCGTTTTGAAATTCAGGTGACTCGGCTTTTTGTGCAACACCAACTTGATTCAAATGTTGTGCTCTTTGCTAATAGACAGTCTTTGGGTGTAGCGGTTGACCAATCTACTACATACATGTTCTTTTGTCTCATCCTTGCAACACAACTTCATTCGATTCAAGATCCTTGATTTGGCATATACCCATGTTAAATCCAACATTATAGCCCTTGTCACGAGTTGGTGATGCTTAACAAGTTGAAGTTGAGTCCTTCAACATATGCAACATCTGTGATTTCTAATCCGTTCCTCTTGATGGATCCAATGCCTCTTATTTCACCTGAGCTTCATTTCCTCCAAATATGACTTTTGCTCCTTTAACTTCCTTGAATTTTGACATTTTTCTTGTTTCTGTCATATGTCCGGAATGACCACTATCCATGTACCAGGTTCCTTGGCACTCACTTGTTCCTTGAACCTCATCTTCTTGGTCGAGTTGATCTTGTTCCTTGGCCATCAAACGATCGGGGCTTCTTCGAGTCACTTGAGTAGTCGGCTTCTACTACTCTCGACTCAATGGCTATGTCTTTTGACTCAAGATTTTCTCTGCAGCCCAACATTGCCTTTTTCTTTTCTTGTCTTCTTTCTCTCAAGACCTTTCTTTCTTCTTCATTCCTGTATTTGTTGACTACGGATATGGGCGATCAATGGCATAGTGACCTGGTTGCCTACGTTCAAAGATAGATATTCAACCTTTTGATCGCTCTTTTTCCATTCTTGGATTGTCGACCCTTTGATATTCACTTTTTGATGATCTGTTCTCTTGGTTGGCCTATCTTCCCTTGACTTGGAGGAGCCGAGTGTCTTCGGAAGATTCGCCCTTGCCTCTCTTGTAGTTCTTATTGAAGAACTTGTTGAACCTTTTAACCATCGGGCTATTTCTTCCGGATCAATGACTTCTTTGACCTCAACTCTCTTTCCATCCTTAACAATTAGAGCGGTTGTTTTGGGTACGATTGTCTCTTCCGATCTTTTTTCTCGGCTCAAATTCATAGGCTTTGAGATCGATAATAGTTCATGGTTGGAGGTCTTCGATAGGTCCATGGAATGTCTTAGTGCCATGACCTTCATTTCCCATTCAAATTTGGAGACTTTTTAGGATCTTCATACACATTTCCTTCGTGTATATCCCTTTCCAAGTGCGGATAGCTCGTTGGTGATTTACGTGAACCGAGCATCCAGTTGATCCAGGTTTTCTCCTGCGATCATTTTGAAATTCTCAAATTTTTGTACTGACCACACGATAATTTATTTTCTTTGATTTGCTCGAGCCTTCACAAATCAATGTTAGTTTGTCCCAGATTTCCTTAGCCCTTTTGCATGTGAACATGGCTTTGTCCAAGGTTTTGTAAAGGATGTCCTTGGCTACATTGTCCAGGTTGTATCTTTTTCTGTCATCATTTGTCCATTCAGTTCTTGGTTTTTCAACCATAGATGGTCTAGGGCAACATCCTCTTCACCTTTAAGATTCTTGCAGTGTGTTCACCTTTAAGATTTGCAGTGGCCCATCCTCTATCACTATCCACATCTCATCATGTAATGCTGATAGATGAGCCTGCATACGAATTTTCCAATCATCAAATTCTTCGATTGTGGACATGGGGATGCGTGTCAAATTTGCTTCCATGATAATAAATTTTAATGATAAAAAGAGTTTTGAAAGTTTAAGTACTAAAGCGGACTTTGAAAAATTTGGAGATCTAGTTCAGAACTGAGGTCACGGAAGGCTCAATGAACCAACCGCTCCGATACCACTTGTAGTCCCAAGGGGTGTGAGTGTAAGGTTTAGAAGGGGGTTGAATAAACCTTACCAAATTTTTCGATTTAGTCCTTTTAAAAGTTCGAGTTGATACTACACAATTGTGTCCTTGTGACATGACCAATTTAGTTAATCAAGAGAGTTAGTCACTCAACGGACTGATCGAGAATGTTGATAGAATAACTCAAATTTAAGACCGAGTTAGCCCAACTGTGGTTTGATTTCATTGGAAGACTTAACACCCTTAAGTTTGGTTTAGTAGAGATTTAAAGCTTGATTTAGTACTTAGAGATTATCTAATGGATAGCAAATATGTCGTGAGAATTAAACAAATATGATGCAGAATTAAAGTCTTTGAAATGTAAAAGACACGATAAGTTTTTATAGAGGTTCAAGATGGGGTAATTCTTCTACTCCTCTCTTCTCCAACTCCCGGAGGAATCCACTAGGTATTGATCGGTATACAAAGTGGTAACAGTCCGGATACAAGTCTTGATCACACAAATGACTTGATCCTTTGGGACTCGATGCCGAGACGCCTTGATCACTCACCGCTTCTCGTGCGACTCGGCTTCTTCACAGGCGGGCTTTGCTTTGCTACTACCCACTTGCTCAAGCTCTTTGGATTTGATCACTAAGCCCTCCAAAAGCTCAAGACTTGGTTCAACTCTTGAACCTTCCTACAATCCTTCGTGGAATGTAGACCCCTTGATTCTTTAGTAATTTCCTCTTCAACTGATTGAAGTTATCTTTCCTTCACAGTGAGTGTTGGATTGATGTTCTTCGTAGTGTAGGCTTGAGGATTGAGCGTTTAATAACTTGAGAATATTTCGAGTTACAAAATATTTCTTTCTTGCTTGTATGGTTAAGGTAACCTCTATAGCTGCGTAACCTCTTCTCGAGTTATTCCTCGCCTTTTATAGTGATCTTTCAAAAATCATCCGTTGAAGAAATAGGCTTATTTTTGAAAGTCACTTGTGGTTGTTGGTTTGTCTTGTTGCGATCCTTGGAATTGCCATTTCCTCGTATGAATTGTTCTCCGACTTTTCGTAGTTCGACACGGTGTAGTGCTTCCCATTGGTTTATTCCATTTTGCACGCTTCGGGACCGAGCACTTCGAGAAAGGTAGCATGGAGATATTACTTGTTTAAGTAATTCTCTTGATTTACGTACAACGGATCTTTTTCGATTATCTCGACTTGACCGCATTTCCTTGCTTTCCCCAGGTGACTTAGAGTCGCCTTCCATCATCGGATGACTCTTCCGTCACTTCAACTTGAGACTTAGCTTTTCTTGAGTTGACTTGACCGATACTCCACTCGCTTGTATCTCACCGCTCCTTCATGAGAGTTCCCGTCTTCTCTTCTTTGCCATACTCACTTGTCTTGCAAATGAGTCTTCCTTCTAGTCTCCAATTGTCTTCTTGCATGTTTGGGCATAGGCGACTTAACTCGGCTTGACCAGCCCTATTTTATTACAATGCGCTTACAACAAAAATTGGGGTGCCAACTTCCTATTCTAAGTTTTACATGGCATTCATCAAAATCTAAACAATAAATTTCCCAACACTTTGTCAGACAAAGAACAATTTGTTTTCTTTAATTTGCTCGAGATCCTTCACAAATTAAAGTTAATTTATCCTGATTTGTTTTCCATTTGGCAAGATTTGACTTTGTTGAACATTGCTTTGTCCAAGGTTTTGTAAAGTATGTCCTTGGGTACATTGTCCAAGTTGTATCTTTTTCTGTCCTCATTTGTCCACTCAGTCCTTAGTTTTTCAACTAGGGCTGGTCTTGCCTCAAAGAAGAGCTTTTCTTCTCCTTCACCGCTCTCGCTTCTCCGTTGTGTTTACTTTCAGTATTTGCAGTGGCCCATCCTCTATCACTATCCACATTTTATCATGTAAAGCAGATAGATGAGCCTGCATACGAATTTTCCAGTCATCAAATTCCTCAATAGTGAACATAGGGATGCGTGTCAAATTTGCTTCCATGATAATAACTTTGCTGAATAAAAGAGATGATTTTTAAAAGAGCAAGTGTTAAAAACTTCTTTGAAAGATTGGAGATCTAGTTCAGTAACCAGTGCGGAAGGCTCAATGAACCAACCGCTCTGATACCACTTGTAGGTCCCAAGGGGTGTAAGTAAGGTTTAGAAGAGGGGGGGTGAATAAACCTTACCAACTTTTCGATTTTAGTCCTTTTAAAAGATTACAGAGTTAATACACAGCTAAGTCCTTGAGGGACAGCTAAGTTAGTTAATCAGCAGAGTTAGCCACTCAACAGACTCGATAGAGCTGTTGATAGAATAACTCAGTTGTTTAGTCTAAACCTTAACTTGGCTGTGATGGGTTTTTCAACGGAAGACTTAACACCCTTGAATTTGATTTAACTTTATTTTAACACTTGGTTTTAGCACTTTGTTATTTATCAGTTGGATAGCAAAGTATCAGCAGATATATAGTATGTGTGCAGGAATGTAAATATGCTGAAATGTAAATGACACAAGTAAATTTTATAGAGGTTCGAAGATGGGGTAATTCTTCTACTCCTCTCTTCTCCAACTCCTGGAGGAATCCACTAAGTAATGACCAGAGTACAAAGTGGTTATCAGTCTAGAGACAAGTCTTGATCACATAGCTGACTTGCTCCTTGGACTTAGTCTGGAGATGCCTTGGTCACACAGCTGGCGTCTCGTCCGACTCAGCTTCTTCACAGGGCGGCTGCCTTGCTACTTCAGCTCACTTTTCTCAAGCTTCTTGGATTTGATCACGAAGCCCTCCAATAACTTGAGATTGGTTCGACCTTGAACCTTCCTACAATCCTCCTTGGAAAGTAGACCCCTTTTGATTCTTCAAAAGTTTCCTCTTCAACAGTTTGAAGTTGTCTTTCCTTCACAACTTAGTGTTGGATCGATTTCCTTCGAGATTTAGGCTTGAGGATTTTGCTTGAATAACTTGAGAATATTTTGCAGGTTACAGTTTGAATGTTGCTTGTTATCTCAGGTGTGCAAGGTTCAGGTAACCTTTTCTCAATATGATTCCTCAGCCTTTTATAGTGAATTTTCAAAAATCTGCCACCCATTGAAGAGATAGGCTGATTTTCAAAAATCACTTGTGTTCGTTGGCTTGTCTTGTTGCAGTCCTTGATGTTGACATTTCCTCGTATTTAATGTCTTGCAAAGATTGCAGCAGATATCGACACTTGTGCAAATCTTCCCATTGGTTTGTTCCTTTTGCACACAATCGAACTAACACTTTATCTCTCGACAACTTTAACAGTTTACTATTCTGAGTAACATTCTTGACTTTCATCAACGGATCTCGTTCAGTTGTCTTGACTTGATTGCAGTCTTTTATACCCCAGGTGACTTTGAGTTAGCTTCCAATTAATGAATGACTCATATGTCACTTCAACTTGAGACTTGGCTTCTTGAGTTGACTTGACTGACTCTTCATACAGCTGTATCACAGTGGATACTCCTTCAGTCGAGTCCTTGATCTTCTTTCTTGGCCATACTCATTGTTCCTCACGAGTCTTCACTTCGATCTTGATTGACTTCTTGTATATACAGGCATAGTCATTTTCTTGACTCAAATTATTCAAATTTTTATCTATTACAATACAAATTACAAGGAAAATGGGGTGCCAACTTTCTAGTTTAAGTTTTACATGGCATTCATCAAAATCTAAACAATAAATTTCCCAACAAAAAGGAAAAGAAAAAACCAAATAAGAATAATAAAATAAGAAAAAAAATAAAAGGAAAATAGGCGCGGGTCGGGTAGGATCGGTCTTACTGGTTCAGGCTGGTAAGATGGTCCTACACGAGTTTTTATCTGCTTAATAATATCTTGACCCAACAACAATTAATAAAATTCACTACAGGAAAGTTGCAATTTAGCGGCAAAAATTTTTCCTAGCTTTTTTTCCTAGCTAGCATTGCTAATTTCTTAACAAATGGAATTGAGTGAGGAAATATATTCCTCGTGCATGTCGCTGCTCTGAGAGCGTCACTGAACTATGTTGGCAGCATATGTTCGAAATTCGTCACAAAGTTTAGTAAGGAAATTCTTGATTCTGCGGCTAAAGTTTAGAGAGGAAATATTAATTTTGCAGCTAATGTTAAAGGTAAATTTATTAATTTTCTCACATTTGTGGATGTAATGTGAACATTAGCCGCGAATCTGTTATTTTCCTCGCTAAAATGAATATAATTTTATCATATACACCATGTGTACATTTGTATTTATCTATTTTTTTTAGGTTATTCTTATTTGTAAGTCATTCGCTAGCAATCAATAATATAAAAGATATATAATAAAATAACCACAATGCTCATTCAACTAAATTAAACAAAGAAAGTTTAGTTTGAGTATTTATGTTTAAGTGTTGATTGTACGTAATCAACCACTACAATTTTTTTATTTCTTGAATACAACTACTAAGAATTTTGTTGGAAAAAATCTATTCTAACATTGTTTCAAAAGCAAAAGATAAAATTCCCAAAAAAAAAAAAGCAAAAGATAAAGTCAACATCTCTTGAAGAAATATCCTTTTCGATCTAGTTATCACTAACCTAAAAGAAAATATACTGAATATAAAATATTTAATTGTAATACATAAACAACACCTCATAAGACTGCCAAGAAAAAAGAAAAATGACTTAGAATGCAATGTAGTGAAGAACTGAAATAAAATAAACATGTAGGCAAATTATAGAAATTAAAGAAGATTTTGTGTATCTAAATTTTTCTGGCAGATTTTACTAGGATTTGACTGCATAATGTTTGACAAAAGTCTATCGTTTCGAAGCTGAACATGCATGTGTTTTCAAAATACTGAAATACAAACCAGTAATAAAATCAACACTATATGCTAAACAAAAGTGCAAATTATGCAAAGTACGTGAAGATACAGAGAGGGACATATAATTTTTGTAGCATCAACTCGAGTTCCAGTTATTTTCAGCTTAACTTCAGCCGCAGAATCAGGAAAATCATAGTTGATCACACAATTGACACCTTTGAAGTCCATCCCACGCGCTATAATGTCAGTACCAATCAAAACCCAGATTTTTCTAAATCGAAAGTTATCAATGTCATTTTCTCTCTGCATTCAATTAAAAATGTCAATAGGAAAAATCCACATATTTTACATATTTGCAAAAACATAGTAACAAAATAAACTTTTTCAGGCATTTAAGAGATATGAAGTCACATACCCACATAATTAAAGAGACGACTCAAACATGAAAAAACAAAAACAGATACAAAGATATGCTTAGGATCAAACTGCGGTATGTGCCTGCACATAAGAATCTGATGAAACATAAAGCTCTTTCTGAGTGGTTAGATTGTGGAATGCGTTCCCCCATGTTGAGATCATATATCCGATCCAGGCATAAGATGCACAATGTTTTATTGTTTTATTTTGGCTTTTTTCTTCTTTTATTTAAACTAGTTAAATATATTTGTCTTCAAGTGGCTATAGAAAGAGAATTTCTTAAATACATTTGTGCGTGTGAGACATAAATTGGTTTGTGAATTGAGCACTTAATTCAAGTTTAATTCTCGTCATGTCAATTATTAATAAAAAAAAGTTGATGCGCCTTCGGAATATTCCAACAAGAGATTACATATACACAACCACAGTAGAAAATAAAAAAAGAAGATACATGCATCTTCATCAAATAAATACACAACCATAGTAGAAATAAGAAAAATATGAAAACAGAAAAGAGTGTCAACTTAAAGACAAAAAACAAAAAATAGAAATGACAACTAGATATTTGTCATCAATCACTACTTGATAGCTGATTCAATCGTTTTAGTAGTTCACTAACCAATCCAAGAATCATAATCCACCATAACGAGTGACAAGCTATATTAAAATTCTATTCCTAGTACTTGATAATTCGTATAAATCATAATCCATGCAGCAAAGCTGTTTTAAAATGACACAAGATTAGATACAACATTTGAGGGATCAATGACTGACCTTTAATCGATTAAATATAGTCATCAATCTTGATGTATAGAAACAAACTATCATTAGATGACTCTTCCTCACCGTCTTCATTGTCTCTTCATACTTGTGGATACTTAAATTCCTTTCTCCAAAGCAAAATAGAAAAAAACAAAGACAATATTGGAAGAAAATTCAGAAGCTATTATATACTATATGTCATAAACAATATGTTCGTTTGCCAAACTTGTCCTTATCCAACGTTGCAAGGCTTCAAATTTGCAATATGCATCAAGTTTAAAATCATGACATACAGAAAGTTGCAACGCCCCTCTAAACTAATGCAGAAATGGTCAATTGTACTACGTTAGGAGTATGGGATAAGATCAAAGTCTCAATACATACCTTCAGTATCAAAGATGGTAAGCAACTTAATCAAGAATATGCAGAAAGAATAAATATAACCTTATAAATGGCATCACATCTGATGTCAAAGTACTTTTAAAAACAACATTTATATCTCATCAATTACTTTCCTCAAACCAGATTTTTATTTAATTTCATTAACTGGCCTGACATGTAATTTAGCATGAACCCGTCAAAGTAAGAGTATCAACTATCAAGAATATTTGGAGAGAACTTGCACAAGAATACAAGAATCAAATAAAAATGAAAAGGTCAAAGTTGTACCAGAAACCATTAGGTAGCATAAATGAAAGATGGGACAAACTTACCCTTGACGACAAGTGCCGCATTAACAGGTGCATCAAACTCATACATTGTAAAAGTTGGTGGACAATCCACAATTTTGTCACCGGGTTCTAATACACATCTAGAGGATTAATTGAAATAAAGATACACAAATCAGTTGACCTGAAAATCAAAAATAAAAATTAAAACACGAACCCCTAGTAAGGACTGCGCTACAAACCACATAATCAAATCAGTAAGTTCATCTCCACCACACCCAACGAGAATATAATCAGCTTCAAGACCAGAATCTTCAGCAAGTGTAACTTGAAATATACGGCTTTCAGGATAAGGATAAATATAAGGGAATTTTATGGAACCGAAAGCTTACAAAACTTACAAGAGATTTGTAGTTTTACAGTATAACCATGCAAAAGGTAAAATTATACCATCACAAAAAGGAATAAAGATTTTACACAAACTGTACTACAGGTACATAAAAGTAACATGCGATGTTAACCATACTTCTGGAGGCGGACCATAAGGATTTTCATTCACATCTAATTTGACAATTTCCTTGGGCTTCCTACCAAGACGAGTAGTCAACACCTGCACACATAACATTAACACATATAATGAAAGACTCTAGGAAATCATGATCTTCCAACAATAACTACGGGCCTATGAATTATGATTTCAGAAGCAAATGGCAAACATTGAGATACTTGAAATATTAATTGACACACAGACTTGAAACAACTCCAGGACATGTGGACCAAGAGACTAACAAGTTCATAACTTCAAAAACCAAAAGAATTCACCTAATCCATCGAAATTTAGTTGAAATGGATTTTTAGGTGAAAAATAGAAAGTCAGCAAATTAGAAAACTGTTGTAATATGGCCCAATTCAATTGGTACCCCATATAACATTTGTCCAGGCCCATTGAGAAGAAGCCCAAAGCAACCAGCCCCTTATGTTTGACCCGGACGGTTTGACCCGGCTGAGACCCGCGGACCCTCAAATTCTGAAACTGACCGTTGGATTTAGGGTCATGATCTCAGACGTCCATTTATCTCTTATATCCCTCAACCCTTTGGAACCCTAAGAAGAAGCTACAGTGATATTTTCTTACCTTTGCTGCGCCGCTCGCTGAACTCTCTCTCTCTGCCAAAAATCTCGATCTCTCTCTTCTCGATTCTTTGTGAATCCTTTGTGAGTGACCTTTGAGATTTCTGATAGAGCTCCGATCATCTTCTTGGTTCGGTTCTTGTGAGTTTCTTCAGTGGGTTTCCGAAAGGGTTGGGGTATTTGAGGTTCGACCTTCGTGGTCTTCCTCCGGTGGCTGTCCGTTCGTGTTTCTCTTCCGGTGGTCGTCTCCTTCGTGGTTTCTCCGGGAAAAACGAGGGCGTTGGAGGGCTTGGGCTTCGGGTCTCTTTGTGGCCGATCCTTTGGTGCGTCCGGTTCGTAGTCGACGGTGAAGGGGCCTCTACACACAAACTGAGCCTACCCTTGAGGCTGTCCGTCTCGTTGTTGCTGTGCCGGAGCTTTAAGCTCGGCTTGAAACATCAGGTGATATTCTTCCATTTTTATTTCCTATTTTTCAGTCCTTTACATTATTTATAGCTGCTATTTATTTCTATCTTTGTCTTGTTATTTGGCAGCGTTTTGGGCCAAAGTAATCAGCCCCAGAATTGGCACGCAAGTAGTGCAGCGGGTTGTTTGGTTTTGCTTATGTAACTTTTAGCTTTTGTAGCTTTTAGTTTATTTTCTTGTGGCTTGAATGGGAAAGTGCCTTCCCTTGTGCGTGTGCATCGCACGGCTTTATTTTCTGGTTTATTGCAATATTAGAAAGAGGCTTGTAATCCCTACCCCGTAGGATTATTTTGTAATAGTTAAGTTTGCTTTGGACTATTGTGGAAATGGCTATGGCGTTCGGACACGACAATGTGGGGTCGATACCCAACAAGTGGTATCGAGCATCCCCATTGTGGCGATGACGAAACCCTTACCATAGGGTTTCGCTCTCTGGTAAAGAGGCTTGAACTCTCCTTTTCGCTTTTAGTAGTGTAAATACCGCTTGCCGCGGTTTATTTCTTCGAGTCTTTATTTTTGGGATTCTCGTGATCCCTTATTTGCTCTTACGTGGTTGATCGTCATTACGTGGTTGATCGTCTTTACGGTTTTTTATTTAGTATTAAAGGAACTCCGAGCGTAAAGCCGCTTTGACCTACACCGCGAGTGTAGTGGAATCTGTGGTGCGGGGTTTCTATTTGTGGCCCTTATTTGTGCTTCCTGCCAGTATTCTCGATTTTTCTTTTGTTTGTTGTTTGTTCATTATAACTTGCTTTGTGTGCACTTGTTTTTTAAAACTACAAAATGGCAATGCCTAGTTATAATCTTGAACCTTTTAATGGAAAAACGATTTTTCGATTTGGCAACAAAAAATGAAAGGCATTTTAATTCAACAAAAAGTTTACAAATTTGTGAGTGGTGTTTATCTTTGAAAAAGATACAAAAAAAAAGTAAAATTGATGAGTATGCATATTCTTCTATCATTTTGAATCTTTCGACTCTTGTATTTGGAAGGTTGGTAAACTTGATTCAAAAGTTTTGTGGGAAAAATTGCAAGAATTGATCTTCAAACTTCTTTGCACAGTAAAATTCTTTGCTTGAAAAATTCTTGATTTAAACTTGATTTAAACAAAGAGATTGATGAAAATTTGGATGTGTTTACCAAATTAATTCAAGATATTAAACTGACCATAAGAATATTGATGATTATACTCTATTGTGCTTTTAAATGCAATTCAATCTTACAAAGTGATGTTAAATCTGCTATTAAGTATGGTAGAGATTCTATTACTCTTGACATTTGTTGTGAATGGCTTAAAAAGCAAGGAACTTGATTTAAAAGTCAATAAGGGGGTAAAACGGAACTCATAATCCATGCATGTTCCTGGGGTAGGTCCCAACATAGGTTTGGTAACCACCAAAAATCGATAATCATCGAATTTTCACAAGAAAAAGGGTAAAAGCAAGTAGATCCAAGTCAACTATAAATGTGGTGAGGTAGGTCATTACATTAGGGAGTGCCCTAATAAGAAAGGAAACCAGAATTTTAAAAATGATCAAGCAAATATGGCTTCTAGTAGTGAAAATATTGGTGAAATTTTTATGGTGTCCGATTTATGTGAAATGCATGTCTTGAAATCAAACTCTGTGATTGATAATGAATGGCTTATTGATTCTACTTTTCACATGTCACCATTTAAAAATCTGTTTTCAAGCTCAGTGAAAAACTGTCATGTTTCTATGGCGATGAGAAAAAATGTGAAGTTCTTGGAATTGGTGATATTTGCTTGAAATTTGAATCAGGTTATGCTTACACTTTGAAAAATGTTAGACATGTGCCCGATTTGTGCAATAATTTGATATCATGTCTTTGCGTTAGAAAATGATGGATTAGAAGGAGATTTGGAAATGGTGTTATGAAAATTTTGAAAGGTTCTTTAGTGATTTTCAAAGAAAAGGAATAACTTGTATGTTTGTTTTGCGAATCTATGCCTGTTCTTTGTGAATCTTTGTGAATCTTTGTCGATGTTGATAAAAACGATTTATGGCATAAAAGT
Source organism: Rehmannia glutinosa (assembly GCA_016081115.2). Taxonomy (NCBI): domain Eukaryota; kingdom Viridiplantae; phylum Streptophyta; class Magnoliopsida; order Lamiales; family Orobanchaceae; genus Rehmannia; species Rehmannia glutinosa. The sequence goes on along the minus strand of CM071927.1, from coordinate 60,336,116 downwards.
CACATGAGTGGTAAAGGTCTTGAAATTCTCGCAAAAAATTTGGTTGTTTTGGTAGTGATGTTCTATCATGTTTGCCCTTTTGTGACTTGTGTGTTAGGAAAACAACATAAAGTTAAATTTCTGTTTCTCCTTTTCCTAATCAATCTTTTGCATTGATATACTTGAGTATTTGCATGCTTTGATGTTTGGGGTCCGTCTAGTGAACCCACTCAAGGTGGAAATAGGTATTTCACATGCATAATTGATGATTTTTCAAGAAAAGTGTGGGTTTTCTTAATGAAAAATAAATCGATGTGTTTGAAAAATTCAAGAATTGGAAAACATTGATTGAGAATCAAACCGGTGAAAGGATTAAAACCCTGGACAGATAATGGTCTTGAATTGCAATAACTTGTTTGACAACTTATGTCTTGAATATGGTATTAAAAGGCATAAAATCGTACTTATACGCCGCAAAAAATGGTGTTGCCGAAAGTATGAATAGAACCTTACTTGAAAGGGTCGGGAGCATGCTTGCTTCCTCGGGTCTTTCAAAAAGGTTATGGGTGAAAAACTGTTCATACGGCAACGTATTTGATTAATAGATCTCCATCTCATGCCTTTGAAAGGAAAATGTCCTAATTTGTGTTTTCAAACAAATTGATTTTTCAAACTTGAAAGTATTTGGTTGTCTTTGCATTTGTTCATCAAAAAGGTGATAAACTTGAACCAAGATCTAAAAATGTGTTTTTTAGGATATCCTCGAAGGTGTGAAAGTATAGGTTGTGGCTTAGGGTGAACCTGGTTTTAAAATTTTAATTAGTAGAGATGTCATTTTTAATGAATCAATTTCCATGTTTGACTCCTCTTTTTTTTGTGTGAATGAGCACTGCTCCAAATAAGGTGGAGCAAATCATTTCAAGTAATTTTGATGAATCAAAATGTGCATCTTTGAAATTGAAAATGTGCCCGAACATATTCCCCGAAAATGAGCCTCGATTTTGTGCATATGCCTCAAAATGTTGATGTTCTGATTTGCATGATGAATTGGGCTGATTTGGATGATAATGAACATCATGAACTTGGTAACTATCAACTTGCTAGGGATAGAACTCGAAGGAATATTAGTATCGTTTTGATGATTTTCACTTGACTCAAGATGTGTTTTTCTTTTTTTTGAGTCAATTGATAATTGTGAACCTAAAACTTACAAGAAGCTTTAAAATCAACATTCTCAAGAGTGGTTAAATGCTTTATGCATGAAGAAATGAACTCTTTACATGTTAACAACACTGGTACTTGTACATAAACCCGAAAATTGTTCTCATTGATTGTAAGTGGTTGTTTAAAGTAAAAAATGAGAATGATTCTCAAATGAAAGCTGTATTGTGGGTTTTACTCAAAAGGAAGGTGTTGATTATCTTTGAAATATTTGCTCTGTTGTGAAATTTACAACCGTGCGAATTATCTTTGCATTGATTAACAATTGGGAATTGAAACATGGTGATTTAACAAAAAATCTATATGCAATGTACATTTTGTGGATAATAAGAAATCGATTTTGTTTGTTTGTTGAAAAAATCCTTATATGGCTTGAAACAATCTCTTGATCTTTGGACAAGAAATTTGACGAATGCATGTTGTCTTTGAATTTTAAAAGAAGTAATTACGATCATCTTTATTTCAAAGAAAATGTAAAAGTGCTGTTTTCTTGTTGATTTATGTTGATGATATCTTTCTTTGATTAGTCCTTGTGTTAAAACTATAGAGCATGTTAAAAAGTTGACCTAAAAATCTAAGTTTGACATGAAATATTTAGGAGATGCTAAAAGGATTTTAGGAATGAACATCTTTAGAGATAGGAAAAATTCGTGATTTTTCCCAAATTTCTTATGTGCGAGAAAATTTTGTCTAAATTTTCTATGTGTGATTCAAAACCTGTTAATGTTCCTTTGTTTTGCCCATTTCTTGTTAAGTAAAGAACAAATGTCCTAAAATCGAGCATGATATTAATTACATGAAGAATGTGCCATATTCCAATCTTTATAGTATCTTATGGTTAAAGACTAGACCGGATATTGCTTATTCTCGAGTAGATACATATAATCAGGAATTATACATTGGAATGCTCTTAAATGGCTTTTTGCGTTATTTGAAACATTCTTTGAATTACGGTTTGAAATTTGCTAAGTCACAAAGATGGGGTTAAATTGAATGGTTACGTGGATTCTAACTATGCGAATGATAATAGGATAACGAGAAAATCAACATCTTATGTGTTCACTTTGTGTGGTTCATGTATTAGTTGGAAATCACGATTCTGAAGACATTGTTGCATTGTCTACATAAAATCAAGCATTTAAAGAAGCATATGGCTTAAGGGCTTGATTTAAACTTGGTTTTCTTGATGGTAATGTTGTTGTTTTTCCGAAAATGCAAAAGGTATTCAATTGTGTAAGAATCCATTTCATGATAGAACTAAGCATATCGATGTGAGGTTTCATTATATTCGTGATATTGTTGCTAAAGATTAATCTTGAAAAAATACCTTCCGAATTTAATCCTGGCGATATGGGAACTAAATGCCTGCTGTTAGTAAATTTCTAACATGTTTAAAAATTCGAATTTTGATACGGGTGATTGAACAGTTCTATACTTGTTCGTTTTGGAAATGACTTCTTTGTGTGCTTGTTATTTCTGTTTTGTCTTTCGCAAATATGGTGATTTACCCCGTCGTTTTGCTTTTGCTTGCTATGTGCTTGCTAAGTCACCCGTGTGTTACGGTTTGCTTTGTGCTCACCGTGAACTGATTTTTGCTTGTACTTTGTGTATAGTAATGAAAAAAAGGGCGATGATGATTATGTGTGTATGTCCCGAGTTGTAGGAACCGTGCGAGTGGAGAATGTTGTAATATGGCCCAATTCAATTGGTACCCCATATAACATTTGTCCAGGCCCATTGAGAAGAAGCCCAAAGCAACCACCTTATGTTTGACCGGACGGTTTGACAGACCCGCGACCCTCAAATTCTGAAACTGACCGTTGGATTTAGGGTCAATCTCGACGATCTCTTATATCCTCAACCCTTTGGAACCCTAACTACGGATATTTTCTTACCTTTCTTTCTAACTCTCTCTCTCTGCCAAAAATCTCGATCTCTCTCTTCTCGATTCTTTGTGAATCCTTTGTGAGTGACCTTTGAGATTTCGATGAAGAGCTCCGATCATCTTCTTGGTTCGGTTCTTGTGAGTTTCTTCATGGGTTTCCGAGAAAGGGTTGGGGTATTTGAGGTTCGACCTTCGTGGTCTTCCTCCGACTGTCCGTTCGTGTTTCTCTTCCGGTGGTCATCTCCTTCGTGGTTTCTCCGGAAAAACGAGGGCGTTGGAGGGCTTGGGCTTGGGTCTCTTTGTGGCCGATCCTTTGGTGCGTCCGGTTCGTAGTCGACGGTGAAGGGGCCTCTACACACAAACTGAGCCTACCCGAGGCTGTCCGTCTCGTTGTTGATGTGCTTAGGAGCTTTAAGCTCGGCTTGAAACATCAGGTGATATTCTTCCATTTTATTTCCTATTTTTCAGTCCTTTTACATTATTTATAGCTGCTATTTATTTCTATCTTTGTCTTGTTATTTGGCAGCGTTTTGGGCCAAAGTAATCAGCCCCAGTCCGGTCCGGGCCTTCGCATTGGCACGCAAGTAGTGCAGCGGGTTGTTTGGTTTTGCTTATGTAACTTTTAGCTTTTGTAGCTTTTAGTTTATTTTCTTGTGGCTTGAATGGGAAAGTGCCTTCCCTTGTGCGTGTGCATCGCACGGCTTTATTTTCTGGTTTATTGCAATATTAGAAAGAGGCCTGTAATCCCTACCCCGTAGGATTATTTTGTAATAGTTAAGTTTGCTGGACTATTGTGGAAATGGCTATGGCGTTCGGACACGACAGCGGGGTCGATACCCAACAAAAACTACACAAGTTATGATCAAAACTAATGCATCAATCATGGAAAGAAACCATAAAATTCCAGCGCCGTAGATACTAGATTTATACATATCTACACACACACACACACACACACACACAGAGAGAGAGAGAGAGAGAGAGAGAGAGAGAGAGAGAGAATGGACCTGAAACACCGTTAAGGCCAAATTGACTTTAGTTCCAAAACACACTAGGCGAGTTAACAAGCACAAATAAAGAGTCAAAGTTGTACTCACCTCAAAATTCTAGTGCCACCTATCATCTGATTCCGACAATTATAAAGGTAAACATAAAATTCCAGCGCCACTGAACCATAACACCGCCCTATTACTCCTTCGACTGGTTTTTCAAAGGAAAAGGTAAGAAAATTGATTTGAGAAAAAATAATTCGTCTGGACTGGGGTTTGTGAGAATTTGGGATTTGGGGTGAAATCTGACGAGTGAAGCACACAATATTTCGCTTATAAAAAAGAGAGAGCGCTAAAAGATCTATCACGAAACTATTTTTTTGTTTTTTGGGTGAAAGAATTTTAGAGACGGAAAAATACCATGTGTTCGTTGCAAAAGAAATAAAAAATTTATTTTAAAAAAAACAGAGGATTGGCAGGGTCAATGTGTCTCAAAGTATAGACAGAAATTGGTGTTTTCCCATGATCAGTAATTTGGGTGACCAATTCTAAATTGACCACAAAATTTTCCTCACTATTTTCTATTTTTCATGTAGTGATTAGAAAATAAATAGTTAATTTTGAGATTAAATAATGCAATAAATAAAAAGTATTGAAATGTCAATTTTACCCATAATTAATCATTAAAAAAAAGTTATATTTGACAAAATCTCGGTCCCAACTGTCACGAAATTCTCTTTAGACTTCGACACTACTTCATGACAAAAACCAAAGGCTCATTATTAGTTATAAGTGATTGTACGACTAATAGACAAATTTTGAAACAATTATAGTTGAAATGATTGTTAGAAACTTAAATAAGTAACTAATTACTTAATCAATAATATGATCCAATAGAAATTACATATCCTTTTACATTTTTTTTCTATTCTAACTGATGGGTAAGAGAATAGATTCGCACATGCATTAGCTCCTAATACACTTGTGGATACGTGACACAAAACTTTAATATTCCCGACATTGTGATAAATTAGTATTTTTTTTATCTCATTTTATGTATCTATTCAATTTATCATTTAAGTTAGCACTATATTTTTAAAATAAAAATTAAAAGATAAAAAATAATATATAGCTGAGAGTTACTGGGGCAATATCATTACTTAAGTGAAAAGTGGAAATGAGTCAAAATAGTTATTTCCAAAATATAAAGATGAATTTCCTCAAAAAAAAATATAAAGATGAAAATAGCCATCTTTTTAGCCATTTTGGGGTGCAAAATGACATGCATACTCTTCTAGCATATTTGTTTGATATTTGGATTATTCCTCATTCTCTTTTTTTCAAGTTTTTTTTTTAAAAATCGAATTTGTATTCTTCGTTTTTAAATATACAATATGTGTGTTGAATTATAGATATTGAAAAGATGATTAATTTGATATATTATACATGCAAAATGAATTTAAAACGAAAAAGTTATGTGAATTCAAAGTTTTTTGGAGAAAAACAAAATAACTGGGGTTATAATAAGTGAGAGAATTGAATGTCGAGTCACTATGACTCGACATCGAGTTACAATACAGTGTCAAGTTACAGTAACTCAATGTCGAGTCACAGTAACTCGATGTCGAGTCACAGAGATGTGTGTCTTTGTGCAGTTAAATTGACTCAAGGGCAAATTGGGTTTTTCACACCCCAAAATGGCTACAAAAGATGTGTTTGAAAAAGATGGCTAAAAAATATCTTGGTTTGATGGGAATGCTAAAAAAAATAACCCACTGAAAGTGAAAATGTATTTTCTAGAAAAAAAAATATTTCATTTTAGAAATTGTGCATTATTTTGTTTCTTTTAAAAAAAACAATAACATATAAATGAAATATTTGGAATGGAAGAAATAACTAAAATATGGCAGTCGGTAATATTCAACCACTTTAGGCTAGTCCATAGGAACACTTATAGACTCTTGATTTAAAATTTTAAATGGTGTAGATCATTCTAATTATTTTAGGCTAATAAGGGTATATTTGTACTTTCTATATCATCAATTTATTAAATAGGCGGGTTAATACATTTAATTGCTATTTTTAATGTAAATACAATCTTACCTTTTTAGTTGGCCGATTTTTAGGGAGAAAAAATGCATCAACTCTTTTCTAGGAATTGTACTTTTATACCTGGTTTTGTTTATCATATATTTAGTTCAGTGGAATTGTATACTTAGTTCAGTAGACATGTATACTTAGTCATGTTTTATTGTATATTTAGTTCATTGGATTTGTATACTTGGTTCAGTGGAATCGTATTCTTAGTTATACTAGTAAGAAACATGTGCATCGCACGTGATACACATGACTTTACTAAAATAATTATATTATTTAATAATTTTATTGATTAATATTAAAAAATTAAAAAGTGATTAGAAAGAAAAAAATGATTAAATTTAAATATTACACAGTATTTAATATATATTTTACTTTACTTTAATTATAGATCGACGTGTATTGTTAAATAATCATTTTAAAGAACTCAGTCCCACAAATTTTTTACAATCGGTATAACAACGAAATAAGTTTTATATTAGCTTACAATCACATTCATCGGTCTTTTATTTCATTTATATGGCTAGAAAAGTATTTTCTCTTACATGATTTTCGAATTCTTTTAGCATTGAATGCATTTTACATAACCAGACAAATAATTTAGCTTATAAATCGTAAGCTAATGATTAATAAATCACATGCAAGTTATCGCATTAATAAAAATTAATTAACTAAATTTTATACCCAAATCCATCATAAATATCATCATTTTATTTGTTATTGTTATTCAAATAAAATAAAATAAAATAAAGGTTAATCAAACTCTTATACTTCATGTACTTACTTCTTTTATTCTATCTCAGTTCTTCGATTAAAGAAATGTAAAAAATATATAATATAATATATATGAGAAAAATTATATATTATTTGAATTCTAGTAACAAAGTCAAAATTTTATCATTAACACTTAAACTTAATCTTCCTCGTATTTCCAGTGTCTTAAAAATAATAAACCTTAACCTAATATATAACAATTAATCCATTATTTTCATTGAGAGTCAAATATTAATAAAACTATGAAAAAGTGATAAGTAGAAATATGAGTTTTGAAACTCTATTCAATTGCACACAAAATATCTTCACTTAATAAATAATAAAACTAAAGACAGTCTTCTAAAAAAAAAAAATAAGAACAATTTTCATGTGTCAATCATCAATAATAAGCTAATTAACTTTTATATATTAAACTAAAAATTAATAAAGTTTTTTAAATTGCATAGAGTTTTAGAAAAATGCGTTATTGTATTAGAGTTTGTACTTTGCAATTGAATTTGACTATTTTGGTTATATTAAAATTTACTTAGTTGTAAAATTTGTGAGCCGTATATTTATGAAAATTGCAATTATTCTTAATATACTAAAACTAATCTATATTTGTTTGATGGGACTGTAAATTTTATTGACCTCATTTAATATCGTTTACAAAATTATATTATTTATTATAAAATATAATTATCAATCCAATTTTTAGTGTTAAAAACCCCCTTAACTATTCACTTCCGCCTAAGAATTCATATTACTTGACACTAAACATGATACATTCACTCCAATTTATTATTTTATATAGTTTAACACAACAAATTTGATACATAAATAGTATTTTGAATATTATATTGGTACCTAAATTAACATGTAATTTAACAAATATTAATTTTTGACATAAATATCAAACTATTTCATATTAAATAAGTTTAGTTTATTTATTTATTTTTTACAATTTCATATACACACAGTGATTTTTCATTTCTTATTCTTGTTTCAACCTTTTAATAATATTTGACTTTATAAAAATTAGAATAATTTGTACCCAATTTTATAATAATTATATTTGTGCTTGAATCTTTATAAGTCCTAAAGGTGTGCTTTTAAAATGAACTGAGATTTTATCGAAAATGTCTTCACATATAAGCCATTTAATTATTCTTTAGAATTTCCAATGTTGCAGAAATCGCTAGGCGGTGGCCCAGCGCCTAAAAATAGTATTATTTTTCTCCTTTTTTTATACCATTTTTAGCGATTTTTTCCGCCTAGGCCCGATTTCTGGCCGCCTAGGCGGGAGCCTAGCCCAATTTTAGGACTGAACAATATTTTTTGGGTGATTTTAGCAAAATTCTCGATTTTCGCAACACCGAGAATTCCCATCTATGACCCACATTTAACTATTTACCTTTATTCTTTCATATCTTTATAATATGTTTCATTTGGTTTAATCTTAAACTATCTATATATGTGAGATTAAAACCCAAAATAATTTAGGTCAGTCTCAACTCATTAATCTCAAGTATAACCATTTATTTTTTAATATTTTTTATTCTTAGTTTTCGCTCTAATTTGTTGTAATTATTTAATTTACTTAAATTTTTTATGAATGTTATGTTAGTATCCGAACTAATATATAATTTGTAATATATTACTTTCTCAGTAAATGTCAAATTGTTACATATTAAATAAGTTTATTTATTTTTTCTTTTGCATAGCATATATGTTCCTTTAGACTAATCCAATTTTAGCTCATGTTTCACTCTTTCACACCATTTTATTAAAATTTTATTATTTTGGTATATGTTTTTATTATAAATATGTATCATATTGATATTTTGAACTTATAAGTTTAAGGGTGTAATTTTCAACGACATTCAAGTTTTATCATAAATGTCAATTTAATACATACAGATTTTATTTATTAAGTTTGTATTCTAAGTTTTTTTAATAAATTTATTTATAAAACTTTTAGCACTTTTTTGCACTTGTTCCTAAGATTTATAGGTATAAAATAATTGAAAGGTTGAAATCATAATAATATTGAAAAAATAATAAATTAGAAACTAGAACTTATAATGTTATATAAAAAAATTAACTAAAAGTCATATTAACACATATAGTTAAAATTTAAAAGGTAATCTTTTTGCCGCGACAAAATGAAAATTGGAAATGCCAACTTGAAAGGGGAAAACTAAAAAATGCTCTCCCCTCTCACACACACTCTCACACACTTTTTCACACACATTAGTTCTTTCTTGACCCTTGTTGGTGAATTTTGCACGGTTCTGTTTGTTTGTTCATCATTCCGAGGGATTCATTGTTTCTTTGATTTGGTTTTTCCTTTATTTTTCTTTTATTTTTCGTTCTTGTTCTTACCTTTTTCTTCTTTTCTTTTTTGTTTCTAGGGTTGTTCATGGATGACCCCGGTTCTCCTCCACCGGATAGTCATGATTCTTCTAAATCTTATGCAAATGTTGCTAGCTCTTCTTCGAACCAGCTTAATCTTTCGTTTGATCCCAAGAATATCATTCCAATTGGCACATCATATAATGATGAAGGACGAGAAAGTTACGAGTTTTTCTACTTTGGAGACAGACGACTTGAAGCGCTTGGAGACTTACCCCGATTGGAAAATTTTCATTCGCCATTCCTCATGCATCCGCACCGGCAAGGTCTCTCCTCTTTGGGAATCAAGGGCCCTTTTTCTTGGAGTTTTGCTAATCAATCTCATATTGTTATCAAGCTCAAGTTGGAAGAAGACTACAATCGCCTTTGGATGGGGACGATCTGGTTTCTCGGGGTCATCCCAATGCGTGTTCTCAAATGGACGCCAACTTTCAACCCTAAAAAGGAAGCACCCTTGACACCTGTTTGGATCAAACTTCCAGGTTTGCCTATTCAATTTTTTGATTATCATGCTTTATTTGCAATTGCTAAGGAATTGGGCAGCCCCCTTCAAGTGGATCCTCCAACAGCTCGTAAAACAAGGCTCGCATTTGCTAGAGTTTGCATCGAATTGGATCTCGAAAAAGAACGAATTGAGGAGATTATTTTGAGATTTGGGGATACTATACACACTCAGAAAATTGTTTATGAAAGAATCCCTCCCTATTGTAACTTCTGCAAGCATATTGGTCATAGTTTGGATGATTGCTATATGAACGGTAACAAAGCAAAGCCACCACCGCCTACTAGGCGTCCAACAACTCAAGGCGGTCTGGAGGATCATGGCTCGAAGGGTCAAGCTGGAGATATTGAGAAGTTAAGGGACCCAAGGGATAATTCCAAAAACTTAAATGCTGGAAACCCTAATTCGAACCCTAATGGTAATTCGAATCACGGTGGTAAAAAAGTCGTTTCTAATAATCCAGCTTGGATTATGGTTAATAAGAAAGGAGCAAAAGAAACGGGAGTTATCTCTAAGGAGCTTTTGAATCGTGGCCAAAAATCGAAACATACCTATTTTGAGGAGTCAATCAATCTTCCAATCAATTTACCATCCTTAAGAAATCACAAGAAAGAAAAATACGGAGGTTAGCCAGCTCGAATTCTGCCTCAAATTTGGAGATGAATGTGCGCAGGACATCACTCAACTTAAAGGGTCACGAGGGATCTCTCTAAGAAATCACAAAAAGACAATTCAGGTGATAAAAGTGCAACCAGGCATGATGGGGATAACCTTGATAATGGAGATATTATTCCCTGCAAAAGTAATGTTTTGTCTAAATGTCCCATTCATTCCAATCCCACACTGTCGGCCAGTGATAAGGATATCCAACAACATGGAGTTAATTTTTGTGATCAAAATGGGCTTGATAATACTTTAAATAGCACAAAGGTTGGTCTCTTGGGCCCACCACTATTGCATATGGAAATGGATGAGTTGTCACAATCATTTGAGGGTGAAGACCACACGTCTCTTACATTGGATTTACCAATACCTGGTTCTAAAGATAAGGATGCTTTTAAGCTTATTAACATGGACGACATTAAGAGGATTAATTTGGCAGTTGAGAGGTCTCCTATTCTTTTGGCACAAAAATCGGACTGGATAATTAAGGAAGGCAAATCGAATTCAAAAAATGAGGATAATAATTTTGGTCATAATATTTCCTCTTTTCAGAATAAAAATATGGACGGTTTTGTGGGAGATAATTTATTGGAAGAAGGAGAAATTATGGAAACAAATCTCCCATATAATATAATCCCCCCTGATTCGAGTTTTTCTACTGATTTGGATGGAAAAAATGGAAATAATACATTACAAGGAAGCTTGCATGATAACAGGGGCCAACCTACAGATTTCCATGCAAAAATGGGGGACAAATTTCAGCAAAATTTGGTTTTAAAATTTAATAATGTTATTGGGCCACCTAATTTGTCCTCTACCTGTGCAGCGGTCGATGGAGTGGAAGAAGGTGAGATGAAAAGTAATTTGCATGCAGACATGGCCACGTCAGCGAGAATACATGCAAAGTTGCAGGAGGAATTTGTTAGGCCATACACCTCATGTTCAACGGTCCCTATCAATTTGGGCCAAAGTGTTATTCCTTTGATTAATGAAGCCCATGAAAATGAGAATAGCATGGCCCAGCATTTTGTTGCCCAGCCGTCTCCTGCTCCTTCGCACAGCACGGGAGGTGATGATGGTTTGGATTATGACTTGGGCCAGAGGCTTTACTTAAATAAGGCCCAAGTATTTTCTAGTACTCCAGCCCAAGTCTCTAATGCCAATGGATCCAAGCCCAACTCTCATACACCTTCCCTAAGCCTCAAAGATCTCATCCAGCCCAACCAAAATTGATGATCGGCCCAATCTGGCCGACTCATCCTTCCCGCCCACCGTTGACGCCCCCATTGAACCGGATCATCTTGCATTGGGCCCTACCCCTTGTCCATTGTTCACGCATTGAGAAGGTGGGTTTAATTGGTAAAAGTGGGCCAAATTATATGGCGCTCTCCGGGACATTGACGCCACATTCGGTAATTCGTCGTGCGAAGGAAAAACGCCCACTTCTACACATTAATGGCGGTGAAGAAAGTGTTGGACAGCTGGAAAAAGTTAAAAAACCTGGGATTGACAAGTTTCCGAAATCGTCGAAAAAGAGCTCAAAGTCGGGCAAATTGGTTCATAATTTTCTCTACAAAGGAGGAGCGCAACGACTTCAGAATCGATCAGGTGTTTCTAAATCCTCGTCTCATTCTACTAGTTAATTATGTCGATTAATTTTTTAACGTGGAATGTGCGGGGTATCGCCAACGTGGGTAGTCAGCGTCATTTGCATGCGTTAATTGCTCGCTATAAATTATCTTTTGTTGCGCTATTAGAACCTATGACTTCTCCGGAGTTTAGTTTCTATTGTCGTAGATTTGGATTTGATAATGGGTTGAGTAATTGTTCTAATCATATTTGGATTATGTCTGCTGCTCATTTACATTTTGACATTCTTATTGATCATGCACAATTACTACATTGTAGGTTGACATCTGCTTTGTTGCCTCAGCCTATTTATTTGACTTTTGTGTATGCTAAATGTGATAGAGTTGCTAGATATGATTTGTGGGACACTTTGCGTGAGATTGCGATTAGTATGGAGGGGTTGCCATGGCTTGTTAGTGGTGATTTTAATATCTTCTTGCATGATCATGAGAGGGTAGGTGGTTCTTCTGATAGGTCGAATGAGATGTTAGATTTTGCTTACATGATTGCGGATTGTGAATTATTTGATGCGGGGTGTGAGGGGCCTATCTTTACTTGGGCTAGAGGTGGGCTTCAGGAGAGACTTGATAGGGCTTTGTATAATGAACATTGGGCTGATGTGTTTACTTCTTCTGTTGTTACGCATTTATCTCGTGTTCGCTCTGATCATGCCCCTTTACTCATATTCTGTCAATTTTTACCGCATGTGCCTCGTTCTTCATTTCGATTTCAGCATATGTGGATACGTCACCATACTTTTTTGCAGGTTGTCAAAGAAGCATGGAGGCATCCCACTGGCTGTTTTGGGATGAGGAGCTTGCAACACAAGTTGAACAGGGTCAAGCGCAGACTCAAGATTTGGAATTACCAGACATTTGGCAATATTTTTGATCGGGTTAGAATGGCTGATGATGCAGTTTCAGTGGCTCAGGCTGCGTACGATAGTGATCCGTCTCCGACTCATCGGGCTGAGCTACATCGTTGTGTAGCTGAGTACGAGTTACGCTTGAAAATGGAGGAGGATTTTTGGCGCCAGAAAGCTATTGCTGTTAAGTGGACAGTTGAGGGGGAGCGCAACACTAAGTTTTTCCATGGATTTGTTAAGCAGAAGAGGTGTCGCGCTAGGATCCACTCGATTGACGATGATGGGGTGACGATCACGCATGACTCTGAGATTCGAAAGTCGGCTGTTAATTTCTTTCAGTCCCTTTTGACTTCTGACTTGGAGTATCTGACTCCCCCCGTTGATGAGTTCTTTCCCCGGCTTCCCGATTTTGTCGATTTGGAGGGTCTTTGTGCTATGCCGACGACCCAGGAGGTCCGTGATGCGGTTTTTGGGATTGATCCGTCTAGTGTTTCGGGGCCTGATGGATTCTCATCGTTGTTCTTTCAGCACTGTTGGGATGTCGTCAGACCGGATGTTGAGGATGCGGTGGTGGACTTTTTCTCGGGTAATCTTATGCCATCCACGTTCACGGCTACATCTATAGTTCTCATTCCGAAGGTTCCTCATCCTCGGATGTGGACTGAGTTTCGGCCGATTAGCCTGTGCAACGTGACGAATAAGATTATCTCTAAGATTATGAATGCGCGGTTGGTCTCGATTCGCGCTTTGATTGTGTTGTGCGAATCGAGTGGTTTCACACCCGGTCGTGTCATCTCGGATAACATATTGCTCGCGCAGGAGCTTATCCATGATATCAGCTTAGCCACGGAGGTTCCTAATGTGGTGATGAAGCTGGATATGGCTAAAGCTTATGACAGGGTGCAGTGGGATTTCCTGTATCCAGCTATGATTCATATGGGCTTCCCCGTTCGGTGGATTGATATGGTTGGCAGTTGTATTGAGCACTGCGGCTTTTCTGTTCTAGTTAATGGTACCCCCTCTGGGTATTTTCCTTCGACTCGTGGACTACGACAGGGAGACCCTCTATCTCCTGCTTTGTTTGTTCTGGCGGTGGAGTATTTATCCCGGGAATTAGATTCCATTATTAGACGGCAGACCGGATATGATTTATCGACGCGACGGGGTTTTCCGGTGACTCATTTGGCCTATCTTTGATGATGTTGTTATCTTTACTAGGGCGTCGACGATGGCCTCGGCCTCACGCGTTGAGGCACTTTCTCGAGCACTATTCTCGCTTACGGCGGTGGTCGGTGTCGTAAGAAAGTAGATTCTTTCTCGCCCCACGTTGATTGGGCCGGGAGCACATGATTCATGAGTGGCTGTGCTTTGTTCGTGATGACTTGCCGCTTGACTTATTTGGGTGTCTCTTTGTTCAAGGGGCGAATGACGAAAGAGCTCTTCCTCCCAGTGATTCGAGAGGATGTTGGATAGAGTTCTTTGGTTGGTCGACGACATCTCTCCTTTGGTGGTAGGCTCGCTCTTATTCGAGTACGCTAATGGCCACCCCGTTGCATATTCTTCAGGTCATGCGGCCGCCAAAGACAGCTTCTTCATCGATTGGAGCGATCATGGCTAGATTCTTCCTGGGGTCCTACGCGGGACAGAGGAAGACTCATGGATCGATTGGGATGATATCTCGCCATCCTATTTATGAGGGTGGTTTGGGGTTGCGCCGACTTTTCGATATTGCTTGACGCCTTGATTCAAGGCTGTGGTGGAGGTTACGTGAGGGCCATTCTCTTTGGGCCCGATTCCGATCGGCAAATCTTTATTACAATGGGCTTCGGTCTCCTGTAGAGCCTCTGTGACACATAATCATAGTCATCGAGTGGAGACTGCTTGAGGCGGATCGGTATTCGAGCCCGGGAGGAGCGGATTTTCTAGTCTATTGCGCGGTAGCCGTGTCGGTTTACGGATGATACTTGGTTTGGGCATCGGCCGCTTGCGGATCATTGTTTGGATCGGCCGTTGGGTCATATGACGGTTGATTGGTTCATTCGCGATGGTATGTGGGATAGAGATAGATTGTATCGTCTTGGTCTCCGGATGTGGGCTTCCCGAGAGTCTCATTGAGGATATATCCGGGTTCCGATTCTGCTGGGTCCGAGGATATCATGCGGTGGATGTTTACCTCTCATGGTGGGTTCTCTATGTCTTCTTCTTGGGATTCTCTCCGGGGTAGGAATGCTCGTAACCTTATGTATGGTGCCATTTGGAATGATGCTCTTATTCCTACTATCTCTATTTTCCTTTGGCGCCTCCTTCGTAATCGTCTTCCTGTGGATATCAAACTTCGTGCACGTGGCACTTCCCTTGCCTCACGTTGTCTTTGCTTTTTGCTTGAATAATCCACATTCATCTCCTCAGTCGAATCTATCCCTCACCTCTTTTTGATGAATGATACTGATTCGATCCGTGTGGAATCACTTTCTTCCTTGGTTTGACACTACACTTCCACACACCACTGATATGATATTGTTCCTTTCATTTTGGAGGAATTGCACACACGGATCACACACGAGACACTTGAGTTTCTTGGTTCCCTGCTTGATTTTATGGTTTATCTGGACGGAAAGGAATAGTGTCAAGCATCGACACATTCCTTTCTTGGCTTCTCACATTATTTGGCAGGTGGAGCGGTATCTCTGGATTCTTGTTTCAGGTCGGCGTTTGAGCCCTTCGGATTGGTCGGGATGCCTTCCTACTGTGATTTTTTTGCAGGGGAATGCTCCACCACAGGTTTCACGTAGGCCTAGGTTGGTGATTTGGCGAGCCCCTCAGTCCCCTCAGATCAAGCTGAACACGGATGGTTCGTTTGATCGAGACACCTTGATTGCTGGCGGAGGGGGATTGATTCGAGATCATTCGGGCAGACTTATGTTGGCTTTTCATTGTTCTCTCCAGGCGGTGTCTAGCTTTCATGCCGAGCTTCTAGCGCAGGCCCGTCTTTTTTCTCTTCAGATTTGGATCGAGTTGGACGCAGCGGCGGTGGTCACCACGATCACTTCCGGTGGCCTTGGCTCTTGGCGAGTTCAAGACACCCCGATTCGTATTCGGAACATGCTTTGAGGACCTTGATGATTCGATTTCCCACATACATAGAGAGGGAATCGACCACCATCACTTTGCGAGTTGGGAGTCACGCTCTTTGCTTGCCGCTTGGCGATCACATTGTTGGTGAGGGCACGGCTTCTCACCACCTCCTAGCGCTCATTCGGATGGACCAGCTGGGATATCCGAGCTTCAGATTTTCATAGATCATTGGTTCTCCTTTTATTTTTAGATATCTCATTATGATAGTCTTTCTAGATATCGTAGTGATAGGGTATTTGTTTTTTGATTTTCTCCCGCCTTGACGGGCATGACATTGTATGACATTCTGATTGTTTGATATACAGGTAGGGGATCACGCCTCAATCCCCCACCCCCCGGGGTGTTATTTTGACTAAAAAAAAATTTTTTTTTTTCCGCGACAAACTTTTTTGGTTCTTATTCGCTTTTTTTTCATGTTATTGCTATTCCTTTTAATTTGTACATTTTATTTTATTGACATGGCTAATTAAAATAACATATACATGAAATTGCAATAAAAACAAAATATGAAACTCTCTTGTTTTCAATATTATTTTTTTGACCACCATCAATAAATTAATTTTTAAATTGCATATTACTAATTGATGGAGAATTTTCCGACCATAAAAGAATTATGTATTTTTATACCTTTTATTTAGCTTCAAAACCACATAAAATCTTTTTTATTTTATTTTTTCTTATCATGTATATTATAATTTGATCTTTTCCTTATAAATTATAATAGACATATTTAATTATTGGGAAAATTTAAAAGAATATAAGAGATACACAATTTTGCATCATACTAAAAGTTTAATAGTTAAATTTTCTTCTATAACTACTTGTGTATATGTTTAGAACATATGGTTGAAGATTTTGAAACCTAGTTTAAATTTGAAATTGATTTTATAAGAAATTTAAAGTATTCTTAGTGTTATGATTACAAAAATATATTTTCAGATTCTGAAAAATAAATTGACTATAATGAACATCTCTAATATAATTAAACAAACATTTTAAATAAATAATAAAACTATAGAAAAACATTCACATGATTATACATTCACATAATAAAACTATAGAAAAACATTCACATGATTATACTTTCAGATTCACAGATTGTTGTTGTGAAGAAGGGAGAGAAAGGAAAGGTGAATCACGTGATTATGGGGACGTGATCAATAATAGATCACATCCCTAATTTGTAGGAGGCGGTTACCATATTTAGTTTCTTGGATTCCTATTTTACCCTTCTAATGTATACTTTCATATGAATTGTTGTATATATTTGTTCATATCTTGGCCATTGATTTATTTTTTTGATGGTGTAGATCTGGTCCTATAGTCTTACCTAGGAGGGTGGTCTCACAGGATCCCCTCCTATATATATATATATATATATATATATATATATAATCTTATATACTAAAAGAAAAAACAAGCTGCCACATGTCTTCACTTGAGCAATTTGGTACACGTGTCAACACCTTATTCTTCTAAATCCATGTGTCACCTCCATATTTAGCCACGTGACAAACCATGCCACCACCTTATTCTTCCAATTATAAATTGATTTACTATATCAGTTTACTATCAATTTATTATCAACTTAATAATTAAATTTCCTTCCGTATATAACTATTAAAATCCAATCAAATATTTAATCAGCAAAGTTATAAATTTTGCAAAATCAATGTTATGGCAAAATCGTATATTTAATATATTTATATATGTATGTATATCCAACACGTTTTTGGGAATTTTTCTTATAATGTATTAATTAATTTAAAATATTTAATATATATATATATATATGTGTATATCAACCCTATATACTAAAAGAGAAACAAACTTGACACATGTCATCACCTCATTAATTTTGACATCTGTCAACTCCTCATTTCTCCAATTCCACATGTACGCGTACTTCATAATTATCCATGTGGCATCCCTATCTACAAATTAAAGGTGAATTAATAATATATTTTTGAATTTTTAAATTTTAAAGATTACAAATTTAAAATATAACAACAACTTTAAGAGATAAGAAGTAATCTAAACATCAAGGATTTATCTACGCTATCATTTAAAATTATTATCTTTCAAAAATATATTTGGATTATATGTACCTTTTAATTTCCAATTTATGCTAACTCCAACGTATATTTCAAATTGCTAGTATTAGATCCAGGTTTGACCCAATAACTAATTATATTTACAACAATCAAATTAAATAAGCCCAACATCGATTTAAATGAGCATATCCCAACAATTAAAATTAATATAAACTAATTTATTTAATTATCGATCTGAGGCCGGATAGTGATTATACTACATGATCCTATCAAATTATCTTTAATTTTCTCAACAAATTCGAGAAACACATCAAGGAATCTAACAACCAATAGAAATTGGGATTTGACATACATTTAAAAATATTATCTTTAAAAAATATATTTAGTTTATATGCATCTTTTAGTTTCTGATTTTTTGCTACTACATGATTTAAATCTCAACTCCACAAGATAAAATATAAATACCAAAATAAAGGAATTTCTCACAAGCTCAACTCTAAAAGATAAAATTATAATCCCAAATAGAAATGATTTTCTCACAGTCTCACGGTCAACTTTATGTGGCCATATCAAGAGTTAATTAAGAGCATGAGTCTGAAAATTCTTTGTTGCGACAAAGACGACACACTTGGAAATAGAACAAATAATGTAGTTTACAAATAAGTTTTTCAGAATCTAGAGTGAACTATTTGTATGATATTCTTCTAATTTTTGATTTTCTTTTTTAATATTTCTAATTAGTATATTGGATCTCCTATAATTATTATAAATAAATTTGTGACACTAAAATTTTATGTAACGCCCCGAATTTTATAAAGAGTGCAACTATGGATAAATTTTTGGCTAAATAAAAAGGTTTATAAATATCTCACAGTAAAAGAGAAATAATCTACTAAATTTAACTTCAAAGGAAAGGAGGTAACTTGTAGTAGAGAAAACATTTAACTATAATCCAAATGCGCAAAGGAAAATTTTAAAACAATAAACATTGTCTGAAAAATTCTCAATAATTATAAAATAAATTCAAAAGAAAATTTTGCATGACTTCGATCACATCCATCCACCACGTGCCACGTCGGACTCCTAACCTGAAAAATTTATTAATGAAAGGGGTGAGCTATCAACAACTCAGTGGGGACGCATTGTCTAAATCAAACACACAAGCATAATCATCATTGCATACACACCTATGGTTTTCATGGTTTGATCAAACAAGCCCGTAGGCTAACTGTGGGTGTACAATTAAGTACGTTCATGTTTGTACAATTAAGTACCTTCGTGATGTACAATTAAGTACCTTCGTGTCATGTCATGTTTAACGTGCCCATACATATAACAATCATAACAAGGCATTTAAAGTAGACAATAAGCAGTAAACCCCACCTTAAAAACACAGTTCGTGAACTTGAAAAATATTGAATTGCTTGAGCTCGAAAATCCTAGGCCTCAAAAATATTGTTTCCTACACATGAAAATAAATTTAACTTAATACATGGCTTTGGATAAAAAGTGATTAAATAATTGAGGTGAAAGGTATAAGAGATCAATTAAAAAATTGAACGATGAATGGGTTGAGTTGGATTTTGTGATAAGGATTCAAGTAATTGGGGGTTATAGTGGGCTTTAGAATTTTGAGGGGTATTTTGTAATTTCTGGAAAGTAAAGGCTTAACTCCAAATAGAAGAGTTAATGGATGTTTTTGTGGGTTTTGAAGTTGTAGGGATAGGTTTGTAATTTTTGACAAAAAGGGAATTAAACCCCTATCCATCCTCAATTGAATCTCAAGTTCCCAATTTCAGAAGCTGGGTCATCTTCTCCTCTTTCTCTGATCTCATCTCGTCTTCTTCTTCTTTTTTTTTCGTTTCTCTCTCTCTCTCTCTCTCTCTCTCTCTCTCTCTCTCTATCAAACCTACTCTATCTCTCTTTCTCATCTCCCTCCCCCCAAAATCAAATCTCTCGTCGGCAACCCACTGTTACACCATGGCGGCGAGTGAACAGCGACGGGCGACGGCAGCAGGCGGCGGCGAACGGGGCACGAGGTTCGTGTGTGGATTTGGCTTGGGCTGTGAATGGTGGTTTGGGTTTTCCGATGGTGATTTTGAAGAATTTCTGGCGGTCTGAGTTTGGGGTTTCGAGGTAAGTGGCGGTGGCGATGAGTTTGTGGGTTATGTAATTTCCGGCGATTATGGTTTCTAATCGGCGGGACTGATTTTGGGTGTTTGGGTCTTTCGGAGGCTTTGGATGATTATTCTCTTTGGCTAAAGAAATCTGGTGGTGCTGAGGGATAATGATACTGGATTGAGTTCTTGGTTAATTGGGGTTGTAAATTTGTAATTGAGGCCATTAGTGATAGGAAAAAAAAATAGAAAACATTTATCGAATCAATTACCTTGCTGAATGTGAGAATTGCGTGGAAATTATTGGGGAACGTGAGTTTGAGAAGCCTGATAATAAATATTATGAGGAAGAGAAGGTTGTAAAGTTGTGGGATTTCAGACTGAGAATTATCGTGAGGGATCACGAATTTTATACACATTTAAGCTTAAGAGCCATTATTGTATTAGGCCATGTATTAGGTTAAATCTATTTAGATATGCACAAATAAAATTCTTTTCTATGTGATAATATTATCAAAGGACTCCTTTTTTTGATAAAAATTCTGCAGATTTTCAAATAAAATAAAATACACATATGGGCTTTAATAAAGTGGGCTTATAAAACAGGCCTATCAATGTAATAATTATTGGGCTTACAATAATAAAAGGGAATTTCTATGTTAGACTAAAATTAAAATCCTAAAAGGCCAAAAATCACTATCCCAATTATCAAATAATTTATGGGGTGTTACAATACTACCCACTCAAACAAATTTCGTCCTCGAAATTCAGTTATGTACCTTAATTATGAGTCATAACATAAACGCGGGCCTGTCCTCCAGAGCCTTGACCATTTCTCCCCTATTCTTTGTTCAGAGTAACACATTTCCATGATGCATGCCCTGGATTCTTACACCTAAAGCAACTATCTTTACCCAACAAACAACCTCCATTGTGATTTTTCCCACACTTGGCACACAACGGTTTACTAGTCAGGTGTCTGGTCCAGATTTTACTTCGGTTCTCGCCTGTTTATTCTGATCTCCCCTCTCGTCTTGATTCCCACTCCAGTTCCGTTTCCCCAAACTCCCTGTCTGTTGTCGGTCTAACTCCTGGCTAGCGGCAATCTCTTGAGCCCGAAAAACTATTTCAGCATACGATAATACCCCATGACCTGCCACAATATGCCGTATCCCTGGGCGTAAGCCCGCTCGAAACCTCAATGCTCTCTTACGATTAGTGTCTACCAAGTGCTCCACAAAGAAACTCATCTGGTTTAATTTTCTTTCATATTCTGTAACTGACATTCCTCCTTGCTTCAAATCCCAAAACTCGCGTTCCATTTGCTCCCGATAGTGTTGGGGACAATATTTTTCTATTACTATCTCCTTAAACCCTTCCCATATTAGGGCTGCTCGTTCCTCGGCAGACCTCAATCTCCAATAACTCATCCACCATCGACCAGCATCTTGTACTAGTTGATACTGAGCAAAAAGGATTCGTTGTGCCTCAGTACACCCGATCAATTCAAATGTGCGCTCCATCGATATGAACCATTCGTCTACATATGCGGGTCCTTCTTGCCCATTAAAGGTTGGGGGTGAGAAACGGCGAAACTGCTCCACCACTTGAGCCTGGGTTAACGCGGGTACTTGGTTGAATGTATGTTCATTGTCGACATTCCCTTGGTTCCTTGTCGGTACTGGGTTTGCCTCGTTATTTTGGTTCGTGTTGTTATTAGTAGCAGTAGCAGCAGCTCGGACTCCAGTTCTACGTCTTCGAATCATTTTCCTATAGTCATATACATGGTGCTTCTTAATACTCTAGGTAGGTCATCTTATAGGTTCAAATACTGTCTGATTAGTTGTGCGAACACTAATACTATCGTGTTCATGCAATTGGTAACTTCTATAAGCCATCAGCAACACAATCCATTGACATATCGTTTCAATCATCTTTCTAACAGTTCGAGTCTAAGCAAAGGTCATCTAGGTTCATGTATTTAAAGCCCATATGGTTTTATCATGAAATTTTCTTTGATATAAAACAAAGTAAACATGAAATATATATATCGCATGATGACAATAAAACATGATTTCACATAGTCCTTGACATTAGCATAAAGCTCATAAATCATAACTTGACATGATCATTGAAAAAAAAAATGCATACCTTGGAGTCAACGTGGTACAACGGAGATGGATGTTCATAGACATTTTGGAATATAATTTTTTTTTAAACATATAATATTCCCTCAATTTTTTTTTTCAAGTCTACAGAACCGTAGACCTGCTCTGATACCACTTGTAACGCCCCGAATTTTATAAAGAGTGCAACTATGGATAAATTTTTCGCTAAATAAAAAGGTTTATAAATATCTCACAGTAAAAGAGAAATAGTCTACTAAATTTAACTTCAAAGGAAAGGAGGTAACTTGTAGTAAATAAAACATTTAACTATAATCCATATGCGCAAAGAAAAATTTTAAAACAATAAACATTGTCTGAAAAACTCTCAATAATTATAAAATAAATTCAAAGGAAAATTTTGCATGACTTCGATCACATCCATCCACCACGTGCCACGCCGGACTCCTAACCTGAAAAGTTTGTTAATGAAAGGGGTGAGCTATCAACAACTCAGTGGGGACGCATTGTCTAAATCAAATACACAAGCATAATCATCATTGCATACACACTTATGGTTTTCATGGTTTGATCAAACAAGCCCGTAGGCTAACTGTGGGTGTACAATTAAGTATGTTCATGTTTGTACAATTAAGTACCTTTGTGATGTACAATTAAGTAACTTCGTGTCATGTCATGTTTAACGTGCCCATACATATAACAATCATAACAAGGCATTTAAAGTAGACAATAAGCAGTAAACCCCACCTTAAAAACGTAGTTCGTGAACTTGAAAAATATTGAATTGCTTGAGCTCGAAAATCCTACGCCTCAAAAATATCGTTTCCTACACATGAAAATAAATTTAACTTAATACATGGTTTTGGATAAAAAGTGATTAAATAATTGAGGTGAAAGGTATAAGAGATCAATTAAAAAATTGAACGATGAATGGGTTGAGTTGGATTTTGTGATAAGGATTCAAGTAATTGGGGGTTATAGTGGGCTTTAGAATTTTGAGGGGTATTTTGTAATTTCTGGAAAGTAAAGGCTTAACTCCAAATAGAAGAGTTAATGGATGTTTTTGTGGGTTTTGAAGCTGTAGGGATAGGTTTGTAATTTTTGACAAAAAGGGAATTAAACCCCTATCCATCCTCAATTGAATCTCAAGTTCCCAATTTCAGAAGCTGGGTCATCTTCTCCTCTGTCTCTGATCTCATCTCGTCTTCTTCTTCTTTTTTTTTTTTTTCTCTCTCTCTCTCTCTCTCTCTCTATCAGACCTACTCTATCTCACTTTCTCATCTCCCTCCCCCCAAAATCAAATCTCCCGTCGGCAACCCACTGTTACACCATGGCGGCGAGTGAACAGCGGCGGGCGACGGCAGCAGGCGGCGGTGAACGGGGTGCCGGGTTCGTGTGTAGATTTGGCTTGGGCTGTGAATGGTGGTTTGGGTTTTCCGATGGTGATTTTGAAGAATTTCTGGCGGTCTGAGTTTGGGGTTTTGAGGTAAGTGGCGGTGGCGATGAGTTTGTGGGTTATGTAATTTCCGGCGATTATGGTTTCTAATCGGCGGGACTGATTTTGGGTCTTTCGGAGGCTTTGGATGATTATTCTCTTTGGCTAAAGAAATCTGGTGGTGGTGAGGGCTAATGATACTGGATTGAGTTCTTGGTTAATTGGGGTTGTAAATTTGTAATTGAGGCCATTAGTGATAGGGAAAAAAAAATAAAAAATATTTATCGAATCAATTACCTTGCTGTATGTGAGAATTGCGTGGAAATTATTGGGGAACGTGAGTTTGAGAAGCCTGATAATGAATATTGTGAGGAAGAGAAGGCTGTAAAGTTGTGGGATTTCAGACTGAGAATTATCGTGAGGGATCACGAATTTTATACACATTTAAGCTTAAGAGTTATTATTGTATTAGGCCATGTATTAGGTTAAATCTATTTAGATATGCACAAACATGTATTAGGTTAAATCTATTTAGATATGCACAAATAAAATTCTTTTCTATATGATAATATTCTCAAAGGACTCATTTTCTGATAAAAATTCTGCAAATTTTCAAATAAAATAAAATACACATATGGACTTTAATAAAGTGGGCTTATAAAACAGACCTATCAATGTAAAAATCATTTAGCTTACAATAATAAAAGTGAATTTCTATGGTAGACTAAAATTAAAATTGTAAAAGGCCAAAAATCACTATCCCAATTATCAAATAATTTATGGGGTGTTACATTTTAATTTTGGACAAATCCCGTGTAACAATGGGTGTTATTCTAGTATATACATAAAAGTGAAAACAAAAAGCGATTGGTCAACGTAACCAAATTCTGAATGGTTTCCAAGGTAGCAATTTGCAGAAACAAACAAAAGATAGGCAGGAGAAGAGAAAATTAATTGAAGTCAACGGTGACTATGATATTGGGCGCTGCGCAAGGTCTAGGCTGTAATAAAGTAGACTTTTTCCATTCTTCCTTCCCATATCAATTATCAACAACCCATGAAGATTTCTCCACCAAATTAAACTTCACTCATATCATCTCTTTTATTCGTAATTAGATAGGGAAGAGATCGAGGATCATGAGGATTGAGGACAAGCTGAAGTCAAAGTTGTCGTCTGGAGGAAATACGACGTCGTCCATCACCATTCATGCATGCGCCGAGTCTGGAGATCTCATTGGCTTTCAGAGGTTACTTCGCCACAATCCTTCTCTTCTTAATCAAAGAAGCATTCTTGTAAGATCATATATCCTTCTCTTCGGTTTTAGAGGTTCACATATTCATTTATGTATTATATGGTTATACTTTAGTTTACCATGTATGGAGAGAGTAGTTATTTACTCTTATAATTCACACCACTTGATCGAGTCTGTCGCACGGGGTTTGCGCATTATGCGTTTGCTGACGGACATGGTTGGTAAGCTATTTCATTAAACTCGAGAGTTTATCCACAAGTAGTGGCTGCGGGTTCGGTAATATATATATATATATATATATATATATATATATAAAATAATTTGTCCGTTCTTGGAAAGTAACGTGAAGAAAGGGAACTGTCATAACTTGATCTGAGATGGAAATAAAGCGAAGATAACTGGTGTATTTTTGTAGTATCCAAGGATTCAAATTCAAACTTATCTACTATCTAAATATTTGAGAGAATATATTTTCTCTCAACTTTGCAATTTTTCTCAAATTCAATCAACGATCTGGAATTATGGGAATTGTGTCAACCATTGACTAAAAATGTGTCAACATGCTTGATCTGTTAATCGTCTAATTAAAACTTTGAGGAACATATATATCAATGTCCGTCTTGCTAAGTACATATATGTTATAGTCCAAATTTTTGATATTTGAAATATCTTTCCAATTTTTAATAATTTCTTTGTTAATCTTAGTGAGTCATGGATTTCACTAAACAACCGATTCATCCTGCATTAGTTGCATTAAGTTTTGGAACGAATTTTCATTTTCTGGAATCTGGCTCTAATTTTTCTCGTTCAAAATGTTAATCCCTGACCAAATATTTAAGACTTTAGTAAACATGATTTGATAACTAGAAAAGATTTATCATGATATCCCAAATTAAAGGAAGTACTGGTGAAGATCTTTCACTGGTTTCAGTGTTATGGCTATGGGATTGAGCAATGATATGTGAGGTTTTTCGTTTCATTAATTAGTTGGTACAGCTTAGGAAAAAAGATGAATTCTGCAAAATTTTGTCTATCAATTACGAAAAAAATCCAAAAATTCATACTAAATCAGCAAGGATTTTAGAGTTGAACATCATACTTAAATATTTGACAACTGCTAAGGCACTTAGTCCAGAAAAAATACATGATTGGATCCTCTTTGCTTTTAAAATACAACTGATCGAAGTGTGTGCCAGTTCATCTTACTCTACAAAACATATTTCCCTTGCTGATTTAATTATATACGTCTTTGTGTCCACTTGTTACAATATGTTGTTGAGCACAGGTGCAATTATGTCGACCTTATTGTGATTCATCAAAGTTAGTCCTTGTTTTGCTCTGGATTACATACTTGTTGTTTTGTTGGGTGCAGATGGAACAGACTCCATTACACATCGCCTCTGGTCTGAATAGAGTTGAGATAGTGAAGTATTTGCTCGACTGGAGTGGACCAGGGAAGGTGGAGTTGGAAGCTAAGAATGTTGTATGTACAACTAACCGAAAAATAAAACTAAAAATTATTGTTTCAAAATTAGATAATCCACTCTGGCATATATATATGTTCATATTATATTTTTAATCATTGCAGTATGGTGAGACCCCATTGCACGCGGCAGCTAAGAATGGATGCAATGAAACAGTCAGGATGCTTCTTGATTGTGGCGCCTATTTGGAAGCCACAACAAATGTGCTTATTTTTTGTTGTCTAGCTATTTACGTTTATGAGAGCTTGAGCCATTTATAACTAACTGATCAATTACTAATTTGTCTGCACATTCTGGCAGAACTTGATGACACCGTTACATCTCGCTGTTGGTTATGCGCTGCGATCTGGAGACAACTCGACAGTGAAGACATTGTCAGAGTACAATGCTGATTGCTCAGCAAAAGACGATGTATTAATTAATGTTTTATATATTCAGTTGATGATATTATTTAAGATCCCTCTAATTGTTGATGTTAGCTTTTGTTGGGCATGCAGGAGGGCATGATTCCTTTCAATTATCTTCCAGCAGGCGTAGAAAATGAAGAACTGATGCGACTCCTGTACCAAAATGTCGCTGAACAGATTAACAATTTCACACAACAGATTATTAATTTCACACAACAGATTAACAATACAACAGCTTACTCATGTTCTGGATACCAAAATGTTTTGCCGCAGAGTAACTACAACAGTACTACAATGGACTACTCGTCGTGTAGCTATCAGAAAGAAGAGCCAAGGAACTATGACAACGGAATAAAAGGAAAGATGGAGGAGTTTGATTTTGAACTATCAAAGATAGTGGGACTGAATGAGCTCAAACAGCAACTTCGAAATGGGCAAAGGGAATGCTCTTGGATGAGAAGCGTCGTGCCATGGGCTTAAATCTCGGCCCAAGAAAACCACCTCATATGGCATTTCTTGGAAATCCAGGGACAGGTAAGCTGGTCTTATGGCCCATTGAATTACTTCAATTTTTTGTTAGGGATAATGAGATTTGCTGAATCTTTCGATATTTTTGTGTGCAGGTAAGACCACTGTGGCACGAATCTTAGGCAAACTACTGCATTCTGTTGGGGTGCTTTCTTCTGATAATGTAACAGAAGTACAAAGAACTGATTTGATAGGGGAATATCTTGGCCAAACTGGACCAAAGACTAGAAAAAAGGTACTCCATGGAATTTTAGGATTCTCCAATGTTTTTCTGCAATGTTTGTAGTTTATTCCATGTTATGTTCTGTGATTACTTGATGCTTGTGCAGATCGAAGAGGCCATGGGGGGGATTTTGTTTGTGGATGAAGCATACCGTTTAGCACCTGCGCAGTCGGCAGCTGATCATGTTGATTACGGTGTGGAAGCATTAGAAGAGATCATGTCCGTCTTGGAAGATGGCAACCTTGTGGTCGTTTTTGCAGGCTATACTGAACCAATGAAGCGTGTATTCTCTTCAAACGAAGGATTTTGCAGACGAGTGACTCACTTTTTCGAATTTGATGATTTTACTTGTAGAGACCTTGCTGAGATGCTGATGATAAAGATGACTAAGCAAAATGAGAAGAGTCGTTTGTACGGATTTAAGCTCCATCGTTCGTGTACTTTTGATGCCGTTCTGGCATTGATAGAGAGGAACTCCACTGAAAAACTGCGTAATAAAATGAACGGAGGTTTGGTTGATCACATGCTTAATAATGCAAGAGAGAGTTTGGATTCGAGGTTGAGTTTTGAATCTAACGGTGATGAACTGTTGACAATCACATTAAGTGATTTGGAGGCAGGACTTAAATTGTTGTCACAACGAGTGAATGTTGACTGAAACAGAGAAGAAATCGACAAATGAACAAGGAAGTAGAGAGCACAAGTTTGTTTGATTCTCGTTGCATTTGTGTTGTTTGAATTCTAAGTTGCCAAAACATCATTGTACAAGTTCAATAAATAGATTATCGCTTTTCCCTATTCTTGTGGCTGTACTTCTGATTGATAAACTTGTAAAATTTGTCATTGGACTGTGTTATTGTTGTAGACAATCTGTTGATTGTGTTTCACCAGCAAAACGTTTTTTCATGCAACTATGAAGTGTTGCAGAACTAAAAGTTGGCAAGGGAATCTCATAGTTAAAATAGGTAGTAACATGTTGTATTACATGCAGACATTGATCAAGACAAATGAAGTAAATATAGCAAATATAGCAGATTCCTGTAAATCAAAATAAAAGGTACTCATGGGATCAACATTTTACTTCAATGGTGGAAGCTCGTGTTGTCATGGTGATTTATCTAGGCTCGATCCCATATGAGTCTGTGTTCTTTTATCCCCATTGTACTCAAAACATTAAGGAAAGGTATAGACTGTTTGATTTGAAAACGAGTAAAATGAAAAAAGTATGGTTCACCACGATGGAAACTTTTAATAAAAAAATATATTTCATTTTTTAACTTGATTCTTAGTAGGGATAATTTCAAAAAAAAAAAAAAACCTAAAGTTGGACCTAATCTATATCTATTCTATATTTTTTTTTTATTTTAAAAGTGTGAATGTTTCTTGAATTTTTTGATTGGACAAAACTGTCCTTTGGACATAGTAAAATTTAAGGGCAACAAAGTAATTTGATATTTATTTAGCTTCTATTTGTACAATTATAAGACAAGTGCCTTTTTATATTCTACATTTTAAAAGTATTTATTATTTCTTCTATAACTCTAAAAGTATTTTGAATTTTTAAATAATATTAGCTTCATATTAAACTAGATTTCGAGAGCTTTCTAACCATATGTCATATGCATATATAAAGACTTCACATGAGAAAGTTTTAACCTTATAAAGTTCAACACTATGTAGAAAAGAATTTATGTTTTTCTATACTTTTGTTATTTATTTAATATTTTTGGTTAATTATTTGAGAAATGTTCATTTTTGCCAATTTATTTTTCAGAATCTAAAAATATATATTTTTAATCATAACACTAAGAATACTTTAAATTTCTTATAAAATCAATTTTGAATTTAAACTAGGTTTCAAAATCTTCAACCATATATTTTAGACATATACACAAGTCGTTTTAGAAGAAAATTTTAATTATTTAAAGTTTAGTATGATGCTAAATTATATATTTCTTATATTCGTTAATTTCCTCAACAATTAAATATGTTTTTTATAATTTATAATAAAACGATCAAATTATAATAGACATGATAAAAAGAATCAAATAAAAAATATTTTAGGTGGTTTTGATGCTAAATAAAAAGTAAAGAAAATACACAATTCCTTTATGGTCGGAAAATTCCCCCTCAATTAGTAATATGCAATTTGAAAATTAATTTTATTGATGGTGGTTAAAGAAACACTATTGAAAACAAGAGTGTTTCTTATTTTATTTGTGTTGCAATTTCATATAGATTTTATTTTAATTAGTCGTATCAGTAAAATAAAATTACAAAATAAAAGGAAAAAGACTAACAAGAAAAAAAAGCGAATAATAACTAAAACAAGTTATTCACGACAAAGTAATTGTCTTTAATCTTTAACTCTATGCGTTATTATGACTTTTAGTTAATTTTCTATATCTTACATTATAAGTCTTAGTTTCCAATTTATTATTTTTTGAATATATTATGATTTCAATCTTTCAATTATTTTATCTATCTATATCTATATCTATCTATACTTATCTTAAAAGTGTGAATATTTCTTGAAATATTTTATTGGACAAAACTGTCCTTCGGACATAGTAAAATTTAAGGGCAACTAAATAATTTGATATTTATTTAGCTTCTATTTGTTCAATTATAAGACAAGTGCCTTTTTATATTCTGCACTAAAAAGTATTTATTCTTTCTTTTATAACTTTTAAAATATTTTGAATTTTCAATAATATTAGATTCATATTAAACTAGATTTCGAGATATTTCTAATCATATGTCATATGCATATATAAGGACTTCACATGAGAAAGTTTTAACCTTATAAAGTTCAACACTATGCATAAAAGAATTTATGTTTTTCTGTACTGTTATTTATTTAATCTTTTTTGTTTAATTACTTGAGAAATGTTCATTTTAGCCAATTTATATTTTTGAATCTAAAAGTATATATTTTTATCTTAACACTAAGAATACTTTAAATTTCTTATAAAATCAATATCAAATTTATACTAAGAATATATTATGATTTTAATCTTTCAATTATTTTATATTCTAAAAATTAAAAGAACAAGTACAAAAAAGTGTTAAAAATTGTATATATAAATTTGTTAAACAAAATTAGAAGGCAAACCTAATAAAAGAAAAAATCCATATATATTAAATTGACATTTGTTATAAACCTTGAATGACGTTCAAAAATTGCACCCTTAAAAAATTAAGTTTAAAATATCAATATGAGGCATATTATAATAAAAATATGTATCAAAATAATTAAATTTTGTTAAAATGATGTGAAAGAGTGAAACATCATGAGCCAAAATTGGATCAGTACTCTAAAAGATCATATGTGATATGCAAAAGGAAAAATAAATAAACTCATTTAATATGTAACAATTTGACATTTGTTGAAAAAGTAATATATTACTTAAATTATATATTAATTCAAATAATAACATAACATTCATAAAAAAACTAAGTAAATTAAATAATTACAACAAATTAGAGTGAAAACTAAGAATAAAATATATTGAAAAATAAATGGATATACTTGGCACTAATGAGTTGAGACTAACCTAAATAGATAGTTTAGGATTAAATCAAATGAAACATATTATAATGAAAGAATAAAAGTAAATAGTTAAAAAAATGTGTGTCATAGCTGGGAATTCTAAAGAAAAATTAAATAACTTTCATATAATATGTATAATTTGACATTTTCGATAAAATCTCAGTTCATTTTAAAATCAGACTTTTAGAACTTATAAATATTCAAGCACAAAAACAATTATTATAAAATTTGTTACAAATTATTCTAATTTTTACAAAAAAACAATATTATGAAAAAATTGAAACAAGAATCATAAATGGAAAGTCACTATGTATATAAAATTATAAAAAATAAATAAATAAACTAAACTTATTTAATATGAAATAGTTTGATATCTATGTGAAAGATTAATATTTCTTAAATTACATGTTAATTTAGGTACCAAAATAATATTCAAAATACTATTTATGTATCAAATTTATTGTGTTATATTATATATAATAATAAATTGGAGTTAAATAATCATGTTTAGTGCTAAGTAATATGAATTCTTCCGGAAAAACGAGATGTAATAGTTAAAGGGTTTTTTACAACTTGATATCTAAATTTTCAGCAACTATATTTTTTTATGTGATCAAAAATTCAATAAAAAGTTTAAATAAAGATGAAGTACTATATACCATTTTTTCAATAAAGGTACAGAAAATGGATTGATAAATATATTTTACAACAAATAATATGATTTTGTAAAGGAGATTAAATGAGATCAATTTTGAATTTATAGTCTCTCCAAACAAATATAGATTAGTTTCAGTATATTAAGAATAATTTCAATCTTCATAACTATACGGTTCACAAAATTCACAACGTAAATTTTAATATAACCAAAATAGCCAAATTGAATTTCAGGTAAATTTTTTAATAGTATAACATATCTTTCTAAAACTTTACGCAATTTAAAAAACTATATTAGTTTTTAGTTTATTATATAACTTTTAAAACTAATTAAGTGTTTGCAAATAATTTTCAAATATAAAAGTTAATTAGTGTTATATTTAATTATTGACTATTGACACGTGAAAATTGTTAACTTAATTTTTATTTCATAAGTCTGTCTCTGGTTTTATTATTATTAAGTGAAGATATTTTGTGTGCAATTGAATAGAGTTTCAAAACTCGTATTTTGACTTATAACTTTTTTATAGTTTTATTTAATATCTGACTCTCGATGAAAATAATGGATTAATTTTCTTATATATTACGTTAAGGTATATTTATTTTTTAGACACTGGAAATATGAGATTACAAACTTTAAGTTTAAGTGTTAATGATAAAATATTGACTTTGTTACTAGAATTAAAATAACATATATATTAATTTCTTTACATATATATTATATCGTAATTTTTTATATTTCTTTAATAGAACTGCGATAGAATAAAAGAAGTAACCACACGAAGTATAAGAATTTAATTAAACTTTGTTTTATTTTATTTGAATTGAATAACAAAATAAATAGGTATACTCGATCCACTTTATACGTGCAAATATGTGATTTAAGTTTCGACCCATATTTACTAACAGTGGTATCAGAGTCATTAGGGCTCGTTCTCGCCTATTTGATGTGCTTGAGTTTGATAATATATGTGATTTGATTTTTTATTTAAAAATTTCAAATCTGGATTTTCCTTTTTATGTATGCAATATTGGTATAAAATTGTAGATCTCGAGAAGACGATTAATTCGATATATTATATTTGTAAAACAGATATCAAACGAGTAAGTTATGGGGATTCAAAGTTTTTGGAAGAAAAACAAAAGTTACATCGAAATCCATGCACTAAAACATGTTTAATGTTGATTTCCTTTTGTTTTTTTTATGCCGGAAATAGTTGAACAAATTCTTCTGTCATTGCCCATGGGGCGTTAGTTTTTTCGAGTTCTGCAATTCATCCCTGTATTTATGACGTTGATGCACTGTTAAAATATATATATATATATATATATATGTATATTTTTGCGCATGAGAATGCTTGCAAAATTATTATTGTGCAATATGATTCATGAAGAATTATTTTTTGCAGATATGTAGCAATGCCATTTTTTTCTTTCGCATTAGGTGCATGAAAGAAAAATTATTTTTGTGCATTAAGATGGTTGCAATAAATTAATATTTTTGTGCATTGTGATGCATGGAAAAATTATTTTTGCACATTGGTGCATGTAATTTTTTTTCGCATAAGGTGCGTGAAATTGTTTTTTATATGTTTTGCGCATTGAGGTGCAAGCAAAAATATTCTATGTGATTTTTAATTTATGAGTTGCATGCTTTATAAATTGCTTATGTGTGTGCAATTTTTTTATGTTGCAATTAATTTTGTTAATGTGATATGAATTATCTTGTGTTGGGAATGAATGGACATTGACATATGGGTGCTCATGTATGTGAATGTTTATTGTTTTATATTAATATTATTTGTGGCAGTTAATTTTTGACAATGGTGGTAATTCTGTCACGCCCCAGACGGGGACGCGACGACGATCCACAACTTAAATACAAATAAACCAAACAGTCTAGACGAATATCAACGAAAACCCAATGGAACAGTCGTCAAATAGCAAATGAAAATAAAGAACAAGTACAAGTTACAACTTACGACCACAATATCCAAATTACATCCCCGAAATCAACTAAAAATAACTACTTAAAAGTCAAAGGGTCCTACACCCTTCAGTTACAAACCGAAATGTAAAGAGAATAAAAGAGTCCAATAGCAAATAAAAGAAACAAGTCCAGCAACATCAACAACAGAAGATAGTAAGTCCAACAAGCGGAGTACGGGAGCTCAGTCCGTGGTCGGTTCAACATCTTCGACAAAGTCCTCATCTAAAGGTTAGAATACAGGAGGGGATGAGACAAAAATCTCAGTGGATGGGGTGATCGTGTGCAAGTGTGGATCAGACAACGATTCCTTCGTTCTTCCTTGTAACTCCCCGAGCAAGATGGTCCAAGCCTGTCACCTTATCGCTCCATAGGCAAAGACAAAATCCACAGTGGAGCAAGCAAGGCTCGGATTTGTCATAATCATGATTATACCTCAAGTACTATGACCCGCTTCCCTTGGACAAACTCCGTCCCTCAGTTGCGGGATTAGGACGATGGGGCCGGAGAGTGGAATAGCAGCCGAGCTTCCCGGTTCCATCCCCGACGTATCCATTCCGACTGTGAGCTCGACACACCAAGTTGACTCAGGCGGAAAGTAAAAACAAGTTCAGGTAGTCAACCAGGCAGCCGAGTATTATTGATTCAGGGAAGCAATTCAGGAAAATTTTTGAAATTTGCGAGTAGCAATTATAGCGTTGGTGGAGTTATTTGGATGAAGATAATTATCGGGAGGATAAGCAATCTTCGGTATCTTGAAAGATTAGGTGGAACATAAGTCCCGTTATAGATTCAAAATCGCAAGACGAGGAAGTCGCCTCGCGATCGGGTATTAGTCGGTCAAGACGATCCGATGAGTCAAGGGATTTTCGAGGAAATAAAATATTTTAATTAAATATCAAATTCAGAAGGTCCAGGGCTGTTTCTTTAAAAGAAAATAATTTGAGTTAGGTCCTTGATAAAAGATAATTTACAATTAGCCCCGTTTTGTAAAAACCAATACTTTTGGGGTTAAAAATTGAATAAATAAATATCCCGACCTTGAAAAATTATGAGGTCAGTTCCTAAATTCTCTAAATTGTTCACAGATTCAGGTTTTTAAAGTTTTGAGGTCGAGTTTTTATAAAATTCTCATATTGACCCCAAATTTGTTAAAATTGTCATTTCGGGCCTTAAGTTTAAAATAATCGGAACTCACAAACCGGAAGGGCTTTTAATGTGATTCCATTTGAAAAATGTCAGTAAGGTTAATGGGATATTGGGACAAAAACAATTTAAAAAAAAAATAAGTTTAGGTCCCTTAACATTTGAAAATCTCATTTCTGTCCCGTTTTGAAATAATTGCCTTTAAGGCTTTTAGGTGCCAATTGTTATGAAATTTGAATCTTGGGTCCAAAATATAATTAAGTTATAGTCAAATTAATATTTCCAGGTACATGGGCTGTATAAGTCCTGAAATTTTCATTTGGGTCCTCAAGTTTAATCTTTTACACTTTGGTCCCTCAATTTTAGTAAAATTACTTTCCAAGCTCTAAACACTTGGATTTTTGGAATACACTTAAAATATGTCATTTCCAGTCCCTTAAGAGTTAAAATTTCAAATTTTAAAATTAAGGTCTGGTACAGTTTCAAAAATTGCAAAGTAGCCCTTAAACTTCTCAAATTACAATCTAGTCCTTTTTTGAGCTTTTAAAGGTTGATTTTATTTATCTTAAAACTCTTAAAACTTTATTAAAATGTCCAAAAGTCATTTTTGAATCTGAATAAATAGCATTTTGGAGCAACACTTGAGAAATTTCCCCAAAGCCAACTCTATGAGGTCACTTAGATCAGCCCCTAAGTCAAGAAATATCAAAAATTTGGAGTTAGGAAAATGAGTGAAAAATTAAGAAGAAAAAGAAGAAGATAAGAAAATTGGAAATACTACACTTTACCTTGTGTAGTAGGTGATTTGAAACTAGTTGAAGCTTCAAATTTGGGATTTTTGGTTCACCTTCAAAATCACCTAAGGTCAGCCCCTATTTCTCAAAAATGAAAAAGGGGTGTTAAAATTTGAAGAAAATAGGAAGAAAAAGAAAGAAGGGCTCCAGTGTCCAAATCTTACATTGTAGTCCAATTTCTCTAACACTTATTCTTCAAGTCTTCTAAATAGACCACCATGCATGCATGTCTTCAAGTAGTCTTCTAAGTACCTCAAAAATAAAAAATTTCAAACTTAAATTAAGAAGAGAAGGTGATGAGTTGTAAGATGTTAAGTTGAATTGAATAATGAAATTTCTTACCTTTGAGATAGGGGGTTCGAATTTTATGGTTTTAAGTAGGAAGAATGTTTGTTTTGGTTTAGATGTTTGAAGAAAGAAGGAGTGTTTGATGATAGGAAGAAGATGTTCTTGAAGGTATGAAGGTATGCTTGAAGATGTGAAGAACTTTTGTTTGAAGATTTGAAGATATGAAGGAATGGTACTTGAAGGTTTGAAGATGTGAAGAACTTTTGTTTGAAGATTTGAAGATATGAAGAGTTGGTGTTTGAAGATTTGAAGATATGAAGAGTTGGTGTTTGAAGATTTGAAGATGTGAATGATTCTTAGAGAGAGATTAGAGAGAAGGAGGAGAATTAGTTAGGAGATTAGAATGTGTTGGATGAAATGAACAATTTTTGTTCATTTTCTTCAATGTGGCCGTCCACATTGGATGAGAGGGAGGGGATTTTTTTGTTTAATTTGTGTCTTGAAATGTGTCTCTTGCATGGAGACAAAAGGGTGGTCAAAGGTATGGGCAAGAGATGGGAAGAGAAGGAATGTTGGTAAAGTGGAAGAATGTTGGGAAAAATAGTAATAAAGAATTGATGTATAAGATAATGTGTATAATGTTTGAATTAATGGTGTAATTATACACAAGATGACTACATAAGGTGTATATGTACAAGAGTTGGGTGGTATTTCTACACCAAAAACACCATCATTGCCGTCCACCTAGGGGCAATTTGGTAATTCCATATATATTTTTTTTTGTCCCAAATTTGATGATAATAGATGAAATATATCAATTTCCAAAATAATTAGTGATTTCCTTGATCACTTATAAGTCTCATGATTACTTAATCTAAATCAAATTCTTAATTCTATAAGGTAAAAGTCTCTAAAATAAATAGTCTCTTAAAATTCTAAGGTGACTAATAAATACAAAAATAGTAATAAAGATCAATCAAGTGATCATAAATGTGAAATAGAATTAATAATGATCATGATCACAAGTAATAAATAAAATGAAATTAAATGCAAAATATATATTATTAATATTTACCCGTCAAAGTGACGCGGTAAAATAGTCGATCAAATACATAGACAACAAAAGGATCAATTACATGCTCGGAAAATCGGGGGCTTCACATCCTCCCATCCTTAAAGAATTTGGTCCCCAAATTCTCTTCAGAATAGTTCTGGATATTGATTCCTCATGTCTTCTTCCATCTCCCATGTTGCGTCTTCGTCTCGGTTGTGGTTCTGCCACACCACTTTAACCATCGGAATCTCCCTCTTACGCAACTGGCGTATCTGCTGATTAATGATTCAGATCGGCCTCTCGGTGTAGGATATATTTTCCATTAGAGGAGGAGTATCACGAGTGATGATATGTTCGGGATCTGGTTGATACTTCTTTAATCTCGATACATGGAATACATCGTGCATTCCCGCATATGGTGCTGGTAACTCGAGTCGGTAGGCTAACTTCCCGATCCTCTGTAAAATCTTGTAAGGTCCAACATATCTCGGACTCAACTTGCCTCCTTTCTTCGGATTGATCAATCCTTTCCGTGGTGAGAGTCTGAGAAATACTTTATCTCCGACTTCAAATTCCAAATCCTTTCTTCTCTTGTCCACGTAACTCTTTTGGCGGCTCCGAGTCGTGCAATCCGCTCCATGATCGCTTGACCTTCTCCATGGCCTCCGAACTAAGTCGACCTTTGGAATCGAGGCGACTTTCGTTTCTCTTACGAGTCCATTGGTCATCAATCTCCCAAAGTGTAGTGGGGATCTACATTTTCGCCCATATAATGCCTCGTAGGGTGCCATCCCAATCGTGGCCTGATAGCTGTTATTGTAGGCAAACTCGGCTAATGGTAAGTGCGAATCCCAACTTCATTGGAAATCCAATGTGCAGGCTCGCAACATATCTTCCAGGGTTTGAATCGTTCGCTCAGACTGTCCATCAGTTTGTGGATATCTTTGTCAAAAATAAACTTAGTGAGGTACCTAATTCATCGTGCAAGCACTTCCAAAATCTGGAGAAAAACCTCGGGTCTCTGTCTGATACTATGTCAACTGGTACTCCATGCAGTCGAATGATCTCTCATATATAAATTTGCGCAAGTTTCTGCAAGCTATCAGTTTCTTGATGGGTAAGAAGTGTGCGGATTTCGTGAGTCAGTTACCCAAATAGCATCATGGCCTCCTCGGGTCCTTGGTAGATCCGTCACGAAGTCCATCGTTATGTGTTCCCATTTTCACTGGGAATTCTCAATCATTGTAAAAACCGGAATGGTCGTTGGTGTTCGCTTTTACTCTTTGACAAGTTAAACATCTCGCAACGAACTCCGCTACCTCTTCATGTTTACCCACCAATAACTCCATTTTAAATCCTTATACATCTTGTTTCCTCCAAGATGTATAGTGTATTTCGAACGGTGTGCCTCTGCTAGGATTCTATTCCTAATCTGCTCGACACTCGGTACACAAACTTGATTCCGAAATCTGATAACCCCATCTTCATGCACCGAGAATTCTGATCTCTCTCCTTTAAGTATCTTCTCCTTCGATTTTTGAAGATGCACATCTCTCCTCAGTGCTTCCTTGATCTCATTCAAGAGATCGGGTTTAACTAAAATGTTAGCACATGAAATCTGGATTGGTTCTCGTCCAAATCCCAATTGCTCACTCTTCTAATGATTCCCACTCTCGAATCATAAGTCTGGCTAAGCTCGCCTTTCTGCTCAAAGCGTCAGCTACTACGTTAGCTTTCCCGGGATGGTATTGAATATCAAAGTGATAGTCCTCAATCAATCCCATCCATCTCCGTTGACTCAGATTGAGATCTTTCTGGAAGAATAGATACTTCAAGCTCTTATGATCTGTGAAAACTGTGAATGTTGCTCCGTAGAGATAGTGTCTCCATTTCTTTAACGCGAACACTATCGCTGCCAATTCCAAGTCATGCGTTGGATAATTGGCTTCATATGGCTTGAGCTTTCGTGATGCATAAGCGATGACCTTTCCTTCCCACATGAGCACTGCTCCTAGTCCTTCCTTTGATGCATCACTGTAGATGACAAAGTTTTCTGTTCCCTTTGGAAGAGCTAAGACTGGAGCTGTAGTAAGTCATTTCTTCAGCTCTTGGAAACTATCACTTGTCATTCCACTCAAACTTGACTTGCTTCTCGCTCAACCATGGCTTCCTCTTCAAGATTCGACCCATTTCAGGCCCTTATTCCCATTCTTTTCAGAGAAAAACCTTCAAAATGGAAGTGAAATATTGAAAATCGCGTGAGTGGTCCGGCTATCTTGGAGAAATCCTGGATAAATCTTCAATAATATCCAGCTAGTCCTAGGAAACTCCTGATCTCCGTTACAGACTCGGGTTGTTTCCATTCAACCACTGTTTGTACCTTCGAAGGATCTACGGCGATCCCGGTGCCGGATACTATGTGTCCCAAGAACGCGACTTCACTAAGCTAAAATTCGCACTTACTGAATTTGGCATACATCTTATGCTCCCGTAGTGTCTCGAAAACGATTTTCAGATGACGTTCATGCTCTTCTCTAGACTTAGAGTATACGAGTATGTCATCAATGAATATCACTACGAATTGATCCAAATAAGATTGAAAGACTCGATGCATCAGGTCCATAAATGCTGCTGGTGCATTCGTCGATCAAATGCATCACTACAAACTCGTAGTGTCCATATCGAGTTTGAAACGCAGTTTTGGAAATGTCTTCTTCGCGGATCTTCAGTTGGTAATATCCTTGTTGTAAATCAAACTTTGAGTACACTGTCGCTCCTTGAAGTTGATCAAACAGTTCGTCTATCCTCGGGAGGGGGTATTTGTTCTTGATGGTCACGCTATTAAGACCACGATAATCTATACACAGTCTTAATGTGCCATCTTTCTTTTTGACAAACATTACAGGTGCTCCCCACAGAGACGTACTCGGTCGGATAAATCCCACATCCATCAGCTTCTGTAATTGCGTCTTCAACTCTTGCAACTCAAGAGGAGCCATTCTATACGGTGTTCTAGCAATTGGGGCGGTTCCCGGTAATACCTCAATGGTGAACTCGACTTCCCTATCTGGAGGGACAGTGGTGAGTTCTTGTAGAAATACATCCGTGTATTCTGATACTATAGGTACTTGGTTAATTTGTATCTCAACTTTGGGTTTGTTAATTACAAACGCCAAGTACCCTTGTACCCTCTAGTCTCGGGTTTGTTAATTACTCTGGTAGTGATCGTGATCGCTTCCTCGCTTTAATTGTTTGAAATGATTGGGGCAATCTTAACTGCGTAAATTTCCACTTGGGCTTAATTTTTAACATGGCTTAATGGACTTATTATGGCGGTCCATTTGTGCATGGTGTGTGAAACCAGTTCATTCCCAATATCACGTCGTATTTCGGATATAAGTAATAAGATCAAATCGGCAGGAAAATTTATCTCATCAATCTTAACTTCGCATGCGCTATAGATAATATTTGTTATTTGACTTGCACCCATAGGAGTTGACACCACTAGACATATAGGCATATGTTCCATGCATGCATGCAGTTTGTGTACAAAATGCGGTGCAACAAATGAATGCGTTGATCCAGGGTCGAACAATATTTTAGCGTAGTGGTTAGATACTAGAAGCGTACCTTCCACCACGTCTGTTGCCTCCAGTCTCATGTCCGGCGAGTGCAAATGCTCGAGCGGGCATCCTTGCCCGATTACCCTGGCCATTGCCCGTTTCTGTGGCTGCGCCTGTTTGGTTCGATCTTTGTATTTCGGGCAATCTTTCAGCTGGTGCTGATTACTACCACAACGCAAACACTTTCCTTGTTTACGCCAATAGTCATTGGCAGTATATCCCGGTTTCTGGCAATGTGCACACACACTTGACCCGACTTTTCTTGATCGTCCCTTCCCTTTATTTGTCTTATTAATCGGTCCCTTCAAACTTAGCAGTTGTTTAGATGGGCCATTTGTCCACAATCCTCTTGAGATCGCTTTTTGATGGCCTACTCTTGAATCATCCAATACGGTTCATCCCGACTCGATGCGGAGAGCCGCTTTACCGCGGATGAGTAGGTTGTCATTTCAACAATCAACCGTTGTTTTTGAAGTTCCAGTTTCATTCCTCGAGTGAACTTGTAAAGTTTATCCTCTTTCTCATCGATTGTCCCCCAGGAGCATACTTGGACAATCGATGAAATTTGGACTCACACTTGAGCTACAAACATGTTCCCCGCCTCAACCTATGGAATTCATCCCGCGCGCCTCTTTCACAACCTCGTGGAATGTACTGTTCGTTGAACTCGGCCAAAACATTTCCCCATGTTCTCGCTACTCGGTCCTAATCCTATCTTCTCTCAACTCGCCCCCACCGAGTCTCTAGCAAATTCGATTCTAGACGAAATACGACGAGTGTGACTTTACGCTCATCTCCGAATATTGGAGAGCATTGAAGATATTCTCCGATTTCTCTATCCATTCTTCTGCCTTTAAGTCGTCTGGCTCTCCTAAGGAAATGCTCCAATGTGCGATCGTTCACCTCTCTGGCGGGTTCGGGAGCACGGTGTTGAGGCTCGCTTGTTGCCTCATGAAAATAGTATTTGTTGTAATGTAAGTCCAAGCGGCTACGATAATCTGAGGGGGTGAATAGATTATCTCCATCTTTTCGATTTCGCCCTTTTTTTCCAACCGAATGCTCAAAGATAATAACAAAGGTGCGGAATGTAAACAACACACGCGATTTAAAGAGGTTCAACCCACCTAGGGCCTAACCTCTACCACCCCAAAGATATCCTGGGATGGATTTCGAAAAGAGAAAAAGATTTTATTAATAATTACCAAAATTATTACAACAAAATCTTACACCAACACCTTGAAGAGCACCACACTCTTCTTCAACACCACCTTTGAGATTACCACAATCTCACTTGAAGATTACCACACTCTCCAACGGCACCTTGTGAAGATTACCACAATCTTCACCCTTGAAGAGCACCACACTCTTCAACACCTCAACAAGAAGATTACCACAATCTTCTTACACCTATCACCTAGATCACCCAAGTGTGTTCTTACCACAAGAACACTCACAAGGATATCTTGTGTTGAATGATTACCCAAATTCAAGATTACAACTCGATAATTGATAATACAATAGAGTGCAAGTGTAATCAAGAAAAGCCTAGACCTCAAGGATGTGAAAGTGAATAGCTAGGCAAATTACAACAAGAAATAAGACAATGTAAGAACAAGTGTATTCTTGAGTGTATCTTGTTGTGTTGTAGTTTTCTCTCTTATTGTGTTGCTTCAATTCTTCCTCTATTTATAGAAGATGTCATGTACATGATAGGCTCCTCTTGGGGACATAAATTCTGTAAAAAATTGCAAGACAATTGAAGAAAAGAGCTGTTAGAAATCAATCCCATAAATTAAGGAAAAGATGTCTGCTGCACAACGGTTACATTTTTGCTGTCGAACATTAGGGCGACCGGTCGCACAGAAATAGACTTTGAAAAAATGTATCAACATTTACATAGGGCGACCGGTCGACGTCTACCTCGATCGGTTGACCTATGCCTCAACCGGTCCCCCTCATGGGTTTGGAAGAAAGAAAACGCTCGCTTAAATTTTTGCTCCCAGTGCACGGCCGCCCAAGGGGTCGACCGGCCGACGACACCGAGTTGCCCTATAGGGCGACCGGTTGCCCTGACCATTTTTCTCGCAAACATGAAGTTTTCTGTTTTCCTCAACTTTCGTGTACGGGTTGCCCTATACTGGCGACCGGTTGACCTCAAAACAAAAGTGTTGTCCAATTTTATATCGAAAATAAACTTCAAGAAATACTCCGAAAAATAGTGAAAACATTTTAGACCGATCGGGAGTATTAGGACAACATTTAGAAACATTGTTTTGGTGTAAAAATTCATTAACAAAAATCATTAAAAGTGTTGTCCAATTTTGTCGAAGATAAAACTTGAAGAAATACTCCTAAAAATATTAAAACCATTTTAAATCATTTAGGAGTATTTGGACAACCTTTAAAACCATTGTTTTGGTGTAAAATCAAAATCATCAAAATCATGATAGAACCATTTATCAAACAATCTCCCCTTTTTGATGATTACAAACCAAAACAATTTTAACGAGGTCGATTTTGAAAACAAAACAATTTTACCTAAGTTAAAGAGAACTATCCGTTGTGAGCGACAACATTCCATGCAATAAAAACACAAGGATGGGAGTAGAGATATTCAAACACATATTACAAATGCTCCCCTATCAACATGCACAACAAGAGTTATAAAGAAGCAACTAAATCAAAAGCTAAAGGCTTAGCTTTTCAATATTGAGCTTAAGTATCAAAACTTAAAAGCTCCCCCGTCAAAAGAGACATCGTTAG
Source organism: Rehmannia glutinosa (assembly GCA_016081115.2). NCBI lineage: Eukaryota > Viridiplantae > Streptophyta > Magnoliopsida > Lamiales > Orobanchaceae > Rehmannia > Rehmannia glutinosa. The sequence goes on along the minus strand of CM071927.1, from coordinate 60,292,494 downwards.
AAACATATATAGGTCCATACTATAACTAATGGACTAAGAAACATATACAACCACAATATACCAAGAGTGGACAAAATATGATCCACAACTTATGACTTTCAATAGCCACAACATGACTTTCAATAGCCGCAACTTATAGCTTCTTTTTCGTTAAGCTTTTCTTAGCTTCTTTGAGCTAAAGAGCTTATAACCTATTTCTCCCCCTTTGGAATCATCAAAAAGAATGTTAGCACGATAAATGCATCATATATTCATATCAAAGAGCACAACTAAACCGATGTATCGAGCTATTTGAGCATTGAAGCTTATAAACCAAATAGGAGGGAAAAGTCGAATCATACGACTTGTAGAGGTTTATGAAAACTCATTTGATAAGCAAAACATGATCTCTATAAATGTATAAGACTTTTGAAATCGAGAGAATCATGTAGGTGATGAATTTTTCACTCAAACGTTTTATCGAACACTTGCGGGCCAAAAATTGAGAAAGATATATATAGCCCTTGTAAATGAAATCAAGCCAAGTTTTTCATCACCAAATGCAATTTTAACAAAAGTCAATCATCAATAATCAATAAGCTCATCACAAAAATATATGAATTGCATCAAGAAAAATACATATAAGTCACAAACTCAAGGATTCAACCCAATTGAGTTAAAGAGAGTGAAATTCTTACCATTCTATCAAGAAAGACGAGCAATGATGATGATACTCGAGCTAGATAATCCCCAAAATATATAATTCATGCATCAAAACACATTTGAAGTGAAATGTGTGTGCAAATTGCAAAGGGGACGAAAAATGAACCAAAAGAGCCAAAATGGCTAAGTCTGTGAAATAGAACAATTTTTAACCAAGAAATTGTCCAGGGCGACCGGTCCCAGTCGGCGACGGCCGATCGACGGCTTGGCGACCGGGGCGGCTTGCCCCACCACCTAGTGGTTCTTTTCTCGTTTTGAAAATCCGAAATTGATCCAAAAATCCGATTTTTCACCCCTAAGTTTTAAAACGTGCAAAATGCAAACGTAGACCTCATTCAATATACATTATGTCATAATCAAGCTCGAAATGAGGTAAAATACTCGTGATTTAACGATCAAAAAGTCCGCGAGTTATCCTTGAGACGGAATTAAACACATCTCAAGTTTTTGTTAAAAATCACAATCCCTTAAAAAATATATCGAATCTCAATATGTTTAGTTCGATTATGAAGAACCAAATTTTGAATACGAATAACTATATAATAGATACCGAACTTGTTATCCCGAAAAAAATAAGAACGTTTTAAAGCTTTGGATACAACAAGTCATAAGAGGAAGTGCTTTTCAAATATTTGAAAATTTCTTTTAATGGCACTTTAATGAGATTCGTTAGGATAGTTTTTGAAGTCGAGCATATAGGCATAAGGCATATGGAATGTCGAGTCTATAGGAATAATACAAGAAAACATACCTCGAATTTATTTGTCAACCGACATGCCTTTCTCAACCTTTGTCAATCTTTAGCCATAGAGGTTGAGATAGTTCTTCTTTCTTCAATGCCTAACTCCTTCAAGAGTTCTTTTGAAATATAACCATCTTCTTGGCATTGAATAATTTGAAGTCCAAGCAATAAATTGAGCTCCCTCATCAAGCTCATCTCGAGTTCACCTAGTATCAACTTAGAAAAATATCTTGCACAAATATTCATTAGTAGTACCAAAAATATTCTCATAAATATGCACAAGTAAACAATCTTGCCCTTTTTCTCAAACAAAGAGAATAGTATCAACCTTACCTCTTGTAAACTCATTTAGCAAAAATAGCTAAGTCTATCATACCATACATGGGGTGCTTGTTTTAAACCATACAAGGCCTTTTATAAAAATAATTTGGCCTAGAAAAATTTTAAACCCCGGATAGACTTTTACTTGAATAAAACCATTTTAGAAAATTGGATTCAACATCCATTTGGTAAAGCTTAAAACAAGAATGGGCAAGTAAAATGCAAATAGCTACTAAATGTGCTATGAGTGCAAATGTTACATCAAAATCAATTACCTTCTTCTTGAAAATACCTTTGAGCTACTAACCTCGCCTTAGTTCGACCAATGTTGCCTTGGTCATCGAGTTTGTTCCGGAATACCCTTTTTGTCTTTTTCATCATTATCATCATAGGGCATCCAATTTGTCTAAGGTGTTCATAATAGAACATTTACATCCAAATATTTTGAGGTAACAATATTTGGAGTACTTCATTTCTCATCTACACAACTTTAACAAACTCATTAACGGCATCGCTTATATAAGCAAGAGAAAAATAGCCCAAGTGTAAAAACATGCCTCAATCATCAATCACAAAATATCTTGCATAAGAGCATAGTAGAAATAGACACTATATATATAGACCATGAAGCAAGAAACACATACTATGCATTTAGAATATCATCAAGAGTCTAATAAATCATGCAAGTTCAAATAAGCTTAAGAAAGCTATAAAAGGTCTCTTTTGAAATTTGAAAATCCGATAGCATATAGTTGAGACCTCATTTAAAAGAAGTATTTGAACAAAAGTTGACAAAGCAAATATGTGCAATCAAATATCGAATAGTGCCTTTCAAAAAATCTAAAAATTCTCTTAATGGCACTTGTATGAAATATTATGAAAAATAAGCACATAGGCACATGGCAATATATATCAAGTCTATAAGAGTAAGAATAACACAAGTAAACGTACCTCGATAATTTATGCCTTTCTTGACGTAAATGGCCATTTGTGAAAATATGTAAATCCTACACAATTCTTAAAACAAATCTAGCACAAATCATAATGATAAAAGTGTAGGCTAAGAGATATCACAAGTAAGCTCATGCCATAAAAATCCATAGGAGATGATAACACACCCTAGTCTACAAAAATGCACAAGAGTTTTAAAAACATCATATAAGGTCTTCTTTTTCAAAAATATTTTTAAAAACACAAATATATTGAAGACCTTAATTAAAGAATAAATACTTGAAAACTTATTTGCAATTGAGACACAAATAAAAACATGCATAATAACAAAATAAAATGCATATTTAAATAGGGAGATACGGGTTACCAATTACGCCATTTCCATGGGTTGTGTCGTTCCCATTGTTGATGATATCTTTCCCTTGAGAAGTCACTTTGTTGATGATGACTTCTTTGATTGCTCCATTTCCAAGGTTTGTTGCCTTCCCATTGTTGAAAGTCTCTTCTTCTTTGAAGATCATCTTGTTGATGATATCTTTGCCATTTCCAAGGATTATATTCTTCCCAATTTTGATTATATCCTCTTCTTGGAAGTTGGCTTTGTTGAGAATAGTTTCTCCTTCTTTGATCAAATGGAACAGTCATTTGATGTCTTCTTGGCGGTATGGATTTTCTTCGATCATTATTTCGCCGGGTACCTAATATAACATTATTTTGTGGTACCCTCATGTGTTTGGGTCCTTTAGGATTAGTCTTGAGACTTTTAGGTCTCCAATGATAATTAGAGCTATTTCTAGCTCGACAAAAATTAGCCGTATGACCCTTTTTACCGCAATAGAAACATGTAATAATTCTAGGAGCATAATGACCAACATGCTTAGAGACTTGATTCTTTTTCATGTGATTGACACCCTTAGTCTTATGATCAAGTTCTAGTTTCGAACAATCAACAATTTTGGTTATTTTATCGGTACTCAAGTTGGATTTAGATAAATCCTTTTTCATGCAATCAAAATTCTCAACAAGAGTACTATTTTCTTTTTCAAGGTTTCTAACCTTGTCAAGAGTGGTGGTGTGAGCACATGAAAGTGATTCATAGGAAGTAAATAAACTATCCTTATCATTTTTCAAGATATTGAATTCCTTTTTCAAATTTTTGTATCTAACAAGTAAGCTTTGGAATTCATTTTGAAGTTCATCATAATCATTTTGTAAATCACTATAATCATTTTGAATGACAATATCATAGGAAGTAGAGGGTTTAAGACATACCTCATTTTCTTCATTTATGCCCATAAAACAATATTCAACTTCTTCATAGTTGGAAGTTGTAGAAGGCTTGTTCCTTAGATTTGAGCTTGTATGACCTTGAGAAGTAGATGCTTTTGTTTGACTCCTTTTATTTGCAAATACTCCATAGATGGCTTCTAATTTTTGCCATACTTCATGTGCCGACTTTATTCCTACAATATGTTCATATTCCAAATTAGTAAATGAACAATACAAAATATTGAGAGCTTTACCGTTTAAGGAGATGATTTTCTTCTCTTCATCATTGAGCTTTTTGAAGCCTTTTGAGGTGTGTGGTGTATCTTTCGTCGGAATGGATTCTCCGTTTATGACGGTGTTCCAAATATCAAACCCGCAACCTTGTAAATAGCATTCCATTCTTTCTTTCCAAAATATAAAATTTTTGGAATCAAACCGAGGTGGCTTGGTGGTGGAGGTGCCGGAAAGTTGAGCTTCGTTCGTAGCCGACGATCGTTTCTCTTCACTCGCGATGTGAAACGAGCTTGCCAAAGAGTTTGGATTTGATACCACTTGTAAGTCCAAGCGGCTACGATAATCTGTAGAGGGGGTGAATAGATTATCTCCATCTTTTCGATTTCGCCTCTTTTTCCAACCGAATGCTCAAAGATAATAACAAAGGTGCGGAATGTAAACAACACACGCCGATTTAAAGAGGTTCAACCCACCTAGGGCCTAATCCTCTACCACCCCAAAGATATCCGGGATGGATTTGAAAAGAGAAAAAGATTTTATTAATAATTACCAAAATTATTACAACAAAATCTTACACCAACACCTTGAAGAGCACCACACTCTTCTTCAACACCACCTTTGAGATTACCACAATCTCACTTGAAAATTACCACAATCTCCAAACGGCACCTTGTGAAGATTACCACAATCTTCACCCTTGAAGAGCACCACACTTGTCAACACCTCAACAAGAAGATTACCACAATCTTCTTACACCTATCACCTAGATCACCCAAGTGTGTTCTTACCACAAGAACACTCACAAGGATATCTTGTGTTGAATGATTACCCAAATTCAAGATTACAACTCGATAATTGATAATACAATAGAGTGCAAGTGTAATCAAGAAAAGCCTAGACCTCAAGGATGTGAAAGTGAATAGCTAGGCAAATTACAACAAGAAATAAGACAATGTAAGAACAAGTGTATTCTTGAGTGTATCTTGTTGTGTTGTAGTTTTCTCTCTTATTGTGTTGCTTCAATTCTTCCTCTATTTATAGAAGATGTCTTGTACATGATAGGCTCCTCTTGGGGACATAAATTCTGTAAAAAATTGCAAGACAATTGAAGAAAAGAGCTGTTAGAAATCAATCCCACAAATTAAGGAAAAGATGTCTCACGCACAATGGTTACATTTTTTTCATCAAACATTAGGGCGACGCACGAAAATAGACTTTGAAAAAACGTATCAACATTTACACAGGCTTGCACGGCCGACGTCTACCTCGACCGGTCGACCTATGCCTCAACCGGTCCCCCTCATGGGTTTGGAAGAAAGAAAACATTCTGTTTCAATTTTTGCTCCAGTGCACCGGCCGCCCAAGGGGTCGATCGCCGATGGCACGATGGCCGATTGCCCTATAGGGCGACCGGTTTGCCACGACCATTTTCTCGCAAACATGAAGTTTTCTTTTTCCTCAACTTTCAGTGTACGGGTTGCCCTATACGGCGACAGGTTGACCTCAAAACAAAAGTGTTGTCCAATTTTATATCGAAAATAAACTTCAAGAAATACTCCGAAAAATAGTGAAAACATTTTAGACCGATCGGGAGTATTAGGACAACATTTAGAAACATTGTTTTGGTGTAAAAATTCATTAACAGAAAATCATTAAAAGTGTTGTCCAATTTTGTCGAAGATAAAACTTGAAGAAATACTCCGAAAAATATTAAAACCATTTTAAATCATTTAGGAGTATTTGGACAACCTTTAAAACCATTGTTTTGGTGTAAAATCAAAATCATCAAAATCATGATAGAACCATTTATCAAACAGTAGCACCTGTGCAGTCAAGTTGTCTCCTGCAGCAGGTGGAGGAGGCGGTGGTAATTCAGGGGAGGGTACCCTGTCCCTGGGTACGTCGTCATTCCCTTGGGGAACTCGGCGAGGTGTCCACGATGTTCAGCCATTCTGTATCTTGAAGTGTTAGTTGCAATCCACGAGTAAATGAATATAATAATTATTCGCATAAAGCAAGTTATATCGTAGGGAAAGTAACAACAAAACACAAGACACCGAATAATAGCAAAGGCATATCCATTAATGTAAAACTTGAATACACCCATGAAGTACAACAATAGTAATACCGAGTCAAAGATACATCTGAATCAAAATACAAGTGAATCAAATACAACAGAAAGCAAGGTACAACATGGTGGAATAAGTGTCTACAACAACGAAAGCACAAACTGACAATCAAGCTAACTACTCAGTGAGGTCGCCATCATCGTCACTAGCAGCTACGTCCATAATCGGGGCCTAGTCAGGCTGAGGTGGCGCCTCGACCTCAGGCCAATTGACGAAATCCAGCCACTGCTCGAACCCCTGTGCATCATCAAGCGGAGCAGCCTCAAGTGCCTCAGGCTCTCCAACCTCGACTGGATCCTCCTTGGGGTCCTCCTCAGCGTCGGGTACGGGCTCCACCTCGGGTGGTGACAATGGCTGTGCATTAGCTGCTAAAGCAGCTTCCAGAGCAGCGTCTCTCTGAGCTAGGGCCTGTGTAAGGTCCTCTATCACGGTCATCTGCTTGATGAGGGTCTCCTCCATGCGCTCAATGGTGTCTCGAGACATGTGGGCGTCCATCTCCCACTTCTGGCGGCCGTCACTCGCTCTCTTCATTTTCTCTCGCACATTATCCAGGCGCTCCTGGATAATCTGTATCTGATCCTCCCGCACCCGTATGGTGTTGTCGCGGTCCTTAATGATGATGGTCAACTCGTTCTTTTCATCTTGGCTCCTTGCCAAGCGTGTCGTCAAGTCCCTCACATACGCCTGGCGCTCCTCGGACAGCTCTGAGGTCGCTCGAATACTCTCCCGGTGCCAGTGAGTCATAAGTGCCCGGAAGTACTCCCGCTAAGCACGGGCCTGAAAAACGTCCCACCAAGTAGGTGACGCCGGCTCCATCCTGATCAAACAAAACTAAGGCGGATCAGTCAAAGGCAAAAGAAAGATAAGGAGGGAATAAGGAAAGAATGAACAAAGAAAGTCAGTCAAGAATCAACTAAGTCAAGACAAGTATGACTATGGAATCTCCAAACATGCGTTCTAACTTAGTTTAAACATCAATAAGACGGTTCTATGCCAATTTGAAATTGATTTCACACTTAATTAGTCAAGTCGCGGTACTACCCAAAACACAGACCGAGGGTCCTATCCTGGGTCAGCTCAGTGTAAGTTCCATCTTACTAGCCGAGCTCTGATACCACTCTAACTGTCACGCCCCAGACGGGGACGTGACGACGATCCACAACTTAAATACAAATAAACCAAACAAATCTGCAGACGAATATCGACGAAAACCCAATGGAACAGTTAAATAGCAAAATGAAATAAAGAACAAGTACAAGTTACAACTTACACCACAATATCCAAATTACATCCCCGAAATCAACTAAAGATAACAACTTAAAAGTCAAAGGGTCCTACGCCCTTCTGATTTAAAACCGAAATGTAAAGAGAATAAAAGAGTCCAATAGCAAATAAAAGAAACAAGTCCAAAGAACATCAACAATGTAAGATAGTAAGTCCAACAAGCGGAGTACGGGAGCTCACCCGTGGTCGGTTCAACATCTTCGACAAAGTCCTCATCTAAAGGTTAGAATACGAGAGGGGATGGACAAAAATCTGGGGGGTGATCGTGTGCAAGTGTGGCGATATATAGTTAATGCGAAAAACAATTGTATTGTAAAACGAGTGAGATATGATGCATGAATTCTCACACATCCACAAGCGTCGTGATAAATATATTTAGGTAATATATTTATATAGTTTAAGAAAACAGTTCGTGGTCACACAAGTACTATGTGATTCAGGCAAGACAGGTAGGATTGCGTACGGAATGTAATGCCAATCCTATGCAAGACAAATAATGATTGCGTACGGAATTGTATCGCCAACCAATGCAATACAAGTAGCGGTTGCGTACGGATTTGTAGTGCCAACCAAACGGGTCCGATTAACTCCGAATCGTGTGGATCGACAAATGATTCCTTCGTTCTTCCTTGTAACTCCCCGAGCAAGATGATCCAAGACCTATCACCTTATCGCTCCATAGGCAAAGACAAAATCCACAGTGGAACTATCAAGGCTCAGATTTGTCATAATCATGATTATACCTCAAGTACTATGACCCGCTTCCCTTGGACAAACTCCGTCCCTCAGTTTCGAGATTAGGACAATGCGGCCGGAGAGTGGAATAGCAGCCGAGCTGCCCGGTTCCATCCCCGACATATCCATTCCGACTGTGAGCTCGACACACCAAGTTGACTTAGGCAGGAAAGTAAAAACAAGTTCAGGTAGTCGAGTATTATTGATTTAGGGAAGCAATTCAGGAAAATTTTCGAAAATTGCGAGTAGCAATTATAGCGTTGGTGGAGTTATTTGGATGAAGATAATTATAGGGAGGATAAGCAATCTTCGGTATCTTGAAAGATTAGGTGGAACATAAGTCCCGTTATAGATTCAAAATCGCAAGATGAGAAAGTCGCCCCGTGATCGGGTATTAGTCGGTCAAGACGATCCGATGAGTCAAGGGATTTTCGAGGAAATTAAATATTTTAATTAAATATCAAAGTCAGAAGGTCCAGGGCTGTTTCTTTAAAATAAAATAATTTGAGTTAGGTCATTGATAAAAGATGATTTACAATTAGCCCCGTTTTGTAAAACCAATACTTTTGGGGTTAAAAATTGAATAAATAAATATCCCGACCTTGAAAAATTATGATGTCAGTTCCTAAATTCTCTAAATTGTTCAGAGATTCAGGTTTTTAAAGTCTTGAGGTCGAGTTTTTATAAAATTCTCATATTGGCCCCAAATTTGTTAAAATTGTCATTTCGGGCCTTAAGTTTAAAATAATCGGAACTCACAAACCGGAAGGGATTTTAATGTGATTCCAGTTGGAAAAAGTCACTGAGGTTAATGGGATATTGGGGAAAAAAACAGTTTTAAAAAGAAATAAGTTTAGGTCCCTTAACCTTTGAAAATCTCATTTTTGTCCCGTTTTGAAATAATTGCCTTTAAGGCTTTTAGGGTCCAAAATTTGAGTTTAGGTCCCTTAACTTTATGAAATTTGAATCTTGGGTCCAAAATATAATTAAGTTATAGTCAAATTAGTATTTCCAGGTGCATGGGCTGTATAAGTCCTGAAATTTTCATTTGGGTCCTCAAGTTTAATCTTTTACACTTTGGTCCCTCAATTTTAGTAAAATTACTTTCCAAGCTCTAAACACTTGGATTTTTGGAATACACTTAAAATATGTCATTTTCAGTCCCTTAAGAGTTAAAATTTCAAATTTTAAAATTAAGGTCTGGTACAGTTTCAAAAATTGCAAAGTAGCCCTTAAACTTCTCAAATTACAATCTAGTCCTTGGGCTTTTAAAGGTTGATTTTATTTATCTTAAAACTCTTAAAAATTTATTAAAATATCCAAAAGTCATTTTTGAACCTGAGTACAGTCCCAAAATTCGAAATTTGCAGAGGGGTCCCTTAAATTTTATTTTCTTGCAATTTAGTCCACCAACTTTCCATTTTTGCATTTTAAGTCCAAAAATTGAAATTTAATCAATTATGCTCGACTTGTCCAGGTTATAAGTCATACAAAACATGGATTTCAAGGATCATACACATGCATGTTCATTTCATACAAGAATTCATCAATTAGAACATTAAATTGTACATGCATGCACCTAAATTTCAATAAATAGCATTTTGGAGCAACACTTGAGAAATTTCATAACTTGATACATAAAATTGACATGCAATACATAAAATATATATATCTCAAGTGCTCATGATCAAAACACTACATGCATTTAACAAAACACCTAGAAGTTGGAAAGATTTTTCCACCCACCTTAAATTTGGAGAGTTGTGAAATAAAAAAGGATAATTTCACAACCTTGTATGAGGTCACTTAGGTCATCCCCTAAGTTAAGAAATATCAAAAATTTGGAGTTAGGAAAATGAGTGAAAAATTAAGAAGAAAAAGAAGAAGATAAGAAAATTGAAAATACTACATTTTACCTTGTGTAGTAGGTGATTTGAAACTAGTTGAAGCTTCAAATTTGTGATTTTTGGTTCACCTTCAAAATCACCTAAGGTTAGCCCCTATTTCTCAAAAATAAAAAAGGGGTGTTAAAATTTGAAGAAAATTGGAAGAAAAAGAAAGAAGGGCTCTAGTGTCCAAATCTTACCTTGTAGTCCAATTTCTCTAACACTTATTCTTCAAGTCTTCTAAATAGACCACCATGCATGCATGTCTTCAAGTAGTCTTCTAAGTACCTCAAAATCAAAAATTTCAAACTTAAATTAAGAAGATAAGGTGATGAGTAGTAAGATGTTAAGTTGAATTGAGGAATGAAATTTCTTACCTTTGAGATAGGGGGGTTCGAATTTTATGGTTTTAAGTAGGAAGAATGTTTGTTTTGGTTTAGATGTTTGAAGAAAGAAGGAGCGTTTGATGATAGGAAGAAGATGTTCTTGAAGGTATGAAGGTATGTTTGAAGATGTGAAAGTCTTGTGTTTGAAGATATGAAGATGTGAAGGAATGGTACTTGAAGGTTTGAAGATATGAAGAACTTTTGTTTGAAGATTTGAAGATATGAAGAGTTGGTGTTTAAAGATTTGAAGATATGAAGAGTTGGTGTTTGAAGATTTGAAGATGTGAATGATTCTTAGAGAGAGATTAGAGAGAAGGAGGAGAATTAGTTAGGAGATTAGAATGTGTTGGATGAAATGAACAATTTTTGTTCATTTTCTTCAATGTGGCCGTCCACATTGGATGAGAGGGAGGGGATTTTTTTGTTTAATTTGTGTCTTGAAATGTGTCTCTTGCATGGAGACAAAAGGGTGGTCAAAGGTATGGGCAAGGGATGGGAAGAGAAGGAATGTTGGTAAAGTGGAAGAATGTTGGGAAAAATAGTAATAAAGAATTGATGTATAAGATAATGTGTATAATGTTTGAATTAATGGTGTAATTATACACAAGATGACTACATAAGGTGTATATGTACAAGAGTTGGGTGGTATTTCTACACCAAAAACACCATCATTGCCGTCCACCTAGGGGCAATTTGGTAATTCCATATATTTTTTGTCCCAAATTTGATGATTATAGATGAAATATATCAATCTCCAAAATAATTAGTGATTTCCTTGATCACTTATAAGTCTCATGATTACTTAATCTAAATCAAATTCTTAATTCTATAAGGTAAAAGTCTCTAAAATAAATAGTCTCTTAAAATTCTAATGTGACTAATAAATACAAAAATAGTAATAATGATCAATCAAGTGATCATAAATGTGAAATAGAATTAATAATGATCATGATCACAAGTAATAAATAAAATGAAATTAAATGCAAAATATATATTATTAATATTTACCCGTCAACGTGACGCGGTAAAATAGTCGATCAAATACATAGACGACAAAATGATCAATTACATGTTCGGAAAATCGGGGGCTTCACAAATTCGGTATTCTCATTTATGTTTTTTTCTTTTTTTTCTAGATTGATGTGGTAGGCCTTGAAAATATGTATTTTTTTAATTTTTTTTTTCGAGGCATATATTTATTGAGCTGATTTGTGGAGGCTATATAACATCAATTTTACGAGGATGTTTTTTGTTTTACCACCATAGGTCTAAATTATCTCCACATGATGCACCATATGTCAATGTCGCCCATGGGGGCTATATTTTTTTGCGTAATTACTTATATCGCATGGTTGCATGCATGGTTTATTTATGGACATTGATAATTTTATTCATAGATCAGCAATTTTTATTGTGATCTTCAATTCGGTGGGAGATGATTACTAACCTTGGTGGCAAATTTTTGATCTCACTGAATTGAAGAAAATAATAAATATTACTTGGATCCAGAATAAATTTTTTAGACCAGTACCTAATTGTTTGCGCAATTTATTGAAATGTGTTTAGACTAAACTCACCAACTTTAGTTTAGCCAATTTAGCATGAAAATAGACAAAGTATCCAGTATTGTCGCGACTTAGACACGAATAATATTTTTGTGGATTAACAAAAATATTTGTGCTTTATTTATTTAAGCCGCAAATGTAAGAACTTAATTGCCCGAAATAATCGCAGTTGAGATGCTGATGATATACTTATGGATCAAGAATTAATTTTGCACTTTAATTTGTTTAAGCTGCAAATTTAATAAAAGAGTTTAAGCTCTATTTTTGGAATATGAGCTTACTCCCAAGTAAATACTCTAGTTATCCAAATTCGCTATTTGAGTTGAATTAAGGATATTAGTAACTTGTGTTATTATTAATGAAAATCGCCTATCTAGAGGTTGATTATAAAAAGTTGAGAAATACACAAGTGAGTGCACTTGTCGCTTGTGCTGACCGACATAAACCAACTCGGGTGAATGTTGGAACAAGCATAATGTAGCTTGACGAGAGCAAAAGCTAAAACTAGAACTATATATTGATCCATAAAGTGACAAGAAGTCGTGTCACCGTATTAAATGAGGCAATTAAGTATCAACAAATATTAAGTGCACTTATGAGATTGGTAACTTCGCTCGTAAGATGAATGAAGTTTGACTATTTAATTGCTCTCTTATTTTTTTCGCTAATATTTCCAAATCTCTCCATGGGTGGATTATAGATATTGGTTGACTTAGCATGTGGCCTTGAGATTGAACAAATGTGTATGACTATTATGGGGGTGTGTAGCTATAGAGGGCACAAGGGGAGGCTAAAAAGAGTCACCTCAAGCTCAGCAGTTGGTGTGAGCAACTTGATGTGTCGATGTGGTCTTACTCGAATAAATGCACTTGTAAGATATTTGTTGAGTAAGAAGACTTGTCTATCTTTTCTTTGTGATGCTTGGCTTTAGATAATACTCTTTTAGGTCTTCTATTGATATCGTGGCACGTGAGGTTAAGAGGACGACTGTATTAGCTCGAGGAGGATTTATTGTCTAACTCGCTAAGGTCAATTTCCCTATGTATAAATATTCAGCAGGATAAGCTTGCTGGAAGAATGAAGTCTGATTACTTTTCTTTTAAAGCTAAGTCCACTAAATTGAGTGCAAACTTATGTGTGTTAGGCACAAATTAATACATTATATTTTTCTTTATTGATATCTACGCTATAAATTAGTGCATCCTCACTCTTATCAGTTAGAAGCGCCAATTTGCTTTGAGGATTCTTAATAGATGGAGATGTGCTAATAGGGAGCAAGAAATGGCGTGTCTAATTAGTTTGGACACACGATTGAAGAAAATAAAGTTACAAGTTGAATGATGGTTCTAAATACTTTGCACTATATGCGCTTGCGAAGAAGGGACAATCACTTCAAAATGGTTAGATTTAGGATGACGCAAATTGATTTGTATATCTTATTGTTGCCTACATCATAAAATATATGTCTCCTTCAATGATTCTTCAACCTTGTATGAGCATTAATTTGGTAACAAGCCCAAATTAACCTTGTGGCATTAATTTGGTAACAAGCCCAAATTAGTTATGTAAGTTCGAGAATATGTATTCTCAAGTGGAGAATCAAGTCGCACGTTTAGGTTTCCCCTCAAAAAGGATTTCTGAGCACATGTGAGGTCAAAAAGAAATCTTGAAACTATGCGAGTTGCAAGATCCTTAGGAGGCACTCGTTTCTCTAGCGAAGATGTTGTATTTTATATTCATCTAGTAATCGTTGGGATAGTGGGAGCGCACTAAGTCAAGTGGGAGCTAGTGTCTCACACGGAAAAGATTCTCAAATTCTACGAGTAAAATGGAGTGAATATGAAATATTCCCCATCATCTATATGATATTGAGTAGGTATCCTTCACAACTACTTTTGTGAATGTTGATGAGTCGATAGAACATATGACTTCACTTGATGCCCTAAGTGGATAGTGTTGGGAAGGAAAAGATGAGTCGAATGACTAAGAATAAAGTCTAAGAGCTTGTTAATCTTCCGTTTAGATGCAAGACCATTTGAAACATGTGATTTCGGAAGGTCAAGTGCAATATAGATGAGTTGATTAACATGTGTGTAGCTCGACTAAGGACAAAATATCTACGCTTGTAGAAGAGCATAAATATTTTGAGATGTTCTCCTAAGTGGTGAGCCGCCTCAATACGCCCGATATGTTATCTATTATTGCCACTTTCATCTAGGTTTGTCCTGGATGATTGATGTTGACATAGTTCGAGTGAAAGTTGAATAAGAAAATCTATGTGGATCACCCGATGAATTCAAGAATTGGAGTAAGAGCGCATTGATTGCTGATCAAGAAGTTCTAGCTGTGAATTGAGTCATCATTGATTTTATCGAGCTATCATTTTGATAGGCCTACGATGGTCAATTAATTCACTGAACATATGTAAGAGTTGTATCTCATTGTATATGGCAGAAATGTGATAACTGGAAAGAACATAGAGTTATCGCCATTCAGTGTTGGCTGTTTTTACACTCCTTGGTCAAAGATCATATTCTTAGTCAAGAAATTATATCTTCAGAAGAAGAAAAGAAATGCTACCTAATTTATGTAAGCACTCTCGAATGTTTGATGTGCGCTATGTGCGTACTCAGTAAGTCCTGTATTTAGCAGTGTGATTGGTGAGTGGATATCGAAGTGATGCCGATACGTGGATACTTAGATATCTTAACAGATTGGTCTATGATTTGCTAGAGGCAAATTTGGCATCTTGAAATGATGCGCATTGCACGCATATCCATGATGTATATTGTTGTCTTTGTGATAGTAAAACCACTTTGGTGTATGGTTTGGGCGCCAAACATGGATGGTAGACCAAGCATATTTACTCGAGACTTTTCTTCATTTAAGAGTTTTTGCGCATAGTTAATATTATTTCCAGGCATACTTCTACGAGCGGTGTGGGCGCTCATCCCTTTTATGAGCCTTTGTTTGGAGATATGCTCCAAAGGCATGTGAGTCATTAGGGATTAAGTAGAATTAATCACATGACCTATGAGAACATATTGTGATTAAAGAGATATGTTGAATTCTCATTATGTATTTGGTACTCGAATTTGTGAGTTGTCACCAGGCTTTGATTGACCCTCTCACACGGGCAATCGCCCTAGCGCCGAGAGAGCGAAAGGGATGAGACTTAAAAGATTGTGTCACATAAGGAGGTTTGCAAATGATCGCCTTCGTGCTTTAGAGCGGTGAGGAAGGTTAATAAGTATAATTAACAATCGCCTTAACTAGAACTTAAGATGAGATTAAGATGAATCCTATTTGTAGCCGATGTGCGAACTATTGTATGAGTATGACTCCAAACTTCATAAAAGCTAAGATTTTTATGATGTCTAGAGCGTGAATGCCTAAATTGAGTGGAAGCTCCATCATAGCATATATTCATAGACTTTGAGAGTGAAAGTGACGACCGTGTGAGCCCATATTATTTTCTCGCACTTAGGGACTTTGAACCATGTCATGAGGTCTTGAATAGCGATCCAATGGCTAAGATTTTTATGATGTCTAGGAAAGCGTGACATGCCTAAATTGGTGGGAAGCTCCATCATAGCATATATTCAATATATTTGACTAGTCATGAATGTAGAAACTTTTGAGGCGACCGCATGCTCTATTTATTTCATTGGGATCTTGAGATGACCGAATGGGTCCACTTGGTTTGGGGTACATCACGTGTTATTGAGCCCATATGTTATTTTTGATGACTTAATATAACTCTCCTCGCCTATACTTTCTCGCTTGGTCGCACACCTTATTCCTTGGGGACTTTGAAAATGATGTCATGAGGTGTAATATTGGATGATTACATCTATCTTTTATTCATGTATCCAATGGCTTATATGTGATCTTGGGATTACATCTAATGAAAAGATATTATAATAGGAAATATATCGTTTTATATTCTCTCCTAATTATTAGTAGTAGACATTAGACGCATCTTGGGATTAATCTAATTGGCATGTTTTATTCTTCCCTTATTATTAGGGGCATTAGACGAAAATCTCTCAAGGGTTTAAGGTGTGCACAACCAAGTAAATAACTCTAGTAGTTATTTACATCAACGAGAAAGACGGTTCGTGATCTTACTCGTGGTTCAACCAATGCACGGGGTATGTTCGTGGTTCGTGGTTCAATCAAAGAAGGCTTGAAGACGGGTTTAATCCAAGATCAAATAGAGGCTTGTAGATAGGCTCAATCCTGGCTATGTAGATCGACAGTTCCACTGCAAATAGGTATACTCGATCCACTCCATACGTGCAAATATATGATTTAAGTTTCGACCCATATTTACTAACACTACCAAATTAGACGCAAGCTTCCACCATACTCAAAAGAAAATCCACAAAAATCGATCCATTTATGTCTGTCATTCAACCGGAGAAGATGTTGGTCATTCCGCCTACTGTTGTCAATGGCGCGCTAGTTATTGGCAGCCTAAAAAAGAGGTGAGTTGAAGTTCTATTAGGGTTTCAAAGTGGAAAAAAGCAAGTTTTTAACACCATTTTTTTTGGATGCCTGATCTTCACATGAAATTTTCTATTTCCTAGTAGTGTACAAGAATGTCATTGTAAAATGACTTTGGGTAGTTATTTTTGTTGGGGTTTTTAGTTTGTGAGTTTTTTGACTTTTAGTTAAAAGAGCGGATTTTTAGATGTTTTATAATCTATACGGCACAGTCATGTTAAAATAAATAGGGTTTCTATTTGACACAACTAAAACATGTTGATACACATGGTATTGATGTTTTCGTACATTGGAGGACCTGTTATATAGTTTATGAAAAATCTGAGGGTATTAATTGTTACTTCTTCAGAAATAGAAGGGAGTTTTTGTAATAAATAATTTTCGGTGTTGCAAATTATGCCTAATTTTGTTTTTGGTAGTTTATAGTTGCTCAAGTCAGTTTTTTTGGTAATAAAACCTGAGTTTTGTAATGAACATATCAAAAATTTGCTATGGTGGTAATGCTTTCTAAGACGTGTTGAAGTTTGTATACATAAAACGTTTTTGCTAAGTATAAGAGGGGGTAATTGTAGTATTGGGTGCAATTAGGTTGCATCCATATTTGAGATAATAGGGAGTCCTATTAGATGAGATTTGTCTAGAAACCTCTCCTTTTAGGACTCTAACTGGGATGGGGATTGAGATATATATTGATATCTCTCCCTACAATATCGATCCTAATGTAAAAATCGTCCCTCACATAGAAATAATAATCTCTCTCCTAAAATTTCTCTCTACGGTTTTCTTTTTGGAGCATCACCAAAGTTCTCCAAGGGTTTTAGGTGTGCATATCCAAGTAAATAATTCTAGTAATTATTTGCACCAACGAGAAAGGTGGTTCGTGATCTTGTTCGTGGTTCAACCAATCTACGGAGTTCGTTCATTGTTCGCGATTCAAACAAGATGTAGGTCCCAAGGGGTGTGAGTAAGGTTTAGAAGGGGGGTTGAATAAACCTTACCAACTTTTCTATTTTAGTCCTTTTAAGATTATTACAGAGTTAACACAATTAGCTGTGTCCTTGAGGGACAGCTAAGTTGGTTATTCAGCAGAGTTAGCCACTTAACAGACTCAATAGAGCTGTTGATAGAATAACTCAGTTGTTTAACCTGAACTTTAACTAGGTTGTGTTGGTTTTATCAGCGGAAGACTTAACACCCTTTGAATTGTTTTAGACTTATTTTAACACTTGATTTTAACACTTGGTTGTTAATCAGTTGGATAGCAAATATGAGTTTATCAGCATATATAATGTACGTATGCAGAAATGTAAATGTGCTGAAAAATAAATGAGACAGTTAATTTTTATAGAGGTTCGAAGATGGAGTAATTCTTCTAATCCTCTCTTCTCCAACTCCTGGAGGAATCCACTATGTAAAAGATCTGTTTACAAAGTTGTCAACGATCTGAGACACTTTGGTCACACAAATTGGCTTCTCTTCCGACTCACTTCTTCATAGGCAAAACCGCTTGCTACTTTAACTCACTTTCTCAAGCTCTTGGATTTGATCACGAAGCCCTCCAATGACTTGATACTAGTTCGACCTTGAACCTTCCTTCAATCCTTCTTGGAAAGTAGACCCCTTTCAATTCTTTAAAAGTTTCCTCTTCAACAGGTTTGAAGTTGTCTTTCCTTCACATCTTGTGTTGGATCGATTTCCTTCGAGTTTCAGGCTTGAGGATTTGCTTGAATATACTTGAAAATATTGCAGGTTAATTGCATGAATATTGCTTGCTTGTTCGTGGTTCAGGTAACCTTTTCTCGATGAATTTCCTCAGCCTTTTATAGTGAACTTTTGAAATTTTGCCCGTTGAAGAGATAGGCTGATTTCAAAGTTACTTGTGTTCGTTGGCTTGTCTTGTTGAAGTCCTTGATGTTGACATTTCCTCGTATTTAATGTCTTGCAGCATTGCAGCGTTTCTGACACTTGGTGCAATGCTTCCCATTGGTTTGTTCCTTTTGCACACAACTGGAACTAACACTTTATCTCTGACAGCTTTAACATGTTACCATTCTGAGTAACATTCTTGACTTTCATCAACGGATCTCATTCAGTTGTCTTGACTTGACTGTAGTCTATTATTCCCCAGGTGACTTGAGTTAGCTTCCAATACTTGGATGACTCATCTGTCAATTCAACTAGAGACATGGCTTCTTGAGTTGACTTGACTGACTCTTCACACGGCTGATTCACAGCTGATACATCTTCAGTCGAGTTCTTGACTTCCCTCCTTAGCTATACTCACTGTCTCGCAGCGGAGTCTTCACTTTAGTCTTCAGTTGACTTCTTGTATTTCCAGGCGTAGCTGACTTGACTCAGCTTTTCCATCCCTATCTATTACAATGCAAATTACAAGGAAAATGGGGTGCCAACATTCTAGTTTAAGTTTTACATGGCATTCATCAAAATCTATAAAATAAATTTCCCAACAATTTCCCCCTTTTTGATGATGCCAAAACTTAAAAACATTAAACAACATGTAAACAGCAAAGATACATACAGACAATGAAGTAACAAAGAATGTATGTGTAGAATAGATCGTTTTATTGATCATAGCATTCTTGTCCTTTACACAGCTGATTACATTTGGTATCAGAGCATTTTCATATCGGAAAGCGTAATACATATATCTATGCTAAGATACAAGAATAAATACAAAGTGAAAAACTACGGAAAAATTCACTAAGTATTACAGATGACTTACAAAAATGTATTTACATAAGTAATATACATGAAGGGTTCGCAACAACACTTAAACGCCTTCGCTGCCTCCTTCTTTCCTCTTCAGCTCTGTTAAAGTCATCATCTCTTTTCCTTTTTCTTTCTTCTTCTGCAGCTCTCTGCTTCTTCTCATACGCTCTTTTTAGCAAAGATCATCCTTTCGCTTTCTCTCTAGCCATAGCCGAGCCTCGCTTTCATTCTCCTCTTCTTGTCTTCTTGACCTCCTCGTGATTCTTCCTTGCCACTTCCAGGTTTGGTACTTCCTCATACCCCCCAAGAGAGACCTTCCCTTCTTTCTGGGATCTACATATTCAATATTCTTGGGTTTTGGACGAGGACGAGAACCTCTTCCACCACCACTTCTTCCTCCTCCTCTGGGTGTATACTGTACCGGAGTCTTCTGCTTACCAGCTGAGTGGCTGCTAGTAGTCTGCCTTTTTTTCTGCTTCTTCGCACAACGCAAGACCCTTTTCCCAGTAAAATCCCAGGCTTGTGCTAGTGACATTCCCTGAAAATAGCCTTCGGATTTGAGCATTTTGAATTCTTCAACTGATCTCGGTTCGGATCCATTGTCAAGTGCAACATCTTGATCTTTCCCTGCCGGAATGCCACCATACTGTTTCTTCACTTCTTCGATGCGGGCATCCATCTTTTTGTCGAACTCCTCAATCCCTGCTTCGATAATTCGTCTTTTCTCCGACATTGGCACAACAGAGTGCCCAATGGGTAGGGTTATGGGTAGTTTGCTCAATATGGAGGTAGTAATTTAACCCTGCTGAGGGGTTTCATCTATCATTAATGTAAGATCTTTCGAACGTTCCCCCTCAGCTGGCTTTCCCTTCGTCTCAGCTGTAATCTTCTCAGCTGCAGATTCCTTCAACTTCTCTTCTTTCAATTTTTTTAGGGACTCCTCTTCCCCTTTTTTGGCATCATCAAAGGAGAGAGGGACCCTTGGGAACATGCCTTCAAGCATGAAATCGAGTCTTCTGAGAGCGGAAGATTGTTTGGAGTCTGCTGCAGCATAAGCCGTCCTAAATTCTGAGCGAGTTCCCTTGGGCTCGGCTACCACCAACTTCATTTCAGCCATGAGTAGGCTGAATTTGTCATTCATTGCGTTCTCAAGGCATAATTTCTTTTATTTGAAATTCGTGCAGCAACTCCATTTCTGTTTTGTGAGACTCATGTAACCTTTCGATATACGCCTGCATCCTTTGCTTCAGATCAACATTGTCAGCCATCCAGACGAGCATTCTTCCATATAGTGCTTTGATATAATGAACTTGTTCGAATCGCATGGCAGATTGCTGTTGAGACCATTCTCGGATCCGCACCACTATCCCTCTCAAGTCTGCTGTGAGGGTAGCATCCCTGTTGTCCATTCTTAAATCGAGGGAGGCCTGATGCCGTTCAAACTTCTCAATCTCTTCACAAATCTTCTTGAAGATCTCACAAAACTCAGCTGTCTCACTTGATTCAACTACAGGCCACTCTTCAGCAAAGTTGAACTCGGCTAGAACAATGGTGTCAGTGGGGATGATTGGATCTTCTCTCACAAAGAATCCTCGTTGTTCAGCGGTCTATTCTTCCAAATTTGGTAGGATCGGCGTGAAAGGAAATACCTTTGGAAAGGCATCATCACTCACATATGGGATGGTTTGTGAGGTTTGTGCCTATGACGATGCAACTCTATTTGCCTCAGCCGCGGTAGCTTCATCGGCAGTGGTCACAGCTGTGGGAGCCTGTGACGAAGCTGGTGTAGTCGTTCTTCGCTGCAACTATAGAAGCTCGCAGCTTGATTGGTATGTCTCACCGGGCGATTGAGAGATTTGGCCCACTGATCGAGCCTCACCGTTTTAATCAATGATCGGTTCCTCTGCTGCATCATCAACGTCATCGAATGATGATGAGACCTGTGGGCTTGGCTCATCATCGAAATTAAATTTCTGACAAGCAGCTTTGTCACTTAGCTGGCTCGTAGTTTTGAGAACATCCTCATCTGGATCCTTTGGATCTTCAATAGGAGTGGAATCAGCTTCGTCTTCAGACCCCAAGAATGATGTGTCTAAGTTCTCCTGGGAGTCATGAAGTGCGCTTATTTCCTCTTCTATTTCAATGCATTGAACTGGAGGAATGTTCTGTGTCTCTTCACCCTTACCTAGGGAAGTCTCAACCTCCCTTAGGCCTTCAATACCTCCAGCAGACTCAACTACTGCGAGGCCTTCAATGTTCCCTTCGACAGTCTCAACTGTCTTGGGGTCTTCTACAGTCCCTTCCACAGTCGTAGCTGTCTTAGGGTCTTCAACCATGGCATCCATAAAAGTCTCAACCCCTTGGGTTGCAGTTTCATTGCTCAGAGTGTTAACTCCCAGGGCATCTCCATCCTGTGCCTCGACTGTAAGAACAGTGTCATCAGCCTTCAAAGCAGCTGACATTTCAGCTGGGACAGACTCAACTGTCTGAGCTTCGTTAATGTCACTCTGCTGTGGTTCTTTCTCAGTTTCCACTTCGTCTCCTTGCTTCAAATTTGAGTCATCCATAGCAACCTCCAACCCTGCTGTGGTGGAGTGAGTTTTCCCCTCAGCTGGCACACCAGCTGAGTGACTAATGGTGGGGTCACTCTTCTCCAGACTCGCGCCTTCTTCTGTTGAGTGCTCAGCCGCTGGGGCAGGTGGTAAAACACCTTATTCAGGGGTTGGCTCAACTTGGGTGCCCAAAATCCCAGTGTCATCACCATTGCCCTTGGACCCATCCTCTGAATGCACCGGGGACGTGGCTGCAACGATGTCTGTGGCAATCTGCTGCACCACTCCCAAAGGGTCGATTTGCAGGAGAGATTGTGAGGACTCTCCTGGTCCTTCAACTAGTTGCTGCTCATGCATTAGCATGGATTCCCTTAGAGCCTGCTACATATCTGACTTCTCTGCTGCAACAACGGGATCCATGTCTTCATCACTATAGGACAACACATCAAGATGTGTGTGAGTATGATCGAGAGAACCAGTGAACTCACACATCTTGGCCTTCTCAAGGGTTTGTGCTTCCTCGGCTGCTTTCTCTTTTTCTTTCTCCTTGATGATGTGAAGAATATCCATGCAATTTTCAACATCAAGGGCCTGTAGTACGGTGGTAACTCCGAGAATCACAGCAATTCCTCTTCCTCTTCGATATACTCAGGGTGAGCAAACTGCACCCTTGAGTGATCAAGTTTCCATGCTCTCCATTCTCTGAGACGGTGTTGAATATCTGGGTACAATGGAGAGTACATAATTATATCATCATCATCATCATTCTCATCTTCTTTTCCTCCTGTTTCTGGAATTGAAGGTAAGACATGCTGCTCTTCCTTGCCTTCAACAGCATCAGTGACAGGAGGAGAGACAACTCTTTCAACTAGATGTTTAGTTGTCTCTGCTGCTTTGCTTTTCTCAGCTGTTTAACGCCCAACTGAGTCTTCATCAGGACTCTGCTGATTGCCTTCAGCAGTCTTAGCGGATTCATCAATTACCTCAGGAGACCGCACTTCCTGAGTGTCAGTAGTCTCGGATGCCTTCTCCAACTGAGTTGCAGATTCAACTGTCTTCTCCAATTCAGACCGCTTAACCAGTCTTCTTTTTCTGGGACGAACCAGAGGGACTTCTGGTTCAGATTGAGTGGTTTCATCACCGGTGGAAACTTGGGTGACCTTCTTGGAAGGAGCTGCCTTCCTAGACTTGGCAGTCCTATTCTTTCGTATGGCTGGAGAAGGGATTTGGGGTTCCTTCTCGGCCATTTGCGAGGGGGGCGGGGACTCGGCTGCACGGCAGGCGACTCGACTGCAGGGGTAGGTGCATCCTTTTTCTTAGCTATAGGGGCAACCTTCTTCTTCGGAGCTGCAGGGCAACTTTCTTCTTTGGAGGAGGGGTAGCAGTTGTGTCCTCGGATAGCTGATTCCCCCTCACTTGTGTCCGCCTTCTTGGCATGGGCTCTCGTTTGGGCACCAGAGAGGTTAGCCTGGAACATCCTTTTGTTGACATGGAAGGGTTTGCCATGTCGAAGGGCAATACCCTTCACTTTCAACAGGTGGCCAATCACAAGGCCATATCCAAGAGATCCTCCAAAGGATCCATCATCCTTGAAAGTCTTATTCATCACATTCTGGCAGAGTCTGCTGTACACAAACTCAGCCTAGTTGACCTTTTTGCCCTGCATGATCGCTGTCATGATGATCAACATAGTCTTTGACAGCTGGTTGAAGCTGCCAAACTTCATGTCAATAAATTTGGATACGACATCCATCATCTTATGATAGTCGTCCTTCAGCAGTTTCTTGTCAGCTGTGTAGACCACCTTTGCAGCACACTCCGGTTTGGCTACCTCTTTCCATGCAGCAACCAAGTCTACATCAACTTCATTAATCTCCTTTATGCCTTCCGATGGCAACAAGCAGTGCTCCGCAAGGTCCTTAGCATTTATTATTATGTCCTTGCGGTAGACAAAAGACTTGATCCCTTCGTCCTGCACCTCCGCGTTAACATAGAACTGAGTTACCTCCTCAAGGTAGGTGTGCGAGTATTCCATGGTTAGAAAAGCCTTAAGACCTGATTTTTCTATCATTTCAGCGATCTTCTTGACAAGGGTTTCATCAGAACCCTGCTTCACCATGCCTTCGAAATCCACTGATGCTCCTGAGTGGATTTGCTTAGAGAGCTTGACGAAATCAAACTTTGGTGCCATTTTCAGAAAATTTTACCGATTAAAACTGACAAACTTGCTTGAGAGTATTTAGGGTTTCCGAGAGAGAAATATAGCTTGCTTTTGCCTTGCTTGAAGATGAACAGTTTCTGTAAGTGAGAGAGAAAGCTGAAAAACGTATATATATATGGGTTATGAAAGGACATGTCTTTAGTTTTTGAATTTTGATCGAGATCAACGGCTCAGATTAGAACGTCAAAACCGCATTTAATTCCCTGCATTTAATGCGGCAATATTTATATCCAATCATATGCTTACTGTACAGCTTTTTACTGTACCCGTCATTATTATGCTGATGTCATCCTTAAAATATTCCCGCTCATTTAAAACGACTGTGTTTTTGTCACTTAGTTCATAAATGACTCAGATTATATCAAATATGACTTAACTCGGCTTCTCTCTTTTCATTAAGTGACTCAGCTGTCAGCTAACTTGATACAACTGACTTTCCAACATGGCTGTTTCACTTGGCTGAATTGTGAAACTTGCTCTTTTCTCATTTTCTCATCGACTATCTCTTCTAATTGAGTCTTCTGAGTGTTAACTCAGCTCAATTAACCGTAGCTCATTCTTAAGTTTTTCAAATCTTGATTCACATAGGGGCTTAGTGAATATGTCAGCTAATTGCTTATCAGTTGAGATATATTCCAAAGTGATGTCTTTCTTTTCAACATGATCTCTTATAAAATGATATCTGACATCAATGTGCTTTGTTCTTGAGTGCAACACAGGGTTCTGAGTGATTGCAATAGCACTAGTGTTATCACACATAATTGGAATCTCTTTTTCTTCAATCTCATAATCTCTCAATTGTTGTCTCATCCATAAGACTTGGGCACAACAGCTGCCCGCATCTATGTACTC
The DNA here is from genome assembly GCA_016081115.2 of Rehmannia glutinosa. Lineage (NCBI taxonomy): Eukaryota > Viridiplantae > Streptophyta > Magnoliopsida > Lamiales > Orobanchaceae > Rehmannia > Rehmannia glutinosa. The sequence goes on along the minus strand of CM071927.1, from coordinate 60,267,426 downwards.
TGCTTTAGTTGTGGATGTGGCTATCGATTTTTGCTTCTTGCTAAACTAGGAAACCAATCTATTTCCAAGCATTTGACATGTACTAGAAGTACTTTTCCTGTCAACTCTACATCCAGCATAGTCTGAGTCTGAGTAACCAATAAGCTTGAATCCACCTTCCTTTGGATACCATAAGCCAACTTCCCCGGCATCCCTTCAAATACCTTAGGATTCTCTTAGGCTGCAATCATGTGGCTCTCCTTTGGTGCAGATTGGAATCTTGCACATACACCTACCGCAAAAAGGTGATGTCCGCTCTTGGTACATTAAGTAGAGCAATGATCCAATAAGAGCTCTATATCCGTCGATCTCTGACCTTGCCATCTCGCATCCATGTCCATCTTGACCGATGTGTTCATTGATACTTTCACGTAAGACTTCTCTTCCATACCAAATTTCTTCATTAAATATCCGTGTACTTTGTTTGACTTATGAAGGTTCCATCCTTCAATTCTTGACTTGAAGTCCTAGGAAGAAAGTCAGTTCTCCCATCATGCTCATCGCAAATTTGCCTTGCATGAGGTTTGAGAACTTATCACACAACTCTTTACTTGTGGATCCAAAAATGATATCATCCACATATATTTGAACAAGCAGTATACTCTCTTCATCTTGAATTCTGAAGAGTGTTCTGTCTACTTTGCCTTTGGTGAATCCATTGTCAGTTAGAAATTGAGACAATGTATCATACCATGCTCTTGGTGCCTGTTTAAATCCATATAATGCTTTCTTGAGCTTGTACTCCTTATCTCCAATAGTCTTCTGCTCAAACCTGGAGGTTGTCAACATAGACTTCTTCCTCTAGCAGTCCATTTAGAAATGCACTCTTCACATCCATTTGATATACAGTGAAGTTCTTATGTGCAACATAGGCAAGAAACATCCTTATTGCTTCTAATCTTGCAACAGGAGCAAATATTTCATCAAAATCTATTCCCTCTTCTTGGCAATACCCTTTGGCTACCAATATTGCTTTGTTTCTTACCCCAGATCCTTCCTCATTCATATTTTTTCCGAAAACCCATTTTGTGCCAATAACATTTTGATGGGTTGGTATCTGCACCAATTCCCATACCTTGTTTCTTTTAAACTGATTCAGCTCTTCTTGCATGGCTTGAATCCAATGTGTGTCATCCAATGCTTGAGACACATATTTTGGCTCTATTTGGGAAATAAAATAAAGTAAACATTGCTTCATGCTGTGCTCTGGATCTGGTTCTTATGCCATCTCTTACATCTCCAATAACTAACTCTGGTGGATGGTCTCTTAGCCATCTCACATCAGGTTGGAGCAAGTCAGCTGGGTTCAGCCGTCTTGCAGCTAAGTTGTCTTGAACAACTCTTTCATTTTCATTCAGCTGTAGACTTTCCAGCTATCTTTGAGATTTAGCTATCTCATCTTCATCTTGGTTGATAGCTCTTATTTCAGCTTCAACATAAGGACTCTTCTGCATTGTTGGCTGATTCATCTTGTCAGCTAACTCTTCAATGTCTTCTCCATTCACATTTGGTTCATCAAAAACCACATGGATAGACTCTTCTGTGACCATAGTCCTCTTGTTCAACACTCTATAGGCTTTGCTCTCAGCTGAGTATCCCAAAAAGATACCTTCATCAACTTTAGCATCAAAGACCTTCAAATTATCCTTGCCATTGTTTTGGATGAAGCATTTACATCCAAGTATCTTGAAATACCCAACATTTGGCTTTCTCCCTGTCCAGATCTCATAGGGAGTCTTGGTTAATTGCCTGTTTATCATGCATCTATTTTGAGTATAGCATGATGTGTTAATGGCTTCAGCCCAAAATCTCTTACGCAATCCAACTTCAGCTAACATGGTCCTTGCAGCTTTCTTGAGAGTTCTGTTCCTTCTTTTAGCTACTCCATTCTCTGTGGAGTTCTTATCAGAGATAACTCATGAGCAATACCATTTTCAACACAATACTGAGTAATTATCCCATTGACAAACTCAGTTCCTCTGTCAGACCTTATCTTTATAATTGTATGGCTCTTTTCATTTTGAACTCTTTTCATCAGCTGAGGTAACTTCTGCAAAGTTTCCTTCTTTTTGCACATGAAGATTGTCCATGTATACCTTGAATAATCATCTACCACCATTAAGGTGTATTTCTTTCCACTTATGCTGGCTGGTTCAATTGGACCAAATAGATCCATATGCAACAGATGTAATATCCTTGTTGAAGAAGGACTTGGCTTATCCTTAAATGAAGGTTTTATTTGCTTTCCCATCTAGCATGCATCACATACACTTTCTTTCTTGTACACTGAGTCTGGCAATCCTTCTACAAGATGACTCCTTGCAAGCTTGTTGATTGTCTTGAAGTTTAGATGACTCAACTTCTTGTGCCACAACCAACTTGATTCGGTTGTACTCTTTGCTAACATACAAGTGCTTGGTGTGGCAGTAGACCAGTCTACAAAATACATATTCTTCTGTCTTGTTCCTTGCAACACTATTTCATTTGATTCAGTATCTTTGATCTGGCACACTCCCATATTAAATCCAACATTGTAGCCCTTGTCACAGAGTTGGCTGATGCTTAACAGGTTGAAGTTGAGGCCTTCAACATAAGCAACATCTGTGATTTCCAATCCATTTTTCTTGATAGATCCTGTGCCTTTGATTTCCCCTGGAGCTTCATTTCCTCCAAATATAACTTTTGCACCTCTAATCTCCTTAAATCTTGACATGTTTTTCTTGTTTCCTGTCATATGTCTGGAACAACCACTATCCATGTACCAGGTTCCTTGGCACTCAGCTGTTCCTCGAACCTGCAATCAAGGAAATTAGTTTTTAGGTACCCATACTTGCCTGGGTCCTGAGGGGTTAGTGCTATAAGATGATCCAATCAGCCTATAGCCAAAGGACTTGACTCTAAGAGGTTGCCATCTATCAGTGTCACAATCATAGTGCACATAAGCAAACTGCTTGGGGGTTTTAGGTTCATAAAACTGTCTCTTTTGTCTGTATGCCTGTGTGGGTGTTTTAGCAATTGCTTTCTTGGGATAGTTGTGATATTTATGAGTGTAGTGCCTGGGTGCATATGTGTGCTGATAATAGCTCTTTTCCCTTTGGAATGACCTTTCTTTGAGGTTTAGGTCTTTGCCATTCGAGCTTGTATTCCATTGGTCTTTCTTTGATATTTCACATTGTACCAATCGGCTTGGTTTGGGTAGTTTCTACCATTCCCAACATGTGTGTTTTTCTCGATTAAACTTCCGGGGTTTTTGGTAGCTCTGTTTGTTCTTCACATAGTACTTTCTATTTGGAGTTTGGCTTTGAGGAACTCGGTGGATTTCTTCTCAACTCGTCCTCTTAGCATACTCAATGGTTGTTTTCCTTTCCCTTTATATTCAAGGCCAATTTGTTTTTGATTGTGCTTAGGAGTGAATGTGGGTGCAACATTTGGTGTTTTGGGTTTTGGGATGCTTCATTGCTTGAAGATCTTTTTTTCCAAAATCACTATTGAGTTTGATTTGTGCACAAAGGAATTGAATCATATGCCTGTCTTATCTCCACATTCCTTTTGACTCATGATAAGATCATCCAATGATTTGGATGCCTTTGTAAATGAGGCAATCATATTTTTGAGATCCTTTTCCCTCTTTTCTATAACAACTATCTCTGCTTTTTGTCATTTTGGCATTCTCGGCCTTGACTCTGTGTTCTCAAAACTATGTGACTTAGAGTACTCACCGTGAGTTTTGAACTTTTGAGTGGCTATTTTCGTCATTTAGAAGTGTGTGTGAGAATTTAATGTGCTCAAAATCTTTCATCATTTTGCCTAATGAATCATAAAGATCAGTGGGTGATGAAGTGTGTGTATCACAATCACTATCACTTGAATCTGAATGAGATGAGTTAGAGTGTACCTCATCTTCTTGGTCTAGTTGATCTTGTTCTTTAGCCATAAGACAGATCATGGCTTCTTCTTCAGAATCACTTGAGTAGTCAGCTTCACTACTTTCTCGAGTCTGACATTTCTTTTTACTTAGTTGCTCTCAACCAACAACAACATGCTTTCTTCTTTTCCCCTCTTCTTTCTCTGAAGACTTTTCTTTCTTCTTCATTCCCATATTTGTTGGCTGGTGGATAGGAACAATCAACTGCAAAATGTCCTAGTTGTATGCAGTTCCAACACAGGTTCTCAGCTCTTTGATCAGCTATTTCTGTCATTGGGTTATCAGCTCTATGATATTCAACCCTTTGATGCTCAGCTCTCTTGGGTGGCCTATCTTCCCTTGACTTAGAGGGAGTTGAATGTCTCCTGGAGGTTTCACCTTTGTTTCTTTTATAGTTCTTATTGAAGAACTTGTTGAATCTTTTTACCATTAGGGCAATCTCCTCCTAGTCTATGGCTTTCTTTGGTTCAACTCTCTTTCCATCCTTGACTATCAGTGCAGCTGTCTTGGGTACAGTTGTCTCCTCTTCATCTTTTCTTCTCAGCTCAAGCTCATAGGCTTTGAGGTCTGAGAATAGCCCATGGTTGGATGTTTTTGAGAGGTCCATTGAATGTTTCAGAGCATAGCTTCATTTCCCATTCAGCTGGGAGGCTTCTTAAGATCTTCATACACATTTCCTTTTGTGTGTATTCCTTTCCAAGAGCTGAAAGCTCATTTGTGATTTCAGTGAATCTTGCATCCAGCTGATCCATGGATTCACCTGCAAACATTTGAAATTTTCAAATTTTTGAACAGCAACAAACAATTTATTTTCTTTAATTTGCTCTGATCCTTCGCAAATTAAAGTTAGCTTATTCCAGATTTCTTTTGCTGTTTTGCAGGATTTGACTTTGTTGAACATCGCTTTGTCCAAAGTCTTGTAGAGTATGTCCTTGGCCACATTGTCCAAGTTGTATCTCCTCCTATCCTCATTAGTCCATTCAGTCCTTGATTTTTCAACCATGGCTGGTCTTTCCTCTGCAGCTTCTTCTCCTTCACGTGCAGCAATCTTGTTAAGTTATTTGTTCACTTTCAATATTTGCAGTGGCCCATCCTCTATTACGAACCAAATTTCATCGTGTAGAGCAGATAGATGAGCCTGCATACGAATTTTCCAATCATCGAATTCTTCAACAGTGAACATAGGAATGCGTGTCAAATTTGCTTCCATGATAATAACTTTGCTAAAAATGAAAGATTTTTGAAAATGCAAGTGTTTGAAACCTTTTTGAAAAGATAGAGATCTAGTTCATTAAGCAGTGCGGAAGGCTCAATGAACCAACCGCTCTGATACCACATGAGTAAGGTTTAGAGGGGGGGTTGAATAAACCTTACCAACTTTTTGATTTTAGTCCTTTTAAGATTATTACAGAGTTAACACAAACAGTTGTGTCCTTGAGGAACAGCTAAGTTGGTTATTCAGCATAGTTAGCCACTCAACAGACTCGATAGAGCTGTTGATAGAATAACTCAGCAGTTTAACCTGAACTTTAACTAGCCGTGTTTGGTTTTATCAACGGAAGACTTAACACCCTTTGAATTATTTTAAACTTGTTTTAACACTTGATTTTAGCACTTGGTTATTAATCAGTTGGATAACAAATATGAGTTTATCAGCAGATATAATGTACGTATGCAAAAATGTAAATGTGCTGAAAAATAAATGACATTTAATTTTTTTAGAGGTTCGAAGATGGGGTAATTCTTCTAATCCTCTCTTCTCCAACTCCTGGAGGAATCCACTATGTAAAAGATCTGTTTACAAAGTGGCCAACAGTCTAGAGACAGCCTTGGTCACACAGTTGGCTTCTCTTCCGACTCAACTTCTTCAGAGGGCAGCTGCCTTGCTACTTCAGCTCACTTTCTCAAGCTCTTGGATTTGATCACGAAGCCCTCCAATGACTTCATACTGGTTCGACCTTGAACCTTCCTACAATCCTCCTTGGAAAGTAGACCCCTTTTGATTCTTCAAAAGTTTCCTCTTCAACAGGTTTGAAGTTGTCTTTCCTTCACAGCTTGTGTTGGATCGATTTTCTTCGAGTTTCAGGCTTGAGGATTTGCTTGAATATACTTGAGAATATTGCAGGTTAATTGCTTGAATATTGCTTGCTTGTTCGTGGTTCAGGTAACCTTTTCTCAATGAATTTCCTCAGCCTTTTATATTGAACTTTTGAAATTTTGCCCGTTGAAGAGATAGGCTGATTTCAAAAGTCACTTGTGTTCGTTGGCTTGTCTTGTTGCAGTCCTTTGATGTTGACATTTCCTCGTATTTAATGTCTTGCAACATTGCAGCATTTACGACACTTGTGCGATCTTCCCATTGGTTTGTTCATTTTGCACACAATCGAACTAGCACTTTATCTCTGACAGCTTTAACATGTTACCATTCTGAGTAACATTCTTGACTTTCATCAATGGATCTCATTCAATTGTCTTGACTTGACTGCAGTCTATTATTCCCCAGGTTACTTGAGTTAGCTTCCAATACTTGGATGACTCATCTGTCACTTCAACTTGAGACATGGCTTCTTGAGTTGACTTGACTGATTCTTCACACGGCTGATTCACAGCTGATACATCTTCAGTCGAGTTCTTGACTTCCCTCCTTAGCCATACTCAACATTTGTCTCGCAAGAATGTGTCTTCACTTGATCTTGATTGACTTCTTGTATTTCAGGCGTAGCGTGACCGATTTCGACTCGACTTTTTCCATCCCTATCTATTACAATGCAAATTACAAGGAAAATGTGGTGCCAATGTTCTTGTTTAAGTTTTACATGGCATTCATCAAAATCTATAAAATAAATTTCCCAACACAAGAGGAGACTTGTAGATGGTTTATTCATGGATCAAAATGAGGCTTGTAGACGGGCTCAATCCTGGCTATGTGAATCGACAATTCCGCTGCAAATAGGTATACTCGATCCATCTTATATGTGCAAATATGTGATTTAGATATTGACCCATATTTACTAACAGTGGTATTAGAGCCATTAGGGCTCGATCTTGCTTATGTAATCTGCTTGAGTTTGATGATACCTGTGATTTTTTTTAAATAAAAATTTGAATCTATTTTTTCCATTTTGATATATGCAATATTGGTGTCAAATTGTAGATCTCGGAAAGGCGATTGCTTTGATATATTATGCATGTAAAATGGATTTAAAACGAATAAGTTATGGCGATTCATAGTTTTTGGAGGAAAAACAAAAATCGGCATGGAGATGCGTGCCAAGGTGTGTCCAATTTTTTTTCTCAAACCATGTTGTGAGGCGCCGCGTTGTTGATCTTCATCCTTTGTTTTTACTTTAAAACACAAATTCGGCCTTGATATACGTGCAGCAATATGTTTAAGTTATTTTTGGTTGTGAGGCACGGACATATTGCAAACTGCATAAAATTGGCCTGGACGCTGCGATGGAATCGCAGACCCGCGCTGACATTGCGCGCGCTGACATGGCGCGACGGTCGCTGGCGTGGCGAAGCGCGGCTGACATGGCGCATCAGTTTCCACGCGGGCAGTTGACGTGACACCGGCTTACGCCACATGGGTGTTGATATGGCGCTGAGTAGCTGCCTAAATGGTGTATCCCTTTGATATTAAAAAATTTTATGGGATTTTTAGTCTTACATGGATTTGAACCCTAGACCTTGTGATTTATCATATGGATGTCCACTACTGGGCTAAGATGATTTCTTGTTGTTATCCAGCATGTTTTCTATTTGTGTAGAATCTGGACAATAGTTTTTCTTGAGTAGAAACTGGATATCAGGTTATTTTTTGCGCGATGGGACGTTTGAAAAATTATTTTTTGTGCATTTCTTTTTGTTATAGTATTAATACATGTAAAAATATTTTGCGCAATTTAGTGCTTGCAAAAATTATTTTTATGCATGGGAATGCTTGCAAAATTATTATTATGCAATATGATGCATAAAGAATTATTTTTTGCACATATATAGCAATGCCATTTTTTTTCTTTCGCATTAGGTGCATGAAAGAAAAATTATTTTTGCGCAATAAGATGCTTGCAACAAATTAATATTTTTGTGCATTATGATGCATGGGAAAATTATTTTTTTGCACACTGGTGCATGAAATATTTTTTCGCATAAGGTGCGTAAAAAAATTTATGTTTTGCGCATTGAGGTGCAAGCAAAAATTTTTTATGTGATTTTTTAATTTATGAGTTGCATGCTTTATTAATTGCTTATGTGTATGCAATTTTTTGCTGCAATTAATTTTGTTAGTGTGATATGAAATATAATGTGTTGGAAATGAATGTACATTGACATATGTGTGCTCATGTATGTGAATGTTTACTATTTTATATTATTATTTGTGGGAGTTAATTTTTGACAATTGTGGTAATTCGATATCCTCATTTATGTTTTTTTCTTTTTTTCTAGATTGATGTGGTAGGTCTTGAATATATGTATTTTTTTAATTTTTTTTCAAGACATGTATTTATTAAGCCGATTTTTGGAGGCTATGTAACATAGATTTTACGAGGATATTCTTTGTTTTACTATCATAGGTCAAAATTTATCTCCACGTGATGCACTATATGTCAATGTCGCCCATGGGGACTATTTTTTGTTTTCTTTGTAATTATCCATATCGCATGGTTGCATGCATGATGTTTTTATGGACATTGATAATTTTATTCATGTATCAATAATTTTTATTGTGATCTTCAATTCGGTGGGAGATGATTACTAGCCTTGGTGGCAAATTTTCGATCTCATTGAATTGAAGAAAATAATAAATATTACTTGGATCCAAAATAAATTTTATAGATCAGTATATTATTGTTTGCGCAAATTATTGAAATGTGTTTTTAGACAAAACTTACCCACTTTAGTTTAGCCAATGTAGCATGAAAATAGACAAAGTATCCAGTATTGTCGCGACTTAGACGCGGACAATATTTTTGTGGATTAAAGAAAGTATTTGCGCTTTATTTGTTTAAGCCACAAATGTAAGATCTTATTTGCCCGAAATAATCGCAGTTGAGATGCCGATGATATACTTATGGATCAAGAATTAATTTTGCACTTTAATTTGTTTAAGCTGCAAATTTAATAAAAGAGTTTAAGCTCTATTTTGGGAATATCAGCTTACTCCTAAGTAAATACTCTAGTTATCCAAATTCGCTATTTTGAGTTGAATTAAGGATATTAGTAACTTGTGTTATTATTAATGAAAATCGCCTATGTAGAGGCTGATTATAAAAAGTTGAGAAATACACAAGTGAGTGCACTTGTCGCTTGTGCTGACCGACATAAACCAACTCAGGTGAATGTTGGAACAAGCATAATGTAACTTGACGAGAGCAAAAGATAAAACTAGAACTATATATTGATCCATAAAGTGACAAGAAGTCGTGTCACCGTATTAAATGAGGCAATTAAGTATCAACAAATATTAAGTGCACTTATGAGATTGGTAACTTCGCTCGTAATTGTACGGAGATGAAGTTTGACTATTTAATTGCTCTCTTATTTTTTTCGCTAATATTTCCAAATCTCTCCATGGGTGGATTGTAGATATTGGTTGACTTAACATGTGGTTTGAGATTGAGCAAATGCGTATGACTATTATAGGGTTGTACATCTATAGAGTGAGAAAAATTCACTTTTGGTCCCATTAGATTTACCCCCTGATGATTTTAGTCCCATGTCTTGAAAATAGTCCCATAAGATTTTTCTTGTCTCACTAATGGTCCCACCGTTAAAAAATTAACGGTCAAGCCTGTCAAATTGAAAGTCAAACCTGCGATTTGGGACTAAAAGTGAGAACAATGGGACTGAAATCATCAGATGCTCAGTCTAATGGGACCAAAAGTGAATTTTTCTCTAAAATCTAAATATAACTAATATCTATTTAAAAAAAATATTATCATTAAAGTTACTATTTTTTTATTTGTTATAATTAAAAAATTAACAAGTAAATTAAATGATAAAATTTATAATTCAACTTATATAACATAAATTTTCTGGAAAATAATTTTTCAAAAATAGATGTTAATTAATTTTTTTCATGAATATGTAATATATAAAAAATATGAAATACATGTATCATTTATTTTAATTAGAAAATTAACAAAGTAAAATAAATGACAAAATTTATAATTCAACTTATATAAAATAAATTTTCTGGAAAATAATTTTTAAAAATAGATGTTAATTAATTTTGTTTTTCGTGAATGTGTAATACAAAAAAAAGATGAAATACATGTCTCATTTATTTTAATTAGAAAATTAACAAAGTAAAATAAATGATAAATTTATAACTCAAATTATAAAATTTAAATTTTCTGAAAAATAACTTTTAATTTTTTTTTTGTGAATGTGTAATACGAAAAAAGAAGATCAATTACATGCATATATAACCCAGTTCATGTATATGTATATATGTAAAGTTTTTTTTTTTTTTGAGTCTCTATGTTCTTGCCCAGGATACTGGTCTCATATAACCCATTGCATGTATATGTATATATGTAAAGTTTAATGTTTTTTTAGGAAATGTAAAGTTTGATTTAAAAACATAAAAAATAAAAATATAATATTTGAAAATGAAAAAAAAAAGTGAGTTAGGTTAACATTACTAAAATACTTTTAATAGTATTTTTCTAAATTTTTTAAAAATAATTTTTATATTTAAAAATTATGAAATTTTTAATATCGTAAACTTTTTTATTTTATTGATAGTTGAACTACATATATTTTCCAATACGTAAATGTGATTTTTGTAATTATTTGTATTTTCAAAATCAAGAAGTGATTTAAACCAAAAAATAAAATTAGGAAAATTCTTTGTTTTTCTAAATATTTTAAGTTAGAGAATTGGTTTTAGTGAAATAAAACACAGTGGAAAAATATATTTTTTAGAAAGAATAATATTAATTTAAATAAATAACTCAAAAATATAAAATTTAACCAAAAATATTTTTTAGAGAGAATTGTTTTTCTAAAGGACATAGATTTTTTTTAGTTTTCAAGTTGGACATTCACAATATTAATTTAAATAAATAACTCAAAATATAAAATTTAAAATAATTTTATCATCAATAATATTAAATTTAACCAAAAAAAGAATAATGAGACCATTTTTGGTTAAAAAATTAACTTTGGTGTCCTATGAGACTATCTTCGTCGTTAAAAATTTAACTTTGGTGTCCTATGGGACCATTTTTGTCAATACTAACGGTTTCCGTTAAATTTTTAACGGATTTTCGGTTTCCGAGTCCTATGGAACTATTTTTGGTGAAAAATATCGATTTGGGACTAAAAGTGAGTCTAATGGAACTAAAATCATCAGGAGGTAAGTCTAATGGGACCAAAAGTGAATTTTTCTCGCTATAGAGCGCACAAGAGGAGGCTAAAAAGAGTCACCTCAAGCTCAACAGTTGGTGTGAGCAACTTGATGTGTCGATGTAGTCTTACTCGGATAAATGCATTTGTAAGATATTTGTTGAGTGAGAAGACGTGTCTATCATTTCTTTGTGATGCTTGGCTTTAGATAGTATTTCTTTTAGATCTTCCAATTATATCGTGGTACGTTAGGTTAAGAGGACGACTGTATTAGCTAGAGGAGGCTTTATTGTCTAACTCGCTAAGGTCAATCTCCCTCTGCATAATTTTTTTTCAAGCGTGATAAGCCTGCTGGAAGAATGAAAGCTGACTATTTTTTCCTTTAAAACTAAGTCCACTAAATTGAGTGCAGACTTATGAGTGTGAGACACAAAATTAACGCATTATATTTTCTTTCATTGCTATTTACGCTATAAGTTAGTACATTCTCACTCTCATCAGTTAGAAGCGCCAAATTGCTTTGAGCAATTCTTAACAGATGGAGATATGCTAATAGGGAGCGAAAATAGTGTGTCTAATTAGTTTGGACACACAGTTGAAGAAAATAAAGTTGCAAGTTGAATGATGGTTCTAAATACTTTGCAGCTATATGAGCTTGCGAAGAAGGGACACTTCAAAACGATTAGATTTATGATGGGAAAATTGATTTGTGTATCTTGCTGCTGCCTACATCATAAAAAATGTGTCTCCAAATGATTCTTCAACCTTGTATGAGCTTTAGTTTGGTAACAAGCCCAAATTAGTGGGTCTGTGCCTATGTAAGTTCGAGAATATGTATTCTCACGTGGAGAATCAAGTCGCACGATTTAGATTTCCCCTCAAAGGGATTTATTGAGCATTTGTGAAGTCTAAAGAGATCTTAAAACTATGCAAGTTGCAAGATCCTTAGGAGGCGCTCGTTTCTCTAGTGATGATGTTGTATTTTATACTCATCTAGTAATCGTTGGGTTAGTGGGAGCGACACTAAGTCGGTCAAGTTAGTGTCTCACACGAAAAGGATTCTCATATTCCACGAGTAAAAAGAGTGAATATAAAATATTCCCCATCGTCTATATGAGATTGAGTGGGTATCCTTCACAATTACTTTTGTGGGTGTTGATGAGTCAATAGAACATGTGACTTCACTTGATACCCTAAGTGGATAGTTGTTGCGAATGAAAAGATGAATTGAATGACTTGGAATAAAGTCTAAGAGCTTGTTGATCTTTCGTCTAGATGCAAGACCATTTGAAACATGTGGTTTCAGAAGGTCAAGTGCAATATAGATGGGTTGATTAACATTTGTGTAGCTCGACTAAGGACGAAATGTTTACGCCTGTAGAAGAGCATAAATTTTTACGATGTTCTCCCTAAGTGGTGAGATTACCTCAATTCGTCAGATATGTTATCTATTATTGCCACTTTCGTCTAGGTTTGTCCTGGATGATTGATGTTGACATAGTTTAGTGAAAGTTGAATAAGGAGATCTATGTTGTAGGTTGCAAGGGGTGTGAAGTAAACCTTACCAAATTTTCGATTTAGTCCTTTTAAAATAATTCAACAGAGTTGACTCAAACAGATGCGTCCTTGATGGATAGCTAAGTTGGCATTTTAGCTAAGTTACCCACTCAACATACTCGATAGAGCTGTTGATAGTATAACTCGGCTGCTCAAGCCAAATGCTTAACTTGGCTGATTGGTTTTTAATAGCGGAAGACTTAACACCCTTTGATTTGTTTTGAGTTTGTTTTTAACACTTGATTCTTAGCACTAAGTTATTTATCAGTTGGATAACAAATATGATTATAACAGCAGATATAATGTAAATATGCAGGAAAATAAATTTGCTAAAAGTAAATGACACAAATAATTTATAGAGGTTTGAAGATGGGGTGATTCTTCTAATACTCTCTTCTCCAACTCCTGGAGGAATCCACTATGTAACAGAGCAATTTACAAAGCGGTGAACAGTTTGGAGACAGACTTCATCACACACCTGGCTTCTCTTGCGACTCAGCTTCTTCACAGGGCAGCTGCCTTGCTACTTCAACTCACTTCTCAAGTTCTTGGATTTGATCATGAAGCCCTCCAACAAACTTGATAATGGTTTGACCTCGAACCTTTTTACAATCCTAGCTTGGATAGTAGACCCCTTTTCTTTTTCTAATGTTTCCTCTTCAACATATTTGAAGTTGACTTTTCTTCACAACTTGTGTTGGATTGATTTTCTTCGAGTTTCAGGCTTGAGGAATTGCTTGCTTGTTTATGAGAAAATTGCAGGTTAAATGCTTGAATATTGCTTGCTTGTTCGTGGTTCAGGTTAACCTCTTCTCAATAACTTCCTCAGCCTTTTATAGTGCACATTTGAAATTTTGCCCGTTGAAGAGATTTTCCTTTTGTTCAAGAGATTGTTGCTAATTTGTTGAATTTTCACGTTTGTCTTCATTGCAGTGCACGACACAAGGTGCAGTGTTTCCCATTGGTTTATTCCTCCTGCATATTTCTGGGACTAACACTTTAGACCTAACAACTTTGACATATTACTATATTGAGTAATATTCTTGACTTTAATCAACGGATCTAAGTCAGTTGTCTTGACTAGACTGCTGTCTTTACCCTAGGTGACTTGAGTCAGCTCCAGTAATTGGATAACTCAACTGTCACTTCAACTTTGAGACTTGGTTACTTGAGTTGACTTGACTTACACTTCTCACAGTTGTTCCTCAGCTGACACTCCTTTAGTCGAGTCCTTGACTTCCTTATTGGCCATACTCAGCTTACACACAACAGTCTTTAATCCAGTTTGCAGTTGACTTTTTATATCTCTTGGCATAGCTGACTTGACTAAGCTTTTCCAGCCCTATCTATTACAATACAAATTACAAGAAAAATGGGGTGCCAACTTCCTAGTTTAAGTTTTACATGGTATCATCAAAATCTACTCAATAAATTTTCTAACAATTTTCTCCTTTTTGATGATGCCAAAACTTAAAAACATTCAAAGAAGTAAACAACAAAGATACATACAGACAATGTAGTAACAAATAATGTATGCTTAAAATAGATCTTTTATTGATCATAGCATTCTTGTCCTTTACACAATCAAGCAATCGATCGTGAGCAATAAAAATGTATACATGTCAAAACATGGTATATCTAAGCTAAGATACATAAAGAGTGAAAATTACAGGGAAATTCACTAAGCTTATTACAGAAGACTTACGTAGATGTATTTACAGCAAAAATACACGAAGGGGTTTGCAGCAACACTTCAACGCCTTTGCTGCTTTCTTCCTCTTTCTTCTTCAGCTCTTCTTTTGTCAGCCTTAGCCCTCTTCCTCTTTCTTTTCTCTTCTTCTCTTTTCTTCTTTTCATAGGCCCGTTTGGCAGCAGGGTCATCCTGTTTCTTCCTTTCGAGCCATTCTCTGGTTTGCCTTTGAATTTCTTCTTCTTCCCTCCTTGCAGCTTCAGCGTTCTTTCTTTCAACCTCAAGGTTGGTAAGGTGATCATATCCAGCCCAGTAGATTAAGCATTTCTTATCAGGATCTACATACGCTACGTCTTTGGGTTTTGGTCGAGATTGGGAACCTCTTCCACCACCACTTCTTCCCCTTCCTGACTCAGCTCTTCCACCTCTTGGAGTGTATTTCATGGGAGTCTTCTGCTTACCAGTTAAGTGACTGCTGGAAGACTGCTGCTTTACAACAGATTTGACCCCTTCCAATCTTTTCTCCCAATACAGATCCCAAGCTTGCGGTAGAGTCATTCCTTGAAAATAGCCTTCTGATTCCAAAGTTTTAATCTCCTTAATCGATCTGGGCTCAGATCCATCGTAGGGCATCATAAGTTCTCTTGGGGGTTGAATCGCAGCGTAGTCCTTTTCGGCTGGAGGACCACCATATTGTTTCATGATTTCCTGAACGCGAGCATCCTGCTTTTCAGCTAACTCCTCAAATCTTGCTTCAATGATCTTCCTTTTGTCTGCCATTGACACAACAACTTTCTTGATTGGTAAGGTCACAGGGAGTTTGCTGAGGACGGAGGCAGTGACTTGACCTTGCTGAGGGGTTTCAGCGAACATCACTTCTAACTTCTTTGAACTTCCTTCCCCCTCAACTGCATCACTTTTCTTCAGCTTTTCTTCTTTCAAACTCTTGAGGGATTCCTCTTCCCCCTTTTTGGCATCATCAAAGGAGAGAGGTGTCCCAGGGAACATGCCACCAAGGATAAAGTCCAGTCGGCTGATAGTGGAGTTGTGCTTGGAGCCAGCTGCATCATACGTTGTACGAATTCTGAGCGTGTTTCCTTAGACTCGGCTGATACTATCTTCATTTCAGCCCTGAGAAGGCTGAATTTGTCATTCATGGCATTCTCGAGTCTGGCAATTTCATTCTTGTGGAAATGTTGCAGCAACTCCATCTCCAACTTATGGGACTGATTTATCCTTTCGATGTACTCCTTCATTCTCTTCTGATATGCTGAGTTATCCGCACTCCATAACAGCATTTTCGCAGACAATGCTTTAAAGTAGCGGACTTGCTCAGATCTCATAGCTGTCTGTTGTGCAGCCCATTCCCTGATGCGCACAATAATCCCTCTTAAATTGGCTGTAAGGGTGGCATCATGATTGTCCAGGCGGAGGTCCAAAGATGTTTGATGGCGTTCCATTTTCTCAATCTTTTCGCAGATAGTCTTGAAAGCTTTCAAAAACTCAGCTGCGGAGGCGGACTCGGCTGCTGGCCATTCCGCATCAAAGTAAAAGTTCATTGGAACAATCGTATCCATGGGGATGACTGGCTCTTCGTGCACTGTATATTTCCTTAATTCCC
Source organism: Rehmannia glutinosa (assembly GCA_016081115.2). NCBI lineage: Eukaryota > Viridiplantae > Streptophyta > Magnoliopsida > Lamiales > Orobanchaceae > Rehmannia > Rehmannia glutinosa. The sequence goes on along the minus strand of CM071927.1, from coordinate 60,251,238 downwards.
TGGCAGATTCAGCTTCTATGTCTGGCAATTCAATGTTGAAAGGAAAGTCTTCCTCAAAAACATCATCGCGAACAAAGGGGATCTCCGAGTCTCTTGCTTGTGTCGCCTTCCCTTGTTCTGGATGAGTGGATCCAACTCTCGATGCCTCAGTTGCGGCAGCTTCATTGGTAGTGTTCATAGTTGTGGAAGCCTGTGACGGAGCTGAGAGAGTCCTTACTGCGGCAGCTATGGGAGCCTGCGCAGATGACTCAGTTCCAGCTGGGGCATTTGCGATGTTTTGCCCAACTGACTGAGCCTCAGCTATTTCATCAACTTCCTCGGTCTCAGTGGGTTTTTCTAAGTGAGTAAACGTGTCCTCAGCTGTATCATTAGCGTCATTGGAGGATGATGAGACCTGTGGAGTTGGCTCATCATCAAAATTAATTCTCAGGGGAGCCGTCTTTTCACTGACTTGGCTATGAGATTTGTGAACATCCTCAGTTGTGTCCTTCGTAGGATCATCATGTTGAACAGACTCAGCTTCATCTTCCGATCCCAGAAATGATGTGTCAATGTTTTCTTGGGAGTCTTGAAGGGCACCAATGACTTCTTCTATGGTAACACCTTCAATTTGAGGTACGTTCTCAGTTTCAGCACTTTTACCAAGGGAAGTCTCAACCGCCCATTGGCCTTCAGTACCCCCAGCAGTCTCTACTGCTGCAGGGTCTTCAGCAATCCCTTCGACAGTCTCAACTGTCTTAGGGTCTTATATTCTCCCTTCGAAAGACTCAGCTGTCTTGGGGTCTCGGACATTGGCATCCAAAGGAGTCTCAACCCCTTGGATTGCACTTTCAGAGCCCAGAGTGTTAACACCCGGGGCTTCACCATCCTTTGCCTCAACTGTGATAACAGTGTCATCGGCCTTCAAAGCAATTGGCATTTCAGCTGAGACAGACTCAACTGTCCGAGCTTCTTCAATGTCAGTTTGCTGTTGTTCAATTTCTTTCTCACCTTCGCCTCCTTCCTTCATTGATGTGTCTCTCACAGCAACCTCCAACCTAGATGTGGTGGAGAGAGTTTCCCCTCTCAGCTGGCGCACCAGCTGAGTGACTGATAGAGGGGTCACTCTGCTCCTGAGATGCGGCTTTGTACGGGGGACGTGGCTGCAGTAATGACCGATGCAATTTGTTATGCCACACCCAAAAGATCAGTCTGCAGAAGAGTTCTCAGTTGTGTCTTCAGGGTCAGCTGATTCTCCCTCACTCATATCGGCTTTCTTAGCATGAGCTCTCTTCTGGGCACCGGAGAGATTTGCCTAGAACATCTTCTTGTTCACGTGGAAAGGCTTGCCATGGCGAAGATCAATGCCCTGTACCTCCATAAGATGGCCAATCACAAGGCCATAGCCCAATGAGCATCCAAAAGACTCAACCTTCTTGAAGGTCCTGTTCAGCACATTCTGGCAGAGTCTGCTGTAAACAAACTCAGCCTAGTTAAACTTATTTCCTTGCATGATCGCAGCCATCATGATCATCTTAGTTTTGGATAGCTGATTGAAGCTTCCGAATTTCATGTCAATGCATTTCGAGATGACATCCATCAGCTCGTGATAGTCGTCCTTCAACGAATCCTTCTTGGCCGTGTAAACCACTTTCGCAGCATACTGAGGCTTGGCAACTTCCTTCCAAGCAACAGCTAAGTCGACATCAACCTCATAGATCTCCTTCAAGCCCTCTGAGGGCAACAAACAGTGCTCAGCAAGGTCTTTTGCAATGTTTTTTATGATCTTGCTGTGGACGGAAGATTTTATTTCGTCGTCCTGCACTTCTGCGTTTACGTAGAACATAGCTACCTCCTCGAGGTACGTATGAGAGTATTCCATTGTCAAAAAGTCCTTCACCGGACTTCTCCAACATCGCAGCTATCTTCTGAACCAGGGTTTCATCGACACCCTGTTTGATCATCCCGTCGAAATCCACTGAGGCACCAGTGTGGATTTGATTTGAAAGCTTCACAAAATCATATTTTGGGGCCATTTTCAGACGTTTCTACCGATCAAAAATACGGAAACCTTGCTTGAGAAAGACTAGGGTTAGCACTCGGTTTTAGAGAGAAAATGCTTCTTTTGCTTGAAGATGAACAGTTTCCGTGAGGAGAGAGAAGTGCAAAGTTTCGTATATAAAGGTCATGAAAGGACATATTTCGGATTTTGAAATTTTTGAACGGCTAAGATTAAAACGTCAACACCGCATTTAATTCCCTGCATTAAATGCAGCAACATTTATATCTAATCATATGGTTTACGGTGCAACTTTTATTGTGACTGTCTTTATTACGCTGACGTTATTCTTTAAAATATTCCCGCTCAATTAAAACAACTGCGTTCTTGTCACTTAGCTCATAAATGATTCAACTTATATCCAAAGTGACTTAACTCTACTTCTCACTGCTCATGAAGTGACCTAGCTGTCAGCTAACTCGATACATCTGAATTCCCGACTAGACTATTTCACTTGGCTGAAATGTGAAACTTGTTCTTCTTTCATTTTTTCATCTTCTTTTTCTGCAGATTTAGTCTTCTGAGTTTCAACTCAGCTCAATTAACCCTAACTCATTCTTGAGCTCTTCAAATCTTGATTCACATAGAGGCTTAGTGAATATACCAGCTAACTGTTTATCAGTTGAGATGTATTCCAAGGTGATGTCTTTCTTTTCAACATGATCTCTTATGAAATGATATCTGACATCAATGTGCTTTGTTCTTGAATGCAACACAGGATTCTGAGTTATTGCAATAGAACTAGTGTTATCACACATAATTGGAATTTCTCTTTCTTCAATATCATAATCTCTCAGCTATTGTCTCATCCATAAGACTTGGGCACAACAATATCCCGCAGCTATGTACTCTGCTTCAACTGTGGATGTGGCAATTGAGTTTTGTTTCTTACTGAACCAAGAAACCAATTTATTTCCATGCATTGGACATGTACCTGAGGTACTCTTCCTATCAACTCTACATCCAGCATAGTCTGAGTCTGAGTAACCAATCAGCTTGAACCCACCTTCCTTTGGATACCATAAGCCAACTTCCTGGCATCCCTTCAAATATCTTAGGATTCTCTTAGCTGCAAACATGTGGCTCTTCTTTGGTGCAGATTGAAATCTTGCACATACACCTACTACAAAGGTGATGTCTGGCCTGCTTGTTGTTAGATAGAGCAATGATCCAATGAGTGCTCTATATCTGGTTTGATCAACAACTTTGGCATCTGCATCCAAGTCCATCTTGACTGATGTATTCATTGGGATTTTCACATAAGACTTCTCTTCCATACCAAATTTCTTCATCAAATCTCTGGTATATTTTGTTTGACTTATGAAGGTTCCATCCTTCATTTGCTTGACTTGAAGTCCTAGGAAGAAAGTCAGCTCTCCCATCATGCTCATCTCAAATTTACCTTGCATGAGGTTTGAGAACTTGTCACACAGCTCTTTATTTGTGGAACCAAAAATGATGTCATCCACATATATTTGAACAAGCAGTATACTCTCTCCATCTTGATTTCTGAAGAGTGTTCTATCAACTTTGCCTTTGGTGAATCAATTGTTAGTTAGAAATTGAGACAATGTATCATAACATGCTCTTGGTGCTTGTTTCAGTCCATATAATTCTTTCTTGAGCTTATATACATTATCTCCAATAGTTTTCTGCTCAAAACCTGGAGGTTGTTCAACATAGACTTCTTCCTTAAACAATCCATTTAGAAATGCACTCTTCGCATCCATTTGATACTCAGCGAAGTTCTTATGTGCAGCATAAGCAAGAAACATCCTTATTGCTTCCAGTCTTGCAACAGAGCAAAAGTTTCATCAAAATCTATACTCTCTTCTTGGCAATACCCTTTGGCTACCAATCTTGCTTTGTTTCTTACCACAGATCCTTCCTCATTCATCTTGTTTCTGAAAACCCATTTTGTGCCAATAACATTTTGATGGGTTGGACTTTGAACTAATTCCCATACTTTGTTTCTTTCAAACTGATTCAGCTCTTCTTGCATGGCTTGAATACAATGTGTGCCGTCCAATGCTTGAGACACATCTTTAGGCTCTATCTGGGAAATAAAACAAGTGAACATAGCTGCATATTGTGCTCTGGATCTAGTTCTTATGCCATCTCTAACATCTCCAATAACTAACTCTGGTGGATGATCTCTCAGCCATCTCACATCAGGTTGGAGTAAGTCTGCTGGATTCAGCCGTCTCGCAGCTAAGTTGTCTTAAATAGCTCTTTCATTTTCATTCAGTTGTAGACTTTCCAGCTGTCTTTGAGATTCATCTATCTCATCTTCATCTAGTTTGAGTGCTCTTACTTCAGCTTCAACATAAGGACTCTTCTGCATAGTTGGTTGATTCAGCTTATCAGCTAACTCTTCAATGTCTTCTCCATTTACATTAGGTTCATCAATGACTACATGGATAGACTCTTCTGTAACCAGAGTCCTCTTGTTCAGCACTCTATAGGCTTTACTCTCAGCTGAGTATCCCAAAAAGATACCTTCATCAGCTTTAGCATCAAAAGTCTTTAAATTATCTTTGCCATTTTTACGGATGAAACATTTACATCCAAATATCCTGAAATATCCAACATTTGGCTTTCTCCCTGTCCAAATCTCATAGGGAGTCTTGGTCAATTGCCTGTTTTCATGCATCTATTTTGAGTGTAGCATGCTGTGTTGATGGCTTCAGCCCAAAATCTCTTAGGCAATCCATCTTCAGCTAACATGGTCTTTGCAGCTTCCTTGAGAGTTATATTCCTTCTTTCAGCCACTCCATTCTACTGTGGAGTTCTTGCACCTGATAACACATGAGCAATTCCATTTTCAACATAATACTGAGTTATTATCCCATTGACAAACTCGATTCCTCCGTCAGATCTTATTTTTATAATGGTTTGGCTCTTTTCATTTTGAACTCTTTTCATCAGCTGAGGTAACTTCTGCAAAGTTTCCTTCTTTTTACAAATGAAGATTGTCCATGTATATCTTGAGTAATCATCTACCACCACTAAGTGGTTTTTCTTTCCACTTATGCTGGCTGGCTCATATGGAGCAAATAAATCCATATGCAACTGATGTAATATCCTTGTTGAAGAAGGACTTGGCTTATCCTCGAATGAAGACTTTATTTGCTTTCCCATCTGGCATACATCACATACACTTTCGTTCTTGTACACTGAGTCTGGCAATCCTTCTACAAGATGACTTCTTGCAAGCTTGTTGATTGTCTTGAAATTCAGATGATTCAGCTTCTTGTGCCACATCCAACTTGATTCAACAGTATTCTTTGCTAGCAGACAAGTGCTTGGTGTAGCAGTAGACCAATCTACCACATACATATTCTTCTATCTTGATCCTTGCAGTACTATTTCATTTGATTCAACATCTTTGATCTGGCACACTCCCATGTTGAATCCAACATTGTAGCCTTTATCACAGAGTTGGCTGATGCTTAACAAGTTGAAGTTGAGGCCTTCAACATAAGCAACATCTGTGATTTCTAATCCATTCTTTTTGATGGATCATGTGCCTTTGATTTCCCCTAGAGCTTCATTTCATCCGAATATGACTTTTGCACCTCTAATTTCCTTGAATCTTGATAGGATTTTCTTGTTTCCTGTCGTATGTCTGGAACAACCACTATCCATTTACCAGGTTCCTTGGCACTCAGCTGTTCCTTGAACCTGCAATCAAGGAAATCAGTTTTTAGGTACCCATACTTGTCTGGGTCCTAAGGGGTTAGTGCTATAAGATGATCCAACCAACCTATAGCCAAAAGACTTGACTCTAAGAGGTTGCCATCTATCAGTGCCATAATTATAGTGCACATTAGCAAATTGCTTGGGTGTTTTAGGTTCATACAAAGGTCTCTTTGGTCTGTATGCCTGTGTTTGTGTTCTAGCAATTGCTTTCTTGGGATAGTTGTGAAATTTCTGAGTGTAGTGCTTGGGTGTGTATGTGTGATGATAATAGCTCTTTTGCCTTTGGAATGACCTTTGCTGAGTTTTAGGTCTTCGCCATCTTGGCTTGTATTCTATAGGTTTTTGCTGATGTTTCACATTATTCCAATCAACATAGTTTGGGTAGTTTCTACCATTCCCATCATGTATGTTTCTCTGATGAAATTTCTAGGGTATCTGGTAGCTCTGTTTGCTCTTCACAGAGTATTTTTTGTTTTGAGTTTGCTGAGGAACTCGGCTGGATTTCTTCTCAGTTGTCCTCTTAGCATACTCAACTGGCTATTTTCCTTTTCCTTTGTATCCAAGGCCAGTTTGTTTGTGATTGTGCTTTGGAGTGAATGTGGGTGCAACATCTTATGTTTTGGATTTTTGAGATGCTTCATTACTTGAAGATCCTTTTTCCAAAATCACTCTTGGAGTTTGAATGTGCACAAAGGAATTAAATCCTATGCCTGTCTTATCTCCACATTCTTTTTGACTCATGATAAGATCATCCAATGACTTGGATGCCTTTGTAAATGAGGCAATCACATTTTTGAGATCTTTTTCCCTCTTTTCTATAGCAACTAACTCTGTTTTGATCTTTGCATTTTTAGCCTTCAGCTTAGTGTTCTCATCAGCTATGTGACTCAGAGTACTCAGGTCTTTAGTCAGCTCTGAGTTTTGGCTTTTAAGCTGGCTATTTTCCTCATTTAGAATTGTGTGTGAGGATTTTATGTGTTCAAAATCTTTCATCATTTTCCCTAATGAATCATAAAGATCAGTGGGTGATGAAGTGTGTGTATCACAATCACTATCACTTGAATCTGAATGAGATGAGTTAGAGTGTACCTTATCTTCTTGATCTGGTTGATCTTGTTCTTTAGCCATAAGGTAAATCATAGCCTCTTCTTTAGAGTCACTCGAGTAGTCAGCTTCACCACTCTCTGAGTCTGCTGCTTCATTAGACTTGACTGTCTCAGCAGTCTCAGCAGCCAACATGGCTTTCTTCTTTTCCTGTTCTTTCTCTGAAGACTTTTCTTTCTTCTTCATTCCTATATTTGTTGACTGGTGGATATGAATAGTCAACTGCAAAGTGTCCTGGTTGTCTGCAGTTCCAACACAGGTTCTCGGCTCTTTGATCGCTCTTTCTGTTCTTGGATTATCAGCTCTCTGATATTCAACCCTTTGATGTTCAGCTCTCTTGGGTGGCCTATCTTCCCTTGACTTAGAGGGAGCTGAATGTCTCCTGGAGGTTTCACCCTTGTTTCTTTTATAGTTCTTATTGAAGAACTTGTTGAATCTTTTGACATCAGGGCAATTTCCTCCTGGTCTATGGTTTCTTGGGCTCAGCTCTCTTTCCATCATTGGCGATCAGTGCAGTTGTCTTGGGTACATCTGTCTCTTCTTGCTCTTTTCTTCTCAGCTCAAACTCATAGGCTTTGAGGTCTGAGAATAGCTCATGGTTAAATGTTCTTGATAGGTCCATTGAATGTCTCAGGGCCATAGTCTTCATTTCCCATTCAGCGGGGAGGCTTCTTAAGATCTTCATACACATTTTCTTTTGTGTATATCTCTTCCCAAGGGCTGAAAGCTCATTTGTGATCTCAGTGAATCTGGCATCCAGCTGATCCATGGTTTCACCTGCAAGCATTTTGAAATTTTCAAATTTTTGAACAGCAACAAACAGTTTGTTTATTTTAGTTTGTTCTGATCCTTCACAAATTAAAGTCAGTTTATTCCAGATTTCTTTTGCAGATTTGCAAGATTTGACTTTATTGAACATTGCATTGTCCAATTTCTTGTAGAGTATGTCCTTGGCCACATTGTCCAAGTTGTATCTTTTCCTATCTTCATTAGTCCACTCAGTCCTTGGCTTTTCAACCATGGCTGGTCTTTCCTCAGCAACAACTTCTTCTCCTTCAGCTGCGGCTGCTCTTCTTACAACTGTGTTCACTTTTAGTATTTGCAGTGGCCCATCTTCTATCACAAACCACATTTCATCATGTAATGTACATAGATGAGCCTGCATGCGAATTTTCCAATCATCAAATTCTTCAACAGTGAACATAGGAATGCGTGTCAGATTTGCTTCCATGATAACAACTTGGCTAAAAATGAAAGATTTTGGAAATATAAGTGTTTAAACACTTTTTGAAAATATAGAGATCTAGTTCAGTAACCAGTGCGGAAGGCTCAATGAACCAACCGCTCTGATACCACTTGTAGGTCCCAAGGGGTGTGAAGTAAGGTTTAGAAGGGGAGGTTGAATAAACCTTACCAAATTTTCGATTTAGTCCTTTTAAAATAATTCAACAGAGTTGACTCAAACAGATGTGTCCTTGATGGATAGCTAAGTTGGCTTTTTAGCTAAGTTACCCACTCAACAAACTCGATAGAGCTGTTGATAGTATAACTCAGCTGCTCAAGCCAAATGCTTAACTTGGCTGATTGGTTTTTAATAGCGGAAGACTTAACACCCCTTTGCTTTGTTTTGAGTTTATTTTTAACACTTGATTCTTAGCACTTAGATATTTATCAATTGGATAGCAAATATGATTCTAACAGATGCACTTAGTTATTTATCAATTGGATAGCAAATATGATTCTAACAACATATATAATGTAAATATGCAGGAAAATAAATTTGCTGAAAGTAAATGACACAAATAATTTATAGAGTTCGAAGATGGGGTAATTCTTCCAATCCTCTCTTCTCCAACTCCTGGAGGAATCCACTATGTAGCAGATCAGTTTACAAAACACTGAACAGTCCGGAGACAGCCTTGATCACACAACTGACTTCTCTTGCGACTCAGCTTCTTCACAGGGCAGCTGCCTTGCTACTTCAGCTCACTTCTCAAGTTCTTGGATTTGATCACGAAGCCCTCCAACAAACTTGATAATGGTTCGACCTGGAACCTTTATGCAATCCTAGCTTGGATAGTAGACCCCTTTTCTTTTTCAAATGTTTCCTCTTCAACAGATTTGAAGTTGTCTTTCCTTCACAACTTGTGTTGGATTGATTTACTTCGAGTTTCAGGCTTGAGGAATTGCTTGCTTGTTTATGAGAAAATTGCAGGTTAAATGCTTGAATATTGCTTGCTTGTTCGTGGTTCAGGTTAACCTCTTCTCAATAACTTCCTCAGCCTTTTATACTGCACATTTGAACTCGGGAGGTTAGTTCTAACTTACGAAAAATGATTCATAACATAAATGGGTATAAAGTCGGGAGGTTTATAACTATTTGTGGGGATTTACTTTAGTTCTAAGATCTTTTGGATGTTAATATTAATTGTTGAGTAGGGATACTAGAAATTCTTATTAATCAACAGTTTATTTGCTTTGGGAGAGGGAATAAACTACTTTAGGAATTGAACTCATAGATACAGAGAACCTGGTTTTGATGAAACATTAATTGGAAGTAATATGGATAAAGCATGTTGAGATTATGTTCCTAGGATTGCTTTTTGTATATGTTAACGTTTTTGTGAAATTTGGGTTTTTAACAATACTTAAGATTTTTTGTTTTTAAATTAGGATTTAGTTTAGAAAACAACCTTTGATTTTTTGACTGCTTCAATAAAATTTAAGTACGAGATTAATGTACTTTATGTGTTTTGTATTCAATTTCTGAGGAATACGACCTTGCCCACTACTATCTGCTAGCTACACCTTACACTTGCGGTATAATGAAAAGATTTTCACGATCAAGTTTTTGGCGCCATTGCCGGGGATTGAAAGATTCTACATAGATATAGTAATAAGTAGTTCAATCTTAATTGAAGCATTATTTTTCTTTTTAATTTTGTTTTTAACATTATTTTTGTTGAAGTGCAGGTAGTGCATGATCACACATTCCAGATTAGTTGAACCGATACCCATTGACTTAGAGATTGAAAAGACAGCAAAACATTTAAGAAAAAGATTGAAAGCGATGGAAGAGGGAAACGACAGGGATGGTGTGAACAACAAAAACAACGAGGAGCGTCTGTTGGCACCACCAGGTGCTAACAGACATAATATGATAGAGGAGAGGCCCATGCGAAGAGGAGTAAGGGATGGCATCTAGCCGGAAGTTAATCAGAGATATGGGGGAGTGGCCCATCTGTCGATTAACACTAATAATTTTGAACTAAAACTTGTGTTGATCCATTGGTGTCACAAAACCAGTTTGGGGGAGAGCCGTAGAGGATCCGAATGCGCATTTTTAGAAATCTGTGATACAATAAAGATGAATGGTATTTCTGAGGATATCATTCGATGCGACCTTTTCACCTTTCCTCTATAAGGCTAAGGGATGGTTATCTTCGTTGACACCACCCACAGCAGATTGGGCTGAACTGAGTCAAAGGTTTTTGGCTAAACACTTTCCGCGAGTAAGACACTGCATTTAAAAAGTGAGACCACTCAGTTTAGGCAGTTAGACGGAGAGTCATTGTATGAGGCATGGGATAGGTTTAGGGAGTTGTTGAGAAAGTGCCCTCAACACGGATACCCCAACTACCAATAGGTACAATATTTCTGTAATGGTTTAAGTGGATACACGAGAACTATTATAGATGCTACATCTAGGGGTGCACTACGAAGGAAATATCCGGATGAGGCACTAGAATTACTTGAGGAGATGGAAAATAATAGTTACCAGTGGCCATACAAGAGATCCAATGTCAAACGTATGGTGGAGGTCCAGGATGAGGATAAGATTGCCATGCTCACCGAGCAGGTGTCCGTGCTTAATATGAAACTGAATGCGATCCAGCAGGTGACTCCAAGGGTTCCCGCAGTTGTTGAGGAAGAAGCAATTTTTTTGGGACAAAAGAACTTCAACAACTATAGAAACAATTATACATCCACACCTTATCATCCGGGGCTGCGAAACCATGAGAACTTTTCTTATGCTAATAATAGAAATATTTTCCAGCCACCTCCGAGTTTAATGTGAGAAATCAAGGTAGGATGGAGTCGAGTGAAAAGAAAATGTCAGTAGAAGAGATGTTAGCTTCGTTTATCGGAGAGACAAAGCTAGACTGAACAAAGACGAGGATAAGATAGACATAATAGAGGAACTTGTTGCTCAACTAAACACGAACAACACCGCAGGGTTGAAGTCTTGGGAGACGCAGATGGCCCAAATCGCTACAGCAATAGGAGGTATTCCCAAGCGATACGGAGCTTAACCCAAGGGAACAGTACAATGTCATTCATTTGAGGAGTGGTACGGAATATGAGGGCCCAAAGATATCAACCGAAATAATTCAACGGAAGCAGTAAGAGAATCGGGCTTCCGACTGAAGATATAAAACTTAGCGCTTTTGGAAGGCAACCCAAATTTTTAATCGCCTTAATTCGATTTGATTTTTACTAATCTAATTTTTAGTTTTTTTTTTCGTGAGTTGTTGTGTCGAAGGCGTCATGACATACCCTGGGTTTTTCTAAAAAAATGGAAAATCATATTACACGGACCATATAAAAATACATGGCTGTGTATTTTGTAGAAACAGAGACTGAATACACGGGCTGACCATGTATTAATACACGACCGTGTATTCGGTCTGCGTAGAGACAGACGCATCAGACGAAAAACACGGGCCGCCTATATAAAAATACACGGCCCATGTGCTGCCCAAACTCGATTTTCCCCTTTGCTTTTTAATTTCAAACTCTCCAAATTTATCCCACTTTTCCCCTTCTAAACCTTAGGTTCGAAATTATCCTACATATACACCATTCTCTCTTCAAAATTCTTCAATTCTTACTTCAAATCTTCAAACAAGAGTTCATATACTTCCTTCTTTCAAGAAACCCATCACAAATTTCCTCCAATTCTCCACTTTTACTTAGTATCCTTCAAATTTTTTTTTTTTTTTTGGGGTGGGGGGTATTTCTGAAAATCTCAGATTTCTAAAAGCATCATATCCAAATCCATGCCTTTAAGAGGAAAAGGAGGTGGGGTTAGGAGAAACACAAGAAGAAGGAGGGAGCCAACTGAAGAACCTGAGCCACAATACGAGATGAACCAACCTGATTACTCCAATGTCATCCTCCCAGATGAAACATACCGAGCCCGTTGGGAGAATCTCTTCATCAAGAACATAATTTTGACAAGGTAACCCGATGAACATTGTCTCACTACTTTGGGATTATTGAATAATTTTCGTACTTCATGTGGGCGAATTGATTGGGATGTTTTGTTAAATGGTAATTGGATAACATATGTGGTATTTACTCTTGAATTTTTGAGTAGCTTTGAATTGGTTATTCAAAAGAAATTTGATAGGGATAAGGTTTAGATTAGCAAATGAGCCAAGAGAGCTTTCTATTGATGAATTGAATGCGATTTATGAAACTCCGGCTTATGGGTTGGAAGAGCATGAGTAGTTTGATATGCTGAGTTTTTGGAAGGAGATAACGGGGCGTAGAATATATACACCGGGTACCTCGAAGGCTTCGAGTATAAGAAACCCCATTTTCCGATATGTGCAGTGCACATTGGCGGAAATGGTGTTCTCTAGAGAAGATACATGTGGATTTAAGTGAGAGAATTGAGCAGTAGGAGGTCCATGTGGGCTCCTTGATGGACGATACATACTGGTTGTCTGCTACGGTGGATGAGTATCACACCGAATACTTGCAAAACTTTAGTACAATTACCCAACAAAAGCAACATATACATGAGATGATTTCTCGTATGGATCAGTGGCATATCCAGTAAGGCCACTATCTTCCTCCTCATCCACCACAGTGATCCACGTAAGTACTTATCACACATTCCTCTTTCTTTTGATAATTTCTTTATGTGTTCGGGACGAAACATGATTTAAGTTTGCGGGAGTTGCCATGAATGCATGATTTTTTACTGTTGCATGTTTGCATTGCATTTAGGCTGCATGTAGAAGCATATTAAATTTGCATAAAAAATTAAAAAAAAATCAAAATTTTAAGGCATGTTTATTGTTTTAGTACGTTTGTTACTTTTGTGTGAGTTAGATTTAGAAGTTTGAATTAGTATAGAATGACTTCGTATGATTTACTGCGAGTAATTGGTTTCATGAAAAAAATACTTGGTGAATATGTGATGAATTTGTGAAAAGATGTCTTTTGTTTATTTGGTTGATTAACAAAGTTGGGTATTTGAGCATGGTGCGAAAAATAAGTCTATGAGCTTTTGTTCCTATAACTGCTTTTATGATATGCAGTCTTATTTTTTGTTTAGTGTGTCATTCATGTAGTTAGAACTCTAGAACTTGCAATGGTATCTTTATCAAAACCACATGTGTGTGTAATTTTTGAAGATGATCTAAGACTATTTTTGTTTAAGCCTACTTAGCCAAAAAAGTCTACCTATGAACTCATATGATTCCCTAGTTAGCCACTTTGAGCCTTAACTTTGTTTATTGTTAGCCATATTTTGAGCTTTAAACTTAAAATATTTTATCCCTAAGACTTGAGCTTATAGAGATATTTATTTTGAGGGAGATGTGGTTTAATTTTGAAAAAGAAAGAATGTTGGCAAAGAGGGATGATCAGTGAATAGGTGAATGAATGATGAAGCTCAAAAGATTTTGAATAAAAAGAATAAGAAAAATCGAGCAAGAGAAAAGAAAGAAAAGAAAACAAATTCTGAAAAATTGAGAAAAATTAGGAGCTTAAGGCAAACAAAAGAAGGCAAGGGCCTAAGTGTGAAAAAAAAAAAAAAAAAGGGTGGAATAAGAAGTATGAGTTGAAAAAGAAAACACTTTGAAAGAAGGCTTATTTAGATGAATTGGGTTGGTGAGTTGAAAGTCGAGGTAATTAAATTCTATTTGCACAAGTCAAGTCACTTAATCTATATTTTTTCTACCCTAAACAAAGAGATTACATTACGACCAAAGAAAAAGTCCCTTTTGATTCTTAAACTGTGCACATCTGAGTGGTACAGATGTTATACGATTTGCAAGCCTATGGTAGTTCTGCTTCATTGAATGTATTTGAGAGTATACACTTCCTATTTACTTTGACAGTTGAGTGATACACGTTATCTTGTGAGTCGCGATGTCGAATACCCGAATGAGTATTAGTTATGCCGAATTTGCAATTGATAGCTTTTTGATGAGTTACATGTTTACTAATGTGTTGATTTGATTGAGATTATGTGTTCGTAGTGTTCTTGTGTTGTTCTATCCACCTCATTGCATGCGGTTATTTTTCTTAGCTTGCTCGAGGACGAGCATTGGTTTAAGTATGGGGGGATTTGATACGTGTAAAATATACGTGAATTTAGAGGGCTTATTTTTGTACATATTTGATACATTTACATGTATATTTAGTGTGTTTTAGTTGGTTTTCTTTGTTGGGCATGATACTGCATATTCTTGTGATTTTTACAGGAAACAGAGCTTTATTTGCAAAGATATCAGTAGGACGGCCCGTACAAAAATGCCGAATGCGAAGAGACGATCAAATATGTGAAGAAAACAATGAGAAACAGAAAATACGGTCTGCCCGTGTATTATTACATGGCCATGTATCTTGCACCTCTGAATTTTACACGTTCGTGTGACTTGTTCAAGGAAAGAATTTCATAGACAAAAACATAATATACGACCGGACCATGTATTAAGTGTATTTTGTCCGTCGGTAGATTTTGTTTCCTAATTTTGTTGGGACTCTACCAGGGATGTCTGAAAGCATCTATATGAGTAAGACCAAAGCTCTACCAGAGAGACATGAAATTGGAGAGAGAAAACCCACATAAAAGAGAGAAAAACACCTTACAATGAAGAACAACACAAGACCTTTCGCATCTACGAAAGCGCAAGAGTTTAAGACTTTGTAGAAGGATCTACCATGACAAGAAGGGTTATATCCTCATAGTTTAGATATTTTGTTTTGTACTTAATTGAATGTCAACTTATTTGATTTCAAGTTTGTCTATGAATTTGTTGTCAAATATGTTAGGCTAAACTTCTTGATACTAGGGCATGATCAAAACTGTGGATTCATGTTAATTCTAATTTGATTGTTTCTTCTTAATTGGTTTTTTGTGTTCTATTTATGAATTCGAGTGTTTATTGCTTGTAGATTATCTGGCCAATAGCTTGCATGTCTTATTTCTTAGTTCATAATTCGAGAGATGAGTTCTAACTTACGAAAAACGAATTCCTAACATAAATGGATATAGAGTTGGGAGGCTTATAACTATTTGTGGCGGTTTAATTCAGTTCTAAGATTTTTTGGGAGTTAATATTAATTGTTGAGTAGGGATCCTAGCAATTCTTATTAATCAACCATTTGTTTGAACTACAAGAAAAATGCATATCAACAACACCGAAAATACAATATTTTTTGTTAATTTCTGTTTTCTTTTACTATATCACAACGGATTTTAGGAAAACCGTTGTCTATGAGCGGATTTTTGCGTCATTCTTTCAGATGATGACTTTGTGTCATTCTTTAAGAGAGCAAAGGTAAATAGATCCATCTTGTTATTGACCTCTCTTGTTCTCAGATTCTACACCATATATTGTTGGGAAATTGAGAAACTAGAGATAAAGGAACAATTGATGCTTTGAATTGTAAATTGCATGGATGTCTCTTCATGGAAAATTAATCTGTTTGTAAAAGGTTCATATTTCAGAAATAATGTAGCATACTCATGAATTCATAACCATCTTCTCTGTATGCAATATTTATCTGTGCAGAGTATGTAGTGAAGCTACAAATAAGACCGATGTATGTTCATGGTTTTGGTGATCGTCTTCATTGGTTATCTTTTTACTTAGTTTTAATATAGTTTTTTTGTCTAATTTGTAGTGGACTTGATGTGGATCTTGGTTTATATTTGTTGATCAACTATAATTGTTACGGTTGTACAATGAGTCGTATGTGGATTAAGTTGTATCGGGAATATTTGATATTTTTCAATGAATTTGGATTTGGATTTGATTTATTGTGTTATTAAGTGATTGGGTGTCATGAATATTTAATGTTTTTAATTATTTCAGCTCAAGAATTTCAAGAAAAACTACAATTGATCTACTTTAATTACTTGATTTGATCTGTTGTTGAAACAGTTATAAAATACAACGATCATTAAGCCTTGTCAAACTGTTGTGATACTTCCAAATCACAACGTGATTTGATCTGTTGTAGAAACATGTTGTTGTATTTCATAATTCAAAAATAATTATCAACCGTGATCCCAACCGTTGTCTTTTAACATCTAAAGACAACGGATTCCAACCGTTGTCTTTCTTATAAAAGACAATGGATTAGAACCGTTGTTGGTTAGCGGGGTATTTTACAACACCATCTTTGACAACAGTTGATTATTGTCATAGATAACAGATTATATCCGTTGTCATTCAGCGAAATTCTTATAGTGTTGCTTTAGGAGAGGGAATAAACTACTTTAGGAATTGAATCCGTAGATACACAAAAACTGGTTTTGATGAAACTATAATTGGAATTAATATTGATGAAGCATGTTGAGATTATGTTCCTAGGATTGCTTTTCGTATTTGTTAAAGTTTTTGTGAAATTTAGGTTTTTAACAATACTTAGATTTTTCTTGTTAATTTAGGATTAGTTTAGATAACAACCTTTGATTTTCGACCGCTTCAATAAAATTGAAGTACGAGATTACTGTACCTTATGTATTTTGTATTCGGTCCCTGAGGATTACGACCTTGCTCGCTACTATCTGCTAGCTACCCCATACACTTGCGATATAATGAAAAGATTTTCACAATCAATTTTGTGTAGAAGAGATAACCCAAAATTCTTGTTGCTATTTTCTAATTTTTCTGTATTCTTGTTGCTATTTTGTGTAGATGGGAGGGGAGTAGATTGAGAAAAAATAAAGAAAATATACTTTACATGATAGAGAAGGCTTAATAGCAAAATATGCCCTATAACTTAGGCCGTTTTGCAGTTTTGCCCTTTAATTATTAAAGTTGCAATTTATGCCCTGGACAATTTTGCCCTTATAGCCAAATAGCAGTTTTGGTCCATTTTCTTTTCAAAGGTAGCAATTATAGCCTATAACTTTCGAGAATTAGCAATTTCAATCCTTTCATACCATAGCTATTTTCAATAAACTCAAATTTCATAGATTATGAAAATTTACATTTTCTGATACCTATTTTGTTCGTGGCATTGTTACACCTACTTAGATCCAGTCTCTATTCATAGGTTTTAAGTGGATCATGTCAGGTTTCCAGCCTATAAACTCAATAGGACATACTTCTGTAAATGATTCATAATTCTAAGTAAATTCGATTTGGACTAAGGTTTTGATAAAACAGATATAGTCCATCATCACGACCATATCGGCCCAACATGCTTCCGTAAAATTAATAAATCCCTTAAAATTCATACCTCTTTTGACCAAAACAACACCGGGTTAAGTGGTTCGCAACGCCACCCGATCGGAAAAAATTACGCCCCGGATCGTTTGACAAACAACTCCTCACTGTTCAACCTCACCCTCGGGGAAGATGATCTGCAAGTTATCCGACTCCTTCAGAAACTGCTCAGCACAGCCTTGGTTCGTTTCCTACTCCAAGGCGTAAAAGTAATCTTTAAACGGGATGAATTAATGGAACATTATGAAGACATGTTGAAGCAGAAAGCCCCTTTTTATTAAGAACTTATTGAAATATTTATTACATTAGTAATCTCCTTTTGGGAGGAGAATACTGGTTTAGCCTCTCATAGATGAGGCTTTCACTCGTAAATACATAAAACTTAAAACTAAAACACTCCAACTATTACAAATTTATCACTTAGATTTTATTGTAAGAAAACTAGGGAAAATGTTCGATGTCCTCAGCTTCCTTCAAATCCTTCAATTTATAGAGGTAAGTCCGGACTTGAAAGGCGGACTTCAAATCTTGTTGAAATTAATGACGTCACTGCTTACGTCATATCTTGCATTATTGCCTCGCCAGCTGTTTTTCTTTTCTTTCCGCGTGACTCAGCCCATGTGATGGTTGTCGGGGAATCTTTTAAAAAGTCGGTCTGCGTGGTCCCCGAGGAAAACGCAGCGTCTTGTGTGAGTCGGGCCCTTATCTTTTCCAGCTGTATGGTCTTGTCGGTCGGGTTTGGGTTGGAAACCTTTCCCAAACTCGGGTTCCTTCTGTTCGGGGCATGCTTGACATATCCGGTCGATCCATCGACCAACATGCGCCATATTGCAGAATTTCCGGTAAGTTTCTTTGCTTGCCGGAATCTTGTTTTCCCAGAGAATTCTTCTTTTGGTCTCGAAGAGTTCATCTGCAAATCCTGTGGTTGACCCAGTCATCGAATTCAAAAGGAAAGATCCATTCGCCGAATGCGGAAGAACTTGAATGGGTATTTGACTTTGTCCATTTCATTAGACAAACCCAAAGACCCCATGCTCGTGCGTAGAAGCTTCGTCTTGAGAAAATGCTCCTACTAACATTGGTCCTTCTTCCTGGTGAAGCCGCTTAATGTATTTTAAAGCGTTTCCATCCGGTCTTCTTAGCTTGATGAAATGAAAAGCTTCATTAAAGCCTTTCTTTCTTTGGTTCAGAGCTGCGACCGATAAAATACGCCCAAAATATCCTCTCGGCCAAGTGTGGATTATTTGCCCAGTCTCGTAAACCGCTTCCCCAATCCATTTCGGTAATTTTGAAATTTAAGGGAATCTGGTGACACGGTATAGATTGCTAAAGCTCCAAAAGTATACCATTCATGTACTTCATTTGGATGACTTCCGGGTTTCATCCAAACTCTTGGATACTTGCCTGAGATATCAACCATTGTTTTTTCTGGGTTAATACCTTGTCTTGTAACTAATTTCTCCCATTGCCGCTGATATACCTGCATAGGAGAAATCTTAATCTCGTCAGTTTGAACCTTAGATTTGCCCGTCTGTGGCCTAAGATTCAACTCTCCCTCTTTTACCCCAGAGGTGCTGGGTTGACTTGAAGACTCGGGTTGTGACACCGGAGCTTCAACATTCGTTACAGTTTGTACACCCTTAGGGGATGCATCACTTGCAACACTTGTGATTATGGTACTTGAATCCATAACCTCCGGGTTAGAGCCCCGTACTCTCTCGGCCCCTTTTTGCACCGTAGGAGATGCGGCCTGGAAGAGAGGCCCTTGCAGCGCTAAGAACAATTGTCCTTGAGCGAACTGACATGCTCGTATTTGACTAGAAACGGATTTCTCGTCGCTGTTGAAGTCGTCCAAAGAAACACGCATTGAGACATAACGTCCCAAAATCTCGTTCTAGACTCTCCAGGTTTTCCCTGAGATGTCTTACTCGTTTAAGGACCTCGTCAGCAACGCGTCCTTCCATCTCGTGTCAAGAAATCTGCAAGAATATTTTCATGAGATTTTATAATGACAATATCAAAATCATAATATTGACATTCAACTTGCCATCTAAGTAATCGAGCCTTTTCTCGGTTTTGATTCAATTTTGTTTTTTCGAAAAGCCTTGACACTTGAATTATCAATTTTTAAAGTAAACTTTTTAGCCAGTAAAAATAGAGGCCATTTTTTAAAAGCCTTTCTGACTGCAAAGAATTCTTTCTCGTTAATATGCCACCGAGTTGCTTCACTAGGGGTGAATAAACCGCTGCAGTATCTGCATGGCACTTCCTCGTTTGGTGTGACTTTCGTAAGAACTCGCCGCCCACCAATCATCAGCGCATCCGTAAAGAAGATGATTCGTCCTCGTCTTGGGAATTGCCAACTTTGGAAGCTTTTTACAAACTTCTTTAAGTTGCTTAATTCCTTCTTGATGTTCATCTTCCCATTTGAATATTGCATCTTTTTTTAAGAAATGGGCTAAACACCTTCCTAATATGCCGATTGTTAATGAACATCCCAAAGAAAATTAACAACTCCAAGAAAACTCAAGTTGCTTCTTTCAGTCTTTCGGTGTATCCGAAATCCCCGTATCTTTTCCACAATATGATTTTGTAGAATAATTCCGATTCATCGATTTCAATTCCGAGGAATTCAATCTGCCTTGTTGCAATTACCGCCTTCTTCTCTGAAAGCACTAATCCTTCTTTGTGACAAACATCTGAAAATATCTTCAAATGTTTGAGATGTTCCTTCATGTTCTTTGATGCGATTAGAATGTCATCGATATACACGAACATGAAATTGAAATAATCTTTGAAGAGATTATCCATCTTCCTTTGATATATCCTCAAAGTGCGTTAGCCAATCCCATAGGCATCACGTTCAAATATAGTGTCCTTGAGGGGTAGAGAAAGTCAAACTTCTTACTTTCTTCCTCCATCTTAATCGGTAGAATCCAGACTTGCAATCGAACTTTGAGAATATCTTGGCACCTTTGATGCATTTAACCAGATGTTCTCTACTTGGGATATAGTATCCGTCGAACTCCAAAATGTTATTAATCCCTTTGTAGTTAATAACAAGTCTTGGCTTTCCTCTTTTGATTTCTCCATGGTTTCTGACTAAGAATCCTGGACTGGTGTATGGAGAAACTCCTGGTGAAATTAACTTAAGGTCAAGATGTTCCTTAAGTATCTTCTCGCATATCCTTACGATCCTCCTGGTTCATAAGAATTGGTTTGAATCTTACAACTCGTACTCCTTTCCAGGTTTAACCTTCAAGGAAGCTTTAAGCTCGTTCTTATCCCACCAAGCCAAAGGATCTTCATTGTAATTCCTTTGGATCTTCTTCTTGATATCCTCGAGTGATATTTGTTCCTCTATGGTTACATTACTCGTGGATTCTCCATTAGACTCATCCATAATTCCGCAATGGCTTCCGGGTGACTCGTTCTTCTCCTTGTACTCGAATGAATACAAGTTATTATCCCATATCTTCCGATCCTTCGGATGGAACCAAATTGTCTATAGGATAATAAAGCTTCACCAAATTTCCTTCGATCCGCCATTTTTGGATTGCGAATTTTGGCTTCATCACCACGCTTTGCCGCGAAAATGAATAGGCATTTTTCTCGTAAAATGCTTCCCGCAGATCTCGGACAATAATCTTATGATCACATAAGGTTGTGAAAATAAGTCTTCGCGTTTCGTTCTCTTGTGTGAATCGCTTGAATGTTTGTAGGAAATTGTTTCCTAGCAAAATATCCGTGCACTGTATCATGGAAATAGGTTGGTGGCGTCTTTACTTTGTACTATGGGTCGCCCGCCTCCGATCATTATTTCGCTTGTTTAATTCCCGTTAAGGATAAGAATCCTTTTAGAGAAATCTCTTCCCGCAATAGCCGGTAAATCTTCTCCAATTTCTTTAGGAAAAACATCCGCTTTGCGCAAGTACATATTCCGCACTGAATCAATATAGGCGGCGAAATACTCGGCCTTGTATTCGGCATATAACATTCCAATAGAAATGTATATAGAGAATGGACTAGTGGTCATTTGATTCTGTATCTTTTATTAGCCACTGTGAATTCCATTCCTTCTTGTAATCTTTCCCAAGGTTTATGATCCTCGAAAAATTCAATTCCCGGTGTTAATTGTTCTCGGGATCTTTCCCGCCACTCCTGTGATAGTAAGCTCAATTTCTCCTATCTTCAGGCTTCCTTGATACCTTCCAACTATTGGTTGTTGGAGATAATATAGAACATCACAAGGAAAAATATTATCCTTTTGAGTGATGTCAAATATTACTTCCACTTCTCGCCATCATCTTCGGACATTTCGGCTCTCTGCCGTTTTTTGAAAACATCTCGGGATACGCTTGAATCGTATTTGGTCTCTTTTCTTCCCAACGACTACTACTCGTCATTCTCGTCTGTTGGAAAGACATCCTTCTTGCTCAACTCGAGAGACTTCGACTTTTGTTGAAGACTGGTTGATCTTGTATTTTCATATCGATCTCCTTTATAGTGGGAGATTCAATAATTTCTGGTAGAACCACCCTGGCAAAGTCCTCGAAGATTCTTGGGACTTCAATGAATTCCTTTCTCAAGAATACTTCAATGATGTGTATTCGAGAGAGCATAGGATATCTTGTATGTGATCGAGTAGGGTCTGTTCCCTTCTTTCATCAATTTGACTCTTTTGAAATCTTGATGAAGAGTTAGGACTCTGTTGAAATCCCGATCTTCCAAATTGTATGCAATTCTAGGATAGACATTAAATGCCAATTTTCCTGCATACAAATTTCTCAGAATCGCTCCTAGACATGAATCCTTGAGGTTTGAGATTCGCTTGTCAAAGATAGCCAGATTGAGTGGCGAATCTATTCCTTCTTTGAATGTTGCTTTAATAATGACTCTTATAGCTCCGATATGAATCCATGAGAGTGTATTTGCAACTTCTCTTTTAACTCTGCTTTTGATCTCTTGTATTTCTCTAATAGGGACCAACCGCATCTCGATCGTGTTCCCAGAAACTCCATCGGAATGGCAAATTCTCCGATTGTTACCCCGTGGATAATTTGGTGTTTTCTATTACGAAAACCAATCTTATCCAAAGCCTTTTCCATCGCCCCAATTGTAAATCCATCATAGATTTGAAGCTTTGGATCTTCCTTCATAATTCTCATAAGAGTCTTATGAGATACCGTAGTGTGAGAGAGGAATCCTGACATGTCCTCCCTGACCGTCATTTGAAGAATTTCTTCTTCACTCGATTCGAACTAGATTCACTTCCATCATCGAAATAGATCTCTTCTTCATAGATGCTTTCATCCGAGGGAATATCCTCAAATTGATACACCAGATATTAAATCCCGATAATAGACAACTTCTTCGATTTCTCGGTGTGGCCTCGAACTCGTCGACTCTCGTTTTTGATTGTCCGGGCAATCCGTTGAGATATGCCCTCTTGCTCGCATGTCCAAAGAATTACAGATCTTTGAAACTTTCATTAGCTCGTGTGTGAGCACGCCCGAAAGTTCTTCTTCCCGGTGTTCTCACTGGTACTTGCTTGATTAGACCCTGATGAAGAGGCTCTACTCCCCTGCTTGGTCTTGGTCTTTGCCCCGATTTATAACTTCGGGCTTTTTGTTTTGACTAAACCTTCTAGGTCTCCATGAAGACCGCTTCTTTTGCTGTTGCTTCCTCGGCGGTATGGATGGCTTCTCTCCTTCTTCTTCTTGTGCCGCCTTGGTTGTCCCACAACTGTTGGGATATCATTATCCATGCAACATAGAGGAACTGCTTTGTTAATTCCTCTTAATCTCTTGTAATTCCGGTGCAGAGTCGCTTGATAGCACCATTCGGATAAACCTTGGCCTTTAGGAAAGACATTTTTCTCGCCACGCTTCTACTTCACTCCACCCTTGTATTCCCGATAAGCATTTCTCTCCAGGGACTCGGAATCTTGGCAAAGAATAGTTGTGCAGCTTCCTTTTCCTCAATCTTGGATTTCCACCGGTATTCGGTGAACAACTTGATATATTCGTCAATATGACAAATATCCAATAACTCAAGGCTATAGAGGGCTTGTTTATATCTCTTTCTTTTTTCGTCCTCTAATCCTCAAAATAACCTGGTGCCCGATGAACTGGATTTTGAATAGCTTTGCCATACCATCGACAATTCCTTTAAGTGATTCCCCTGATGTGACCGAACTTTTCGTACTGGCATCGGTCATATCCCAGGCAATCTTCACCGATCCTTCAAGACTCATCTCAAGGAGTAAAATGAATGAATCCTTTGTAAGATCGAGGGTTCCTGCTGAAATTCTCATAGTCAAGCCCATTCATCAATGAGAACTTCTCTGCTTTTAAAATCAGGGATGTCCAGTTTAACATCAACCCATACGGATGTATTGGGTCGAGGTGCGATCTTCCATAAGGCGTCTGATAAACATTCGGCCTTCCGGTAGGTTGTCTGGTTCCTGCAAGAGGGTTTTGACCTCCTGTCCCTGAAAGTGGATCACTTCCGGTCGTGAAATCCCCAGCGTGTGGCATCCTCTCGTCCCGAGCTCCATGATGCGAACCCGTACTTTCTTCGACGTTAGGATTAACTGGTGGCGGTGGTGGTGGAATGGGTCTACCTTGTGGGTCATAGGTAACCAAAGTTGATTCTCACCGCGTTCATCTTTAAATCTACAATACCTAATCCCGCCAAGGATTCTCACCAGTCATGTAGATCTTTAAGATTCATCTTTTCAATATCCATCTTTTTCTAATTTTTGATGGATTTTCCTTTGATTAGATCAATGAGCTTTTCCTCATCCGTCATCTTTCGTATAACTTTGGTAGGTTTTCCTTTTTGGTGTAGATAGGGTACCGTCCCAAAATCAATATGTTTCCTTCCTCCGGATGAACTTGGCCTTTCCTCCGTGTTCTTGACTCGTTTAAATATCATGAAGGAGTTCAAGAGTTTCCTTCGATATTTCACCGCCGTCTCCATCCGCTCGATCCGATGAACTTGTCTTTGTGGATGAATATGACGATTGCCATAATTCTCGCACCGTCTTACCTGGATTTCTCTAAGATCTTCGAAATCTTAGATTTGTCTGGAAGTATCTCGTTCCACTCGGGTATTCCATCGAATCATTGTTCGATGGGAATTTTCATGAACCATTTCTTGAAGGTTCATCAAGTGAACATATAGGTGCCGTTAAGCATCCAAATCGCCATAATATTCTCGCCGCATTTTGCATTGCCTTAAGGTTTCCCCGTCGGCTCCTGCTGTTCCTTTTCTTCATATTGGTATTCCCAATATGAAACCTGGTCAAGTGTTCTTGTGCGTACATGGTCAATATTTGACGATATGTCCTGTAAGGGGTAAATCTCGGACATCGGTCCGGATCCATATTCTCGGAGAAATTCTCCTCACCAATTGTCAATTACATAAATATAATAAATATAACCAAAAAGTACTTAATAAACCTGACCTCTGATACCATTTTAAGCAAGACACTTAGTCAAATCAGCTATGTGTATGAATAAGGGTATAATTGGTATTTTGAAAATATGCAATTATTCCGCTAGACCAATTTTGCATCAACTCAAGACTTATAGGACACCAATTGCTTCGGTATAAACTTGCAGGACCAATTTTACAGAACGTTATAAACTTACAGGGCATATTTTGCAAAACTTGAAGAACATACAGGACATATTTTGCAAACCCAATAACAAAAGTCCGAAAATGCATTTTACCCCAAGTTACATGATATTTTCTGCAATTAAGCCTAATAGAGAAATAGGACCTACCTACTTTTTGCTTTTCATTCATGTGTCAGGGTATTTGGGTAAAAGAAACATAAAAGTGATTAAAAACATTATTTTTTATCTCACATGTCAGAAAAATCTTTGTCCTATATATCCAAAATGGGTATATTGAGCGATTCGCTCTATTTATATATTTCATTAAAAGTTGAGGCGGTGTGCACCTTATAGTTATCCTCTCTGACTTGGATTTTCTTATTTTCAAATAGAGTTAATTTAATTTAGTATATAAGCATTAAAAAGGTTATCCCACCTAGAAATACACGACATGTATGTATGTGTAAGTTACATGCACCACAAGAAAATTCCATTTTACCGATAGAATTTACAGACATAAATGATTTTGTCACTAAATTTTACAATTATCTACAGAATACCGACAAAATAAAAAAATATTTTCCCCACATAATACCCAAAAATTACTAACAGTTTTTAAATTTACCGACAAAAATACTATAGGAATTTGCCAATACTTTTAGATTCTGTAGGTAAATATTTACCTACAATGATATTACCTACAATGATTTTACCTACACTTTACAATTATCTTAATATTTACCTACATATTTTCTGTTGGAAAACTGATTTTTTCTTGTAGTGGTGAGTGTCATATGTATATACTAACTACCTGTACATAGAGTCAGCGAAACGGGCGGCGGGCGGGCGGCCGCTACTACGGGCGGGCGGGGCGGGCTGGCCCGCCGAGGTGGCGGGCCGAGAAACCCTCAACCCAACCCAACCCGCCTTGGGCTGCGGGTTGGGCGGGCCGGCCCGCCAAAAAATAAAAAATAATAAAAAAGTAAAAAAATATTTTTTTATTTATATTATTATTTTTAATGAATTAAATATACTAATGGATAACAAGTACATATTTTATAAATATATTATATACACTTTTATAAGAAATACAAATATAAAATATCAATTATACTATTTTTTTGTCTATTTTATCTAATTTTTCTTTTTTTTTCTTTTTTTCAATTTATGGCGGGCTAGCCCGTTTCTTGCCGCCCGCCAAGTCCTGCCCCGCAACGGCTAGCCCGTTTAGGCCCGCCCTTTGGCGGGCTACTAAATACTAAACCCACCCCCTACCTTAGGCGGGGCGGGGTGGGCCGGCCCATCAGGCCTGGCCCGTTTTGACAGCTCTACCTGTACATGTACATATTACTAATGCAACACTTTATTATATGTATATATATAAACTCATATATTAACTATATTATAACACATATTATATCTAAATGATTTTATTAATATTAATATTACTGCTATTATTATTATTATTATTATTATTATTATTATTATTATTAATCTCACATAATATTTCAACTCCCAACTAATATATGTCTTGTCTTTGAGTGTTTTTATTATTCCTTTTACTTAATTCATTCACATCTTATAATCTCAGATGAACACGTGTTCCTTACTGACTTTCATACTTCTAATGTTACCACGTGTAACTCAATATTATCTAATAATTAAACATCTAAATTTTCTTATTTGATGTATGGTTAATTACCTATATTAGAAATCCGACAACTAATATCATATATAAAGGTTCTAAAATTGTAAAATTTATCATGGTATATAAAATTATATATAAATGATGAAAACACCAATGCCATGTAAGCAACAAATAAACAACATATAATGCATCAACTATATTGGCCTAGTGAGTAGTGAGAGGCTCGGGTATTACATGTGGTATGCAGATGGTGACAAAATGGTGCGAAATGAGCATAACCAGATGATTGCCTATGCATTTGGTAAATTTTTTGTTGTTTGCCCACATTTTTTTCTCTTCCTTTTTACTCGTAATTTATAGACCAGTTATGTGATTTGAAGTTGAATATGTTAACACTTCAGCTTTTGAAATTTGGAATAATGTACGGGATCCATTTTTAATTTTCTAAATCGCTTAATCAGGAAATGGTACCATTAGTATTTTTTATTTCTCGGATGACAGAGTGTTTTGGCCTAATACAAACACACAGCAGGTATTTGAAGTAGTGGCTCGATCTGTTGTTAAGGCTGCAATGGATGGTATTAACGGTAAGATCAACTTGCTATTACTGCAAAACTTTGAAATTTGTGGATTAACTGGTTCAATTACAAGTCTATTTTGAGTAATGGGTAAGTTTTGGATGTCCATTGCTGCTTATTTGATGATAAAAGAACTCCAAGTTGGTTGTGGTGATAAATTGGAGATTCTTAAAGCAGTTCTTTGTATCTCTGTTCAACTTCAATCACAACTGACTGCATACATAAGTTGATATATAGGAACTGTATTTGCTTATGGTGTTACCAGTAGTGGAAAGACACACACTGTGCATGTAAGCTGAATTTCATTATGATGTGTCCTCATTTGATTTTGAATCTCATTGTTTGAACGATGACAAGAACCGAGTTCCGGCCCAAAATGGGATTTGTTTGGAGTTGGGAAACTGAAATGCTTGGAATACAACCAATTCATACAATATTGCGCACCTGCATATTATTGTGCTTGTCACTGTTGATTCATTTATTATTTTTAAGAAATGATAATGCCAATGATTATTATGGACTCCAAGTGCCTATGGTCTGAGTATATTGGTTTGAAGGTCATTACATCTAAAACTAAATACTCAAAATTGTTGGAAAAGGTTGGTTTACTGTTTACAAGAAGATGGCTAAAGTGTTTGGAACGAAAAACTGGACAAGATTTTAAGTCGAGCACAGTATTGGATACTGTCTCCATAAGACGAAATTGCCCCGTATACGAAGTGCTTACGCTTTCGGCAATCGTCCCTAAGATACAATGACTTTAACAGGTTTGACTTAGCAACACTTGCAAAAGTCGAACCAACAAAGAACTCTGTAGTGTTTTAGCCTTTCAAGCTTTTGAAGGGTGTAAATCAATATGCATATGCAAATGGCTCGATTTTATTATCTGAATTTCGTGTTCGTTTTCATCTGCAGACCCTCGATCCACGACCCGGCTGGACCCAGACCTGGGCGGGCAGGCAGCAGTAGCAACAGCAGCGTGCGCGCGTGCGTGTGTGTTTTGAACCAAACCCACAAGCATGTAGGTCCCCACTCCTTTAAAAACTTTGGTGCTCTCAAGGCCCAAACCCAATTGTCCAACTTGAGATTAAATTGAGCAAACTTTGGTTTTTCCTCCTATGTGGGATGGAGCATTTCTCCTTCCCCACATTTTCCATTTTTCATACCATTTTCTAATTTTTAGTGGCTAATTTCTAGCATTAATTTCTCATTCACCCGGAATTGGTTTTGAGAAATTCCAAATGCTATTCTCATCGACTCACTTAGTAGAATTTTTTACAAATAATTTAATTCTATTTTTCACTAATGGAAACAACTTAAATATTTTGTCAAAATCGGGTCAACACCCAATTTCACACAACCAAATTCCAACAAAAATGCCATAACAACTCATTTACAAAGTTTAGACAAATGCTTCCAAATAAGGTTTTTGTTTAATTAGACTAACACCTAATTAATGAGCTAACATAAAAAATATGCAAATAGACACCAATTTTTTAGAACAGTGTAATAAAGATATGATTAGACACCGATTATATATGGTTTCTAAATAATTAAAGACACCGGTTTTTTGATGTCAAAACAACTGATGTCTAATCTAAAATAATTTGTACAAATAGACCGGTTCCATAAATACGATACCACAACCGATGTCTATTTGGGGATACTTTTCACAATAGACACCGGTTCTGGGAAACCACAATGTATTATCAAAGATAGTGTTTGATACATGTTTTTATCTTAATTTTGATGATTTTATTTTTACACCAAAACAATGTTTTTAATTATTGTCCAAATATTCCTAAATGATTTAAAATGGTTTTAATATTTTCCGGAGTATTTCTTCAAGTTTTATTTTAGATAAAATTGGACAACACTTTTTATGATTTTATGTTTATAAGTTTTTACTTCAAAACAAGGTTCCTAAATGTTGTCTAAATACTCCCGATTGGTTTAAAATATTTTTACTAAATTTTCGGAGTATTTATTGAGTTTTATTTTCGACAAAAATCGGACAACATTTCTGTCTCAAGGTCAACCGGTCGCCGTAGAGGGCAACCCGTGCATCAAGATGAATTTTAGAACAAAAAATGAGACGGAAGGGAAATAGGCCAGTCGACGACGACTGGCGTCGGCCGATGGCGTCGGCCGATCGACCGGGCGTCGGCCGACACCCGTCGACACCGTCGCACTGGAGCAAAATATCTAAACAGAACTTGCATCCTTATAAAATCAATGAGGGGGACCGGTCGGTCAAGTCAAGGTCGACCGGTCGCAGCCCCCCGACACACCACACACCCCAAAGGCCTGTATTTTTCTCGTGTGTTCTTGAAACGCCTCTTTAAATGGTAAAGACCGGTCTCCCTTTTGTATCTTCTAATTTGGAATATGAATTTGTAGGACCGTTGACAAAAATTAGACATCTTCTCCTTAAATTATGGGATTGATTTCTAACAACTATATTCTTGATTTTAATTGTATTTTTCTCAGAGATTTTCAATCCCCAAGAGGAGCCTGCTTGATCAATCATCTCCTATAAATAGAGGAAGTTTTGGAGCAACCAATACAACAATTGAGATACAACACAACAAGATACACTTCAAGCAAACACTTGTTCGTCATAGTTATTATTCTTGTTGTAATTTTGCCTAGCTTATCACTTTCACATCCTTGAGGTTTAGGCTATTCTTGATTACACTTTGCACTCATATTGTAATATTCATTATTGAGTTGTAATCTTGATTTTTGGTCATCATTCAACACAAGACATCCTTGTGAGTATTCTTGTGGTAAGAATACACTTGGGTGATCTAGGTGATAGGTGTTTCAAGAGTGTGGTGCTCTTGAGGTGTTGAAGAATTTGGTATTCTTCAAGATTGAAGATTGTGGTGATCTTCAAAGGTGCCGTTGAAGGAAGATTGTGGTAATCTTCAAAGGGAGATTGTGGTAATCTCCGAAGGTGGTGTTGTTGAAGAGTGTGGTGCTCTTCAAGGTGTTGTAAGTTGAATTTGTATTAGTTTTGGTAATTAATAAAATTCTTTTTCTTTTTGAAATCAATCCCGGATATACTGGGGTGGTAGAGGATTAGGCCCTAGGTGGGTTGAACCTCTTTAAATCGACGTGTGTTGTTTACATTCCGCACCTTCATTATTGTCTTTGAGCATTCGGTTCGAAAAAGAGGGTAAAATCGAAAAGATGGAGATAATCTATTCACCCCCCCTCTAGATTATCGTAGCCGCTTGGACTTACAAGTGGTATCAGAGCAAAACTCTTTGGCAAGCTCGTTTCACATCACGAGTGAAGAGGAAGGATCGTTAGCTACGAATGAAGCTCATCTATCCGGCACCTCCACCACCAAGCCACCACTACTTGATTACAAAAATTTTATATTTTGGAAAGAAAGAATGGAATGTTATCTACAAGGTTGCGGGTTCGATATTTGGAACATCGTCATAAATGGAGAATCCATTCCGATGATAGACACACCACACACCTCCAAAGGCCTCAAAGAGCTAAATGATGAAGAGAAGAAAATCATCTCCTTAAATGGTAAAGCTCTCAATATTTTGTATTGTTCACTTACTAATTTGGAATATGAACATATTGTAGGAATTCGATCGACACATGAAGTATGGCAAAAATTAGAAGCCATCTATGGAGTATTTGCAAATGAAAGGAGTCAAACAAAAGCATCTACTTCTCAAAGGGATACAAGTTCAAATCTAAGGAACAAGCCTTTTACAACTTCCAACTATGAAGTAGTCGAACAATGTTTTATGCGCATCGAAGAGGAAAACGAGGTATGTCTAAAACCCTCTACTTCCTATGATATTGTTATTCAAAATGATTATAGTGATTTGCAAAATGATTTTGATGATCTTCAAAATGAATTCCAAAATTTACTTGTTAAGTACAAAAATTTGAAAAAGGAATTCATTGTTTTGAAAAATGAAAAGGATAGTTTATTTACTTCCTATGAATCACTATCATGTGCTCACACCACCACACTTGACAAGGTTAGAAACCTTGAAAAACAAAATAGTACTCTTGTTTAGGATATGAATTGCATGAAAAATGATTTATCAAAATCAAACTTGAGTACCAATATATTGCCCAATATTGTGAATGATAATTTGAAGAGTGAACTTGATCATGAGCCTAATATTGTCAAGCATATGAAAAAGAATCGAGTTCCTATGCATGTTAGTAATGTTACTTGCTTTTATTGCGGTAAGAAGGGACACGCCGTAAATACTTGTCGAGCTAGAAATAGCTCAAATTATTATTGGAGACCTAAAAATCTCAAAGCTAATCCCAAAGGACCCAAGCACTTGAGGGTACCACAAAACAATGTTATATTAGGTACCCAGCGAAATAATAATCGAAGAAAATTCATACCGCCAAAAAGACATCAAATGACCATTCCATTTGATCAAAGGAGAAAACACCTTCAACAAAGTCATTTTCCAAGAAGAGGAAATAATAAAAAATGGGATGAACAAAATCCTTGGAAATGGCAAAGACATCATCAACAAGATGATCTTCCAAGAGAAAGACACTTTCGAAATTGGGAAGGCCACAATGCTTGGAAATGGAACAATTGGAGAAGCTATCATCAACAAGATGATTTTCAAAGGGGAAGATATCATCAACAATGGGAACGACACAACCCATAGAAATGGCGTAATTGGTAAACCGTATCTCCCTACTTACATATGCATTTTAACTTAGTATGCATGTTTTTATTTGTGTCTAAATTGCAAAATGAGTTTTCATAATTTTTTTTAAAAAAAAATTAAGGTCTTCTATAAATATTTGTGTTTTTAAAATCCTTTGAAAATGAGACCTTACAGGTTGTTTTTAAACTCTTACGGACTTCTATAGCATAAGCATTTTTATATCTCTTGGCCTACACTTGTCTATCACATCTTGTGCAAAATTTGTTTAAAGAATTGTGTAGGTTATATATCTCATATTCATTGGCTATCGTCTATTTCTTCATCAAGATATTCTTAAACCATCGAGGTATGTTCACTCGTATTTTTCTTAATACTCGATATTGTGTTCATGTCACGTTTATGCACATATCTTTCAAAATATTTCATTTCAACCCCTTAAGTGCCTCTAAATGATTTTGTAAATTTTTCTCAAAAGGGCACTACTCGCAAAATCTCGTTTTTCTAGAATATATGTTTTATCAAAACTCGTATTCGTCGGATTTAGTCCTCGATTACATCTTTTTGCAAAGTTTTAAAACTTTTGGGGTGAAAAATCAAATTTTGAAAAATCTGGAGAATGAAAAATTGCACTGAAACTGGTACCTAGAGCAGGTACCGGTCGACTAGGGGGTCGACCGGTCGACCACACCGGTCGGCAGCCCCGTCGACCAAACGACTGGGTCTTTTCAGCGGGCAGAAGACCTTTTTATTGAAACAGGGGCTTACTTCTTTCATTTCTTATTTCAAAACCTTCGGACCCTAGCTCTATTTCTCTCCCAAATTCTCTCAAAATCTCCCAATACTTCTCAAATTGTTTCATCCTTGTGCTTATATCACTCAAATTCATATTGTTTTCATGGCACCCTGTCAATTCACTGCATTTAAATCCTCAAAAGAGGAGAAGAAAGCAAAGGGGAGAATCTTCCTCCAACCCTCAACAAAATGATATTCCACAAGGAGATAACCAAAATCGGCTTACAGAAGAGGAGATTGTTGAATTGAGAGCCGGGATTTCAAAATCGAATATTCATTGGGACTCTAGTAAGTTATCACTTCTTTACGAGCCTCCCTCTAGAGTTAATAGATTTTGATTTCTAAATAAGCTTGCGGAGGAGCACTATGAAAACATTGGGTTGAATGATAAGAAAATTGCTTGCACTCGTATGGTTCGATTTTTAGCATTTCATGATGAATATCCGGAAATTAGGGCTTATTTTGATATTCAAGGTTGGGTTTCATTATGGGATATTCCGTGTTTGCATTATGATGACAAGCTTATAAAACTTTTTTATGCAAATATGTGGATTGTTGATGCTACGGTAGATAATCCGTTGGAACTTCACACATTCGTTAATGGTAGGCACTTTTCGTGGACATTGACCGATATTTGTAATCATTTTAATGTGCCGAATGATGGTGTTGAAAATGTGGATTGTGCTCATTGGGATGATGATCTTTTTGGTGTCTCACTCTATGAGGTAAAAAGTTTTTTAGGAGTTTTTCCGGAAGTAAGCTTCTCGGCAATGCCACCAAATTATCGGATCGTATCAATTATTTGCTCCTATTGTGTTTGTGGTAAAGAAGTAAAACTTCCGAGTAATCTTGAACTCTTTCTTACCTATAAGATTATCCGAGGAGAAAGAGTAAATTATGGGGCTATTTTTGTATATTGTTTGTCGGAATCAAGAAGGCTTACTAAGAAAAAATATACGTTGGGAAATTTGATTTGTCGACTACTATACCTTTCGGGCTATCCGAAAAGTGAGATGAATACCGAAATTCGGCACAATGACTATGATAATGCCAACATTCTACAAATGGTGAGAATGCGACAACATTTACCACGAGTTCCCACCAAAGCCGCTAGGGGACGTGCTCAAAATCCACAACAACCTCGAGATGATTTCTTTAATGACAATGAGGTTGAAAATATTGGTAGAGGAAATGTTGAGGAACAAGAAGATGAAGAAGAAGTGAATGTGGGGAATGAACAAGAAATTGGGGAAGAAGAAAATGAAAGAAATGAGGAAGAACACTTCAATGAAGGAAATGAGGAAGAAGATGAAAACGAGCCGGATGTTGAAGATTTAAGTCTCAAAGAGAGAATGGACAAAGTGGAAAGAGATACATTTAGGGATGTAGCCTCTCTTAGAAAAGAGCTCCGGGTTGTGAAGGAAGAAAATTCTAGATTGAAAAAGTCTATGGGAAAATTGAAGAAATTTATCAAAGAGCTTATCCCCGGAACTTGCTTCTCTTCGGATGAGGATTGATGTCCTCACCCCGTGTTTATCTTTTTATCTTAGAATTTTTACTTTGTCCTTGTTGTTTTGTAATTTTATGAACTATCTTGTAAAACTCTAAATTGCACTAATGAGATTTGCTTGTTTTCTTGAAAGGGTTAAAATAGCAAATTGAAAATGGCTTGTGGATGATCATGATATTGATGGAGTATTTGATGGTATAAATACTCTAGTTTGGCATTGTTTGATAGATGGTATGAAATACTTGATGGTAAAAGTGCTTCTTTTAATTTTTGCTTAAATGCATTTGAGATGCCTTAATCATTTTGTTTAGATGGGTAATTTGGGACATTTGTAATGTCTTATTTGTATGTACTACTTGATGGCTCTTTAATTTTTGCTTGATGGCATTCGTAATGCCTTGATCTCTTATTTGGCTAAAATTATCTCAATTGGGTTGAACCCTTGAGAGTTTACTTTGTTAGGCCTATTAGTTGTTGCATATATGTTGAAAATTGCTTTTGGTGATGATATGAAAAACTTGGCTAAATTTCTTTTCCAAAGGCTATATACATTTTCTTCAAATTTTGACGCCCGCCAAGTGTTCGATAAAATGTTTCAATGAAAGATTCATCACCTACATGATTCTCTTATTTTCAAATGTCTTAAATTCTTATTGAGATCATGTTTTTGGCTAACAAAATGAGCTTATGGATTTCTTATGATACATCTCTCCAAATTTTCTTTGGATTCAAAACTTAATTCTTTCAATGGTTGATAAATCGTATTGTTGGCTCACTTTGACAAACTTGTATAATGTTTTTATCATCCTAACATTCTTTTTGATGATTCCAAAGGGGGAGAAACATGATATTGGCTCGTTAGCTCAAAGAAGCTAATAAAAGCTTGTTATAAAAGCTATAAGCTATGGCATCTTAAAAGCCATAAGTTGTGAATTATATTTATTCCAGTTGTTGCTTGATGGACTTATATACTTGTCTAATGATGTTTTGTTGACAGGGGGAGCTTATAAGCTCTTGAACAATATGTAAAAGCTAAGTTTTTAGCTTATGGTTAATTGCTTTTACATTATTCTTGATGTGCTTGTTGATAGGGGGAGCTTGTGCTTATTATTGAATATATTTACTCCCTTACTTGGTTGCTTATGTATTTTGGAAATTTTGATTGCTTCTAAACGGTTAGATGTTTTTACCGGAAAATCATTTTTAA
This sequence comes from Rehmannia glutinosa, assembly GCA_016081115.2. NCBI lineage: Eukaryota > Viridiplantae > Streptophyta > Magnoliopsida > Lamiales > Orobanchaceae > Rehmannia > Rehmannia glutinosa. The sequence goes on along the minus strand of CM071927.1, from coordinate 60,215,874 downwards.
AATTGTCCTCCTAATATTTCTAAAAATTGTTTTGGTTTGTAATCATCAAAAAGGGGGAGATTGTTTGATACATGTTTTTATCTTAATTTTGATGATTTTATTTTTACACCAAAATAATATTTTTAATTGTTGTCCAAATATTCCTAAATGATTTAAAATGGTTTTAATATTTTCCGGAGTATTTCTTCAAGTTTTATTTTAGATAAAATTGGACAACACTTTTTATGATTTTATGTTTATAAGTTTTTACTTCAAAACAAGGTTCCTAAATGTTGTCTAAATACTCCCGATTGGTTTAAAATGTTTTTACTAAATTTTCGGAGTATTTATTGAGTTTTATTTTCGACAAAAATCGGACAACATTTCTGTCTCAAGGTCAACCGGTCGCCGTAGAGGGCAACCCGTACCTGAAGATGAATTTTAGAACAAAAAATGAGACGGAAGGGAAATAGGCCAGGTCGACCGGTCGACCAGGGCGTCGACCGGTGACGTCGACCGATCGATCGACTGTCGTCGGCCGACTGTACACTGGAGCAAAATATCGAAACAGAACTTGCATCCTTATAAAATCAATGAGGGGACCGGTCGGGGTCAAGGTCGACCGGTTCATCCCCCCGGCCGCCGCCTGTTGTATTTTTCTGTGTGTTCTTCAAACGTCTATTTCTGTGCGATAGGTCGCCCTATCTTTTGACAGCAAATTTCTGACCGTTTGACAGCAGACATATTTTCCTTAAATTGTGGGATTGATTTCTAACAGCTATATTCTTGATTTTAATTGTATTTTTCTGTAGATTTTCAATCCCCAAGAGGAGCCTATGCTTGATCAATCATCTCCTATAAATAGAGGAAGTTTTGGAGCAACCAATACAACAATTGAGATACAACACAACAAGATACACTTCAAGCAAACACTTGTTTGTCATAGTTATTATTCTTGTTGTAATTTTGCCTAGCTTATCACTTTCACATCCTTGAGGTTTAGGCTATTCTTGATTACACTTTGCACTCATATTGTAATATTCATTATTGAGTTGTAATCTTGATTTTTGGTCATCATTCAACACAAGACATCCTTGTGAGTATTCTTGTGGTAAGAATACACTTGGGTGATCTAGGTGATAGGTGTTTCAAGAGTGTGGTGCTCTTGAGGTGTTGAAGAATTTGGTATTCTTCAAGATTGAAGATTGTGGTGATCTTCAGAGGTGCCGTTGAAGGAAGATTGTGGTAATCTTCAAAGGGAGATTGTGGTAATCTCCAAAGGTGGTGTTGTTGAAGAGTGTGGTGCTCTTCAAGGTGTTGTAAGTTGAATTTGTATTAATTTTGGTAATTAATAAAACTCTTTTTCTTTTTGAAATCCATCCCGGATATACTGGGGTGGTAGAGGATTAGGCCCTAGGTGGGTTGAACCTCTTTAAATCGACGTGTGTTGTTTACATTCCGCACCTTCATTATTGTCTTTGAGCATTCGGTTCGAAAAAAAGGGTAAAATCGAAAAGATGGAGATAATCTATTCACCCCCCTCTAGATTATCGTAGCCGCTTGGACTTACATATAGCACCAATCAGACATCGGTCTAATACAAAACCGCTATTATATAGGGGAAAAGACAGCAGAAAATTCATAAAATTGATGTCTTTGTATTGATGGCATAAAACCTTTATATCCTGGATGCACAAAATTTACAAAGTTGTCCGCAATGGTGAAATTATATAACTCGAAGGCAAAATATGGTTGGAGTGACTCAAGTTTTACTAACTTGCTTAGTTTGTTTAGACACATGCTTCTAGATAAGAATGAGTTGCCTCGATCTTTTTATGAAGCAAAGAAAAGTATGTGTTCACTGGGAATGGATAATGTGAAAATTGATGCCTGCCCCAATGATTGTATCTTATATCAGAAGCAATATGAAAATGTGTACAATTTCCCTATATGTGGGATGTCATGGTGGAAGCTGGGCAAAAATGGAAAGACACATGAAAACATTTCTGCAAAATTCGTATGGTAATTTCCACCTATACCTAGATTTCTGAGAATATTTCGAAGCAAGAAAATATCTAAGGAGTGTTAACTTGGCACGCAGATAAAAGAGTACGTGATGGGAAAATGCATCAACCAACTGACCCACCCTGCTGGAGAGTTGTGGATCATAAAGTGGCCAGATTTTAAACTTAATCCTAGGAATCTTAGATTGGCCATTTCTGTTGATGGGATCAATCCCCACAAGTTGATGAGTTCTACATATAATTGTTGGTCAGTGGTGATGATTATGTATAATATTCCTCTGTGGTTGTGTATGAAGAAAACATTTATGATGCTAACTCTATTATTTTCTAGTCCTAAATAACCCGGGAATGATATTGATGTTTACTTGGCACCTCTGGTTGATGACTTAAAGTACTTATGGGAAATAGGTGTTCAGGTGTATGATGCATACCGACAAGAAAGTTTCCTGCTTAAATTTATTCTACTGTGGACGATTAATGACTTCTTAGCATATGAAAACATTTCAGGATGCAATGTGAAAGGATATTTTGCATGTCCTACTTGTGGTGAAAAGACAAATTCAACACGATTGAAACACATCAGGAAAATCTCATTCCAAGGCCATAAGAGATTTTTTACATGCAAGTTATCCTTATCGAAAGCGAAAGAAGGCATTTGATCGGAAGCATGAATTTAGAGTGGCACCAAAACCATTAACCGGCTATGATGTTTTAAAAGATGTAGACGGAGTTAATTGTCGTTGGGGAAAGTTGAGTGGCAAGCTTGAATCAAGCAATATTGATTCAAAATCATACTGGAAGAAAAAATAATTTTTTTTTAACTTGAGTATTATAAAGATCTGCACATTCTACATGTTCGTGATGTCATGCACATTGAGAAAAATGTATGTGACAGCCTCATCGATACATTACTCCATATCCCAGGAAAAACAAAGGATGGAGTGAAGGCGAAAACAAAGGATGTATAGAGATGAATGTGAGGACTGAGTTGGCACCACAGATTGGGGAGAAGAGAACTTTCTTACCTCCAGCATGTTATACACTGAGTAAGGATGAAAAAAAGAAAGTTTGCAATTCATTGTTGGGAATAAAGGTCCCCACCAGTTATTAATCTAATATTCGGAATCTTGTCTCTATGAAGGAGTTGAAACTTGTGGGCCTCAAATCACACGATCGTCATACCTTGATGCAACAACTACTTCTATTGGCAATCCGTGGTGTCTTTCCTAAACATGTTAGGTACACTATTAGGAAGTTGTTATTCTTCTTCAATGTAATATGTAACAAAGTGATAGATCCGACAAAGTTAGATGGTTTACAAGATGATATTGTGATCACAGTGTGTTTATTTGAAAAGTACTTTCCATCTTAATTTTTTGATGTAATGGTTCACCTAACAGTTCATCTTGTGCGGGAAATCAAATTACGTAGACCGAGCTTGATATAAATGGATGTACCCATTTGAAAGATACATAAGAATCTTGAAAGGTCATGTTCAAAATCGCAATAGGCTTGAAGGTTGTATAGCGGAATGTTATATTGCTGAAGAGGCTGTGGAATTTTATTCAGGCTACCTGTCCAATATGCACACAATTTGGGATCCCATCAACGCATCCCCAAAGTAATCTCACTAAAGATGGAAAAAAGTTCTCTGGTACAGCCTATTACTGATCAAGAGTGGAAACAAGCACATCTTTATGTATTGACAAATGATGATGAGATTGAACCTTATGCCAGGTAGTTTCTCTAAATCATGAACTTATTATTGATAATTTCTCAAGATATAATGATTAATTAGTTCCGAACCTTTTCTTTAAGTGAACACAAGGAGCATCTGAAGGAAACATATCCTCTGAAAGCTCATTTGCAAAAGTGGATACTTGAGAAGCATAACCAAATATTTGTTTCTTGGTTACACAACCATGTAAGTTCTATGACTAATATTTACTAGCAACATGGAAATCTTGAAATTTAAAAAATATTATTTTAACACCTATTATGAATTATAGGTTATGAGTTCCTCACGTCGTGTATCAGAAAGGTTAAAGTGGTTGGCTCATGGTCCACGCAAGCAAGTGTTGAAATATCAAAGTTATTTGATTGATGGGGTTACTTATTACACAAAAGAACCTGATAGTGTACAAGCTATTCAAAATTCAGGTTTAAGCTTGGTTGCAAAGATAATGCAAGTTTCTAGTGCAAAGGATAGAAACCCAATCGAATTAGACATGGTGTTCTATGGAGTTATAGAGGAAATGTGGGAACTCGATTATACTAATTTTTGAATACCAATGTTTAAATGTAATTGAGTAGAGAATAATAAGGGCATTAAGGAAGATGATATTGGTTTCACACTTGTAAACCTTAATAGAATTGGATTCAAATCCGATTCATTCATCATGGGCAATCAAGTAAAGCAAGTATTTTATATCGAAGACAGATCCTGCATGGTCTATCGTGCTCGCAACTCCAAATAGAGATTACTTTAAGTACATGAATGATGATGATTTGGGAGATACTATAATCCAACATCAATGTTTTTCTAAAGGAACACCATTAGTGGATCTTGACAACATTGATGAAAACGATCCACCGTGCATTCGTTCAGATTGTGATAGGATTTTGGTTGACTCGTAGCTCTCGTATAAGTTCATGGTGTTTTGCAAGAATGATAATATGGTTGTTTTGTTGATATAGAAATGCTTAAAAAGAATACTGCCATTTAGTTAGCAGAATGATAGTATGGTTGTTTTCTGAAGATTTTATGCTTCTTGAACTTGTAGGTCATTATGTTGTTATTGGATTTTCTATGATTCAAATTGGCTACTGTTTGCAGATAATGATGGATAATATAACATTTGTTTTAGGGTTAACTACATAATATACCTTTGATATTTAATCTATTACAAAAGAATCCAAATATCTTCCAAAATTACAAATATCTCCTAACATTTGTTTCTATTTTACAAATTGCACCCTCAAGAGGGGTAATTTGTTAAATAAGTACAACCCTCAAGGGGGTGTTTGTAATTTTAAAGATAACTAGAATATTTTATAATTAGGCTAAATCTCAGGGTAGTTTTTGTAATTTAACCCTTTGTCTTATGATCCCTGTAATTTAACCCTTTTACTATAACTGTCCATATATGTTCTCCCTCAGTTTAAGTTGATTAGTTGCTTTTGCCTTTAATTTATTTGTTTAAAGACTCATTGTTCCTTCCACTATAATAATAAATGTTATTATAATACAAGATTCTCATACTTGGTCCCCTTTCTCTAACATACACATCAGTGCACCATCTATGCTCTCTTATCTTTTTTGGATATAATATAATATTTGTGTAATGTTTCTGCGATTGGACTCTTTTAATATTTGTGTTCAATAGGTTTGGGCTCTATGGCGGCTCGTAAAAAGTTAAAAAATGGACACAATGACAATGATAAGGTCAAAGAAACCAAGACATTTCAGCGGCGTGATTGTGCTCAAAAAGGTAAAAAAAATACACCTGTCTATGCAAGTGGTGACGAGGACATGGATGTCGAATCTCAAGATACGCAACCAACATATTGACTAGAGATCGTACAAAGCTGAATAAGCTGGCCATCCAGAGGAGTCAGGATATTAGGCAGAATGTTGACTTTAATAGGCGTGGTCAACCAATAGGAAACACATCAGCGTAGATGCAAAGCTTCATTGGAGTCCTTGCCCGAGAGAAAGTTAATATTGCTTACAACTCCTGGAAACAGGTACCAAAAAGTGATAAGGATCTGATTTGGGACACTATTAATGTAAATAAATATTTTGTTCCTTTTTTGCATCTTATAATTTATTTTGGATCTCAAACCAAGAACCTGATTATTTATTTGTTTTTTTACTTTCTTTTTATAGTTGACATTCAATGTGGACCCAAAATGGAAGAAGTTATGTTTGTCCTTGGCATGTTCAAAGTGGCATCAATATAAAACCACTCTCACCAAGAAATTAATTATCGGAATTAAAGATAAACCTGAGAATTTGAAACAACCACCTAGTGGACATAAGATTTCATAAGAGTATTGGAGTTCATTTGTGATTAGCCAAATGTCTGAAAGTTTTTTTGTAAGATTCTTAATTTAATCTTTTTATATTAAGTTTATCAATATCTATTGATAATAATGAATTGAAATATTTTGATATTTGATCATAATCTGTTTTATATGTTAAAATTTTTAGAAACTAAGTGACGAACAAAGGGAGAGAGGTAAAGCACATAAATACCACCACCGACTTGCTCGTAAATTATATGCAGGATTGGAACTCGAGAAAGTAAGTATTGAGTAAAATTTTTTTAGCATTGCATTATGAATTTGCACACGTGTTAATTTATCAATTCTTGTCATCCGTTTTCAATTTTTACTTGTAGAAAAATGAACTATGTGATGACGATGACATAAATCGAGCTATTTTTTGGAAGATAGGACAAACCAATAAAAAAAAGGAGATTGAAGGAGACGAAATAAAGCGAATAGTTGAAAATATTGTAGGTAAACACTTATATTAGTAATTTCATCATGTCGAAGACTCATATTTGTTTGTAAACAATATATATTTAATTTCTTAATTTCATTGACTTCTAGTTTTGAAATTATTTATTTTTTGTGTCCACGACATGATAATTTTATAGAGCTAAAGAAGGAGGGCAAACTAAAATTTGAAGGTTCAAAAGAAGATATCTTCTTAAAGGCCTTTGATTCTCAAGAACATGTTGGACGTGTTAAGGGTTTAAGACGGGATATCACTCCTACAATGTACTTTAATGTTGTTATGGGGAAGAAACATGTTGAATGTGGCCTGTTAAGCGCACAACAAAAAGAGTTGATGTAGGCCAAGAAAAACATTGTGGACTAAGAAGCATAGATAAAAAAGCAAAATGCACGCTTACAAAGTTTAGAAGCAATTGTGTATAAAAAGCGTCACGCTAACCAAAAAGGAAAATGTAGTTGTTCTGTTAAAGTTCAAAGTGAAATCAACAAAGATGAACTGGAAGCTGCAAATAATGACGAAGTCGATGAGGACATTGATGAATGTGATGTGCAATTCCTTGACAAAAATGTAGCTCTACAGGTATATGTTAGTTTGTTTATTTAGGGGTCTTTTTAAGCAGAAATCCATTATGTTATGTACTTCAATAACAAGATCCACTAACCCATACAATGTTAATTTGCAATTGATCTGGCCAAATCAATCTTTACATTTTCATTCACTAATCATATTAATACATGTTCCATGAATCTTTGTTGCTTAGGCCTCTGCAGTTGCATTGGCATTGGAGTCTAACAACGACGTTGTTGCATATGGTATGATTGTCCACGTCGATAGTCCGAACAACTTTCTTCATGGTGAACGTTTACCCAAGAATTGTATGTGCATCTCCATTGATCAAGCAATTGATGAAATATCCCCTTTGCCTGTTCATATCTCCAGGATATGTAACTATCTTGGTGATGATGTAGGCAATCATGTGGCTTGGCCTGCACACTTAGTCAAGTTGCGAGATGAGGTAATGCAAATTCCAAATTTTTTAAATCAACTTAGGCACAAATTCTTTATTCTACACTTTTATAATATGTGTTAACATGTGTTTGTTTGCATTAATTAGAAACCTATACACAAGAATGTTGCCCATACGAAAAACAAGATATGGTGTTATCTTCCAGTATGCCAAGAGAGTTATCATGCTCTGCAGTTGTTGTAAGGATGCTTTTCATGATGGAATGAGTATACCTTTAACTTTTGATCATGATATATTTGGCATTAATGAGTACTCCATAATCAATCTTGACCGTAAGAACATTCAGGAATTCTGTGAGTCGCGGCCTATTTCATGGTTTTGTATAGTTACGTACATATTGGTCTTATAATATATATACTTCATGAATCTATTGTACTATTTTGGTTTTTCATTTTTAAAATGTGAAGCATCTCCATAAAAGGATGAAGGATGAAATTGTGGATAATTATATCAGATTTGTGCATCCATGTAAGATAGGGTATATGGAAACAACAAATACAGATAAAGGTTATCTCCAAGAATAAGTGGACAAACGGGCACAAGCTTTGGCTGATAGGTTGTATGGCACATCAGCTAACCAAGTGGTTTTGGCGCCATGTAATATAAGGAAAGTAAGATATAAATTAACACTTTCTATGCATGTTTTCATAAATTGAAGAATAACATCTTGCTTAATTATGTATTTGTGTGTAGTTATCATTGGATATGGACTATGATCGACCCTAACAAAGAGGTGGTTTACATATTTGATCCTCTTGGTCCCCGAATTCATTCGGACAGTTGGAGAGATGATGTGAATCAATAAAAGTTTATATCTACTAATCTCAAACTTTCATTGCAGTTAGATAATGCATTTTAAATTTCAACTCTTACGTGTATGAAGGGCATTAAAATTGTTCAATGAGAAGAAGGGAAGGAAAGGAAAAAAATCAACCCACTTGGGAACCCATTAAAGTTTGTTATATCTATTAATATATATTTTTTAGTGTATCTAGATTGGTCATTACTAATTTATTTCTAACATAGGCTCCAGTTCAACCAGATGAATTTTAGTGTAGTTTTTATATATTGCGTTACATGAAAGATATAATAGATGAATTCATAAAGACTGACTAGGCACCACTTCGATCAATGGTAATATTTTAGATTTTAGATTTTATATTTTCATCATCGGTTTTTGCTAGCAAAATAGGTGTTTGTTCACAGTTCAAAAATATTAAGTACTCTAAAGCTGAAATTGATGAAGTGCGTTTTGGAGTGGGCTAGATGCATGCAAGATCACATGTTTGCATAGTTGTGATTTTCGTTTCGAGGTAGGTAATCTTTTACCTGGAGTTTTTCTCGAGAGATCTTGCAAATTCAATTAGGAATTGTGTGTAAAAATTTTGATTTGCCTATCTATGATGGTTAATTGATGGTTAGTTGATAGTCAATTATCTGTGATGGCTGCCTATTATGTGATGGCTACCTATTTTAGTTAGCCTCTAATTGTGGCATGAAATCGGCCAAGAGGGCGCTCTGATCTTAATTTTCATGTATCATATGCCTCTGGAGCTATGGCCTTGTAGTATGAAAGTCTTGAAACGTGGAAGAAATAACAAGTGCATATATTTTACTTGCAGAACTAATCAGGTGAAGTAAGTTAGCCATAAAACTTGATATTGTGGATGATTCAAAATCATCTAGAACTCTTTGTATCTGAAATTCGTAAGTTTTTGGAAATATGTTGGCCGGTGTCAAAATTTGAAAAATCCCATTTTTGCCGCAAATGAAGAAATTGTGAAAGATGTAGTTATTGTTAACTATATACTCATTTGTATGATGTGCATATCTTGTTGTCTATTTTATCTCATTATTTTATTGTTTGTGGAACAGAAACATTCTTATTGTGGTCTACCATTTTTTTGGGGGGTTTATTTGCATGTGTTTTTAACTATCAGCCTTCTAAGAATGAAACTAAACAATTCAATGGATGAAAATTATAAAGTATGAACTGAACATTTGTTTTTCCATGTGATTTGTGAACAATTTGATTGACACCTGCTATTATTTTGTTCAGGTACTTAAAAGAATGGATGCTCTTCTGGATAGTTAGAACATATTTGAAAGCTTGACATGAGCAATGTTGATCTGGATTTTGTTGTCTTTAGTTGAATGTATATAGTCTTTTTGTTGGTTGATAGAATTGGATTTCATGAATTTGTGTCGCTTTATCGAAAGGAAACTTCACTGCAAGTACTTTTTGTTGGATTTTGGATCTTGGTGACTTTAGTAAATATATTGCACTTTTTGTTGGTTGGTGGAATTGGATTTCATGTTGAATTGGTAATGATCAATTTCATGATGGTTGGTGGAATTGGATTTCATGTTGAATTATTTATTGATATGGATTTTTTGCAACTTTGTATTATATCTAGTAGTTACAAATTTGAAAATTCATACAAAAGACATTTGTTATGTTTGATATGCCAGGCATCGGGTTCGAACCGTTATCTTTGGGAAAATGAATAACCTTTTGAAAATTGCTTCTAAAAACATTAAGAAAACGGTTTTGAACTGTGTCTTTGACTTAAACGACACTAGTTTAAACCGGTGTGAACAAGTGATTTCTCTTCATGACACCGGTTTCAAACCGGTGTCTTTAAATTGAACGACACCATTTTAAAACCAGTGTAAATGCCCGATGTCTATTCATCAAAAGACGGTGGTTCTAAACTTGTGTCAAAAACTTAACCTTTTAACATCAGAGTCTCAGAAGGCGGATATTTTATCTCTCAGACATTGGTTCAAAATCGGTGTCTTTATCAGAAACAACACCGATTCTCATCCGCTGTCAAAAGTATATACTTTTAAAACAAGTGGCTCTAACAGCGTGTTTTTTACTAATAGACAACAGATTAAAACCACTTTCTATTGGCGTTTGTGTACATATGTATAATGTTTTATCTTAAGGTAATTGCTTTGAACCATTTGGTTTTGTTTCCACTGTCACGGCCCACGGGTCTCTCAAGTTAGTTTAGAGGTATCATGTACATTTGGAATGACATAATGCACAAGCCTGGCATCATACCATTGGCCATAAAGGATGTCTTCAGCATCATCCAAGATGTAAGTTTGCTTGAAACTTTTACTTTGTTTGGAGATTCAACTTTGTTGTTCACATTTTGATAACCATAACAATTGATGTGTGTCCGTGTCTACTGTTTAATATTTCAGTTCATTTATTCATCTATTTTCTAAAGCAATTAAGGAATCTTTTGTAGATGTATCGATGACTGATGTAAAATTTTCTTTAGACTTCAGGTCGTGAATTCTTACATCAAGTGTCATATCTTGAAGTCTGCAATGAGGTCAGTACTAAATTATCATATATTAGTGTCACGGGAGGTAGGACATTTGTTCGTCACTTGTTTACAAAATATAGTGCTTATTGATTTAGTGGATTAATATTACCTCTAACCTGGAGCTGTTTGCCATGCAAATTATTAAGTTTCCATTGTCCAATTATATTTCATTTGTTGAACTAACACTCATTCAACAACGGAATTCTATTACTTTTCATTATTTTCTTTGCATGTTCCGAACTAAAACGCAAGGTCCAGCATATCCTCAAAGATCAGTAAGGCATAAAAGATGAACACCCATAATTATTTTGTTTCTGAAAGGGAAATCCGAATCCGTATGGGAATGTAAAAAATTGTGATGCAATTACGAGTTACTCCTTGAATTACGCAAAGAAAACACGGGTAAAAATATTTTCATTAAGTACAACGACAATAATAATAAACACCACAAATATCTGATTAATGTTTTTCATCTCTAAATATCACGAAGTGCGACAATTATAATAACAAAAGGAGCACCACTCTGAGTAACGTTTTTCTCCCTCTCATATATCAAGCATGCACAAACACATGTTATCTAGACAAATCGCACACACAAAAAGATTAGGAAAAGGTGAACCCAAGATCTTAGTCCAGCATGGTCAATATATTAATTCTATAAACTTCAAACAAGGTATTAATCCCTGCTTATTTGAATATCTAATAATGAAATTTATTGGATAATCATGAGAGAAATTGTTCCTTATCTAAGTTTCTAGACTAGAGTTTCTCAGAAATTGTTCCTTATTGGATAATCATGCTCGGGCCTTGAAATTTAGTTTGGAACGCGCAATCACTAGTACAAAATTGACCATTTGCATAGGTTGTAAATGACTTTAAGCATCGGTTCCAACGGCGATGCTTATGAAGGCGATGTCAATAATCACATGTATAGGCATCGTTTTCAACCGATGCTTAATGTAAACAATAGGCATTGGTTGCTAAGCAAGAACTGATGCATAATGTTCCCAAAAGCATCGGTTTTCCACAAGCAACCAACACATAAAGTTAGTTTGGGCATCAGTTCATAACAACAACCGATGCCTATTGTTATTGTTTTTTATACAATTTTTTTTCAATTTCCTACCCCTACATGTGCAAAATCTAATTATACTACAACAATCCAATAGAAAATAGAAAACAACATAGATCAATCCAATGAAATAACCTGTTTTCAAACATCTCTAGATTTTTTGTAATTAGCCAAACTGCATGGAGGGTTTTTGCAATTATCCCACAATTAACCGAAGGGCGACTTTTTCAGAGATTTCAACCAAATATGAAACGTGTAAACATAATAGGACACACACACCTTACAGATCTTGAATCGGTATAAGCCATGGTAGTCGATCAGAGAAACTTGTCGTTGATATAAATAGATAATGTGATCTATCGAACATCAAAACAATAAGAACTATGTTAAATAATATAAGGTTCAAAGCAAGCAGAAAATGAAACATGTGTGCTTTGTTTAATTCAGAAGAACATCCTATGAGCAAATAAAAAGCATTCTAATTAATTCAACTTTGAGCATGGAGTATCAGACCCTTTATATTTCTTTTCTTTTGAGACCAAAGTAAGTCAAGTCAAACATGTGACCAATTCTTTGAATCTCATGTAATTTCTGTCAATTCAAAACCCTTTTTACTAAAATGTCAAACTTTTCAAATTTTCATTTTCATTTGAACCAATCAAAGCCATGAAATGTTTCTTTCTTCACTGAATGTAGCAGGGGAGATGGAGAAATCTAGCAGATAAATATATGTTACAAAATTAACATTTTGTTTTGGCATTAGAAACAACAGTTACATATAAAAAAAATTAGCAGGGCAATAAAAGATAAACACTCAAACTCAAAATTGATCCAGTAAACAAATGAAGAAAACACAAATAGGCTCTCATTAGACAAAGGAAGCTCTTTCAAAACTTTCTTTAAGCTATCAATTCAAACATACATTATTTTTCTCAGAAAAACTCATATAATCAAAGATCAAGAATCCTATTACTAAATTAATATTATAATTTCTTGAAAAGAACCACAAACAACTCTTCACCATGATAAATTAATAAAACATCTTTTGAAAGTCCAGGCTACGAAAATGAACCATGTCATAATCACTAGATCTAGAAGCAGCTACCTTGCATTTGCTCATTCTCTTTACCATGATCAAGTCTAGCAAAGAAAAAGAGATGCATTAATCTTTGATGAAATAATATAAAACAATGGCCACAAATAGCTCAAGCTCAAGGAGACAGTGAATTGAAGTAAACATTGCCTATTGCGTATAAAATGAAGAAGATGCAAGTAGATAAGCAAGGTATGTGATTTTCAATCCATTTTTCTTGATAGAGCTTGTGCCTTTGATCTCTCCTGAAGCTTCATTTCCTCCAAATATGACTTTTGAACCTCTATTCTCCATGAATCTTGACATTTTTTTGTTTTCTGTCATATGTCTGGAACGGCCACTATCCATGTACCAGGTTCCTTGGCACTCAGCTATTCCTTGACCCCGCAATCAAGGAATCAGTTTTTAGGTACCCATACTTGTCTGGGTCCTGAGGGGTTAGTGTTGTAAGATGATCCAACCAACCTATAGCCAAATGATTTGACTCTAATAGGTTGCCATCTATCAGTGCCATAATCATAATGCACATTGCCAAATTGCTAGGGGATTTTAGGTTCATACAACTATCTCTTTTGTCCGTATGCCTGTGTTTGTGCTTTAGCAATTGCTTTCTTGCGGTAGTTGTGATACTTTTGAGTGTAGTGCTTGGGTGCGTATGTGTGCTCATAATAGCTCTTTTGCCTTTGGAATGACCTTTGCTGAGGTTTAGGTCTTTGCCATTTTGGCTTGTATTCCATAGATCTTTGCTGATGTTTCACATTATTCCAATCAGCATAGTTTGAATAGTTTCCACCATTCCCATCATATGTATTTCTCTGATGAAATTTTTGGGGTTTCTGGTAGCTCTGTTTGCTTTCCACAGAGTATTTTTTGTTTGGAGTTTGCTGAGGAACTCAGCTGGATTTCTTCCCAGCTGTCCTCTCAGTATACTCAACTAGTTGTTTTCCTTTCTCTTTGTATCCAAGGCCAGTATGTTTGTGATTGTGCTTTGGAGTGAATGTGGGTGCAACATTTGGTGTTTTGGGTTTTCGGAATGCTTCATTAGTTCAAGATCCTTTTCTCCAAAATCACTCTTGGAGTTTGACTATGCACAAAGGATTTAAATCCTATGCTTGTCTTATCTCCACATTCTTTTTGACTCATAATAAGATCATCCAATGATTTGGATGCTTTTGTATATGAGGCAATCACATTTTTAAGATATTTTTCCCTCTTTTCTGTAGCAGCTAACTCTGCTAGGATCTTGGCATTTTCAGCCTTCAGCTTACTGTTCTTATCAGCTACTTGACTCAGAATGCTCAGCTCTTTAGTCAGCTGTGAGTTTTGGCTCTTAAGCTGGCTATTTTCCTCATTTAAAATTGTGTGTGAGGATTTTATGTGTTCAAAATCTTTCATCATTTTGCCTAATGAATCATAAAGATCAGTGGGTGATGAAGTGTGTGTATCACAGTCACTATCACTTGAATCTGAATGAGATGAGTTAGAATGTACCTCATCTTCTTGATCTGGTTGATCTTGTTCTTTGGCCATAAGGCAGATCATAGCCTCTTCCTCAGAATCACTTGAGTAGTCTGTTTCACTACTTTCTAAGTCTGCTGCTTCTTTGGACTTGACTGTCTCAGCAGTCCCAACAGCTAACATGGCTTTTCTCTTTTCCTGTCTTCTTTCTCCTAAGACTTTTCTTTCTTCCTCATTCCTATACTTGTTGACTGGTGGATAGGAACAGTCAACTCCAAAGTGTCATAGATGTCTGCAATTCCAGCACAGGTTCTCTGCTCTTTGATCAGCTCTGATATTCCTTTGATTATCATTTCTTTGATAATCAACTCTTTGATGCTCAGCTTTCTTGGGTGGCCTTTCTTCCCTTGATTTGGAAGGAGCTGAATGCCTCCTGGTGGTCTCACCCTTATTCCTTTTATAGTTCTTATTAAGGAACTTGTTGAATCTTTTGACCATCAGGGTAATTTCCTCCTGGTATATGGCTTTCTTTGACTCAGCTCTATTTCCATCACTAGCCATCAATGCAGCTGTCTTGGGTACAGTTGTCTCCTCTTGCTCTTTCCTTCTCAACACACAAACTCATAGGCTTTGAGATCTGAGAATAACTCATGGTTAGATGTTCTTGAGAGGTCTATTGAGTGTCTCAGGGCCATGACCTTCATTTCCCATTCAACAGGGAGGCTTCTTAAAATCTTCATACACATTTCCTTTTGTGTATATTCTTTCCCAAGAGCTGAAAGATCATTTGTAATTTCGGTAAATCTGGCATCCAACTGATCCAGAGTTTCACCTGCAAGCATTTTAAAATTTTCAAATTTTTGTACAGCAACAGTTAATTTATTTTCCTTAATTTGTTCTGAGCCTTCACAAATTAAGGTCCGCTTTTCCCAAATCTCTTTTGCAGATTTGCAAGATTTGACTTTATTGAACATGGCTTTGTCCAATGTTTTGTAGGGAATGTCCTTGGCCACATTGTCCAGGTTGTATCTCTTTCTATCCTCATTAGTCCACTCAGTCCTTGGTTTTTCAACCATGGCTGGTCTTGCTTCAGAGGAACTTCTTCTCCCTCTGCCACATCTGCTCTGCGTACAACTGCGTTCACTTTGAGTATTTGCAGTGGCCCATCCTCTATCACAAACCATATTTCATCATGTAATGCAGATAGATGAGCCTACATACGAATTTTCCAATCATCAAATTCTTCAACAGTGAACATAGGAATGCGTGTTAGATTTACTTCCATGATGATAACTTTGCTTGAAAAATGAAAGACTTTGAAACGCAAGTGTTTAAATTTTTTGAAAAGATAGAGATCTAGTTTAGTAACCAATGCGGAAGGCTCAATGAACCAACCGCTCTGATACCAGTTGTTCGACCTCTAGCACTACTCGGATTGACGACTATCCACACAAACCGACACGAGTCTTTTCTAGCGCGTTTTGTCCTCACTCACGCGCACCCTGGAAAACTTCTAAGGGGGTCACCCATCCCATGTCTACTCCAGACCAAGCACGCTTAAGCTCAGAGTTTCTATGTAATGGGCACCAGAAAAAAAGATGCCTATGTTGGTATATGTAGTCCATATCAAATCATTTAAGTTCTCCTTTAACTGTGCAATCCAACGCTCACGAGTTCGAATCGTGGGCCGCGCATCGCGCCTCTTTTAAAGCCCATTGCAGGCAAGATGCTGGACCAAAGCCCAACAAAAATTATGAAGGGTCACAATGCTATTTTGGTAATCATGGATAGATTGACTAAATCCACTCATTTCATTCTCATTTGTTCTACCTATTCCATGGACCGATTTGCACAACTTTATATATAGGAGATGGTTAGACTTCATGGTGTGACACTATCTATTGTGTCAGATAGAGATTATAGATTCTTATCTACTTTCTGAAGGAGTCTATCGAAGGCATTAGGAACACGATTGTCATTTAGTACTGGTTATCACCCTCAAACCGGCGGACAATCCGGACGAACAATACAAACTTTAGAAAATATTCTTAGAGCATGTGTTCTGGATTTTCAAGGACAGTGGAGAAAATACCTACCTTTGATTGAATTCTCATACAACAGCAACTATCAAGCCACAACCCGGATGGCTCCTTATGAAGCACTGTACGGTAGAAAGTGTAGATTGTCAGTCCACTGGGACAAGGGTTTGTGAGAATAAGCTTTTAGGCCCAGACATAATTCCAGAAATGACAGAGGTTGTGACACAAATTCGACAGCGGATGGAAACTGCTCAGAGCCGACATAAAAGTTATTCGGATCAAAGAAGAAGAATGCTAGAATTTTCTATAGGAGATCAAATATTTCTTAAGGTGGCACCAATGAATGGGGTGATGCAATTTGGAAAGAAGGGAAACTCAGTCCTAGATACATTGGTCCATTCCATATCACATAAAGAATTTGTGATGTTTCTTACAGACTTGACCTACCTGCGTTAATGTCTCAAGTACATGACGTATTTTACGTGTCTATGTTGAGAAAATATGTTTCAAACCCATCTCATAATTTGAAACGTGAACCAATAGAATTAAAAGCCGATATGAGCTACGGAGAGATAGCTGTAAAGATTTTGTTACGAGAAATGAAGAAGCTGAGAAATAAGGAAATCCCATTAGTTAAAGTACTTTGGAGGAATCAATCGATAGAGGAAGCTACCTGGGAAAGAGAAGACGAAATGAGAATATCCAAACTTATTTCGGTAAGTGAAATTTCGTCGACTAAATTTTATAAGGAGGGGAGTATGTAATACCCGAGCCTCACACTGCCCACTAGCCAATATAGTTCTTGCATTACATGTAGATTATGTACTATTTGCATAATCTGATTATTTTATACGACATGGCTAGTTTTATAATTTTGGAATTTACTTATAGTGATTAGTGGTTGGATTACTAATTTAAATAGTTAAAAAAAAAGAAGGGGGGGATATTTAGTTGTCGGGCTATTAGATGCTATATATTAAGTTACACGTGGTAGCTATTCAAAGAGTTACAAGATTACACGTGGTAAATTTAGGGATGAAATGTGGCAACAATGCGTCTATCGGGGAACCCAAAATGCGAACAAATGGATTGAACGAATTAATGTAATATATGATCTAGAACCTGATAGTAAGATAAAATATTAATTGAGATTAATAGTTAAATTAAGATAATAAGAATAATATGTAAATTTATTAACTTATAAAATGTACATACGTATGTAATATAATATTATATCTACTATATATATTGTGTAATTAAGTGTTTGGTAAATGGGTCACTAATATACTCATAAAATATATAGATGTGTGGTTATATATATAAGCCATAACTTAATACATATATATAGGTGACGGATTACTTAGTATGTGTGGTTATGTTTCCACCGCCTAAGAAGAATAAAAGATTAAATATATGTACGCAATTCAACTAAACAAGCACTAATTGGAGAGGCGGTTTCTCATTTTATGTGCGGTGAGAAGAAAACTTTGGGTAAGCAAAATCTCATCACTCTTTTCGCAAAAATTTATGTGAGGCGGTGAAAGTTCGTGAGACCATGTGACGGTGATACTTTTAGTATAAAAAATGATAATTTTAGTGTAAAAAGTGATACTTATCTAAATATTTAAGTATATTTAGATAAGTATCATTTGTTACATAAAATGTATTATTTCCACATAAAATGTATAACCGTCTCACAAAAGACATGCTGGTTAGTTTTACAATTCCTTTTATTTAATTTTGTGTATCCCGGCTAGGTATCTATGAAACTTGTGCAAAAATTAAGAAGGAATAAATGATTAAATAAATAAATCCATACCTTCTTATAGCCTGCTTCTAGTGTGATATGAGAGTTGCAAGAATAAGTGGAGTTCCTATCAATATGCATGCAGTGGCGAATGGGAAACAATTGGATTGCATATATTATTAATTACAACTATAGGTATGTTATACAGTTGAGATTACAACATATTATAATTGAATTATGCCTTTAAATCTTATATTTAAAATTAATTGGGATTGGATAATAGACTTGAGACATGCCATCTATGCGAGGCTTAAGAAATAAAAAAAATAGTGGGGAATGATATAAAATTCTCTTTCAGTTAGAAAGCAATAAACATGATTAAGATTATACTAAATTAGCAAGTGTATGGAATGTGATTTCATAGTTAAGCCATAAGTATTTGTCATAATATTACTATATTCAAATTTTGAAACTGATCAAGATGCTCAAGTAATTTGAATGGGTTAGAACATTAGTTTTAAAGCGTTATTAATATAATAGAATTGGAAATTCATAATCTTTTAAGACATTGGTTATATTAAATCTATTAATTAATATTAGAGTTAATACTTTGTATGACCACATATTGTTCACATCTAAGGATTGAGAGTTAAAGTTAACGAATCTGTAAGTAATTCACAAAAACTGTGAGGTTAGTAAAAATCCATTTGCAACTGTAATGCATGGACATATTAATGTTTGAATTAATTGTATTATATGCGATGGGGGTATCTTCTCGAATATCATGTGGATATTATTAACAAATAAATATAGCACAAATAATAGAACAAATAAATAGCATTTTTCTTTATGTAATCAGTATTAAAATAATATACATGTTAAGTGTTTTTTTACCCAATGTTTTATGTTTTTATTATAATAACCATTAAATTAATTTTAATACTTTTAAAATTTTATCTGATGATAATAAGATTTATTAAATAAATTTTAGATTTATTTTATTGTTCTGAGGCTTTATTTCATAAATTTTGTTTTTTATTTATATTTTTTGCACATTATTGGATAATTTTAGATTTTTTGAATATAGATGCTTGTTTTTAATTTAATTTTATTTATTTTTATTTAAATTTTATATTTTGTATTTGGTCAGTCTTATCTAATAATATTTAGATTTATTTTATATTATTTCATTCATTGAATGATTCCTAAAATTTATTTCTTAACTTTTTTTAAGTAGTAATATTTCATTTATATAAGATATGTAAACTACTACATTTATATAGAAAATTAATATATATGTATAATATTCTTATTTGGATTAATTTTCTAATTTTTCGAGCTCGAATGTCAATATACGAATTCGAATACCGAATCGAATCAAAAAGATTCGCTTCTTTTACACCCCTACTTGCAAGAGGAAAAAATAATTAGAAATTATGTTTTAGAAATTATGTTTTCTTTTGCTTCTCATGTAAAATCAGTTGATACCTTTTCTAAAGTTGCCCCTGAATCGATTTCGAGATCATAACATTTTGTGCGAGAGATGAAACCAAAAGTGTCCTGCTAAAGAAAAAAGCAAAAGTGTCCTCCAAAATTTCTCTAGCCTAGCATCTGACAAAGAGACAAAACAAAAGCGACTTCTTTAAAAACCATCATAAGATAAAGTCGGTGATCCTGAAATAAGATCTACCTTTGGATTTCCACCTAGGATAATGTCGGTGCCCCTTCCACTCATATTTGTTGATAAAGTAATTGCATGTTTTCGACGTGCTTGGGCGACAATCTCAGCTTCTCTAGCAGCATACTGTAAAAGATAAATTGTTAAAAAAGTTTCAGATAAATACAGAAGTATATATACCAAAGAAATCCAAAGTAAAGATCATAAGGTCACGGCCCACGGGTCACCCAATATAAACCAACTATATAAACCTTGGGGCGCGCATTAAGGACATTGTGGGGGATTATTCTTTCCCTCAGTAAATGCAGATATGTATTCCAAATTTTCAACACTACATTAACAATCAAAAGCATTGATGAGATCTGATTTTATCTAATGTTAAACGAGGGACTCTCTTGTGAGACCGTCTCATGGATCTAGATCCGTGAGACGGATCTCCATTTAGATTAACCCGCTCGCTGAGAATCCACTGAGCAGCAAAATAGACCCGCGACCCTATCCTCAGCAACCCGCCCCGGTTTTCTAACATTGAACCAATCCCAGCCCAGTCACCCGCGCCCGATTTTCTAATATCGAGCCAAGCCCAGCCACCCCGTGCCCTAGCTCGTGTTCCCCCATCAACATGTCGTCTCCCTCAGCTGGAGACGAATGAAACAGTACAAAGCAAAAACAAACCTCAGCTCGTGTTCTCTCTGTCTCCCTCTCTCGACGTCAACGAACATAAAACCTCAGTTCCCCTCCCTCGACGTCAACACACATAAAAACTCAGCTCGCGTTCTCTCATTGTGTCACACGGTATGTAAAAATTCGATTCGATTTACCTTTTGTTACAAAATATATCTATGAATTTTGTGTTAGGTATTGGTGTTTGTTATTGTAAGAAAAAACTTTTTCTCCTTTTTTTTTTCCAGCTTCTGTGTAAGTTTTGTTAAAGAACAAAAATGGACAATATTAAAGAGCTTGGCAAGGAAAGTACAATTTCTTCCATTTAAAGTATTACTTTTATAGCTAAAAGTATCACTTTTTCAATAAAAAATATCGGATTTCTAACCAAAAGTATTGCATTTAGATGTTGTCACTGTTATTGACTCTAGTGATGAGGGTGATGAAATCAAAATTGACAAAAGGATGCATGTGATGCAGTACTCCAAGAAGCTGAAGGTAATGTGCTTCCCATTTTTTGTAACTTTAGTTTTTCAAGTATTGATTTTCTAGTAAAAAGTATCAATTTTTTCAATGAAAAGTATCATTTTCATTGAAAATTATCATATTACTAACCAAAGTATTACGCTTAGATGTTGTCACAATTCTTGGTGCTACTCGTGAAAGTGATGGAATCAATATTACCATACAGAATACAAGTAATACAATGCTCCAAGAAGCTGAAGGTAATGTGCTTCCCATTTTTTGTCACTTTTTCAATGAAAATTATCACTTTTTCAATGAAAAGTATCATATTTCTAACCAAAAGTATTACATTTAGATGTTGTTACAAAAATTGGCGATGCTCATCAGAATGATGAACTCAAAATTGCCACAGCAAATGTAAGTGACACAATGCTCCAGGAAGCTGAAGGTAATGTGCTTTCCATTTTTTATCGCTTCAGTCTTTCAGTATTGCTTTTCTACTAAAAAGTATCACTTTTTCAATGAAAAGTATTACATGTAGATGTTGTTGCAATTATCTGCTCTAGTGATGAGAGTGATGAAATAAGTAATTCCAATGAGCCTGGAGGTGATAACGAAGATGAGAATGAGTTTGATGTGAGTGGTTGTCTTCTCCATATAACAAGAAAAACAATTAAGGATATGCATCAGTTGTATTGTTGTCATGCTCGTGATGTTGGGTTTAGTGTACGAAAATCGACTACTAGAAAACTACAGCTGAAACTGGAGTTGTCCTTGAGAAATATTATGTATGTTCTTTGCTGGATTTAAGCAATCTACAACCAAAAAGAAAAAGGCTAATGTTACACACACCAGATGTAAAACTTTAATGAGGGTAAAGTTAAATTGAGAGGGGCTTTATGAGGTAGTTCAACATATTATGGAACACAACCATCAACTCACAAGAAGGGAATGGAGCCATCTACATCGTTCTGAAAGAGTCATTACGAATGTAAAAGGCAAAGCTATTGAGGATATGATATCTTGTGGCATGAAAGCTACTCAATCTTACCATTATATTGTACATGATGCGGGAGGGGGGGAACAATGCCTTGGCCATAATTTGAAAGACCATTTGAATTTTGTTGATAGATTGAAAATGAAAACAATAGAAGGTGGCGATGCACAGACATTAATTGATATCTTATATCAACAAGATGTCGAAGAGGAGGATTTCTTTTTTAGAGTGAAATTGGATGAAATGGGTAGACTATCTAATGTATTTCGGAGAGATTCTATGATGAAAGAAGACTACAAAATATATGGTGATGTTTTGGTATTTGACACAACTTACAGTACAAATAAGTATAACTTGATTTGTGCGCCATTTGTTGGGGTCAACAACCATTGGAAAAATGTCATGTTTGGGTGTGCTTTTTTATTTGATGAAAAATCTGATACTTTTGTCTGTGATACTTTTATAGCTAAAAGTGATACTTTTAGCTATAAAAGTGATACTTTAACATGAAAATCAAATACTTTTCCCTCAAAACATATATGCTTAATTTTGTTTTCTTTCTTATGTGTAGGTTTTTCCTCAAACAAGGAACATGCTATGTCTGTGGCATCTTTACCAGAATGCTGTAAGTCGGTTTGGATGTTTGAAAAAAAATAATTCTTTCAAGGAAGCATTCAATAAATGTTTGATTGGTTGTGTTGATGAAAGAGACATTGAAACTTGCTGGAATTCTATGATTTCGGAGTATGAATTGCATAATGATTCTTGGTTTTGGCGCATGTATGATTTGAAGGAGAAATGGTGTATTGCATTAAGCAAGGATATTTTTTCTGCGGCAATATTATCTTCACAAAGGAGTGAGAGTACGAACAGCGCAATAGGATTCAATGCAAAGAAAACAACATCACTGACTGAATTTTATGGAATTTTCCAACAATGAAAAAAGAAAACGAATTCCAATGCTCAAAATCAATTCCGACGTCTGTACTACCATTGTAGGTCCCAAGGGGTGTAAGTGTAAGGTTTAGAAGGGGGTTGAATAAACCTTACCAAATTTTCGATTTAGGCCTTTTAAATCTCTTTCTACACACATGTCCTTGATGGACAATGAATTAGTCACTCAAGAGAGTCAATCTCTCAATGCATCAATACAGTAATAGATAACTCACATTGACCATTTTTAACACCCTTAAGTTTGATTAAGCAAGTTTTTATAGTTTGATTTAGTACTTATAGATTATCAAATGGATAGCAAATTTATCATTATAAGCAATTAAAAGTGCGAAAATTTAAATCTTTGAAATGTAAATGACACAAAGAAAACATTATAGAGGTTCAAGATGGGGTAATTCTTCTACTCCTCTCTTTCTCCAACTCCCGGAGGAATCCACTAAGTAATGATTTTACAAAGTGGTAACAGTCCGTGATAAAGTCTTGATCACAACAAAACTTGATCCTTTGGGACTCGGTCAGACGCCTTGATCACTCACCAATGCGACTCGTTCACAGGGCAGTGGTTGCTACTCTGACTCACTTGCTCAAGCACCTTGGATTTGATCACGAAGCCCTCCAAAAGCTTAAGACTTGGTTCTTGAACTTTTCTAAATCCTTCTTGGAATGTAGACCCCTTGTTTTCATTTTTCCTCTTCAACCGATTGAAGTTGTCTTTCCTTCAAAAGTGTTGGATTGATGTACTTTGTAGGCTTGAGGATTGAGAATGTTTCGATAAGCTTGTATATCTCACGTGTGTCATTCATTTTCTTCTCAAACAAACTCCTCGGCCTTTTATAGTGAACTTTCAAAAATTTGCCCGTTGAAGAGATAGGCTCATTTTTTAAAATCACTTTGCGATCGTTGGTATGCGATTCTTGGAATTGCCATTTCCTCGTATGAAATGTTTTATCACCTTTTCGTGTTCGACACGGTGTAGTGCTTCCCATTGGTTCATTTCTTTTGCACGCTTCGGGGATGAGCACTCCAAGAAAGGTAGTATGGAGATATTACTTGTTTAAGTAAATCTCTTGATTTCTCGCAACGGTTCTTTTCGATTATCTCGACTTGACCGCATTTCCTTGCTTTCCCCGTGGTGACTTAGAGTCGACTTCCAATCATTGGATGACTCTTCACTAAGACTTGGCTTCTCTTGAGTTGACTTGATCGATGTTCCACTGGACAAAAGATCGAGTTCCCCGTCTGCTTTCTTTGTTGTACTCACTGCCTCACAAGAGTTTTCCTTCAAGCCTTCGGTTGTCTTCTTGCAAGTTGGAGCGTAGGCCGACTTAACTCGCTTGGCCACTCTAATTGTTACAATACATTTCAAAGCAAGAATTGGGGAGCTAACTTTCTATTCTAAGTTTTACATGGCATTCATCAAAATCTAAACAATAAAATTCCTAACAATTTCCCCCTTTTTGATGATGCCAAAACTTAACTCATATAAAGATGCAAATAACAAAGATACATACGATAGTGTATTGACATAGAATGTATGCGCATAATCAATCCCTTTTTTTTTTTGATCATATCATTCTTGTACTTAACACAATCAAGTTTTAAAAGGTGATGTAATTGTCTCCAAAAAAATTTATAGCATTGTTCAAATTGTATGTATTTACATATAAAATACACGAAGGGTTGAAAAGAACACTTCATCTCCTTCACCGCTCTCCTTCTTTCATCTTGAAAAGATCTTCTTCTCTTCTTCTCTTCTTCTCGCATCAATTCTTTTTCTTCTCATATGCCATCCTGACTTTCATCTTTCCTTATTCTTTCCTGTCTCTCCTTCCATAGCTGAGTTTGTCTCTTGTTTTCTTCTTCTATCCTTTTGCATACTCGGCGTTGGTTTTAGCCACTTGCAAGTTCGCCACATGGTCAAGCCCGAAAAGATCCCTCCTTTCTTTCCCCGGATCTACGTATTCAATGTTCTTGGGCGATTGTTCTTCCTCCATCAGCCGCTTCTTCCTCCGCCTCGGGGCGTATCTTTATCTTCTGGCCTTCTTCTTTCCAAAAAGTGCCCAATGGAGTGACCAGCAGAGCGATCGCGGTTGTCTTTCTGCCTTCTTCACATAATGTGAGACCCTTTTCCCAAGATTAAGCTTGAGCCAAGGACATATTTGCAAAATATCCTTGATTCGAGCGTTTTGAATTCGTTGATCTTGGCTCTGTCCCGAATCCGAAATGGCATACGTGTCTCGCCAACCGGAATGCCTCCGTGTTCTTTCAAGATGTTCATCACCCTGGCATCCATTCTTCCTTCCACCTCCTTCATCCCCGCTTTTTCTTTTCTCTTCTCGATAATACAAATAGTGTTGGAGTGGCGAGTCACGGGGAGTTTGTTTGCTTATAATGTCACCGACCCTGTTGGGGGTTTGTGCAATCATCAAGGTCATATTTTTGATCCTTCCCCCTCAAATTTTCCTTTCTTCGATTCAAAATTTCCTTTGCCCTTGTCATAAACTTTAAGGTATTCCTCTTCCCCCTTTTTGGCATCATCAAAGGATAGAGGAACCCCAGGAACATCTTTGCAAGCATGAAGTCGAGTCTTCGATGGTTGAATTTTGCTTCAAGTCTGTCTTTGCGAAATTGACCATAACTACTTCAAATCGGCTTCATCTCATGAATTTTCTTGTCATGTGTTCTTCCAAACGCGTATATCATTTGCATTTCGCTCACGCAGCATCTCGGCGGTGTGAGCTTCGTGCATATGTTCAATGTGTTCCCGACTTTGTTTTCGATCAGCAGCTTCGACTCACACCAAACTTGAATAATTGTCTGAAGTATCTCACCTGTTCCACACGCATTGATTGCTGCTTTGTTGCCACCATTCCCTTATCCTTTGTGATGCCTCTCAAGTCACCGTAAGGTTGGCATCTCTGTTGTCCAGCGCATATCCAAGGAGGCCTTCGATGCCTCTCCATTTTCTCAACTTGACAAATAGTGCCTTGAACACTTCTCGTCATTGAACATTCTTCATTGCGGTGATGGCCATACAAATCGAAATCGAAGTGGGTGGAACAATGGTGCCCGAGTGAAAAAAAAGAGGCTGGTCCGTGATAGCGTGCTTGCTCATTTTCCGACTCTTCGTGGAGTTCGTATCTCCAAGTGAGAAAGGGAAAGATTCCACAAAAAGGATTCATCACCGCACCGCCATCCCGGGATTTGTTCGATGATAAGCGGTGGGCGTGAAGTTCTTTTGGGAATCGATCCATTTAAACTCTGGTTCACCGGGTTTTGTGGTGCGATGAGACTTTTGCTGAATCATGAACAGCCGTTGGTCTCAAAGATTTCTCCTTTGATTAGGCGGTCCTTAAGCGTCATCGGACGATGATGAGATTTCCATTGGTGGCTCATCATCAAAATTAAAGGTCGATAGTCTTGGGATCGACTTGCTCGTGCCTGGAACATCCGCACTTTTGGATTTGTCGGAGTAGACTCACTTCTTCTTTTCGCCTTTCCGATCCCAAAAGGTGACATCGGGTTGTCCCGGGAATCATGAAGTTAAAATGGATCGATGGTTGCGGGAGGATGTTCTCCACTTCACCAGTGTTACCGGGAAGTCTCAACCTCCCGTGGCCTTCATTTCCTCCAAAGAAGCATCTCTCTTAAAACCTGTCCTCCCTTTCGATTCAAACTTATCCATTGGAGTCTCAACCCCATGGATTGCACTTTCATCGCCAGTGTTAACTCCCAGTGGTCGCTTCTTCCTGCCTCATTTCGACCGCATCAAATTATTTACCTCGAAGTTGATCACCGAGACAGTCTCAATCGTCCATCGAGCTTCGTTGATGGCAACTTCTTGTTCTTCTTGTGTTTGAGTTTTCTTTGCTTCGCCTCCTACATTCTTTGTGGAGTCATCTGCAAAGATCCTCCGACCTTGCTGCAGTGGAGGGAGTTTCCCCTCACTTTCGCACACCGAGTGACTTGGAGTGGGGTCACTTCTCCAAACTCCCGGTGATGCAAATGATGGTTCAATGGTGGCACACCTTCAATAGGGGTTGGCTCATTTGGGGTCCCCACTAGCCCGGTTTCATCGCCATCTCCTTATTGCCTTCCCGAGTTAGGCAAGTGGTAGCATTCGGTGGCTTTTGCTTTTCCCATTGGATCGAAAAGGACTCTCCTGGTCCCTCCATCAGTCTTTGCTCGTGAAGGATTCTTGATTCACGCAATGCTTGCATTTCTTCGTTTTCCTCGTCACTTTCGGAGAAGACATCAAGGAGAGGATGGAAGTGTTACGTAGTGCCGAGATAGGGCGTAATACTTGCCTTCTCGCGTGCTTCGGCTTCTTCCCCTGCGCTCTCCCTGTAGATCTGCGAAATATCCATGCGATTGTCTTTATCTAGAAGCCGAGCATAGATAGTCCAGGAAATTTAGCAGTTCCTCTTCTTCTTCTTCTATGAATTCAACCGTTGGAACTGTTCCTTGACTTGCTCAACTTTCATTTTCTCCACTCACGCAGACGATTTTGGATGTCAAGGTGGAATAGGATCATTACATCACTATCCGCTATTTGGTTCTTCTTGTGCTTTACCCGTGTGAGCTATGTCTTGAAAATCACCTTCAAAGCAGACTTGGTCATTTTAGACTCTTTGATGTCTCCCAGATTTGTGTTAGCCGAGTAGCCGACTCAAATTGTACATTTTAAGTTCGAAGATGTCCTCTCGATCTTGGGCGGTGGGGCCGGTGCTTGTGTTTGTTTATTGGCCGTCTAGGCTTGTCGATTCTCCTCTTTTTGACGATCGAAAAGGAATTTGTGAGTCCTTCTCGACCGCCTGCGAGGGGTAAATAAACATGGGCTGCAGGGGCGGTGACATGGCATTCTGGGCAGGTGATCTGCTGCGGGCGAGATGTTTGTTTTCTTTCTTTGCGGGCAAAATTTGCAGGGGCGCTTTCTTCTTAAGAAGGAATTAATTTTCCCCTCACCGGTGTCGCTCTCTTGGCGTAAGCTCGCTTCCGAGCACCCGAGAGAGGTTAGCTCAACATTTTCTTGTTAACATGGAAAGCCTTCCCATGTCTAAGAGGTACTCCTTTCACCTCCAATAGCCGCCAATCACCAGGCCATATCCCGGAAATGACCCATCTTCTTTGAAGGACTTGTTTCCCTACGTTCGGCGAAAATCTTAGATAAACTCAAGTTTATCTTCTTTTCTTCGATTATTGCAATAACAATCAATTTTGCCTTTGACTTGGTCAAAGCCCAAATTTGATGTCGATACACTTGGCAACAATGTCCAACAATTTGTGATAATCCTCCTTCGCCATCTCTTGTTTCTTTGTGTATATTATTTTGTCAAAACGTCGGGCTTGGCTATTTCTTTCCATGCTTCACCAAGTTTACATCATCCTTGATCTCGGATGCTCCCTCTGGCGGTAGTGAGCAATATTGACCAAATCTCAATAAACCGCTTCCCGTGAATGTATGACTTGATTCCTTCGTCGTGAATCTCAAAGATTCACGTAGAATTGTCGACCTCCTCCACATAGGTCATAGGATATTCCAGCGTTAGAAACGGTTTTGATCCGACGTTTCTAACTTCTCCGATTTTCTTCACCAGGGTGTCGTCGGACCCCTGCTTCACCATTCAAATCAAATCCACCGGCCGGTGTGGATTTGTTTTCCCAACTTGGTAAAGTCATAAGTTGGTGCCATTTCTTAGACTAATTTCAAGAGAAATTCAGAATTTGATTTGAAGGTTGATAGGGTTTCGAGAGTGTTTGCCTTTGCTTTTTGAGAGAGAGAGATTGAACAGTTTTAGAAGTGTGAGAGAGAAACAAAAAATATGGTTTATGAAAGGACGCGTGCAACGGTTTTTGAATATCGAAATCAACGGCTTGATTTCGAATTGAGCGATTCATGTCTCGTATTTAATGCGGCAAATTTATATCCAATCATAGGCTGGTGTGATCATTATCTAAAAACATTCCCCTAAGTCAAAAACGATTTGCGTTTTTGTCACTTTGCTCATAAGTTAATCGGCTTATCTCTTAGAATCTTTAACTCTATCTCACATTTCTCTTAGTGACTCAAATGATAATATGACTTTCCGTCTAGGACTTTATGGAAATGATTTTGTCTTCTCTTTTTTTCACCTTCTTTCCTGTTCCATTTCTTTTCTTTGATTCTTCGTGTCTCAATCAGCTCAATTAGCCCTAACTCATGTTTGAGTTCTTCAAATCTCTCACATAATGGTTTTTGTGAAGATGTCGGCTAGTTGCTTGTCGGTTGAGATATATTCCAAGATAATGTCCTTTCTTTTCAACATGATCTCTTATGAAATGATATCGACATCTATATGTTTTGTTCTTGAGTGCAACACAGGATTTTGAGTGATTGCAATGGCACTTGTGTTATCACACATGATTGGTATTTCTTTTTCTTCAACTTCATAATCTCTCAAAACCTCATCCAACTTGGGCTGCATCTCAATGTATTCTCGCCAATTTTGTAGAGGTGGCTATTGAGTTTTGCTTCTTGCTAAACCAGGAAATTAGTCTGTTTCCAAGCATTTGACATGTGCTCAAAGTACTTTTCTGTCCACTCGCATCCAAAGATAAAGAGTAGTCTCGAATAGCCAATTAGCTTGAATCCACCTTCCTTTGGATACCATAGCCCTACTTCTTGGCTTCCTTTTAAGTATCTCAATATTCTCTTAGGCTATGATCATATGGCTCTCTTTTGGAGCATTGAAATCTTGCACATACACCTACAAAGAAAGGTGA
The DNA here is from genome assembly GCA_016081115.2 of Rehmannia glutinosa. NCBI lineage: Eukaryota > Viridiplantae > Streptophyta > Magnoliopsida > Lamiales > Orobanchaceae > Rehmannia > Rehmannia glutinosa. Next base: position 60,186,047 of record CM071927.1, on the reverse strand, counting down.
TGTCGCAAGGTGAGATCAGCGATGATCCATAAGTGCTCGTATCTTGTTTGATCTACTGAAATCCATGTCCATTTTGATGTGTTCATTGGTATTTTTACTGAAGACTTCTCCTCCATACCAAATTTCTTCATTAAATCTCTGGTGTATTTTGTTTGACTTATGAAGGTTCCATCCTTAAACTTGAAGTCCAAGGAAGAATGTCGCTTCTCCCATCATGCTCATTTCAAATTTGCTTTGCATGAGGTTTGAGAATTTTTCACACGACTCTTTGTTAGTGGATCCAAAAATGATGTCATCCACATATACTTGAACAAGCGTTATACTCTTCTTGTCTTGAATTAAAAAAGTGTTCTATCTACTTTTCCTTTTGTGAATCCATTTTCGATCGGGGAATTGTGACAAGTATCATACCATGCTCGGGTGCCCCGTACATGGTTTCTTGAGTTTGTATACTTTGTCTCCAAGAGTCTTCTGCTCAAATCCTGGAGGTTGTTCAACATACACTTCTTCTTCCAATAAGCCATTTAGAATGCACTTTTTACATCCATTTGATATACAATGAAATTTTTGTGAGTCGCATAGGCAAGAAACATCCTTATAGCTTCCAATCTTGCTAATAAATGTTTCATCAAAATCTATTCCTTCTTCTTGGCAATATCCTTTGGCTACCAATCTTGCTTTGTTTCTTACCACGAACCTTCCTCGTTCATCTTATTTAAATACCCATTTGGTTCCAATAACATTTTGATGTATGGGTCTTTGTACTAATTCCCATACTTTATTTCTCTCAAACCGATTAAGCTTGAATCCAATGTGTGTCATCCAATGCTTGTGACACATCTTTGGGCTCTATCTGCGAGATGAAGCATGTGAACATTGCTTCTTGTTGAGTTCGGATCTTGTCTTGACACCTCTCTCATGTCTCCAATGACAAGTTAATGGTCTCTCAGCCATCTTACGTCGAGGTTGAAGTAAGTTAGCCGGATTCCGACTTGCGTTTTGTGTTCTTTGTGGGTCGTCTCTCGTAATCACCAAAATTTTTGAGATTCCTATCTCATCTTCTTCAATTGATAATCCCGCTCCATAGGGACTCTTCTTCTCAGTGAGGTTGGATGTTTCAACTTATCAGTCCACTTTCAATGTCTTCTCCATTTATGTTTGGCTCATCGAATACTACATGAATGGATTCTTCTGTAACCATAGTTCTTTTGTTGAGTATTCTCAGTAGGCTTTGCTTTCAGTATCTAAGAAGATACCTCAAAGCATCAAAAGCCTTTAGGTTGTCCTTGCCATTATTGTGGATGAAGCATTTACATCCAAATATCCTCAAATATGCAACATTTGGTTTTCTTCGATCCCGGATCTCATAGGGAGTCTTTGTCACCGCCTTATCATACATCTTTATTCTCTGTAGCGGTCGTGTTGATTGCTTGACCCAAAATCTTTTTGGTAACCCCGATAACATGGTCCTTGCCGCTTCTTTGAGGGTTCTATTTCTTCTTTCAATTCCATTCTGTTTGTGGAGTCCTTTTCGATTCATGACCAATACAATTCTCAATACAATCTTGTTATTATTCCATTGACAAACTCGGTTCCTCTATCCGATCTTATTTTGATAATGGTTTGACTCTTCTCATTTTGTATCCTCTTCATCAAAATTTTGTAGAGTTTCTTTCTTCTTGCACATGAATATTGTCCATGTATATCTTGAGTAGTCATCTACTACCACCAGGGTGTATTTCTTTCCACTTATGCTTCTTTGGTTCCATTTGGGCCAAATAGATCCATATGAAAGCGGATGAATATTCTTGTTGAGGATGGACATGTCTTTTCTTTGAACGAGCGACTTGATTTGTTTTCCCTTCCGACATGCATCACATATACTCTCCTTCTTGTATACCGAGTCATCCTTCCACAAGATGACTTCTTGCTAGTTTGTTAATTGTTTTGAAGTTCGGTGACTCGGCTTTTTGTGCCCACAACTTTGAAAATTCACACTGCTAAGACAGTCTTTGGGTGTTGCGGTTGACCAATCCACTACATACATATTCTTCTGTCTACATCCTTGCGATACCACTTCATTTGATTCAATGCTTTTGATTTGACATATGCCCATGTTGAATCCAACATTGTAGCCTTTGTCAAAGTTGACTTTTGCTTAGTAAATTGAAGTTTAGTCCTTCAACATATGCAACATCTGTGATTTCTAAACCATTTCTTTTGATGGATCCAAAGATGGAGCTTCATTTCCTCCAAATATGACTTTTGCTCCTTTGACTTCCTTGAACTTTGAAATTTCTCTTATTTCTGTCATTTGCATACCACTATCCATGTACCAGGTTCCTTGGCACTCACAATTGTTCCTTGAACCTCGCAATCAAGGAAATCAAGTTTTAGGTACCCATTCTTGTTTTCTGAGGGGTTAGAATTATAAGATGATCCAACCAACCTATAGCCAAATGATTTGACTCTAAAGGTTGCCATCTATCATGCCATAATCATAATCAATCCTGGCAAATTGCTTGGGGATTATAAGTTCATAATCTCTTTTGTCAATGCTCAGTATGTTTTAGCAATTGCCTTTCTTGGGTAATTGTGGTGTCTTTGAGTGTAGTGCCTAATATGTGTGAAAGCTCTTATACTTTTGGAATGGCCTTTGTTGAGTTCTAGGCCTTTGCCATTTGGGCTTGTATTCCATAAGTCTCAGTGATAGTTCACATTATTCCAATCGATTGGCTTGGATATTTTCTACCATTCCCATCATATGTATTTCTTTTATGAGTTTTCTTATTTTTGGTAGCTCGCTTCTTCTTTCAGAGTATTTTCTGTTTGGAGTCTATTTGAGGACTCGGCCGAATCTCTTCTCAACCATTCTCAATCAAATGAAAACCAAAGTATTGTGCTTTGGATTGAAAGTGTGTGCATCATTTAGAGTTTTGGATTTTTCGGACTCTTCATGACTTGAAGATCCTTTTTCCAAAATTACTCCCGAGGTTTGACATGGCACAAAGGAATTGAATCCTTTGTCTTGTCTCCACATTCTCTTTGACTCATAATAAGATCATCCAATGATTTAGATGCCTTAGTGAATGAGGCAATAACATATTTGAGGTCATTCTCCTCTTTTTCTATAAGCAAATTTCTCTATTAATTTAGCATTTTCAAAACTTTTATTCTCATCATTTGACTTTGACTTAGAGTACTCGGCTCACTTAGTCACTTTGAGTTTTGATTTTTGAAGGCTGTTTTCCTCATTCAATAGTGTGTGTGAGGTTTTAATGTGCTCAAAGTCTTTCATCATTTTGCCTAATGAATCATAAAGATCATGAAGTGTGTGTGTCACCATCACTATCACTAAATATCAAGTTAGATTGTACCTCATCTTCTTGATCTTGTTCTTTGGCCATTAAGCGGATCAAGGCTTCTTCTTCGAGTCACTTGTGTAGTCACCATGAGTCATACTTGGTTTGTCTCGTGATCTCTGCGACCATCATTGCCTTTTTTCTTCTCTTGTCTTCTTTCTCTCGAAGACCTTTCTTTCTTCTTCTTCGTTTCTCGTCTTGTTGACTACGAGGATATGAGCATCAATGGCATAGTGACCTGGTTGTCTACAATTCCAACATAGATATTCACCTTTTGAACAAACTCTTTCTATTCTTGAGTTGTCACTTTTGATACTCAACTTGTTGATGATCATTCTTGGTTGGCCTATCATCCCTTGATTTGGAGGGAGAGTGTCTTCCGGAGGATTCACCCTTTCCTCTCTTGTAGTTCTTGTTAAAGAATTTGTTAAATCTTTTAACCATTAGGGCTATTTTTCTTCCTGGGTCAATGCCTCTTTGACCTCTTTGACTCTCACTTCCATCTTTGACAACTAGAACAAGTTTTGTCTCTTCCTCAAACTCGTAGGCTTTGAGGTCCGAGAATAGCTCATGATTGGATGTCTTAGATAGGTCCATGGAGTGTCTCAATGCCATGACCTTCATCTCCCATTCAATTTTTTGAGGATCTTCATACACATTTCATCTCGTGTATATTCCTTTCCAAGTGTAAACACTCATTTGTGATTTACGTAGAATCGAGCATCTAGTTGATCCAGGTTTTCTCCTGAGATCATTTTAAAGTTCTCAAATTTTTGTACAACCACCGATAGTTTGTTTTCTTTGATTTGCTCTGAGCCTTCACAAATTAATGTCAAATGTCCCATTTCCTTAGCCGTTTTGCAAGATTTGACTTTATTGAACATGGCTTTGTCCAAGGTTTTGTACAGGATGTCCTTGGCTACATTGTCCAGTTGTATCTCTTTTTCTGTCATCATTTGTCCACTCGGTTCTTGGTTTTTCAACCATGACTGTCCGGCACCGCACTCTTGTTCGTGTGTTCACCTTTTAATATTTGCAGGCCCATCTTCTATCACTATCCACATCTCATCATGTAATGCTTATAGATGAGCACACATTGAACATAGGAATGCGTGTTAGATTTGCTTCCATGATAATGACTTTTTAATGATAGAAAAGAGTTTTGAAAGCTTAAGTACTAAAGCGGACTTTTGAAAAGTTTGGAGATCTAGTTTCGGAGGGTTCAATGAACCAACCGCTCCGATACCACTTGTCAAGGGGTGTAAGTGTAAGGTTTAGAAGGGGGTTGAATAAACCTTAAAATTTTCGATTTAGGCCTTTTAAATCTAATGAGTTCTCACAAACTGTGTCTTGATGGACAAAATCTTAGTCACTCAGAGTCAATCTCTCAATTAAAATTTCAATTAATAGAGTAACTCAAAATTGTTGGCTTTAATTTGACTCATTTTTTTGTTTTCACCACCCTTAAGTTTGATTAAGCAAGTTTTTATAGTTTGATTTAGTACTTATAGATTATCAAATGGATAGCAAATTTATCAAGCAGATATAAGCAATTAAAAGTGCGAAATTTAAATCTTTGAAATGTAAATGACACAAAGAAAGTTTTTATAGAGGTTCGAAGATGGGGTAATTCTTCTACTCCTCTCTTCTCCAACTCCTTCCACTAAGTAATGATCGGTTTACAAAGTGGTAACATCCCGGATACAAGTCTTGATCACAACAAATTGACTTGATCCTTTGGGACTCGATGAGAGACGCCTTGATCACTCAGCAGCTTCTAACTCGAAGCTTCTTCTTCCAGGCAGCTAACTCACTTGCTCAAGCACCTTGGATTTGATCACGAAGCCCTCCAAAAGCTTAAGACTTGGTTCACCTTGAACTTTTCTACAATCCTTCTTGGAATGTAGACCCCTTGTTTTCGTATTTTCCTCTTCAACGATTGAAGTTGTCTTTCCTTCACATAAGTGTTGGATTGATGTACTTGAGATGTAGGCTTGAGGATTGAGAATGTTTCGTTTTTGATAAGCTTGTATATCTCACGTGTGTCATTCATTTTCTTCTCAAACAAACTCCTCGGCCTTTTATAGTGAACTTTCAAAAATTTGCCCGTTGAAGAGATAGGCTCATTTTTGAAAATCACTTTGCATTGGTATGCGATTCTTGGAATTGCCATTTCCTCGTATGAAATGTTTTATCACCTTTTCGAGTTCGACACGGTGTAGTGCTTCCCATTGGTTCATTTCTTTTGCACGCTTCGGGTGAGCACTCCAAGAAATAGTATGGAGATATTACTTGTTTAAGTAAATCTCTTGATTTACTAACAATTCTTTTTTGATTATCTCGACTTGACTGCATTTCCTTGCTTTCCCAGGTGACTTAGAGTCGACTTCCAATCATGGATGACTCTTCCGTCACTCAGACTTGGCTTCTCTTGAGTTGACTTGAATGTTCCACTCACCAATCTCACCTTCTTGATTGTCTGCTCTTCTTTGTTGTACTCATTGTCTCACAACGAGTTCAAGCCTTGATTGTCTTCTTGCAAGTTGGAGCGTAAATGACTTAACTCTAATTGTTACAATACATTTCAAAGCAAGAATTGGGGAGCTAACTTTCTATTCTAAGTTTTACATGGCATTCATCAAAATCTAAACAATAAAATTCCTAACAACCATTGACTGAAATGTTGAAACATTCTGCTGAGGTATATACATTGACCATTTTTAAAGAGTTTGAAAGTGAGTTTATTAAAAGTATCTCTACTAAATGCATCATTGTGCGTATTGAAGAAAACATCATGGTTTATGATATTTCATTGCAAAGTGATGGGGGTTGCTGTCATCTTGTGGTGTATGATTGTTTGAATATGCTCATAAACTGTTCTTGTAAGAAATTTGAGGAGTGTGGTTTACTCTGTTGTCATAGCTTAAGAGTATTTCATATGCATTCATCTCCAAGATTCCTGAGTGTTACATTGTCAAAAGATGGACAAAATTTGTCAAAACAGAGTCGTGGGGGAAGTTCAATAAGATAGCTGAATGTTCTCATAAACCAAAGGATTGTGTTCCTTGGCGGCATGAAATGACATGAAACTATTATAATCCTATTCTAAAATGCCAAGACAATGAGGAGGCGAGAAGAATCATCGAAGATGGCTACAATAGAGATTCTTTAGTTGTTGATGCGTTGATGAATACACTTGTAGGACCCTTTCTAACTTGCTTGAATTTTAATGCGAAAATAAGATATTAAAATAGAAATACTCTGGAGAATGCTTGAAAATACGGAATAATAAAAATCCTACTTCTTTTGAAAAACTTTGCAGCGGAATTAAATGTTGATAACTAGAATAACTACTTGTCCAAAAATATTCATTCTGAAAATAAAACGACATTCGACATTTAATAAACTAAAGAGTCAAACTTTATAAATAAGAGAAACTAAAAGACCTGAAATCATGAAAGACGTGGATTTCCGAGTCACTGCCCTGTGCCATCTCCTTCTTCATCTGGGTTCTTATCTGAAAATATTAAACATTCGTGGAATGAGCTAAAATAAGCTCAACAAGTAACCTCGTGCATGAATGCATGCCTAATGCAATATATTACATTTATAACTTTGTAAAACCGTACGTTTCCTTTACTTAAAACCTTTCACATTCATACTTAAAACATTGTCTTTCTTTTTCGTAAAAAGTTCTTAGGACGCGAGCTCACTGTGTAACACATTGTTCTAATCAGGGTCGCAGTGGGCCTTGTTATTTGGAACCGATTAACATTTTGCCCGAAGGTACATTTCCATTCGTTTTGCCCGAAGGCCCATTTCCATTCGTTTTGCCTGAAGGCCCTTTTCCTTGAACATTAACATTAGCCGCAAGCGGCACATTGTCGGAACGCATGTCCCCCGCGCCCATTTCCCACTCACTCCAGTATCATAGAACAACGTGCACCCATTTCTTTAAAAAATATTATTAATTATAGACCTTAAAACTTGACTTTAATTAATCTTTGTATGCTCGTGAAATGCCATGAACATACATTAGCATGATGCATGAACCTAAGTGATGCGACTTCCATTGAATACGAACATAAACATAAAGGGCATAAGCATGATAATTAAATCACATTAATTAGCAAGCACATTAAAGGTAAACATGACTTGAAGCATGTAAATGAGGATAGACCTACAGTAAAGATACCCAACATTGATTGGGGAAACCTCTTATATTTAATTAGTTAAGGAAAATTGTTAGAGATTTTTCTAACCGCAAGTCTACGGTGTCAAGTTTTAATATAGAGAAGTAGGGTTGTCGAATCCACAGGGAATAATTATCGAATTATCGTTAAGTACTATAATATAGTAGTCTAACTTTGTTTAGAAATTCAATGTTTGATGGAGTTGATTATGCTAAAATACCAAAATTAAATCAAGAATATGAAAATATCAATGAGTTTATCCAAATGATTAAATGAATTCTAGAGGTGTGATGAATCTAGTTATCCCTTATGTTATCAATATGGTTTATCAATCATCAATTACCAATTTATAAGTCAAGATTTCTACAATAATCATTTCCTCTCTCAAGTGCCAAATGATTTTAGATTCAATTGGGAAATCAATATCTCTATAAAAATCACCAATTAAAATCTCAATAAAAACTATGAATCTTGATAAATGATCTCAAAGGATTCACAAATCTCTCAATTCTATGAGATCCTAGGTCATGCTATTCCAAGGTCATGTATTCAATTACCTCTCTCAAGTGTCAAATCAAATACACCAAACAATCTAAATTATTGATCAAGTAATTTAGAAGCAATAGTTTCAAATAGCACAAATAAATTGATAGATCTAGATTGACAAACCATAATCTCAAAACACAAGTTCAAACATAGATTACACCATCCCTCTAGAATTATAGAGTTTAGCTCATGATTGAAGAAAATGAATCCATAAGAATACAACAATACATCTTACAAGATATGGAGAAAGCAACAAAATAAGAACAAGAGTTGAGGGATCTTCTCTATTTCTAGATGATAGAGCCTCCAATCTTATTATCCAAGCTCTTCCCAAGATGTTCCAATCCTTCTTCTTTGTCTTGTGGCTGTTTTCTTGTCTTCCCAAGGGTCCAAGATCCCTAATTTCAAGCCCCAAGGCTAGTATTTATAGTCCACAAAAATCCAAGAAAAGGGGTAGGTGAGCCTGGGAAATTCCGCCCCGGGCACTGCGGCGCCCATGAATCTCGCAACGTATGCAAATTTTCCTTGGCGCCTGCATTCGTTGGGCATGCAGCGCCCATCCGCATAGCCCGCACATATACTTTTGCCCAGCCGCTGCTGCGCCACATGCATTCTCAACATTTTCCGCCCTGTCATCATGCGGCGTCCCAGGGCCAGGGCATGCCGCTGCCGCCCCCGTCCTTAGGCCAAAATGCGATTTTTCCTTCTTCAAACGCGATTTCTTCTTTCTTCTTGCTGTTTTTCATCGTTTTCTTCATTTGTCGGTTACCAAATCTGTATTGACTCTTCATAGACACTAATTGAAATAAATTGGACTCTAACGACTCTAAAAACACCCAAAAATAAAACCAAATTCTAATCTAAAATACTCAAATAAATTGGTAAAATACCAACTTAACAAATACCCCCAAATTTAAGCTATTGTTTTTCCTCAAACAATTATAACTCCAAAATGAAAAACAAACAATACAACAACACAAGCAACTACAAAACTCCATAAACCAATAAAATTTGTCTAAATACTCATTTCAGTATCAATCAAGCATGCATTTTAACATTGTGATCAAAAGTGTTGAATATTCATGAAAATTCCGTTTACATTATTCAAATTGATTTACGCAATCGAACGTTATCAAGATGATCCACTTCTAAATATCAAAAGATAATGACTACCGGATTCCATAGGCTTGTTATTCACACTAATCTCCACTAATGCAGGCTAATATAACACAAGGATCAATAGGACTTTCAAAGCTTGTAATGTGGCTTAGGGTCGGGTAGGAAAATTTAGGATTAAGTGGCTCAACTCACCTAAACACACAATTATCTCTTCAACTCCAATTGCCAAACAAAATGGCTACCTTCACTTTTGTTGAATTTTCAATTATTCTCCCTTTACGAGCCTCTATTTTCAACATTTTTTTTTCGAAACCCCCAAACTTAATCTTTTGCATATTTTAACACATGGGGTTTCATATTTTCTTTTTCTCGGCAACTTCATGCGAGTGAACATCCACCTTACTTATCACATCCTCCTCAACCTTCAATCATTTTGTGTGTATGAGTGATGGGTAATTAGGATTTTCACATGTAAGCTCAAGGTAAAAGATTGGTTGCCAAAAAACAGGTTTAATAGGCTCAAACGGGGACACTAGTGAAATTATATCGTACAAAGGTAGTCATTTTGGCTCTAGCTTATTCAAAGATGGCCTAAATCATTTCCTTAATGTTATTTCACCTTGGATTTCGCCTCAATTAGTGATCGAACAAGTTCTAGAATCCGGTGGGATCATACAAGCAACACTCAACTTCATTAATCATTTTCAAATAAGTTAGCAGAATTATGCATGAATATGAAATCAATGAAACAAAATATAAACCACCACTTAAAAGCATGCTCTCGTGACAGTTCAACTCGTGATCAACGAATCTACTTAGTCATGCAGTTCTATAGTTCAACAAACTACCCGACTCGACACAACTCGATTTTTTTTTGACACGACTCGAAAAACACAAATACAGATTACACCCCCAAACTTAAATTGAACATTGTCCTCAATGGAGAGTGGGAAAAAAAAACTTTCCTAGTAGCCGGAGCGCCTAGGACACTACATCGGAGTCGTGTGGTGAAAAATGAGCAATAGGACCCGGTGGTGGTGGTATCGGAAACTGGAATTGTGGGTGCGTCTGGTTATATATCTGGGCAAGTACTCGGTTGTGCTCATTCGCGTATTCTTCTCGTGCCGCTCTGTGGCGTTGCTCAGCTACAAAAGCCCTTCTCAATTCTCGTATTTCGCGAACTAATGCGTCTGAAGGGTTGTTATCGTGATGTGAGCGTCTACAACGAGAACGTCTTGCTGCTGAACTGATGGAGCGTCGATATTATGTGGTTGGGCATGAGTATCAGGCTCAATAGCTGGTAGGGAAAATTCGGGATCAATGATATATCCCGCACTCTTCGGATTAGGCACACCACCTGCCCATTCATCATAGGAAGCAATAGTAGCCGAATCTATAGGTCCTTTAGGATTTTCCAACGGCTCGGAGCTATCCCATTTAACACCCCCCTTTTTACATAACCCACAAATTAAACTTGGTAAGATTAGTCCCCCTGTTTTGGGGTGTACATTTTGTGACAAAGGGACGTTGCAATAATTACCGCTGGGTCGAATTGTATGTCAATAACTATTGCATATAGAAGATGGGCTCGTTCCTTAGTTACATCACTGACATGCTTGGTTGGTATCAAACTGTTGCATATGAAGTGGTACCAAGCTCGCCCATACCGACTAAGACTGTGTGCGGAAAAGCAAAAGCACCTCCCACAACTTTAATATGACGTCAACATAAGGTATTACAAATCTCCTCCATACTCTGTGGTTGCGAGATAAATTCAACATACGGTGAGTGATCCACCTCCGGTAGTCCATAGTATTCTCTTATCGCTCTTGTATGAGTGTATACCTTGTCTACTCCACGTATGAAAACCTCTGAGTTATAGCCGATTTTGGACTTTGCATCGCGCATAAAATTCTCGGACAATATTCGGTGCGAATGGTCTAGGTTGTGCACAAAGTTTTTTCCATTGCTTCTGATGTATCATTTGTGCAAGTTCACCATCATTCGGCCCCGGTTGTAACCCCCGTTCCGCCGTTATACTCTTCGAGCATAATGTGTCATAATACAACTGTTGTGCTTCCAAGTTACGAAAACGGTCTTCAACATTTTCCTCGGAAGTACTTGCCACCCTTTTGCCCTTGCTTGGGTTCTTTGTTCTTGGCATTGTAATTGATTTGAAAATCACCTGGAAAATAACACAAGGAAAATAACACGTAGAACGCACAATACGAGTTAGGGGTTAGGAATTTTGCAACAACTCAAGAATTATGCATCTTTGTCATCAATTCATGATCAAATAACCTTTAGTACACAATGATGACAAGAATCAAATGCCTAGGTGTAATATTTTTCATTGAGGCATTTTAACAAACACCTTGTAGGCATATATGCAAAGAAGAGATGAACACCAAATTTGAAATTCAATTCATGCCCAATTTTCAACACCAACCAATTCAAGCACAATATAGTCATATATCATCACAATTTATCAAGCATTTATCAAGAATTTCGAAATGACAATGATATTGCACATTCCCACATTTCAACCCTAGGCTAGAAAATTTAAAGAAAAATGGTGTACAATTGAAGCTCACTTACCCAATTGATGAAGAAGATGAATTTGATGATCAACTTGTTCAATTGCCACTTGAATGATGCTAAATGGAAAACTAGGTGTGATTTTTGTGGAAGAAGAGGAAATGGCGTGAGGTTGGGTGTGTTGTGTTTTAAAACAAACAAGGCTGTAAATAGCCTTTTAATTTGCGATCTTTGGATCAAGGGCCAAAAAGCACTCCTCCGTCCATTTCGTCACATGTCACGGGCGCATCGCTGAATCGAGTGTTCTGAGTCACAAGAATACTCGCTCCGCCTTTTGTTTTGTTTTTTATATATATATAAATTAAAATTTTAATTTAACCAAAAATTTAAAATCACACACAAATTAATTCACACAAAAATGACACCAAAATTCAAATAAATACACACCAAACTAAAAGAAAATAAAATCACACAAAAAATTCGATCACACGAAAATCACTTGGGTTGCCTCCCAAGAAGCACTAAATTTATAGTCGTTAGCCGGACTCAACTACTCGGGTTCAAGAATTTTCATCACCAAGTGGAAGATTTAAAACCTTCCTTGCTTCGTTCCCCGAAATAATGTTTCAATCGTTGATTTACTTGGAACGAATTCCCATCGTTCCTCTCAACTCGACGGCACCATAAGGAAACACACGTTCAACCACAAATGGTCCGGACCATCGCGACTTGAGTTTACCTGGAAAGAGTTTCAATCGAGAATTGAACAATAACACCTGTTGGCCGGGTAAAAATTCACGTCGCAAAATCATTTGATCATGCCATTTTTTCGTTTTTTCTTTATACATTTTGGCATTTTCATATGATTCTTGACGAAATTCTTCCATTTCGTTTAATTGAAGTAATCGATTTTCACCGGCCTCTTTTAAGTTAAAATTCAATTTCTTAATTGCCCAATAAGCTCAATGCTCAAGTTCAACCTACCGCAAATGGCACATTTTACCAAACACCAATCGATATGGTGACATACCAATGGGTGTTTTATAAGCCGTGCGATAAGCCCACAAAGCATCATCGAGCTTTTGTGCCCAATCCTTTCGATTAAAACTCACCGTTTTTTCAAGAATCTGTTTCACTTCACGATTGGAAATTTCGGCTTGACCATTGGATTGAGGATGGTAACCAAGCGCAATTTTATGGCGCACACCAAATTTAGCAAGAAGGTTATTAAATAATTTATTACAAAAATGCATACCTTCATCACTTACAATAGCTCGAGGAGTACCAAACCGGGTGAAAATATGCTTGTGCAAGAATTTTAGTACTACCTTAGCATCATTTGTTGGTGTAGCAATCGCCTCAACCCACTTGGAGACGTAATCAACCGCAAGCAAAATGTACAAATTTCCATAAGACGCGGGAAATGGCCCCATAAAGTCAATACCCCATACATCAAACAACTCCACCTCCATTATGTTTGTCAAAGGAAGCTCATGACGCCGTGAAATATTACCAACCCTTTGGCATCGATCACAAGTCTTTACAAAAGCATAACAATCTTTGAATAATGTTGGCCAATAAAAACCAGATTGTAGTACCTTTGCAGCTGTTTGGGTTGGCCCGAAATGTCCACCATAAGATGAGGAATGACAATGTTGAAGAATCTCTCCAATTTCTTCCTTAGGAACACAACGGCGAATGATAGAATCAGCGCATCTCTTGAACAGTAACGGATCATCCCACAAATAAGACTTAACATCATGTAGGAATTTTTTCTTTTGGTGTGAAGTCAAGTCCGATGGCAAAACTCCTCCCGCAATGTAATTAACAAAATATGCGTACCAAGGTAATGATGTCTCGGCACGCATAATTTGTTCATCAGGAAATGATTCTTTTATTGGACTCTCAATCACCTCGTGAGGTTGCTCAAGGCGGGATAGATGATCGGCAACCACATTTTCGCTTCCTTTTTTATCCCGAATCTCAATATCAAATTCTTGCAAGAGCAAAATCCATCGAATTAACCGAGGTTTTGCATCCTTTTTTGAGAAAAGATATCGGATTGCCGCATGATCCGTATAAACAATCACCTTTGTACCCACCAAGTAAGCTCGGAATTTATCGAATGCAAAAACTACCGCCAACATCTCTTTTTCTGTGGGGGTGTAGTTTTGTTGGGCGTTGTCCATGGTCCTACTTGCATAGTAAATTGCTTTAAAAATTCTGTCTCGCCTCTGACCAAGAACAACACCCACTGCATAATCACTTGCATCGCACATAAGCTCAAATGGTTGAGTCCAATCCGACACTATCATAATAGGAGCTGAAACGAGTGCCTTTTTTATCAATTCAAATGCCTTCAAACAAGACTCATCAAAGCAAAAGATAGCATCTTTTTCAAGGAGATTACAAAGTGGTTTAACAATTTTTGAAAAATCTTTTATAAATCTCCTATAAAATCCTGCATGCCCTAAAAAACTTCTTATGCCTTTCACATTTGAAGGTGGGGGTAGCTTTTCAATAGCCACAACTTTCGCCCACAACTTCCAAACCTGTACAAGAAACACGATGCCCAAGTACAATCCCTTCTTTGACCATAAAGTGACATTTTTCCCAATTAAGTACAAGATTAGTTTCCTCACAACGTTGCAAAACCAGAGAGATAAGTTATGCAAACAATGGTCAAAAGAAGTACCAAAAACAAAAAAATCGTCCATAAAAATCTCCATGATTTCCTCAACCATACCATGAAAAATCGCCATCATACACCTTTGAAAAGTAGCAGGGTGCATTACATAATCCAAATGGCATCCTGCGAAATGCAAAAGTACCATATGGACATGTAAAAGTGGTCTTTTCTTGATCCTCAGGGGCAATGGCGATTTGATTGTACCCTGAATAGCCATCAAGAAAACAATAGTATTCGTAACCTTTGCAACTTTGTCCAACATTTGATCAATAAAGAGGAGGGGAAAATGATCCTTACGAGTAGCTTTATTCAATTTCCTATAATCAATACATACTCGCCATCCTATGACAGTTCGTGTAGAAATTAATTCATTGTTATCATTTTTCACAACTGTCATACCTCCCTTTTTAGGAACAACCTCGGACTCACCCATGAACTATCAGAAATGGCATAAATGATACCTGCCTTTAGCCACTTTAAAACCTCATTTCTCACAACTTCTTTCATTGTGGGATTAAGTCGTCTTTGGTGCTCAATAGATGGTTTATAAGATTCTTCCATTAAAATTTTGTGAATTACAATGGAAGGACTTATACCTTTCAAATCAGAAATATACCAACCCAAAGCCGACTTATGTTCACGAAGCACACGCAACAACTTATCCAATTCGGGTGAAGATAATGAAGCAGAAACAATTACCGGTTAAGTTTTATCTTTTCCCAAAAATGCATATTGAAGATGTTCCGGAAGTTCCTTTAGTTCTAAAGTACCTTTAGGAATATTTTCAATATTGGCATTTTCTAATGCTTCCTTTTGTTTTTCTTTTACAATTTCTTTAGCCTCAAGGGAAAGAATAAACTCAAGCAAATCAATATCATCATTATCTTCATCATCACATTTCATTATTGAATTAATCAAACAATGTTCTAACGGATCTTTTAAATCTTGTTTTATAACTTCCGTTTGATCACATTGTTCGATCATATCAATAAAATGACATGTGTGAGGTTCTTCTCGAAATTTCATTGCTTTATAAATGTTAAATAGCACCTTATCATCATTTACCCGTAATGTTAACTCTCCTCGTTGCACGTCAATTAGAGCTCGTCCCGTTGCTAGAAAAGGTCTTCCAAGAATCAATGGCATTTCATGATCTTCTTCCATATCCAACACCACAAAGTCCGCCGGAAATATGAATTTATCCACTTTGATCAACACATCTTCAATCACTCATCTTGGGTTGGTGAGTGATCTATCGGCTAATTGCAATGTGATGGTGGACGGCGTTATTTCTCCAAGGCCAAGTTTCCTGAAAACAGATAACGTCATAAGATTAATTCTAGCATCTAAATCACAAAGAGCCTTATTAAAATAAGAATCACCAATAGTGCAAGGGATAGTGAAACTCCCCGGATCTCTTAATTTTTGTGGTAGCTTTCTTTGCAAAATGGCGCTACATTCTTCTGTGAGATTGACCGTCTCGTATGCCTCCAACCTTCTCTTTCTCGACATCACATCCTTCATGAATTTTGCATAGTATGGCATTTGCTCAAGTGCATCGGCAAAAGGGATGTTGATGTGAATTTTCTTGAATATTTCCAAAAACTTGGAAAATTGAGCGTCCAACTTTTTCTTCTGAAATCTCTGTGGAAAGGGAAGAGAATTTGGTAACACATTATCAGAATTGGAAATTGGTTTTACCTCAGTTTTTGCATTTTCTGATTGCTTATCAATGCCCTCTTCATTGTGGAGTGTTTCAGAGCTTGCTTCAGGTTCATTGGTGGCGTGAGTAGGCATCTTTGGTTCATCATATTCTGTTCCACTTCTCAACTTAATGGCCTTGCCATGCTCACGTGGGTTCACCTCGGTGTTACTTGGAAACGTATCAATTTTCTGTTGTGAATTAATAGCCGTGGCCAATTGACCCACATGTGTTCCCAAAGATTTGAGATGACTTTCAATTGTTGTAACCCTTGAACCCAAATTTTCTGTTAGAATCGGCCTTGTTCATCCTTGCTCTTGATTCTACAAGGAATGAACTAAGTAATTCTTCCAAAGACGGCTTTTGTTCTCCCACGTGTGTACTCGTACTTGCTTGGTTTTGAAACCCCGGAGGTGGTTGCAACACATTTCTCGTATTGCTATACGAGAAATTTTCATGATTGCGAAGTCCCGGATGATAATGCGTCGGCAATTGATTCCCTCGATTGTTGAAACCCCGATTGTTCACATAATTTTTGTTCCGTATCGGGATCCACAACTTCTTGACTTATCTCCATGATTGCCTCTGGTTGTTGTTTTCCACCCGAATTTAGTGTAGCAATTTGCTTTGACAAGATGGAAATTTGAGAGGCCAATGCGGACATAGTATCGAGTTCAAGAACACCGACAACTTTTCTTGGCGTAGATCTCTCAGAAGGCCATTGATAACTATTGGCAGCCATTTCTTCTAGTAAAAGCATGGCTTCACTTGGAGTTTTGGCCATCAATGTACCTCCCACTGCAGCATCTATAATAGTTCTCGAATGCCCATTCATACCATTGTAAAAATACTGAACTTTTTGCCAATCTGCGTACCCGTGTTGTGGACACCTCCTCAGTAATTCTTTGAATCGCTCCCAAGCTTCGTAGAGTGGCTCAAAGTCGATTTGATGAAATTGAGCAATCTCACTTTTCAGTTGAAGTGTCTTGCTAGGTGGAAAGAATTTTGCCATGAATTTTTCAGTGAGATCATTCCAACTTGTGATACTTCCAGGTGGGAAGGTTTGAAGCCACTGTCTAGCTTTATCACGAAGTGAAAACAAAAATAACCTCAACCGAATAGCTTCATCGGGAACCCCATTCATTTTGATAGTGTCACATATCTCGCATATCTCGAGAAATATATCCAGATGAGCATTCGGGTCGTCTACGGCACTACCCCCAAACTGATTCTGTTGCCCCATGTTTATTAGGGCCGACTTCAATTCAAAATTATTCGCATTGATAGGTTGGCGAACAATGCCCGAATAATTTTGATTCGTGGTTGGTCGAAAATAGTTCCGAATGGCCCTTTCCGGTGGTGCAACAATAGGTACACGTTCTTCATCATCAACGATTCCTGCCATTTTTGTGAATTCGATTCTTCGTGCGGCTCTAATCTTTCGAAGCGTTCTTTCAATTTCTGGATCAAATAAGATTAAATTAACACTTTTATTTTTTCGCATCAACAAGATAACACAAAAATGACAATGACCCTATTGTAACAAGAACCAATCTAAATTAAAGTAAAACTACTAAGTAATAATATTAGCGTGAATAAGATGAATTATTCCCCGGCAACGACGCCAAAAACTTGTTAGAGATTTTTCTAACCGCAAGTCTATGGTGTCAAGTTTTAATATAGAGAAGTAGGGTTGTCGAATCCACAGGGAATAATTATCGAATTATCACTAAGTACTATAATATAGTAGTCTAACTTTATTTAGAAATTCAATGTTTGATGGAGTTGATTATGCTAAAATACCAAAATTAAATCAAGAATATGAAAATATCAATGAGTTAATCCAAATGATTAAATGAATTGTAGAGGTGTGATGAATCTAGTTATCCCTTATGTTATCAATATGGTTTATCAATCATCAATTACCAATTTATAAGTCAAGATTTCTACAATAATCATTTCCTCTCTCAAGTGCCAAATGATTTTAGATTCAATTGGGAAATCAATATTTCTATAAAAATCACCAATTAAAATCTCAATAAAAACTATGAATCTTGATAAATGACTTCAAAGGATTCACAAATCTCTCAATTCTATGAGATCCTAGGTCATGCTATTCCAAGGTCATGTATTCAATTACCTCTCTCAAGTGTCAAATCAAATACACCAAACAATCTAAATTATTGATCAAGTAATTTAGAAGCAATAGTTTCAAATAGCACAAATAAATTGATAGATCTAGATTGACAAACCACAATCTCAAAACACAAGTTCAAACATAGATTACACCATCCCTCTAGAATTATAGAGTTTAGCTCATGATTGAAGAAAATGAATCCATAAGAATACAACAATACATCTTACAAGATATGGAGAAAGCAACAAAATAAGAACAAGAGTTGAGGGATCTTCTCTATTTCTAGATGATAGAGCCTCCAATCTTATTATCCAAGCTCTTCGCAAGATGTTCCAATCCTTCTTCTTTGTCTTGTGGCTGCAGCGCCCATCCGCATAACCCGCACATATACCGCCCGGGCGCTGCAGCGCCCACACGCATTCTCAACATTTTTCGCCCTCTCATGGGCGCTGCATCCCGTCCGTCCTTTTGCGATTTTTCCTTCTTCAAACGCGATTTCTTCTTTCTTCTTGCCGTTTTTCATCGTTTTCTTCATTTCACGGTTACCAAATCTGTATTGACTATTCATAGACACTAATTGAAATAAATTGGAAACCAAGATGTATTCACTCTTTCTATGTAATAATGTGTGTGCGTGTGTATGTAATGGGGTGTGTGTGTGTGCATGTGGGTAATACAGAGATGTGTGGTGTTAATGTGTGTTAATGTGTGTGTGACGTGTAGGTATAGACGTGTGTGTATGTATATTGGTTAAGTGTGGTGTTAATGTGTGTGTGACGTGTAGGTATAGACGTGTGTGTATGTATATTGGTTAAGTGTGTGCAGATTAAAGTAAAACAGAAATCAAATGGGGTTGGGCCAAGGACTTCTTTATGGAAATTGGATAGAAGATGAAACTAGATTGCAATTTGAAACTTTTAATTTAGTCTACTAACTTTTCAATTAAGTCATATTCCCACATCTATGTTTCTTAAAGTTTTCTATTTAGTCCCAAATAAGTTTCAATTAAGTCCATATTTTTATTTAAAAATTTCCAAATTTATCCCTATAATTTATTTAGACTTTCTGGATTTTTCAATTTGACCCTACAAGTTTTCAATTTAATCCAAAATAAAAGTTTACTTTTAACTTATTCAATTAGATTTCCAAACTTATATTTCCATTCAATTTTTACATACTAAAAAAAAAGCCCTAGGCTATTTTTGTAAGTATAATTATTTCAATTATAAGTTACTACTTAATATCTAGGCCTAAATCATGTTAACTTTATATTGTAGGCGACGAAGAACCATACAATTAGGACTTCTATTTTCGAGCTATTTGTGCATCTACTTTATTTGCCAATTGAGGTAGGGATTCTTATCACATTTTATGTGTATATTTCATTGTCCTTGTTAAATGCTTAAACTGTTCAATTATGTGAATTACGCATTTTAAAAGGTTAAATGATATGCATAATTATGTGAATTATATGCTTTTGATGTATTACATGATATGCATAATTATGTGAATTATATGCTTTTAATGTGCTATATTATATTATTAATTTTTATGAATTACATGTTTTCATTACAATGTATGTTATGAAATGGGAAAGGAAAATTTTTGGCCTCGTGCACGGAAAGAAAAATATTCATGCCTACTGCATTCAAATTATTTTTGGCCTCGTGCCTACGGCATTCGGAAAGGAAATTATTTTTGGCCTCGTGCACGGAAAGGAAAATATGGCATTCGTGCTACGGAAAGGAAACTTTTTGGCCTCGTGCCACGGGAAAGGAAAATATGGCATTCGTGCCTACGGGAAAGGAAAATTTTTTGGCCTCGTGCCACGGGAAAGGAAAATATGGCATTCGTGCCTACGAGAAAGGAAAATTTTTGGCCTCGTGCCACGGGAAAGGAAAATATGGCATTCGTGCCATGGGAAAGGAAAAATTTTTGGCCTCGTGCCACTGGAAAGGAAAATATGGCATTCTTGCCTTCGGGAAAAGTTATGTGTTATTCGGCTTATGCCAACGGGAAAGGTTATGTGTTAATTTATGTAATTGTGCACTTTTCGTATTTAGCTTGGACAGTCTTTATCCCTACTGAGTATGTGAATACTCACCCCTAAATTCAAAATCTTTTCAGATCATATGGATGGATGCGTTGCAGATGTGGGGGAATAGCCGATGATTTCACTTTTAATTATTTAAATTTCAAGAACTATGAACTCGTTTTAAATTTCGAACAATTGTGGTGTACTATTTTCTTTTATTTTATTACAAAGTGTTTTGAGCGAATTTTTAATTTTTGACAAATACTCTATAATTATTTCTTAAGACTTTAAGTATTCTCATTATCGCTTCCGCTAAACTTTTCATTTATCTATGTATTTAAAAAAAATTAGTATGCATTTATTTAAAAATTAGTAGCGCCAAAGCAATGCACTTAAAAAAAATGGGGCGTTACCTTAGGCCAAAATGCGATTTTTCCTTCTTCAAATGCGATTTCTTCTTTCTTCTTGCCGTTTTCCATCGTTTTCTTCATTTCTCGGTTACCAAATCTGTATTGACTCTTCATAGACACTAATTGAAATAAATTGGACTCTAACGACTCTAAAAACACCCAAAAATAAAACCAAATTCTAATCTAAAATACTCAAATAAGTTGGTAAAATACCAACTTAACAAAAATCATACATTCAATTAGTTAGGAGAAAACCCTATATTCAATTAGTCAAGGGAAAACCCTAAATTCATTTAGTTAAGGGAAAACCCTATATTCAATTAATCAAGGAAAAACCCTACATTCAATTAGTTAAGGGAAAACCCTACATTCAATTAGTCAATGTAAAACCCTACATTCGATTAATTAAGGATAAACCGTATGTTCAATTAGTCAAGGGAAAACCCTACATTCGATTAGTTCAGGGAAAACCCTATATACAATTAGTCAAGGAAAACACTATATTCAATTAATCAAGGGAAAACCCTACGTTCAATTAGTCAAGGGGAAACCCTTTATTCAACTATTTAAGAAAAACTATCAATTAACATATCAAACAATTAAATAAATAACTAACCCTATTAGTAATATCCGGACGGATTTCTTTCAAACCCAAACGAACAATTTCGTTTCTTAACAAACATTGAACGGAAAACATTGGTTCATTGGACACATCATTAAAAGTTTAAATGAGATTAATAGTCTAATACAATTGCACTTTGGAAATCAAAGCAAAGGTTCCTGCCAGCAAACTTTTCAAAGCATCTAGTATAGGAAACTAATTACCAATGGAACTTGATTGATCTTAACGGTTGTACTCATAAGAATTGTAAGTACTCATCCTCGGTGAACTTATATAATATACATACATGATTGGGTTTCTTATATAAGATCCGAATGAACTCATTTGTTGCAATTAGGAATCACTGTTCGTAATACTTTCTTTATTTCACCCTCATTCAGAACTAGAGGCATTCTGACTATATAATTGAGCAACCCAATTGAAATTTAATATCATTCGAGTTAATGTGTTGCATACACGCAATAAGTAAAGCAACAAATCGAAAACTGGCCTTCGACATACACACACAAAATAATTAATATTGCACAAAGAATCCTAATTTTATATGAACTAGTGAGATTACTTGCCTGCTCAACTTAGGAGTAGTAAAATCCTCTTCAGGCCTCTTTCGATTGAATCACGTTGGGAAAAATCGCAGATCTTTCTTCTCTTTTCTTTTCCTCTTGGTCGATTTTTCTCCCCTCTCTAACTGCCGTGATTTCTCGTGTTCTGTAAAGTGGGATTTTATGTGTCTTATATCTGTGTTTTAACCTACTCCCAATTGGGCTAGGTTTAGGGTACATGGGCCTATAATCAACTTACTAACAATATGGGTCTAATTTAATACTCTATACTAATTAAAAGTCCAATTATTTATTATAAGGCCCAATTTAATAAATTCGCAGTCCAATTAAAAAGACGCTTTTATTATCCATAATTTAATAAATTTAATAAATTAAATATCTAGTAAAACCATTAATAAATTTCTAATTAACCATTATTATTCCATAAAATAAACTAATAATATAATTAATAAAATTCTTATTAAGGCATAAAAATCCGCGTCGTTACAACATTGAATTCTACGGATCAACATGAGGGTTCTAATTCTTCTAACAGTATAATGGATCCTACACGTTCAGTACGAAGGGTAGAAGGTAGAGGATCAAGGGGCATTGTTAGAAAAACAAGAAGAAGAAAAGTAGTGATACAACAAGCTCACATCCATCCAAGGAGTTTGGTTCAAAGACTCCTAATCCACGATTATTTTAGTAATTGTTTTTGCATAAAAATATGAAACTATTCCTGCTGTTTACATTAATGAATTCTTCAGCTTTTTAGAATTGAATTCTTCAGCTTTTTATTATTGAATTCTTTAGCTTCGGTATTATAAATGATGGTGATACCTTTAACCCAAAAAATGATACTTTTGTAACGAAAAGTGATACTTTTCCAATGGAAAGCTATACTTTCATGAGATGATACTTCTGAACAAAAAAATATTACTTTTAACCCAAAAAACGATACTTTTGTAACAAAAAATGATACTTTTAACCCAAAAGGTGATACTTTTCCAATGGAAAGCTATACTTTCATGAGATGATACTTTTTTTTAACAAAAAGTGATAATTTTAACCCAAAAAACGATACTTTTATAACAAAAAGTGATACTTTTAACCCAAAAGGGGATACTTTTCCAATGGAAAGCTATACTTTCGTGAGATGATACTTTTTTAACAAAAAGTTATACTTTTAACCCAAAAAATGATACTTTTAAAAAAAAGTGATACTCCTAATCCTCGATTATTTGTTAGTTATTTTAGTATACAAATTTATAAATGATGGTGATACTTTTAACACAACAAACGATACTTTTTTAACAAAAGATGATACTTTTAACACAAACAACGATACTTTTTAAAACACAGTGATACTCTAATGAGCTCATATTTATGAAACTGGCAACAAATGCTCAAACTTTACAAATGTGCTTATTCACAACCACACCTAATTACAAAATATGAAAACAACTTTCTGTCATCTTCCCAGCAAATCATACAACCAAAAAAGATAGACCAAAATACTATTCAATACCTATCAATGTAACTTGCACCAAACTAATTTATACATGCATAAAAATTAGAAACAATTCTTCTCGAAGGGATTTGAGCTGGAAGATGTGAACAGAAACACGAAGGCACGCTAATTTAAAAAAAAAGTGATACTTTTTGGAACAATTCTATGTTAATTTAAAAAAAGAAACAATTCTCGAAGTGATACTTTTAACCCAAAAGGCGCATTGATGTGGATCGGCAATTTAGGAAGAAGGGATTTGAGCTAGAAGATGTGAAAAAATTGCTCTCCTCAGAAGCTAGTGCTACATCTGCATCTGCTATGGATTAGCTTCATCAAGAGATTTCTGTTTGTTTCTTCGACTCTGCCTCCTTGGTTCTTTGTCCTACTTTCTAAGGCCATTCTAGTTAGTATTTAGCTTGAGGTCTAGTATATCTAATGGGTATATCATAAAATTTTTGTTCTCCTATTTTTTGGCTCGGAAATTATGTACAGAAACTGCATGATGGAATACGAGAGAAGGAAATTTTGCTGGAAAAGCTTCAGAATAGAGTGAATTAATCAGGGAGTAAAGTTAAAGATCTTAAAATGTCATATGAGAATCTTCGTGGTATTCTAGTTTTGTACATCAAAATTTACATTGAGTCTTGTGGTTATTTATTCTGCAAGCCTCATTATCAATGGTTTATAATGTAGAGTCAGCAAAGTCAGAAATTGATGCATTAGAGGAAGCAGAGCGTGAACTGATGATGATAGAGAAAGATCTGCGTGAAGCAGAAGGGGTTGATTTCTTTTGCCTGCCGATATGTCCTCTCACCATTTTCCTTATTTGTGCTGTAAGTTTTTTGAATTTTTCTGCAATTCTTATTCAGGGGAAGAAACACTATGAGGATACGATGAACACTAGAGTCCTTTCTGCAATAAAAGATGCAGAGGCCAAGTATCGGAAGCTTGAGCACAACCGTCAGGTGCATTTTAAGCCCTGCCTTGGAAAGATAACTTGTTGATAAGTTACATTTTTCTGTTGTAGATGCACCAATCATGCCTTTGACAAAGTGGTTTGCAACATATGGATAATTTTTGCATACCAAGGGATCTTATGAAAAAGTTGTGTTTGGGAACTAAATGTGGTTCTTCTATGCTTAATTTCCCTACAGTGTTCCCCTTTGTGGTGTACTTATTTCAGCATTTGTTCATGTTATTTTCAATACCCACATTATTAGATTTATATTCCTTTGTACTTCTCACATTAGGCATTCTCTCTCTTGTGGGTTCTCAAACAAAACCTAATGTTGGTTTATGGTGAATTGTAGGAGACCCATCAGAAGGCATCAGTTATATGTCCTGAGTGTGAGATTGAGGCTTTAGGAGGCTGTAAAGAAAGTAATATTGAGCAACTTAGTGCGCAACTTGATATGTTGAAATGTAGACACGACCGTGAGAGCAAAAGGTAGAATTTGATATGTTCTATCTTTTAAAACACAAGGTTCGTTATCCTTTTCTTTTATTTCACGAAGGAATTTCTTATGCAGATTTCCAGAATGTATTGATGATCTCTCAATGTTGTTCTAGGAAAAAGAGCGTAAAATCTCAAGAAAACAACAGACTTACAAAGCCTTTCGAGAGAAATTGGAAGTGAGTAAAATTTTAAGAATCCTCATTTCTCTTGCTTGTTCCACATGATTATAAAGGGATGAGTACTCTCCAAAGTTTTCTACCTCCTTCGTCGCTTGCTTGCTACTGTGGGAATTCTTTGTGCATTCTTGAATTTATGAATTATCTTTGTTTTTTAATTTCATGATTTATGAATTTTGTTGTCTCTCTCTTGTTGCATTTTATTTGCTCTTGTTGGTCACATGATTAAATGGTAGGAAACATAACTTTGGCTCAATAATGAAAGCCAAAAAATCATTGTAAGATAATACTTCTTTCATCAAGTGCTATCTATTGAATACAAACATGGGATAGCGCTCTTCCCGAAACTGCTATCAATTTAATGTCAGATAATGCTTTTTTACGGAGTGCTATTTTATGAATACAAATATGGGATAGCGCATCCTCAAAAAAGCTCTATAAAATATGCATCTCAGATAGCGCTTTATAAGCGCTATCTACAGGATAGGGCTTCAGATAACGGTGGTTCCCATAGCACTTTGAAGCACTATCTAAAGAGAAAAATAAGCGTTATCTAAGTGCTATTTTGGTGTAATGAATATATGTTACAAGGTAAGGGTGTTACATGTTAGTTTGGTATCAGAACCCAGGTTGGGGTTCTGCAGACCATGGCATTACATGTGCATTATCATTCATGTAGATAATGATGAGCAAAGTATTCATAGGGAGGAAGGAGAAGCCGAGCCAGAGTCACACTCATCTCATTCACCTCCACATAAAGTACATGGATTATTTTCTCATCTTTGTGTCCACAATACCCACTGAAAAACCCCTGATCCACGTGAACGAAAGTATGATAAACATAGAAAAATGGGAGCTGTTGATTTTGTGGGTACTACTGATCCAGCAGAGGCAGAAACATGGCTGAAACGAACAAAAGGGTTCTGAAATTGATGAAATGTACTCTTGAAGAAAAGTTTGATTATGAAGTATCACTCCTTTAGGGAAATGCGTACGATTGGTGGGAGACTATACCTCATAGTACTGTTCAACCACCTATATTGACATGCGATGATTTGCTAAGGGAATTTCATGATGCATACCTGTCAAAGGTTTATAGGGATTAGAAAGAGAAAGAGTTTCTTGAACTTTAATAGGGAAATTGATCAGTTGCTAAGTATGAAGTATTGGTTAATAAACTTTCTCATTATGCCCCACATATGATAGCTACCAAGAAAAAAAAAGAAGAAATATACTAGATTTGAGTGTGGACTTCAATTTGCTATTAAAAATCGTATTACACTTACAGATTTGGAGTCCTATAGTAAGTTAAAGGTGTAGTGATACGTGTGGAGAAATTTGAAGTTGAATCAATACAAAACTTTTAACACAACAAGAAGAGACAGGGTGATGAAACTAGAGGATTTAGAAATAAAAAGGAATTTATTGAACCTACTAGACAAAGAGGTTATTCGAGTAGTTCTAAATGTGGTAGTTTTAGGAATACAATGTCAGCTAGTAGGAGTGTGGTTTCTACGCCATAAGTCACCACTTGTGTTCATTGTGGGAAAAATCATTACGGAGAATGCATATAGTTTATAGGGAAATGTTTTAGATATGGCTGACATTGTCATATATATTGCAAGGAACTTCACAAAACAATGCGAAGAACTTATGGTTGAGAAAACTAGATTTAGTGGTTTCTACTCTAATAGAGGTAGATATCGATGAAAATTTGGTATAGGGAGAGGAGCTATTGCAGAAGAAAGTCAAGCATGTAGACAAAAAAAAAAACTCCAGGTTAAGTTTTTGATATGACAAAGGAAGAAGCTAAAGCTACTGTAGTTATTTGTAATCTTTGTATTTCTGGAGTAAATGCTTATGTTTTATTTGATCCAGGAGCTCCAGGAGCAACACATTCATTTGTGTTACAATCATTTACATCATATTTGAGTAATAAACCAGAAATATTAGGTTATGATTTACTGGTTCGAACTTTAGTAAGGAGTGTGGTTATTGTAAATAATGTATATCATATATAAAATTCTGATTGACGAATTCGGAATTACGCGCTACTGTACTTCATATGCCCATAGGAGATTTCATTATGATTCTGAGTATGAATTGGTGCTTTGCGTGAATCCAACTTACATATTAATTATGAATTTCCTATAGTTGTTTTACCTTTGGATTTCGATCCATGTCGATGTAAGATGATAGAGATACTCAAATTCTTCACACGAACTAGATCATTTTACAAAGTATATTGAATCGAGAATTAAAAGGTTGAGCAATAATAGGAACTAATATTCATTACTGATATTTTGGTTTAACATATATTATTCAATTAAATTTCTAGAAAAAAGATAGCATAGGTTCAGTTGAGATGGAAGTCGCATGAGAAAATTTATATAGGTTTTTGATAACTAACTAGAACACTGCACATGAATCTAGATAACATAATAGTGCATGATTGTGTTTTGGATAATAATCATACTGTTTTATATTTGGGTTAATCTAATGGTGCAAAGTGATGCGATCGAAAGAAAGTTATATGTATCTGGTACTAGGAGATTGCATCCAGACAATTTAAGGTTACAAAGGCACTAATGAGATTGCGTTAGAGCTTAGAGATTATAATATAGTTGTTGCTCATTTTGTAAATTTACTTATTGATAGATTACCTGACACATATACATACATATATATATATAGAGAGAGAGAGAGAGAGATAGAGGTCTATATAGATCTAATGGGCTCATTTTGGAATATAATTTATAGATTTTGATATAGACACAATAATCTTATGGAATTACGTAGAACATCTATTTTCATTATTTTGAGGCTAGTAAGATGGATAATTACAATCGGTAGGTTTTCGTAGAACGAAATCAATGAGTTTATTACGGGGATAGCTCTCTATAAGGTTCTATAAAGTATAACAGACATGTAATGAGTTATTTGCATGATGTTATATGGTTATAGACTATATAAGATTTAAATGATCACAATTGAGTTATGAAGTTTGAAGAAGAATATGGTTATTTCAGCGATATAGAGGTTACATAATTTAATTTAAGGTAAAATAAAAGTAGCAGCAAATTAAGGGAATAATTAAAACTCAGACCCTGGTATATATTGGTTGTTAAAGATATTGAAAATAATGAGGATACTATTCTTAGACTTGACCAATTATTATTAATATTTTGGTTAATTTACATGTCAGGCAATAAACAATGAAAAAAAAATCATATTTAAACTCTAGAGGAAATGTTTCGTGCTTGTGTTCTTAAATTCAAAGGCTCTTGGGATTGATATATTGCATTGATGGAATTTCCATATAATAATTAATATAATAGCAGCATTGGCATGATGCCTGATGAAGCATTGTATGGTAGGAAATGCAGGAGTCTAATATGTTGGGATGAAGAGGGAATACGATTATTGGAAGACCCAAATCTGATTCAAGACATAGTTGAAAAAGTGAAAACAGTTAAAAATCAATTAAAAGCAACTCAGGATAGATAAAAGAGTTATATTGTCCACATAGGTGAGAAATGGAATATCAAGTTGGTGAGAAAATATATCTCTGAGTTTCTTCTTGAAAGGGTATTCTCAGATTTGGAAAGAAAGGTATATTGAGTCCTCGTTATATCTGCCAATATGAAATACTTGAAAGAGTTGAACCATTAGCTTATAGGCTTTCCTTATCACATGAGTAGTCCCAGATTCGTAATGTGTTTTATGTTAGTATGCTTCGACGATGCAAGCCAAACTTATCACATGTTATTCGTGATGAAACCATTCAAATTGCTGATAATTTGAGTCATGTTGAAGAACCGGTTGAAAAATGGGGTCAATGAAAAGCAACACAGGAATAAAGTGATACCATTAGTAAAAGTTGTATGGAAAAAAATCATTCTAGACAAGAAGCTATATGGGAAACGGAACAATACATGAAAGAATAATATCCGTTGTGGTTTACTAATATAGCTACAAATTTCGAGGACAAAATTTTCAAGCGGGGAAGAATTTTCATAACCCGAAACTTTATATTTTAATTATCATAACTAATACATATATATTGTATAATACTTATTTATTATATATATAGATACACGTGTGATGAAGTGGTGTGAGATTCTTATATATATAACATGTGGGTTGGTAAATTAAAATATATATGTGTATCTTGTGTTTAGTCCTCATCTGCCCACAACCGACTCAACCAAATGGATAAGATGCATATGCATGTGTGTTTAATTACTAATAATCTAATTTGGCACATAAACATAGTTTAGTTGGATATAAAATTAATACATGTATATCTTATTTATCCCATCGCCTCAGCCATACTATTAGATAAATATCTATATTCTACTATCTCAATTGGCCTAAGTATACAAACCCACAAGGAAATAACAGTGGAAAAAAAAGAAACTAAAAGAGAAAAAAATACTGGACATGAGATATGAGGTAAGTAATCACCCTGGCAATTTCTCCGTTGTTCAACAAGTCATAATAGCACAATTTATTCTAGTGTTGATTATGGTTTTGTATAAAATTCCTTTTTGTTGTTTACATATAAAGATCGGGGACAAAAAAAGAATTAAAAGAAGCTTAATGGATATAATTCTTAAATGGTGGAAAAGGGAGAATTTGGTTGTGAATGAAATATGTTAAACTCAATTTTGTGGGTAAACTTGATTTGGGCTTAATTCTTATATTTGCTGGGGAAGATAGCATATTGGTTAAGGTTTAGAATTTGTTGAATTAATTTAATTTTTATTCTTCTATATCGTTTCTTCAAAATTAAGGTAAGAATACTAATAATGCTAAATTAATTCACATGTGCAGATTTTGGTTTAGTAGTAAAAATAATATACTTTATGCAATCTACAAAGAATGATTGGTCATAAGACTATGAGGAGTCCAATAAATATTATTATTATATTGTGAAAAGTGAAAAATGTTAATCTCAATTATACAAATAAATCCGAGCAGTTCTCAATTCGTTTATGTGATCCGGGAAAGGTCGGTAAATATTTCATCCTTATTTATATAATTTCAGATTATCTTTTAGTAGTTGATTTTCAAATAAAGATAAATGTATTAATAAAATAAAATATTATTTATTTTAATTTAATTACAAGATAAATATTGTTATAATTGAATGATACATACATTGATTTAGAGTAATAACAAGATAATGGAATCAAATGAAATATTCTGTCAATTTAGTTAAGAATCCTTACAAATAGGATTCCATTGCAGAGACATATTATAAATTATATACACATGATATCAGTAGTGTTAAATCTATGATTTTGAATTTGTCTATGCATTTTTAATATATTAATACAACAAAGTCATGATAGAGCAGCAGATAAGGCCAATTAGGCGGAAGTCATCGAGATAAGAGCACCACTTGTGAGTATAATCTTTTTGCTTGTTATTTGAATTTTCTTATTATATCATTGATGTGTTGGAATGAATTGCTTACTTGTTTGGCTATAGTGATTAGAAGCTTATCGTGCTGTAACATAAATTGTATGATTCTCTATAGTGATATTGTGATGAAATGGAGAAACATGATCTCTATGTGATGAGATTGAAATGAAATTGAGATATGTGATCTCCACTGATGTTATTGATGTGGAAATGAGATATGTGATCTCTACTGATGTTATTGATACGGAAATGAAATATGTGATTACAGAAAATGCATTCATGAGAGATTAATGGATTCTGTTATGGCCGCTAATGACCTTGAATCATGTGTTACAAAATTAAAGGTATCCAGAAATTATGGATTACGGAGTACCATATGGCCACCTCGAGTTCACTGGACTCTACGTGAATTAAGAATTACAGAGTTCCATGGCCATCATCGTGATCACGATTTATTCTTGGTATTAGCTATCCTATAACAATAAAATAATATGATCAAACACGTGCATTTATGTGTTTATGAATATTATGAACAAAGAGTGTGAAATGGTTGTGATGATGTGCTTGTGTGATGTTAAATAACTTGTTATTGGATTATACTTGCTGAGTTTGCAACTCACCAAATGCAATGTTGCCAATTTTTGTTGTTATAGATAAAAGCTGATCCGTGGGGTGTGACGGAAGTTTAAAGTATGGATTGAAGATCGGCCGGCTGAATTTCCATCTTCTACCTCAGCTAATCATTTGCATTTCATATAGGGATTTTTGTTTTTGATCTTTGTATAAAAGGGCATTGCCGTTAATGTTCTGTAATATGGGTAAATACACATGTGTGTACAAGTATTGTTAAGTCAAT
Organism: Rehmannia glutinosa; assembly: GCA_016081115.2. Taxonomy (NCBI): domain Eukaryota; kingdom Viridiplantae; phylum Streptophyta; class Magnoliopsida; order Lamiales; family Orobanchaceae; genus Rehmannia; species Rehmannia glutinosa. Next base: position 60,154,721 of record CM071927.1, on the reverse strand, counting down.
CTTCTAACTAAATGCTTTTGCTCATGTAAAATTGTTTTGGATGATCAAAATAGATTAATCTGATATGTGATAATTACTAGAAATATAGTTGTGTTGCCTATGAATTATTGTTTTATGCTATGTGAATATATGTTACAAGGGTAAGGGTCTTACATACACCTGGATCAAATCTTGGTAATAGACAGCTTCTTCGAATTCTGGTGTAGCTTCAAACCTGTTTGATTCTCGCTTTTGATTTTCTCGACAAACAGTTGAGATATGCCCTCTTGCTCCGCATATCCAGCAATTACAATCTCTAAAACTTTCGTTAGCTCTGGTGTGAGCTCGTCTGAAAGTTCTTCTTCTTGAGGTCCTGCTGGTACTCCTTTGATTGGAACCTGATGAAGTAGTTCTACTTCTGCTTGGTGTTGGTCTTTTCCCTGATATATAACTTATGGCCTATTGTTTTGATCAAAACCTTCTAGGCCTCCATGAAGACCCACTCATATTGCGGCTACTTCCATGACTGTATGGTTGGCTTTTTTGTTTCTTTTTCTTATGCCTCTGTGGCTGGGCTCCCACATCTGTTGGGATGTCATCATATTCGCATCATATATGAACTATTTTATTTATTATTCTTAATCTTTTATAATTTATGTAAAGTGCTGCTTGATGGCACCATTCTGATAGCTTGGAATTACATTATTCTTGCCACTGTTCCTAGGTCATCTGCAGCCTTGTATTCCCTGATAAGCATTTCTCTCCAAGGACTTGGTATCTTTGCAAAGAATAATTGCAAAGCTTCCCTAACTTCCATCATGGACTTCCATCAGTACTCGGTGAACAACTTGATATATTCGTCAATATGACAAATATCATGTAACTCAAGGAAGTGAAGGGCTTGTTTGTATCTTCTCCTTTTTCTCTTCTTCCAATCCCTCAAAATAGCCTGTGCGGATAAAATGGATTTTAAATGATTTTGCCATATTATTGACGATTCCTTTCAATGACTCTCCAGCAGTGACACTGCTTCTCATTTCTAATCCAATCATATCCCATGCGATCTTTACGGATCCTTCAAGACTCATCTCAAGGAGTAGGATGAATCATTCCTTTCTAAGATCAAGGGTTCCTGCTGCAGTCCTCATAGTTGATCCCCAATCGTCGGTAAGAACTTTTTGATTCTTAAAATATGGAGTATCCAGATTTAATATTAATTTATATGGTTGCATAGGATCAAGTTGTGATCTTCCATATGGCGTATTATATGAATTTGGCCTTTTGGAATGTTGTCAAATTCCTGAAACAATAGGATTTCACTTGTAGTAAAATCTCCAGCGTGTGGCATTGGTTCACCAACATGATGTGAATCTGAACTCTGTTATGTTGGGATCAATTGGTGGTGATGGATATGGTCTTTGATGCTTGTCACGAGTAACCAAAGTTGATCCATCTCGTGCGTTCATCTTTAAATCTACAATTCCTAATACTGCGAAGGATTTTGCAAGGTCATGTAGATCATTATTATTAATCTTCTCCATATTCATCACCTTTTAGTTTATGACGGATTTTCCTTTGATGATAGCAAGAAGTTATTCATCGACTGTCATTCATCATACAACTTCGGTTGGTTTCCCATTTTGGTGTAAATATGGTATTGTTCCGAAATAAATACGTTTCTTTTCTCCAGATGAACTTGGTCTGTCATCCAGATTCTCAATTCGTTTCTGAATATGATGAAGGATTTCAAGAGCCTCTTTCTGATATTTCACTGTCTCCATCTGGTTTTGGAGCTGATGCACTTATGTTGGTATATGATTATGGCGGTAGTCATAATTATGCACTGTCTTCTGGACTTCCCTAAGATCTTGCGAGAACTTAGATGTGTCTGGAATTATCTCTTTCCATTTCGGTATTCCATCAGGAATCATGATTTTGATGTGATTCTTTCTGATAATTCATCAGATCCACATATAATATCTGATTTACCATAAGAAAATTCAGATAATACCCTGCTTGTCTATTTGTGATAACCAATATTTAATTAAGGAGTTTATTACATGTTAATTTAGGAGTTATTTTAGAGGACAAATTAGGGGTTAGTTTATGGGTTTATTTTAGGGGCTAATTTAGGTTTTATTAATGGAGTCAATTAGGGGTTAGTATTACTAAGTATATATATATTCGTAACTTCATACAAATATTTTACACCACATTTCTAAGAACTATAGGTAATAATAGTTTTATATTTTATATTCAAATTTCATATATATATATATATATATATATATATATATATAAACTCCCAATTCACAAGTCTTCTTTCAATTTTTTTTTACACCTTCTCTTATTAATTAGTTTTATTTATTAAAATCACATATTAGTTATAATTTTATTTAATGTAGAAAACGAAGGGGTCGAGGACTAGGACTTTTATTATTTATTTTTCTACATAGAATATCTACAATTATTAAGGTCGAGATTTTTATATTATTTGTCTTTATTTAATAATCCATGATTATACTTCATTGATTGCAATATATGTCAAGAGGAAATAAATTCATATAAGTTAGGGGACATAAAAAGGATCCGAGATCAAAAGTATCTTCGAGGTGAACCCGCAATGCTATATACAGTAACTGGCCAGTCAGAGAAAAAAGTGGAAACTAATGAATTTATAATTGTAATTATGTGAATGCTTTTCATGTTATATTAAATATTGACAGATATATCTCTACTGAGCATGATGAAGCTCACCCCTATTATTATCATGACTTTCAGGTTGAGAAATCCGGCTAAAGATATGATGTTGTGGATGGACGAATAAATTATGTTATATTTATATTTTAAATAATTATGATCGGACTGAATTTTGTATCTATGACTTTAATATTTATTTTATGCTTGGGATAGTTGTTGGTGTTGGGAAAATTTATGTTTAGATTTTGATGATACCATGTAAAACTTAGATTTGAAAGTTGGCACCCCATTTTCTATGGAATTCAACTTGTAATATATAGGGTTTTATAAGCTTAGTGGAACTCAGTTAATTTGAAGATTACAGACTCGACTGAAGATTGAAGTGAAGACTCATCTCTGTGTCAGCTGAGTAAAGTGAAGAGAAGACTCAGTCAAGTAATAGAAAAGCTATCTCAGTCAGCTGACGGATAGCTAAATCATTTCAAAATGATTAGAATCGAATGTCAAAGGGGTATGCAGTGACAAGACTCGAAGAAAGCTGAAAGAGATATGTTGTCAAGACAAGTCAAGGTTTTGCTGGAAATAGGCATGTGTCAGTCACAAAGAATAAAGTCATTTTTTTTGAAAGAGTGCAAAAAGCAAAGAACCAATGAGATGTACCTGAAAACCTGCAGAGATTAAGGAAAGGTTGCAGAGCATTTAATACATGGCACGATCAACATCAATGCTGCAAGACAAAATAAGCCAACAACCTATGAGTGTGATTTGAAATTTATGTCTATGGACATAATTTGGATGTGCACTATAAAATGCTGAGGAAGCAAGTGAGAGAAGGTAACGAATTTCACAGACTATCAAACATACAATCAATCAAGCAAATAACCTACAAACATCTCTCAAGCTTTTCAAAGAAATCCTCAAGCCTAATTTCGATGGAACTCAATCCAACACACTCGGAAAGGAAAGATTACTTCATTAGTTGAAGAGGAAAATTGTTTTCAAGAACAAAGGGATCTACTCTCCGAGGTTGAAGGATACGTAGTAAGGTTCCAGATCGAACCGGTGTTTTGAATCTGTTGGAGGGCTAAGTGATCAAGTCTAAGGGTTTAAAGGAGGCTGAAGTAACAGGACAACCGTCTTGTGAAGATTTTGAGTCCCAGGAGCAGCAGGTTGTGTGATCAAAGTTGTCTCGAACTATAACTACTTTGTAACCAAGCTTAGGTTACTTAGTGGATTCCTCCAAGAGTTGGACAAGAGTGGACTAGAGGAATTACACCATCCTCGACCACTATGGATTGCTTGTGTCTATTTACTTTTCAGCAGACTCCATTACTTGCTTTATTTTATAACTGTTGTTAAGTTACACTTGCTTAAGTCTGCTAATAATAACTATTGCTAAAACACGTGTTGTAAAACGTGTTTAAAACATTAAGGGCGAAAAGTCTTTTGATGACAAAAACCAATTCATTTATAATTTCTAAGTGTTAGTTGAAAACAACTAAGTTATAATATCAATAGCTCAGTCGAGTCTGTTGAGTGGGTAACTTCGCTGTGTAAGCCAACCTAGTTGTCCCTCAAGGACTTAGCTGATTTGAGTTAACTCTGAATATATTTTAAAGGACTAAAATTGAAAAGTTGGTAAGGTTTATTCAACTTCCCCCTCTCTAAACCTTACACATCACCCCTGGGACCTACAAGTGGTATCAGAGCGGTTGGTTCATTGAGCCTTCCGCACTGGTTACTGAACTAGATCTCATTTTTTTAAAAGAATCAACACTTGAGTTTTTAAAAGCTTTTATTTCAAAAGCAAAGTTATTATCATGGAAGCAAATCTAACTTGCATTCCAATATTCACTATGAAAGAGTTTGATGATTGGAAAATTCGTATGCAGACTCATCTATGAGCCCTGTATGATGAAATGTGGCTAGTGATTGGGTATGGGCAACTACAAATCTTAAAGGTCAACACTGCTGTAAGAAGGGCAACTCCTGCTGAAGGAGAAGATGTTGAACCTGCAAAACCTAGATCTGCCATGGTGGAAAAACCATGCTGCGAGTGGACAAATGATGATCGAAAGAGATACAACCTTGACAATGTTGCTAACGATATACTTTATAAAACTCTTGATAAAGCTATGTGTAATAAAGTTAAATCTTGTAAAACAGCCAAAGAGATTCGGGAAAAACTCACTTTGATTTGTGAAGGGTCTGATCAAATCAAAGAAAATAAATTAAATGTTGGAGTCCAAAAGTTTGAAAATTTTAAAATCATTGCAGGTGAAAGTCTGGATCAGCTGGATGCCAGATTCACAGAGATCACCAATGAGCTTTCAGCTCTAGGGAAGGAATACACACAGAAAGAGATGTGTATGAAGATCCTAAGGTCTCTTCCAGTTGAGTGGGTGTAGGTCCCAAGGGGTGTAAGTGTAAGGTTTAGAAGGGGGGTTGAATAAACCTTACCAAATTTTCGATTTAGTCCTTTAAATATACAGAGTTGATACTACACAGTTGTGTCCTTGATGGACAGTCAATTTAGTCACTCAAGAGAGTTAATCTCTCAACGCACTCAACTCGAGCCGTTGATGGAATAACTCACCGTTGGCTATAAGTTAACTCAATTGTGGTTTTGTTTTCAGCCGGGAAGACTTAACACCCTTAAGTTTGATTAAGCAAGAGTTTAGTGCTTGGTTTAGTACTTATAAATTATCAAGTGGATAGCAAATTTATCAAAGATATAAGCGATTAAAAATGCAGAATTAAAGTCTTTGAAATGTAAATGACACAATGAAATTTTTATAGAGGTTCAAGATGGGGTAATTCTTCTACTCCTCTCTTCTCCAACTCCCGGAGAAATCCACTAGGTAATGATCAAGATACAAAGTGGTAACAGTCCCGGATACAAGTCTTGATCACACAAATGACTTGATCCTTTGGGACTCGATCCGAGACGCCTTGATCACTCACCAAGGCTTCTCGTGCGACTCGGCTTCTTCACAGATACCGCCTTGCTACTACAACTCACTTGCTCAAACTTTTTGGATTTGATCACGAAGCCCTCCAAAAGCTTAAGACTTGGTTCGACCTTGAACCTTCCTACAATCCTTCGTGGAATGTAGACCCCTTTTCTTCAAAAGTTTCCTCTTCAACTGATTGAAGTTATCTTTCCTTCACAGTGAGTGTTGGATTGATGTGCTTCATAATGTAGGCTTGAGGATTAATCTTGAATGATTTGAGAGTATTTACGGTTACAATTTAATTGATTTCTTGAATGTTCGTGGTTCGGTAACCTTCTCTCGTAGTCATTCCTCGGCCTTTTATAGTGATCTTTCAAAAATTTGCCCGTTGAAGAGATAGGCTTATTTTTGAAAGTCACTTGCGATCGTTGGCTTGTCTTGTTGCGATCCTTGGAATTGCCATTTCCTCGTATGAATTGTTCTTTCACCTTTTCGAGTTACGACACGGTGTAGTGCTTCCCATTGGTTCATTCCTTTTGCACGCTTCGGGACTGAGCACTCCGAAAGGTGGTATGGAGATATTACTTGTTTAAGTAAATCTCTTGATTTACGTGCAACGGATCTTTTACGATTATCTCGACTTGACCGCATTTCCTTGCTTTCCCCAGGTGACTTAGAGTCGACTTCCAATCATTGGATGACTCTTCATCACTTCAACTTGAGACTTGGCTTTTCTTGAGTTGACTTGACGATACTCCACTCACGCATCTCACCGCTTCTTCATAGAGTTCCCTTCTTTTTGCCATACTCACTGTCTCGCAGCAGAGTCTTCCTTCCAGATCTTGATTGTCTTCTTGCATGTTAGGGCGTAGGCCGACTTAACTCGCTTGGCCACTCTATTCATTACAATGCATTTTACAACAAGAATTGGGGTGCCAACTTTCTATTCTAAGTTTTACATGGCATTCATCAAAATCTAAACAATAAAATTCCTAACAATTTCCCCCTTTTTGATGATGCCAAAACTTAAACCATTCAAAAATGCAAATAGCAAAGATACATACATATAGTGTATTGACATAGAATGTATGCGCAGAATCAATCCTTTTATTGATCATATCATTCTTGTTCTTTTACACAACTGTTTACAAGGTGTATCAGAGCACATATTTGTCTTCACAGAAAAATAAAGAATTTATAGCTTTATTACAGAAGACTTACATTGTATGTATTTACATAATAAAATACACGAAGGGGTGGACAACAACACTTCATCTCCTTCGCTGTCTCCTTCTTTCATCTTGTTCAACATCTTCTTCTCTTCTTCTCTTTTTCTCGTCGTCAGCTGCCTTCTTTTTCTTTTCATATGCTTTCCTGGCAGCTTCATCTCTTCTTAATCTTTCCTGTCTTTCCTCCCATAGCTGAGTTTGTCTCTTTGTTTTCTTCTTCTAATCTTTTTACATACTCAGCGTTACTTTTAGCCACTTGCAAATTTGCTACTTGGTCAAGCCCACCCAAGAGATCCCTCCTTTCTTTCCTGGATCCACGTATTCAATGTTTTTGGGAGGCCCTAGGTCCAAGCTTCTTCCTCCACCACTCGCTTCTTCCTCAACCTCTCGGGCGTATCTCAGTCTTTGGGGTCTTCTTCTTTCCAAATAAGTGACCAGGCGGAGTGACCAAAGCAGAGTGATCGCCGGTAGTCTCTCAGCTGTCGATTCTTCACATAACGTGAGACCCTTTTCCGAGTACAAGTCCCAAGCTTGAGCCATAAACATATTTGCAAAGTATCCTCGATTCGAGCATTTTAAATTCATCAACTGATCGTGGCTCTGTCCCGACATCCGAGATGGCATAAGTGTCTCGCTTCACTCGGAATGCCTCCATGTTCTTTCGAGATGTTCATAACCCGGGCATCCATTCTTCCTTCCACTTCCTTCATCCCCGCTTCAATAGTTTTTCTCTTTTCACCATAGATATATAGCAGAGTGTTGGAGTGGCGAGTCACAGGGAGTTTGTCACGATAATGTCACCGTGATGACAGACCTTGTTGGGGGTTTGTGCAATCATCAAGGTCACATCCGCCGATCCTTCCCCCTCAACAAGCTTTCCTTTCTTTTGTTTCAACACTTCCTCACCGATTTTCCTTCGCAATTTGCTCATTCCTTCTCAACTTCGGATCCCCTTGCGCTTTAGGTATTCCTCTTCCCCCTTTTTGGCATCATCAAAGGAGAGAGGAACGCCTGAAACAGACTTGCAAGCGGGAAGACTAGCATGCTTGATGGTAGAGTTCTGTTTGAGTCTGCTGCAGAGTATGCGGCAAAGACGAAATTCGGATCGAGTAGCGTTGGACTCTCTTTGAAATCGGCTTCATCTCACGGCATGAGAAGGCTGAATTTTGTATTCATGGTCTCTTCCAAACACTCGTAGATCACTCTTGTGTTGCTCACGCAGCAGCTTAATCTCGGCAATGTGAGCTTCATGCATGTGCTCAATATGCTCTCTCAGCTTCGTTTTTGCATCAGCATTTTCGGCTCTCCATACCAAAGAGCTTGTTGAACAATGTCCTCAAGTATCTAACCTGTTCCACACGCATTGTTTCTTTTGTTGTTTCCACCATTCCCCGATCCTCGATTATGCCTCTTAAATCGCCAGATTGGCATCTCTGTTGTCCGATCGCATGTCCATAGAGGCCTCGATGCCTCTCCATCCGTTCAATCTCGGCCGAATAATGCCTTGAACACTTCGCGGACTTCAATGATTCTTCTTCATTGCGGTGATGGCCATACAACGTCAAAATCATAATCAACTGGAACAATGGTGCCTGATGAAAAGATGGGAGCTGGTCTGTGGTAGCGTGCGCGTTCGTTCTCTGACTCTTCATGGAGGTCGGGTACCTCCAGGGAAAAAGGAAAGGATTCTATAAAGGATTCATCACCACCCACTGGGATTTGTTCGATGATGAGCGGTGCGCATGAAGTTCCTTTAGGAATCGACCTGCTGCAGCCTTGAGGAGCTGCGCAGTGGTCTCTTGTTCACCGGTGTTTGTTGTGAAGTGGATCCAGCTTTTGCCGAGCCTCATTGTCTCAACAAACCTTCGTTGGTCTCAAATGATTTCTCCAATTGAGTAGACGGTCCTCGGCCTTATCGGAGCGTCATCGGACGATGATGAGATTTCCATTGGTGGCTCATCATCAAAGTTAAAGGTTTGACGAGTAGTCTTGGGATCGACTTGCTCGTGCTTGGAACATCCGCAGATTGAGTCTTTTGGATCTCACGGGGGTTGAATCGCTTTCTTCTTCGCCTTCTCCCGATCCCGAAAGGTTACATCGATTATCCTGGGAATCATGAAGTGCGCTTATCTCCTTCTCGATGGGTCGATGATAGCAGGAGGGATGTTCTCTACTTGACTTCTTTACCCCGGAAGTCTCAACCTCCCGTGGGCCTTCATTACCTCCAGCAGTCTCTACTGCAAATGAGGCCTTGGTCCTCCCTTTCGACGACAAAGGTCACCGTCTTAGGGTCTTCTGCGGTGGCATCCATTGGAGTCTCAACCCCATGGATTGCACTTTCATCGCCAGTGTTAACTCCTGTGGCTGTTCCTTCATGTGCCTCGACCGCATCGCGCGTCATTAGCCTTCGAGCGATTGGCACCTCACCGAGACAGTCTCAATCGCCTGAGCTTCGTTGATGGCAACTTGTTGTTCTTCTTGTGTTTGTATTTTCTCTACTTCGCCTCCTGGATTCATTGTTGAGTCATCCGCAACATTCTCCGACCTTGCTGCAGTGGAGAGAGTTTCCCCACTCGGGCGCACCACCGAGTGACTTGGAATGGGGTCACTCGTCTCCAAACTCCCGGTACATTGTTTCGATTGAATGTTCAGCCGTTGGGCAGTGGTAACACACCTTCAATAGGGGTTGGCTCGATCGGGGTCCCCATTATCCCAATTTCATCGCCAGTCCCTTATTGCCTTCTTCCGAGTTAGTCGGGAAGTGGTGGCAGCAAGAACAACAATGGCGATTTGCTTTGAACCACTCCCATTGGATCAATTTCACGGTGTGTTCGAGGACTCTCCTGGTCCCTCCATCAATCTTTGCTCGTGAAGGATTCTGATTCATGCAATGCTTGCTGCATTTGCAACTCTTCTCGTGGGCGGACATTCTCCTGGATCCTCATCACCGTCGGAGAAAGACATCAAGGAGAGGATGTGTGTGTTCGTGGTGCCGAGATAGACAGATGGGGCCGGCCTTCTCACGTGCCTCGGCTTCCTCTCGCTTGCTTTTCTTTCTCCTTTTCCTTGAAGATCTGCAGGATGTCCGTGCGATTGTCTTCATCAAGTCTTTGGGAGCACAGTGGATAGTCCAAGGAAGTTTAGCGCTTCCTCCTCTTCTTCTATAAACTCAGCCGTTGGAACTGCTTCCTTGATTTACTCAACTTCCATTTCCTCCACTCACGCAGACGATTTTGGATGTCCGGGTATACAACTGTGTCTTGAGTTGCCTCTCTGATCTCCTTCAAAGCAGACTTGGTCAAGTTTCATCAATTACATCCGGAGACTCTACTTCTCCGGTAGTCTCCGATATCTGCTCCACCAAAGTGGTGACTCGGCCGGTTTCTCAAGCTCGGAGTGCTTGATGATTCTTCTTCGTCTCCTAGTTTGTACCGAGGGATTTCTCGTTCGAGAGATGGTGTCCTCTCGAGTCTTGGGCGGCGGGGCCGTCTTTGGTGTCTTTTTCTCGAGGAGCGGGCCGTCTTGGCTTCTCGCTTCTTCTCCTCTTTTTGACGATCGGAGAAGGTATTTGTGAGTCCTTCTCGACCGCTGCTGCAGGGGCAGGAGACACGGCTGGGGGCGGTGACTCTGGCGGGCGGGAGCATGTTTGGCTTTCTTTCTTTGCGGGGCAGCATCTTCTTAGCAAATTTCCGGGGCAACTTTCTTCTTGGGTGGAGAGGAAACAATTTGTATCTTCAGGGTCACCGATTCCCCCTCACTCGTGTCGCCTCTCTTGGCGTAGGCTCTCTTCTCAGGCGCCGTAGAGATTTGCTCAACATCCTCTTGTTAACATGGAATGCCTTCCCATGTCTAAGAGGGACTCCTTTCACCTCCATCATCGGCCAATCACTAGGCCATATCCTAGGGATCCCCCAAATGTGCCATCTTCCTTGAAGGATTTGTTCCCCACGTTAAGGGCAGAGTCTCCGTAGACAAACTCAGCCCGATTTATCTTCTTTTTCTCGCGATGATTGCAGCCATTACAATCACTTTGCTTTTGACAATTGGTCAAAGCCGCCAAATTTGATGTCAATACATTTGGCAACTATGTCCAACAACTTGTGATAATCCTCCTTCAAAGAGTCTCTTGTTTGTCAGTGTGTACACTATTTTATCAAAGATAGTCGGGCTTGGCTATTTCTTTCCAAGCATCGGCCAGGTTTACATCAGCCGTTAATCTCGATGCTCCTTCATTGGTAGTGAGCAAAGTGTTCACCAAATCCTGCGAGATAGTCACCGCTTTTTCCGTGAAGATGACTTTATTCCTTCATCGTGAATCTCGGCATTCACGTAGAATCGCGACCTCCTCCACATAGGTCATCGGATATTCTAACGTCAGAAACGGTTTCAGCCCGGTTGTTTCCAATTTTTCAGCGATTTTCTTCACTAGGGTGTCGTCGGACCCCTGTTTCACCATTCCGTCGAAATCCACCGTAGACCCGGTGTGGATTTGCTTTCCTAACTTGGTAAAATCATAAGTTGGTGCCATTTTCAGGATTTTATCAAAGAAAAACTTGGAGATTGATTTGGAGATAGATAGGGCTTCGAGAGAATTTTTGCCTTTGCTTTTGAGAGAAAGAAATGAACAGTTTTGGAAGTGTGAGAGAGAAATGGACGAAAATGGTTTAAATATGGTTTATGAAAGGACGTGCGGGTGGTTTTTGAAATGTGATCAAAATCAACGGCTTAGATTTTGCACGCCTATTTAGCATTTAATGTCTCGTATTTAATGCGGCAGCATTTATATCCAATCATAAGCTTGGTGTGCAGCTTTATGTCCGTACACATCATCATTATCTTTGACGTATTCCTTAAAACATTCCCGCTTAGTCAAAACGATGCGTTTTTGTCACTTTGCTCATAAGTGACTCAAACTTATCTCTTAGCCGATTTAACTCTACTTCTCACAGCTTTCTCTTAGTGACTCAAATTATCACCGATCGGTGTAGTGTGTCTCTCCGATATGGATTTATTCTTGAGTGATTTGTGTGTTCACTTTTTTCAATTTTTTTGTGTTCCATTTCTTTTCTTTGAGTCCTCTCAAGGTTAACTCACTCAATTAACCCCAACTCATGCTTGAGTTCTTCAAATCTTGACTCACATAATGGTTTTGTGAAGATGTCGGCTAGTTGTTTATCGGTTGAGATATATTCCATGATGATGTCCTTCTTTTCAACATGATCTCTTATGAAGTGATATCGACATCAATATGCTTTGTTCTTGAGTGCAACACAGATTTTGAGTGATTGCAATTGCACTTGTGTTATCACACATGATTGGAATTTCTTTTTCCTCAACTTCATAGTCTCTCACTTTGTCTCATCCATAGGACTTGGGCACAACAACGCCCCCGCAACTATGTATTCTCGCCGAGAGGAGTGGCTATTGAATTTTGCTTCTTGCTAAACCAGAAATCACTGTTTCCTAGCATTTGACATGTTCCTGAAGTGCTCTTCCCGTCCACTCTGCATCCAAAGATGGTCGAATCAAATAGCCAATTAGCTTGAATCCACCTTCCTTTGGATACCATAGGCCTACTTCTTGGCTTCCTTTCAAGTATCTCAATATTCTCTTAGTCATTGTCATATGGCTCTCTTTTGGAGCATTGAAATCTTGCACATACACCTACAAAGAAAGTGATGTCCGCCCGCTTCTTTGTGAGATAGAGCAATGATCCAATAAGTGCTCAGATCTTGTTTGATCTACAGGCTTGCCATCCGCATCCATGTCCATTTTGATGATGTATTCATTGGTATTTTTACGAAGACTTCTCCTCCATACCAAATTTCTTCATTAAATCTCTGGTGTATTTTGTTTGACTTATGAAGGTTCCATCCTTCACTTTTTCACTTGAAGTCCAAGGAAGAATGTCGGCTCTCCCCCATCATGCTCATTTCAAATTTACTTTGCATGAGGTTTGAAAACTTTTCACACACTCTTTTGTTTGTGGATCCAAAAATGATGTCATCCACATATATTTGAACAAGCAAGATATCTTTTTGTCTTGAATTAAAAAAGTGTTCTATCTACTTTTCCTTTTGTGAATCCGTTTTTCGGTTAGGAATTGTGACAAAGTATCATACCATGCTCGGGTGCCTGTTTCAATCCATATAGAGTTTTCTTGAGTTTGTATACCTTATCTTCAAGAGTCTTCTCGCTCAAATCCTGGAGGTTGTTCAACATACACTTCTTCTTCCAATAAACCATTTAGGAATGCACTTTTTACATCCATCGATATACAATGAAATCCTTGTGAGTCAAAAGGCAAGAAACATCCTTATAGCTTCCAATCTTGCTACGAGGGCAAATGTTTCATCAAAATCTATCCCTTCTTCTTGGCAATATCCTTTGGCTACTAATCTTGCTTTGTTTCTTACCACGTAACCTTCCTCGTTCATCTTATTTCAACACCAATTTGGTGCCAATAACATTTTGATGTATAGGTCTTTGCACTAATTCCCATACTTTATTTCTTTCAAACCGATTCACTCTTCTTGCATAGCTTGAATCCAATGTGTGTCGTCCAATGCTTGTGACACGTCTTTGGGCTCTATTTGCGAGATGAAGCATATGAACATGGCTTCTTGTTGAGTTCGATCTTGTTTTGACACCTTCTCTTATATCTCCAATGACAAGTTCTCGTGGATGGTCTCTCGGCCATCTTACATCGAGTTGGAGTAAGTTAGCCGGATGCGATCGACTTGCAACTGTGTTGCTATGGTCACTCTCTCGTAATCACTTAGCCGCAATTTTCCACTATTTTTGAGATTCAGCTATCTCATCTTCTTCTCGAATTGATAATTCCAAATTTCACTTCCGCATAGGGACTCTTCTCGTATGGTTGGATGATTCACCTTAACAAATGACTCTTCAATGTCTTCTCCATTTACATTTGGCTCATCGAATACCACATGAATGGATTCTTCTCGCAACCATAGTCCTTTTATTGAGTACTCTTCTGAGGCTTTGCTTTCACCGAGTATCCTAAGAAGATACCTTCATCGCCTTTAGCATCAAAAGCATTTAGATTGTCTTTGCCATTGTTGTGGATGAAGCATTTACATCCAAATATTCTGAAATATGCAACATTTAGTTTTCTTCCACCAAATCTCATAGGAGTCTTTGTCACCGTCTATTTATCATACATCCTTTTTTGAGTGTAGCAAGTTGTGTTGATTGCTTGACCCAAAATCTTTTTGGTAACCCCCGTTGACTAACATGGTCCTTTGCTTCTTCTTTGAGGGTTCTGTTCTTCTTTCTCGCAACTCCATTTTGTTGTGGAGTTCTTCTTTCGATAGTTCATGACCAATACCATTCTCAACCTGAGTTATTATTCCATTGACAAACTCGGTTCCTCTGTCAATCTTATTTTGATAATGGATTGGCTCTTCTCGTTTTGAATCCTCTTCATCACATTTGTGGTAGTTTTTGTAGAGTTTCTTTCTTCTTACACATGAATATTGTCCATGTATATCTTGAGTAGTCATCTACTACCACCAAGGTATATTTCTTCCCACTTATCTTTGTTTGGTTCCACTTTGGGCCAAATAGGTCCATATGTAGCGATGCAATATTCTTGTTGAGGATGGGCATGTCTTTTCTTTGAATGATGACTTGATTTGTTTTCCCTTCGACATGCGTCACATATACTCTCCTTCTTGTATACTCGAGTCCGGAAGTCCTTCCACAAGATTACTTCGCAAGCTTGTTAATCGTTTTGAAATTCAGGTGACTCGGCTTTTTTGTGCCACGCCAACTTGATTCAAATTTGTGCTCTTTGCTAGTAGACAGTCTTTGGGTGTTGCGATTGACCAATCCACGACATACATATTTTTCTCTACATCCTTGCAAAGACAACTTCATTTGATTCAATATCCTTGATTTGGCATACACCCATGTTGAATCCAACATTGTAACCCTTGTCACGAGTTGATGATGCTCGATAAGTTGAAGTTGAGTCCTTCAACATATGAAACATCTCATGATTTCTAATCCATTCCTCTTGATGGATCCAATGCCTCTTATTTCACCAGGAGCTTCATTTCCTCCAAATATGACTTTTGCTCCTTTAATTTCCTTGAATTTTGACAGATTTTTCTTATTTCTGTCATATGTCCGGAACAACCACTATCCATGTACCAGGTTCCTTGGCACTTTACACTGCTTCCTTGAACCCGCAATCAAGGAAATTAAGTTTTAGGTACCCATACTTGTCCGGGTCCCGAGGGGTTTGAATTGTAAGATGATCCAACCAACCTATAGCCAAATGATTTGACTCTAAGGGGTTGCCATCTATCGATGCCATAATCATAATT
Source organism: Rehmannia glutinosa (assembly GCA_016081115.2). NCBI lineage: Eukaryota > Viridiplantae > Streptophyta > Magnoliopsida > Lamiales > Orobanchaceae > Rehmannia > Rehmannia glutinosa. Next base: position 60,139,505 of record CM071927.1, on the reverse strand, counting down.
AATCTTAGCAAATTGCTTGGGGATTCTAGGTTCATACAACTGTCTCTTTTGTCTGTATGCCGCATATGTGTTTTAGCAATTGCCTTCCTTGGGTAATTGTGGTGTCTTAGAGTGTAGTGCCTAGGTGCATATGTGTCTTTGATGAAAGTTCTTATACTTTTGGAATGGCCTTTCTTGAGTTCTAGGCCTTTGCCATTTGGGCTTATATTCCATAAGTTTATGCTTTGATAGTTCACATTATTCCAATCACTTGGCTTAGATATTTTCTACCATTCCCATCATATGTATTTCTCTTATAGATTTTCTGGGGTTTTTGGTAGCTCTGCTTCTCTTTTACAGATTATTTTCTATTTGGAGTTTGCTGAGGAACTCTGCTGAATCTCTTCTCTCCGCACTCAACGGCTATTTTCCTTTTCCCTTATAACCAAGGCCGCTTTGCTTGTTATTGTGCTTTGGAGTGAATGTTTGTGCAACATTTATAGTTTTGGATTTTTCGGACTCTTCATGGCTTGAAGATCCTTTTTCCAAAATTACTTTTGAGGTTTGACATAGCACAGAGGAATTAAATCCTAAGCCTGTCTTGTCTCCACATTCTCTTTGACTCATAATAAGATCATCCAATGATTTAGATGCCTTAGTGAATGAGGCAATAACATTCTTGATCATTCTCCTCTATTCTATAGCAACAATTTCTCGCTATTAATTTAGCATTTTCAAATATTTAAACTTTCATTCTCATCACTATTTGACTTAGAGTACTCGGCTCCTTAGTCACTTTGAGTTTTGACTTTTGAGTAGGCTTTTTTTCCTCATTCAATAGTGTGTGAGGGATTTAACGTGTTCAAAATCTTTCATCATTTTGCCTAATGAATCATAAAGATCGGTGGGTGATGAAGTGTGTGTGTCACGATCACTATCACTAGTGTCCGAGTTTGATGAGTTAGAGTGTACCTCATCTTCTTGGTCGGTTGATCTTGTTCCTTGGCCATCAAGCGGATCGGGGCTTCTTCTTCGAGTCACTTGAGTAGTCAACTTCATTTGCTCTCTCAATCACTGCCTCTCTTGACTTGGTCTTTTTTTAAAGATCTCTGCAGCCATCATTACCTTTTTCTTTTCTTGTCTTCTTTCTCTCAAGACCTTCCTTTCTTCTTCATCCCCTGTATTTGTTGACTACAGGATATGTACGATCAATGGCATAGTGACCTGGTTGTCTACATTCAAAGATAGATATTCAACCTTTTGGTCACTCTTTCCATTCTTGGATTGTCGACCCTTTGATACTCAACTTTTTGATGATCTGTTCTCTTGGTTGGCCTATCTTCCCTTGATTTGGAGGGAGTCGAGTGTCTTCCGGAAGATTCACCCTTTCCTCTCTTGTAGTTCTTATTAAAGAACTTGTTGAATCTTTTAACCATCGGGGTTATTTCTTCCTCGGGTCAATGACTTCTTTGACCTCACTCTCTTCCCATCTTTAACAATTAGAGCAAATTGTTTTGGGTACAACTGTCTCTTCCTCGTCTTTTCTTCTCACCAAACTCGTAGGCTTTGAGGTCCGAGAATAACTCATGGTTGGATATCTTTGATAGGTCCATGGAATGTCTCGATGCCATGACCTTCATTTCCCATTCACCGAAGACTTTTTAGGATCTTCATACACATTTCTTTTTGTGTATATTCCTTTCAAGTGCGAACATGACTCATTTGTGATTTCGTGACCGAGCATCCGGTTGATCCAGGTTTTCTCCGAGATCATTTTGAAGTTCTCAAATTTCTGTATACGATAATTTGTTTTCTTTGATTTGCTCGGCGTTCACAAATCAATGTCGGCTTGTCCCGATTTCTTTAGCCATTTTGCATGATTTGACTTTATTGAACATGGCTTTGTCCAAGGTTTTGTAAAGGATATCCTTGGCTACATTGTCCAGGTTGTATCTTTTTCTCTCGTCATCATTTGTCCATTTAGTTCTTGGTTTTTCAACCATGACAGTCTAGGAGCAACTTTCTCTTCTCCTTCAACATTCTTCGCATACCGTGTTCACCTTTAAGATTTGCGAGGCCCATCTTCTATCACTATCCACATCTCATCATGTAATCTTTGATAGATGAGCCTCGCATACGAATTTTCCAATCATCAAATTCTTCAATAGTGAACATAGGGATGCGTGTCAAATTTGCTTCCATGATAATAACTTTTAATGATAAAAAGAGTTTTGAAAGTTTAAGTACTAAAGCGACTTTGAAAAGTTCTCGAGATCTAGTTCAACCGAACTCACGGGAGGGTTCAATGAACCAACCGCTCCGATACCACTTGTAGGTCCCAAGGGGTGTAAGTGTAAGGTTTAGAAGGGGGTTGAATAAACCTTACCAAATTTTCGATTTAGTCCTTTTAAATATACGAGTTGATACTACACACCGTGTCCTTGATGGACAAATAATTTAGTCACTCAAGAGAGTTAATCTCTCAACCGACTCAACTCGAGCCGTTGATGGAATAACTCAAATTTGTTGGCTATAAGTTAACTCAACTCGTGGTTTTGTTTTCAGCCGAAGACTTAACACCCTTAAGTTTGATTAAGCAAGAGTTTAGTGCTTGGTTTAGTACTTATAAATTATCAAGTGGATAGAAAATTTATCACAGATATAAGCGATTAAAAATGCGGGAATTAAAGTCTTTGAAATGTAAATGACACAATGAAATTTTTATAGAGGTTCAAGATGGGGTAATTCTTCTACTCCTCTCTTCTCCAACTCCTGGAGGAATCCACTAGGTAATGATCGTATACAAATTGGTAATGATCCGGATACAAGTCTTGATCACACAAATGACTTGATCCTTTGGGACTTAGTCCGAGACGCCTTGATCACTCACCGGCTTCTCGCTTCGACGACTCGGCTTCTTCACAGGCAGGCGCCTTGCTTGCTACTACGACTCACTTGCTCAAACTTTTTGGATTTGATCACGAAGCCCTCCAAAAGCTTAAGACTTGGTTCGACCTTGAACCTTTCTACAATTCTTCGTGGAATGTAGACCCCTTTTCTTCAAAAGTTTCCTCTTCAACTGATTGAAGTTATCTTTCCTTCACAGGTGAGTGTTGGATTGATGTGCTTCGTAATGTAGGCTTGAGGATTAATCTTGAATGATTTGAGAGTATTTCTGGTTACAATTTAATTGATTTCTTGAATGTTCGTGGTTCAGGTAACCTTCTCTCGTAGTCATTCCTCGGCTTTTTTATAGTGATCTTTCAAAAATTTGCCCGTTGAAGAGATAGGCTTATTTTTGAAAGTCACTTGCGATCGTTGGCTTGTCTTGTTGCGATCCTTGGAAATTGCCATTTCCTCGTATGAATTGTTCTTTCACCTTTTCGAGTTCGATTACGGTGTAGTGCTTCCCATTGGTTCATTCCTTTTGCACGCTTTCCTCGGGGATCGAGCACTCCGAGAAAGGTGGTATGGAGATATTACTTGTTTAAGTAAATCTCTTGATTTAAATACGTCAACGGATCTTTTACGATTATCTCGACTTGATTGCATTTCCTTGCTTTCCCCAGGTGACTTAGAGTCACTTCCAATCATTGGATGACTCTTCTGTCACTTCAACTTGAGACTTGGCTTTTCTTGAGTTGACTTGACGATACTCCACTCACCGCATCTCGCTTTTCTTCATCAAGTTCCGTTTTCTTTGCCATACTCAAATTGTCTCGCAGCCAGTCTCTTCCTTCCGATCTTGATTGTCTTCTTGCATGTTAGGCGTAGGCGACTTAACTCGGCCTTGGCGGCTATTCATTACAATGCATTTTACAACAAGAATTGGGGTGCCCACTTTCTATTCTAAGTTTTACATGGCATTCAAAATCTCAAAAAATTCTAAACAATAAAATTCCATTCAAAAATGCAAATAGGAAATGAAGGTCATGGTATGCCCCTTTTATTGACATTCCATGGATCTCACTAGGACATCAAACCATGAATAGTTCTATGATCTTAAAGCGTATGAGTTTGAGCTGAGAAGAAAAGAACAAGAGGATACAGTTGTACCTAAGATAGCTGCACTCATGGCTAGTGAAAGAAAGAGAGTTGAATCCAAAGAGACCATAGACTAAGAAAAGATTGCCCTGATGGTAAAAAGATTCAATAAGTTCTTCAATAAGAACTACAAAAGGAACAAGGGTGAATCATCAAGAAGACACTCAAGGACATCAAACACTTCCGTCCAAAGCAAGGGAGGACAGTTGTACCTAAGATAGGCGCACTCATGGCTAGTGAAAGAAAGACCACCCAAGGAATAAGAACATCAAAGAACAATAAGAACTAGAATCATCAGAGAGATAATCAAAGAGAGCGATAATCGAGAGGACATCAAAAGAGCTGACTCGCAGAGAGCTGAGAACCTATATTGGAATTGCAGGCAACCAGGACTTTACTGTTGACTGTCCTTATCCACCAGTCAACAAGTACAAAAACGATAGGAAAGAAAAAGTCTTCATGGAAAGAAGACAGGAAAAGAAAAAAGCCATGTTGGCTACTAAGACTGAAACAGCCAAGTGCAAGGAACCAGCAGACTCAGATAGTAGTGAAGCTGACTACTCAAGTGATACAAGAGGAAATGGCTTTGATATGCATCATGGCCAAAGAATAAGACTCCAAAGATCAAGAAGATGAGGTATACTCTAACTCATCTCATTCTGATTCAAGTGATAGTGATAGTGACACAAACACTTCATCACCCATAGATCTGTATGATTATATTGGCAAAATGATGAAAGATTTTGAGCACATAAAAACCTCTTACACAAAGCTGAGTACTCTAAGTCACAGAGCTGATGAGAACACAAAGTTGATAGCTGAAATTGCCAAGATCCAAGAAGACTTAGCTGCTACAGAAAAGAGGGAAAATGATCTTAAAAATGTGATTGCATCATTCACTAAGGCATCCAAATCATTGGACGAGCTTATAATGATTCAAAAAGAATGTGGTGGCAAGACATGCAATGGATTTAATTCCTTTGTGCATGCTCAAATCCCAAGAGTGGTTATGGAGAAAGGATCCTCAAGCAATGAGGGAGTCCAAAAATCCAAAGCACCATATGTGGCACCTAAACACACTCAAAAATATAATCACAACCATACTAGCCTTGGATACAAGGGAAAAGGCAAGAAGCCAGTTGAGTATGCTGACATGACAGCTGAAACTAAATTCAGAAAGGTTTGTAAGCAAACTCCAAACGTGAAATACTTTGCACAATCTAAACAGAGCTACCAAAAGCCTAGAGATTTCAACAAAAAAAAATCACTTGATGGGAATGGTAGAAATTACCCAAGCCAAGTGATTAGAATAATCAAATGAGATATCAGCCAAGACCAATGGGATACAAGCCAAAGTGGTAAAGACCTAAACCTCATCACAGGTCATTCCCAAGGCAAAAGAGCTATGATCAGCGCACTTATGGACCCAGGCACAAAACCCAATATGCACAGAAATTCCACTATTACCCCAAGAAAGCAAATGCTCAAACACACACAAAGTCATACAGACAAAAGAGAAAGATGTATGATCCTAAAGCTCCCAAGCAATTTCTTAATGTGCATTATGATTATGGAACTGATACGTGGCAACCTCTTAGAGTCAGATCATCTGGATATAGGTTGGTTGGAACACCTTATAGTACTAACCCCTCAGGACCCAGGCAAGTAGGAGTACCTAAAAACTAATTTTCTTGATTGTAGGTTCAGGGAACCTGGTACATGGACAGTGGTTGTTCCAGACATATGACAGGGAACAAGAGAAATCTGTCAAAGTTTAAGGAAATAAAAACTGCTAAAGTTATATTTGGAGGAAATGAACCTTCAGGGGAAATCAAAGACACAGGATCCATTGATGTGTGTAATATACGTGCATTTGGGGGCTTAAAATGATATATAATTGATGCATTTGCACGCATATTTACTATGTTTTTACTTGGTTTCCTTAAAAGGGCATGATGCTGCATATTCTTATAATTCTTGCAGGAAACGGAGCTTAAAATGAAGAAATGTCAGTTGGAATGCCTAGCTAAGATTGACGAATGCGAAGAGAAGATCAAAACGATGGAAAGAGTGGACAAAAACATTTCACACGGCCAGACCGTGTGGTGTCACACGACCGTGTGGAGTGCCGGTGTGAAAATCACACGGTTGTGTGAAGTTGAATTAAAAACAAGGGATGGAGCATGCCCACACGGCCGAACCATGTGATGTCACACAGCTGTTTGGGAAAGGGAAGCCCATCGCACCAGCCAACCGTGCGGACTCACACGCCCATGTGATGAAAGGCTGAAGATAGGACCACACGGCTATGTGGTTCCACACGGCTAGGCCGTGTGGGACTCTATTTTAGCGCATTTTTCAGAGTTTGCTTCCCGTTCCAACTCTACAAGTGATCTCTCCATTCATCTATAAAAGAGACCCAAGGCTTGCACGAAAATATACAACTTGATACAACAAAAACACATCAAATAACATAGGAACTGAAGAATCGAAGAGCTTCTAAAAGCAAAAGGCTAGGTTGTGAAGAACACCACAAGGCTTTCGCATCTAGGGAGCACAAGAGCTTCGAGGGTTTGGAAAGGGAATCCATCCTAAGAAGAAGGGTTTTCTTTCTATGTCTAAGAACTCTTGTCTGTCCTTATATGATGTAATAATGTTGAGCCGGGAGTCATTCAATTCACAAATCGTTTGGGAGTTAGTAATGATTGTAACGAGCCGGGAGGCCTACAATTGTTATTAATCAACTGTTTATTCACCACCCGGAAGGGGAGTAGACTAACTTAGGAATTGAACCCATAGAATTGCATGAATTGGTTTTTAAAACTTTATTCGCATTTAAAATTGAAGAAGCATGTTGAGATTATGTGCCTAAGGTTGCTCCTAAAGATGTTGAAAATACTTGGGGGTTCACAAATTTATTTTTATTTCTTTTCCTCAATTTTCAATTTTTTAGTAATTAAAACTTGATTTTTGGTCGCTTCAATAAAATTGGAATACGATGTTATTATAGCCTAAGTGTTTTGAGATTCAATCCCTGAGGAATACGAGCTTGCTTGCAATTATTCTATAAACTACACTGTACACTTGCAGTTGTATGAACCAAAATATTTTTGGCGAACATCCATCAAGAAAAATGGACTAGAAATCGCAGAAGTTGCATACGTTGAAGGCTTCAACTTCAATCTACTGAGCATCAGCCAACTCTGTGACAAAGGCTATAATGTGGGATTCAACATGGGAGTTTGCCAAATCAAGGATGCTGAATCAAATGAAATTGTGCTTCAAGGATCAACGGAGAAGAACATGCACATAGTGGATTGATCATTTGCTACACCAAGCACATGTCTGCTAGCAAAGAGTACATCCGAATCAAGTTGGATGTGGCACAAGAAGCTGAGTCATCTGAATTTCAAGACAATAAACAAGATTACAAGGAGTCATATTGTGGAATGATCGCCTGACTCATTGTACAAGAAAGAGTGCATTTGTGATGCATGTCAAATGGGAAAGCAAATTAAGTCATCTTTCAAGGACAAGCCAAGTCCTTTTTCAACCAGGATATTGCATTTATTGCACATGGATTTATTTGGTCCTATTGAACCAACTAGTATCAGTGGAAAGAAATACATCTTAGTGGTGGTGGATGATTATTCAAGATACACAGGGATAATCTTTATGTGTAAAAAGAAGGAAACCTTGCAGAAATTGCCTCAGCTGATGAGAAGAGTTCAAATGAGAAGAGTCAAACCATTATAAAGATAAGGTCTAACAGGGGAACTGATTTTTTCAATAGGATTATAACTCAGTATTGCATTGAGAATGGTATTGTTCATGAGTTATCAGCTGCAAGAACTCCACAACAGAATGGAGTAGCTGAAAGAAGGAACATAACTCTCAAGAAAGTTGCGAGGACCATGTTAGCTGAAGCTGATTTGCCTAAGAGATTTGGGTTGAAGCTATCAATACTGCTTGCTACATTCAGAACAGGTGTATGATTAATAGGCAATTGTCCAAAACTCCCTATGAAATTTGGACAGGGAGGAAGACAAATGTTGGATATTTTTGAATCTTTGGATGTAAGTGCTTCATCCACAAAAATAGCAAGGGCAATCTAAGAGCTTTTGAGTTTAATATTAATAGAGAAAATATAGATGAGTTAGCTGAACAAGAGGACTATGGTCACAGAAGAGTCTATCCATGTGATTTTTTAAGAACCTAATATTAATAGAGAAAATATAGATGAGTTAGCTGACAAGAGGAATCAACCAACTATACAGAATAGTCCTTATGTTGAAGCAGATGTAAGAGCACTCAACCATGATGAAGATGAGATAGCTGAATCTCAGAGACAACTGGAAGATCTACAGCTGAATAATGACAAAGAAGTTGTTCAAGACAACTTAGCTGCAAGACGGCTAATTCAACAGACTTACTCCAACCAGATGTGAGATGGCTGAGAGACCATCCTCCGGAGCTTATTATTGGAGATGTAAGAGAAGGAGTAAGAACCAGATCCAGGATTCAACATGAAGCTATGTTCACTTGTTTCATTTCCCAGCTCAGTCGAGTCTATTGAGTGGGTAACTTTGATGTGTAAGCCAACCTAGTTGTCCCTCAAGGACTTAGTTGATTTGAGTTAACTCTGAATATATTTTAAAAGGACTAAAACTGAAAAGTTGGTAAGGTTTATTCAACCCCCCTTTCTAAACCTTACACATCACACTTTGGGACTTACAGTTGGATATTTAATTTAGAAGATGTATTATTATTATTATTATTATTATTATTATTATTATTATTATTATTATTATTATTATTATTATTATTTTCTTAAGGATTAAAAAGAATTTTAAATCGTCTTTAGGAAATTATTTGGCACACTTAAATTTATGAACTCGTGTTTCTTAATAATGTTTTTAGAATACCTTATTTTCATAAAATTGGGTCATTACAAATGTGGTATCAAAGTAGTTCTACGTTTTTGTAGGCTCGTTAAAAACTAAATTTAAAAATATATAATTTTTTTTTCAAATAGTAAAAGTCAAAGTTTATATAATATAAAGAGCTAAATACTTTTTACCCTCCGAACTATGCCTCATTTTCGACTTCACCTATAAAACTTTATTTTGTTTCACTATGCCCCCTGTACTACGTGAATTTTCACCCTTTACCCTATATGGACAATTCTACCCCTAGTTTTTGCAAATTTATTAATAGTTTGAAAAATCCATTTAAGCACCAATTCGTTGCATCTAAACACTCAAAATTTATAAAACTATCATATAATTTAATCAACATGAATTTAACTCCTAAAATTTTTTGGTTCCCGGTTCTATCAAGGTATGAGAACCCAACTAGGTTTTTGATTCTAAAATCGGAAATAGTCCATTACGACCATATCAGGCCCAACATGCTTCTGTAAAATTAACTTATCCCCTAAAATTCATACATTTCTTTGATCGAAACAGCACCGGGTGAAATGGCTCGCAACACCACCAATCGGAAAATTATTGCCCCCACATCGTTTGACAAACAACTTTTCACTGTTCAACCTCACACTCAGGGAAGATGATCTGCAAGTTATCTGACTCCTTCAGCAACTGTTTAGCACAACCTTGGTTCGTTTCCTACTTCAGGCGTATAAGTAATTCTTAAACGGGATGAATTAATAGTACATTATGAACACATGTTGAAGCAGAAAGCCCCTTTTTATTAAGAACTTATAGAAATATTTATTACATTAATAATCTCATCTTGGGAGGAGAATACTGGTTTAGCGTCTCATAGATGAGGCTTGCACTTGAAAACACATAAAAATATGAAAACTAAAACACTCAAAATATTACAAATGTTTCTCTCATACTTTATTATAAGAAAACTAAGGAAAATGCTCGATGTCCCCAGCTTCTTTCAAATCCTGCATTTTATAGAGTTAAGTCCGGACTTCAAAGGCGGACTTCAAATCTTGCTGATATCTATGACATCACTGCTTACGTCATATCCTGCATTATTGCCTCGCCAGCTGTTTTTCTTTTTCTTCCTCGTGACTCAGCCCATGTGATGTTTGTCGGGGAATCTTTTAAAAATTTTATTTAAGTGGTCCCCGAGGATAACGCGTCTTGTGAGCTGGGCCCTTGTCCTTTCCAGCTGCATAATCTTGTCGGTTGGGTTTGGGTCGGAATCCTTTTCCAAACTCGGGTTCCTTCTATTCGGGGCATGTTTGACAAATCCGATCGATCCAACAACCAACATGCGCCATGTTACAGAATTTCCGATAGGTTTCTTTGCTAGCCGGAATCTTGTTCTCCCAGAGAATTCTTCTATTTGTCTCAAAAATTTCCTCTGCGAATCCTATTGTTGATCCAATCATAGAATTCAAAAGGAAAGATCCATTTGATGAATTCTGGAAAACCTTGAATGGATATTTGACTTTGTCCATTTCGGTTAGACAAACCCAAAGACCCCATGCTCGCCTTGTAGAAGCTTCGTCTTCAGAAATTGCTCCTACTAACACTGGTACTTCTTCCGGTGAAGCTGCCTTGATATATTTCAAAGCATTTCCATTCGGTCTTCTTAGCTTGATGAAATGAAAAGCTTCATTAAAGCCTTTCTTCGCTGGTTCGGGAGTTGCACTGATGAAATACAGTTCCAAAATATCTCCTCTGGCCAAGTGTGGATTGTTGGCCCAAGTTTCGTAAACTGCTTCCCCAATCCATTTTGGTAATTTCGAAATTTCGGGAAATCCTGGCGATACAGTATAGATTGAAGCAAGAGCTCCAAAAGTATACCATTCATGTACTTCATTTGGATGACTTCCTGGTTTCATCCATACTCTGGGATACTTGCCTGAGATATCAACTATTGTTTTTTCTAGGTTATTACCTCTTCTTGTAACTAATTTCTCCCATTGTTGCTGATATACCTGCATAGGAGAAATCTTAATCTCGTCAGTTTGAACCTTAGATTTGCCTGTCTGTGGCCTAAGATTCAACTCTCCCTCTTTTACCCCAGAGGTGCTGGGTTGACTTGAAGACTCGGGTTGTGACACCAGAGCTTCAACATTCATTACAGTTTATACACCTTCCGGGGATGCATCATCTGCAACACTTGTGATTATGGTACTAGAATCCATAACCTCCGGGATAGAGCCCCGTTCTCTGTTTGCCCCTTTTTGCATCGTGTGAGATGCAGCCTGGAGGAGAGGCCCTTGGAGCGCTAAGAACAATTGTCCTTGAGCGAACTGGCATGCTCGTATTTGACTAGAAACAGATTTCTGGTCAGCCTATTGAAGTCGTCCAACAACTTCTGCATTGAGACATAATGTCCCAAAATCTCGTTCTAGACTCTGCAGGTTTTCCCTGAGATGTCTTACTCGTTTAAGGACCTCGTCAGCAACGCGTCCTTCCATCTCGTGTCAAAAAATCTACAAGAACATTTTCATGAGATTTTATAATGACAGTATCATAATCATAATATTGACATTCAGCTTGCCATCTAAGTAATCTAGCCTTTTCTGGTTTTGATTCAATTTTGTTTTTTAGAAAAGCCTTGACACTTGAATTATCAATTTTTAAAGTAAACTTTTTAGCCAGTAAAAATAGAGGCCATTTTTTGAAAGTCTTTCTGACTGCAAAGAATTCTTTCTCGTTGATATGCCATCGATTTGCTTCACTTGGTGTGAATAAACCACTGCAGTATCTGCATGGCACTTTTTCATTTGGTGTAGCCTTTGTAAGAACTGCTGCCCACCAATCATCACTGGCATCTGTGTATAGAACCAGTTCATCCTCGTCTTGTGGAATGGCAAGTTTTGGAAGCTTTTTACAAACTTCCTTTAGTTTCTATATCCCTTCTCGATGTTCATCTTCCCATTTGAATATAGCATCTTTCTTGAGTAATGGGATGAACACCTTCCTGTAATTGTCCAGATTATTTATGTACATTCCAGCAAAATTCACAACTCCAAGAAAACTTTGAAGTTGTTTCTTGTCTTTCAACGTATCTGGAAATCCTTGTATCTTTTCGACAATATGGCTTTGTAGGATGATTCCAGATTCATCGATTTCAATTCCAAGGTATTCAATATGTCTTGTAGCAATCACTGCCTTCTTCTCTGAAAGCACTAATCCTTCCTTGTGACAAACATCTAAAATATTTCCAAATGTTTGAGATGCTCCTTAATGTTTTTTGACGCGATCAGAATATCATCGATATACACGAACATGAAACTGAAATAATCTTTGAAAATATTATCCATCTTCCTTTGATATATCTGGGGTGTATTAGCCAATCCCATCAGCATCACGTTCCAAATATAATGTCCTTGTGGTGTAGAGAAAGCTGTGAACTTCTTACTCTCTTCCTCCATCTTAATCTGGTAAAAACCAGACTTGCAATCGAACTTTGAGAATATCTTAGCACCTTTGATATAGTTAACCAGATGTTCTCTGCTTGGGATATAGTATCCGTCAAACTCCAAAATGTTATTAATCCCTTTGTAATTAATAACAAGTCTTGGTTTTCCTCTTTTAATTTCTCCATGGTTTCTGACTAAGAATCCTGGACTGCTATATGGAGAAACTCCTGGTGAAATTAACTTAAGGTCAAGATGTTCCTTAAGTATATTCTGCATATCCTCACGATCCTCCTCATTCATAAGGATTGGCTTGAATCTCATGAACTCGTACTCCTTTCTTGGTTTTACCTTTAAGGATGCTTTGAGCTCGTTCTTCTCCCACTATGCCAAAGGATTTTATTTATAATTCCTTTGGATCTTCTTCTTGATATCCTCGAGTGATATTTGTTCTTCTATTGTAATATCACTCTGTGGATTCTCCATTAGGCTCATCATCAATTTTGCAATAGCCTCTGGAGGTACTCGTTTTTCTCCTTGTATTCTAAATGAATACAAGTCATTATCCCATCGTTTTATATCTTTTTGCTTCGAACCATATTGTCGAAAGGATAATAATGCATCACCAAATCTTCTTTTATTTGCCATTTTTGGATTTTGAAGTTTGGCATCATCACCACGCTTATTGCGAAAATGAATAGGCATTTTTCTGTAAAATGCTTCCCGCAGTCTTTGGACAATAATCTTATGTCTTCTTGTCTCATTTTCTTGTGTAAATCACTTAAATGTTTGTAGAAAATTATTTCCTAACAAAACATCTGCTCCTGTATCATGGAAATAGATTGGTGGCGTCTTCACTTTGTACCATGGGGTACTGCCTGCGTCTCCAATCATGATTTCTGCTTGTTTAATTCCTCTGTTAAGAATAAGAATTCTTTTAGAGAAATATCTTCCTGCAATAGCTGGTAAATCTTCTCCAATTGCTTTAGGAAAAACATCCGGCTTTGCAGTACATATTCCGGGACCTGAATCAATATAGGCGGCGAAATATTCGGCATTATATTCAGTATATAACATTCCGATAGAAATGTACATGGAGAATGGACTAGTAGTCATTTGATTCTGTCTTTTATCAGCCACTGTGAATTCCATTCCTTCTTGTAATCTTTCCCAAGGTTTATGATACTCAAGAAATTCAATTCCCAGTATTAATTGCTCTGGGATTTTAACTGCTACTCCCGAGATGGTTAGCTCAATTTCACCTATCTTCAGGCTCCCTTGATATCTTCCAACTATTGGTTGTTGGAGATAATATAGAACATCACAAGGAAAAATATTATCCTTTTGAGTGATGTCGAATATTACTTCAACTTCTCGCCATCCTTTCGGACATTTCAGCTCTCCTGCTATTTTGAAAATATCTGGGATACGATGAACTGTACTTGGTCTCCTTTCTTCCCAACGGCTGCTACTAATCATTCTGTCCTGTTGGAAAGACATCCTTCTTGGCTCAACTCTGAGACTTCGATTTTTGTTGAAGACAGGTTGATCTTATATTTTCATATCGATCTCCTTTATAGTTGGAGACTCAATAATTTTTGGTAGAACCACCCTGGCAAAGTCCTCGAAGATTCTTGGGACTTCAATAAATTCCTTTCTCAAGAATACTTCTGAATGATGTGTATTCGAGATAGCATAGGATATCTTGTATGTGATAGAATAGGGCCTGTTCCCTTCTTTCATCAAATCCTCTCTTTTGAAATCTTGATGAAGGGTTAGGACTCTACTGAAATCTCAATCTCCTAGATTTTATGCAATTCTAGGATAGACATTAAATGCCAATTTCCCAGCATACAAATTTCCTGTAACCGCTCCAAGGCATGAATCCTTGAGGTTTGAGATTCTCTTGTCAAAGATAGCCAGATTGAGTGGCGAATCTATTCCTTCTTTGAATGTTGCCTTAATAATGACTCTTATGGCTCCAATATGAATCCATGAGAGTGTATTTGCAACTTCTCTTATAACTCTGCTTTTGATCTCTTAGGTTCCCGGTAAACTCCATCAGAATGGCAAATTCTCCGATTGTTACCCTGGATAATTTGGTGTTTTCTATTACGAAAACCAATTTTATCCAATGCCTTTATCATTGCTCCAATTGTAAAACCATCATAAATTTGAAGCTTTGGATCTTCCTTCATAATTCTCATAAGAGTTTTATGAGAAACTGTAGTGGGAGAGAGGAATCTCGACATATCCTCCCTGACCGTCTGCTGAAGAATTTCTTCTTCACTCTGATTATGAGCTGAGTCACTTCCATCGTCAGAATAGATCTCTTCTTCATAGATGCTTTCATCTGAGGGGATATCCTCAAATTGATACACATGTATTAGGTCTTGATAGTAGACAGTTTCCTCTATTTCTGGTGTCCCTTCAAACTGTCTTACTCCTCGTTTTTGGTTGTCTGGACAATCAGTTGAGATATGTCCTCTTGCTCCGCATGTCCAGCAATTACAATCTTTGAAACTTTCATTAGCTCTGGTATGAACTCGCCTGAAAGTTCCTCTACCTGGGGTTCTGCTGATACTTGTTTGATTAAAACCTGATGTTGAGGCTCTACTGCTGTTTGGTGCTGATCTTTTCCCTGATTTGTAACTTCGGGCTTTTTGTTTTGACCAGAACCTTCTAGGTCTCCATGAAGACCTACTTCTTTTGCTGCTGCTTCCCCGGCGGTATGGATGGCTTCTCTCCTTCTTCTTATGCCGCCTGGGGGTTGACCTCCCACAATGTTAGGATATCATCATCGATACAACATAGAGGAACTGATTTGTTAATTCCTCGTAATCTCTTGTAATTCTGGTATAGTGCTGCTTGGTAGCACCATTCAGATAACTTGGCCTTCAAAAAAGACATTCTTCTAGCCACGGTATCTAAATCCGTTGCATCCTTGCATTCCCTGATAAGAATTTCTCTTCAGGTTTTACAAAGAATAGCTGTGAAGCATGTTTGTCTCCAATCTTTGACTTCCACCGATACTCGGTGAACAACTTGATATATTCGTTAATATGACAAATATCATGTAACTCGAGGCTATAGAGGGCTTGTTTATATCTTTTTCTTTTTTCTTCTTCTAATCCCTCAAAATAACCTGTGCCGATAAAATGGATTTTGAATAATTTTGCCATATCATCGACAATTCTTTTTAGTGATTCTCCTGCCGTGACCGCGCTTTTCATACTTGGTTTGGTCATATCCCATGCAATCCTTACGGATCCCTCAAGACTCATTTCAAGGAGAAAAATGAAGGAATCTTTCGTAAGATCAAGGGTACCTGCTGCAATCCTCATAGCTGATGCCCATTCATCAATGAGATCTTCTCGATTTGTAAAATCTAGGATATCCAAATTTAACATCAACCCATATGGATGTATTGGGTCGAGATGTGATCTTCCATAAGGCGTTTGATAAACATTTGGCCTTTTAGAAGGTTGTCGAGTTCCCACAAGAGGTGGTCGAGCTCCTGTTCCTAAGAGTGTTTCATTCCCTGTGGTGAAATCTCCAGCGTGATGCATTCTCTCGTCCTGGGTTCCATGATTTGAACCCGCACTTTCCGCGACGTTGGGATTTACTGGTGGCGGTGGTGGTGGAATTAGTCGACCTAGTGGGTCATAGGTAACCAAAGCCGATCCATCTCCTATATTCATCTTTAAATCTACAATTCCTAATCCTGCGAAGGATTCTGCCAGGTCGTGTAGATCTTTAAGATTTATCTTCTCCATATCCATCACTTTTACTTTGTGACGCATTTTCCTTTGATGATAGCAATAAGCTTTTCATCCTCTGTCATTTTTCGTACCACTTCGGTTGGTTTCCCCTTTTGGTGTAAATAGGGGACTGTCCCAAAATCGATACGCTTCTTTCCTCCGGAAGAACTCAGTTTGTCTCCAGATTCTTGACTCGTTTCTGATTATCATGAAGGATTTCAAGAGTTTTCTTCTGATATTTCACCATCGTCTCCATCTAGTTTTGGATCTGATGAACTTGTGTAGTAAATGAATATGGCGGTTACCATAATCCTGCACCGTCTTCTGGACTTTCCTAATATCTTTTGAGATCTTAGATGTGTCCGGAAGTATCTCGTTCCATGCTGGTACTTCATCAGGAATCATGATTTTGATGGGCATTCTCATGAACTGCTTCTTGGCGATTCATTAGATCTACATATAAGGTCTGGTTTACTGTCCAGAAACTCATATGATATGCCACTCGCATTTCGCATTGCCTTAGGGTTTCCCTATTGGCTCATGTGCGTTCTTTTTCGTCATATTGGTTTTGCCAATATGATATCTTGTACTGGTGTTCTTGTGCATACATCGTCAAAATTTGACGATAGGTCCTGTAAGGTGTACATCTTGGACAATTGTCCAGATCCATATTCTCGGAGAAATTCTCCTCACCAATTGTTAATTACATAAATATAATAAATATAACTAAAAGTTCTTAATAAACCTAGGCTCTGATACCAATTTTAAGGATCGCAAAACCCAGTAGGAGTAAATATAAAAGATATAAAGATTTTATAAATTAAGAGGTAAGACGCAACGATTTTGAAGTTCAAGAGGTAAACTGGAAACAAACTATCACATACTGAGGGGTATTTTGGTAAATTTGGGAAAAGCGTAACAATTTACAAAGTTTAGGGGGTAAAGTAGAACAATTTGAAGTTAAGTGGGCTAAGTAGAAAAACACATATAGTTGGGAGGGGCAAAGTAAAGTTACCCCTAATATAAAATGGTCTAATAACATTCACTCCGTATCTTATGGGCTTCCTCAAGCCATGTGAATTATTATGTCATGTTATATTATTCGTTTATGTCATTTTGTATCTTATTATGATTCGATGTTATTATATTCTGCTTTAAAAATATAATAACCGTTTATATATTAGACGAATATAAATCTTGTATCTCTAAAAAAACATGTAAAAAAAGTCTTATGGTTGCAAATGCATATATATAAATGGCAGGAACTCGACACAGTACAAGAAAGAACAATAATAATAACTAGGGTCCGAACCATCCCAATAACTGACTCAATCATTATTTCAACTATCAAATTGAGGAGGGGAATAGCATTGGAGATTACATAGTTAAAATTCACCAGTTGTGGTACAATGTGAGGAATGTCATCGGCGCTCCAAACGATGCGATGCCTCCCGTAGAATGATTGATAGGTTACCCTTGTTTTTGAATGTCAAGGCTGAAAAGCTTTATGCCTTATTATTAAAATAAGGACGGGCATGATGACCGACCCAAAATAAACTACGGGATGTTCACTACCAGGTTATACGGTAAATTGATTGGGTTTTTAAATAAAAAAGGCTATCACAGAAGATGAGGAACCGAAAGAATACCTGGAAGAAGACCCGGAGGAAGATCCAGGAGAAGATCTGGAAGAAAATGACATGGATCAGTACAGATAGATGGGTCTATGTATTACAATAATTGATAAATAAATCCTTATATAAAGATTTGTGGTCATTTAACTGATTGTAATTTATTTGACTATTATATTATGATATTTAGATTTTAAGTTAGATATTTCATTTGAAATCAATTAATAACCTGAGATAAATAATAATAATAGTAACATATTATGTATGACCTTAGGAATATGGCTCCCTGTCGTGGAAATCAAGTCAACGGTGAGAACTCTACCAACTCAGGAAATCAAACCACTACTACTGTTGGAGACATAATTGTTGATTTCCTCAGAGGTGTGCAGAACAACGGGGACAACAACAACAAAATGCACGAGTCGTGTAACAATTCTATCATTATCGTCCACCCATGTTCAATGGACGTGATGGCCTAGAAATAGTAGAAGAATGGTTTCGATCACTAGAGAGGATTTTTCGACTCATTGGCTGCACAGAGGAACATAGAGTTGTATGTGCTGCATTCCAACTCACTGAAGATCCTGATTATTAGTTGGAAGGTTATTGGAGGACTAAGACCGAGGAAGAGCGGATTGCTTTCATATGGGATGAGTTCAAGATGATTGTAATGGAAAAGTTTTTTCCACGATCATATCGGGACAAGAAGGAGACATAATTCCTTAACTTTAAACAGAGAAACATGATTGTCACGGAGTATCAATACAGTTCAATAAACTAAGTCAGTTTGTTCCACACCTAGTGGATACTGATTTGAAAAAGGCTGTGAGGTTCAGAAGGGGACTTCGAGCACAACTATCAGGAATACTATTTGCTCAAGGAGATTTGGAATACTCAGGAAGGGCTCATGAGGTGGAGGCAAGTTTTGCTGGAGACGAGGAGAAGCAAAAGTTAGTCGTTTTCCCTGAGAAAAGAAAATGGGACGGGGCAAAATAGAATAAAAATAGTTTAAGATAAATAGATAAAGACTGATGGAAATGCACTCCCAACTATGCAAGCAGACAGGCCAACTTGCCCGAAATGCAAGAAGAATCATTTTGCAGAATGTTTAGCTGGACAAGGAAAATACTTCAAGTGTAAGAAGTCAGGGCATGAAGTCTCTAATTGTCATTTCTTGAAAGCTGAGCGGAAAAAAAAAAAAAACAACAAACAACTAAAGGTAGAGCTCGGATGTATGCTATGACTCAGAAAGAAGCTGACAAGAACCCGGTACAATGTCAGGCATGCTAACCATCTGAGGAATACCTGCTCTTGTACTTTTCAACACTGGTGCCACACATTCACTTTTATCTTCCAAATTCCATGCTTCATTAGGATATAAGAGTACTAGAGTAAATGAACCTCTTGGGGTTAGCTTGCCATCTGAAAATTCGATAACAATTGACTCAGTAAATAAGGATATTGAAGTGAATATAGGGGGAAAATATCTTAAAGTTGATCTATACATAATAAGATGAAGGGTTTTGATGTAATCTTAGGCATGGACTGACTTAGTAGATATCAGGCAGACATTAAGTGTCACGAGAAAGAGATAATATTCAAACTTCCACGAAATGATGAGATAAAATTCTATGGGATTAAGTCTAAGGCAGTACCACGAGTGATATCGGTAATAAAAGCACGAAAGATGTTGAAAAATAAAAAATGTCAAGGGTATCTAATGAGTTTAGTAGATACCTCAACAGTCAAAGTGACACCTAATGACGTACCAATTGTGCTAATTTTTTTGGATGTATTCCTAAAATACTTGCTGGGAATTCTTCCAGATCGCCAGGTTGAATTTGGAATAGATTTGGTAGTTGGGGCAACACTTTTATCTAAAGCACCCTATATGATGGCGCCAAAGAATTTACAAGAGTTAAAGGCGCAAGTATAAAAATTTTTGGAGTTAGGATTTATTAGACCTAATGTATCACCGTGGGGAGAACTAGTTTTGTTTATAAAGAAGAAAGATGTTTCACTTAGAATGTGTATCGATTATAGAGAACTTAATCGACTCACATTGAAGAACAAGTACCCGCTGTCGAGGATTGAAGACTTGTTCGATCAATTGAGAGGTGCTAGCACTTTCTCTAAGATTGACTTCAGATTCGGGTATCACAAGTTAAAAATTAAATAAAGTGATATTCCAAAAAAGGCATTGAGAACATGTTATGGACATTATGAGTTTGTAGTAATTTCATTTGGGTTAAGTATTGCACCAGCAGTATTCATGGACTTGATGAATAGAGTATTTCATCCGTATCGAGACCAATTCATCATATCATTATAGATGATATACTTGTATATTCAAATAATATAGAGCAACATAATGAGCACTTAAGAATAGTGCTAGAGATACTTTGTAAGGAGAAGTTATATGTGAAATTCAAGAAATGCGAGTTTTGGCTAGACCGAATTGTGTTTCTTGGACATGTAATCACTGCTCAAGGAATCGAAGTGGACCCGACTAAAGTTGAAGCAATTAATGAATGGAATGCACGCAAATGAAGCTCGCAGTTGTTTGGGTTTGGCAGGTTAGTATCAGAGATTTATTGAAGGATTCTCAATGATAGCTTTTGGGAAATTTATTTGTATAGATTTTGACGATGCATGTAAAACTTAGATTAGAATGTTGGCACCCTATTTTCAGTTGTAATTTAACTATGTAATAGATATAATATATAACATGAGTATTGAAGTAGCACAGTTGAAGATCGTAGAAGTTGACTGAAGGACGCAAAGAAGAATTAGTTGAGTTGCGGCTGAGTGTCGAACAAGAGATTCAGTCAAGTACAAAAAGTTGTGTTTATCAGCATACTAACAGCTGAGTCATTCCTAGATGTATGGATAAGACTTAATAAAGGGGTAAAGAAGCAAAAAGGCTCGAAGAAAGCTGAAGAGGTCCATTGGAATAAAAAGTCAAGAAGTTACCCAAAATGGTAAGGGGACAGACTGTAACCTTAAAGTTGCCTTGTTGAAAGAGTGCAAGAGGCGAGGAACCAATGAGATGTTCGCAGAACACCTGCAGTGTTTCAGGCAACCTACAACAAGACAAGCCAACGATCAACAAGTGAAGTTTGAAAAATGTCTCTCTGTTCAACGGACACTTTTTCAAACTGTCACTATAAAAGACCGAGGAACATTTGTGAGAGAGAATAAGACATACATTCAAGCAATCTGAGAAAAGTAAGCAAAAACATTCTCAAGCTATTCATACTAAATCCAGAAGCCTACATTCGAAGTGTATCTATCCAACACACACAGTGAGGAAGAAAAACTTCAACTAGTTGAAGAGGAAAAGTTGTTTTAAAGAACAAAGGGGTCTTCACATCCAAGAAGTGAAGGAAATGCAGTGAGGTTCAAGTTAGAACCAGCTTTGAATTCATTAGAGGGATTCGTGATCAATTCCAATGGTTTGAAGAAGCTAAAGTAGTGAGACAATTGTCTTGCAAAGAAGTCGAGTCCCAGAAGTAGAGCCACCTATGTAATCAATGCCTACTTGGACTGTTTTATCCATCTTGTAATAGTTGTTGCATTAGTGTATTACCTCCAAGAGTTGGAGAAGAGTGGAGTAGAGGAATTACCCCATCCTCGAACCACTATAAATTACCGTGTGTTTTTTTATTTTTAGCAATTTATTTACTGCACATTTTCTGCTGATAGATATATTTGCTTGACTCAACTGATAATAACTAAATCAAAACAAGTGTTGTAAAACCATTTAACAAAAAGGGTGTAAGACTTCCGTTGTTAAAAACCAAGTAAGCTGAATTTTCAAAGAGCTCACTTCACCTAGCTGAGTTACTCTATCAACAACTCAGTCGATTATGTTGAGTGGTTAACTCTCCTGTTGAGGTTGAAATAAGCTGTCTTAAAGGACTAATTAAGCTTCTACCAGTGTAAAAACTCTGATTTAAAGATCAAAATCAAAAAATTGGTTAAGTCTTTTCAACTCCCTCCCTTGTAGAATTAACACTCAAACCTTTTCGGACCTACAATAGTTACTCCTATGACTCTACTAACAGGAAAAAGGATAACTTCCAATGGAATGAGAAATGTGAAGAAAGCTTTCAGGAGTTGAAGTGAAGGCTAACTTCTACATCATTATTGACAATTCCTAACCCCATTTAGGAATTTTATTGTTTAGATTTTGATGAATGCCATGTAAAACTTAGAATAGAAAGTTAGCTCCCAATTCTTGCTTCAAATGTATTGTAACAATTAGAGCTGGCCAAGCCGAGTTAAGTCGGCTACGCTCCAACTTGCAAGAAGACAACCGAAGGCTTGAAGGAAAACTTCTGTGTGAGACAAATGAGTACAACAAAGAAGAAGCGACAGAACTCGATCAAGAAGCGGATAGATCGGTGAGTGGAACATCGGTCAAGTCAACTCAAGAAAGCCAAGTCTCAAGTAGTGTGACAAAAGTCATCCAATGATTGGACTCTAAGTCACCTGGGAAAGCAAGGAAATGCGAAAGTCGAGATAAGCGTAAAAGAACCGTTGCCGAAAATCAAGAGATTTACTTAAACAAGTAATATCTCCATACTACCTTTCTTGGAGTGCTCATCCCGAAGCGTGCAAAAGAAATGAACCAATGGGAAGCACTACACCGTGTCGAACTCGAAAAGGTGATAAAACATTTCATACGAGGAAATGGCAATTCCAAGAAGCGCATACCAACGATCGCAAAGTGATTTTAAAAAATGAGCCTATCTCTTCAACGGGCAAATTTTTGAAAGTTCACTATAAAAGGCTGAGGAGTTTGTTTGAGAAAAAAAAAATGAATGACACACGTGAGATATACAAGCTTATCAAAAATCGAAACATTCTCAATCCTCAAACTACATCTCAAGTACATCAATCCAACACTTACCCGTGAAGGAAAGACAACTTCAATCGATTGAAGAGGAAAATATCAAAAAACAAGGGGTCTACATTCCAAGAAGGATTGTAGAAAGGTTCAAGGCTGAACCAAGTCTTAAGCTTTTGGAGGGCTTCGTGATCAAATCCAAGGTGCTTGAGCAAGTGAGTTGTAGTAAAAGTAGCAAGCTAAAGAAAGCCGAGTCGTCGAGGTGAGTGATCAAGGCGTCTCATCGAGTCCCAAAGGATCAAGTCGGCCGTTGTGATCAAGACTTGTATCGATCATTACCACTTTGTAAACCGATCATTACTTAGTGGATTCCTCCGGAGTTGGAGAAGAGAGGAGTAGAAGAATTACCCCGTCTTGAACCTCTATAAAAACTTTCTTGTGTCATTTACATTTCAAGCATTTAAATTTACGCACTTTTAATTGCTTATATCTGATAAATTTGCTATCCATTTGATAATCTATAAGTACTAAATCAAACTATAAAAACTTGCTTAATCAAACTTAAGGGTGTTAAGTCTTCCAAAAACAAAACCACAAATTTAAAATTAAAGCCAACAAACTAGTTACTCTATAATGACTCATTTGTTGTTTGAGAGATTGACTCTCTTGAGTGACTAATTCATTGTCCATCAAGAACACTGTTTGTGTAGAACTCAGAGATTTAAAAGGCCTAAATCGAAAATTTGGTAAGGTTTATTCAACCCCCCTTCTAAACCTTACACTTACACCCCCTTGGGACCTACAAGTGGTATCGGGCGGTTGGTTCATTGAACCCTCCGCGATGGTTCTTGAACTAGATCTCCAAACTTTTCAAAAGTTTGCTTTAGTACTTAAGCTTTCAAAACTCTTTTCTATCATTAAAAAGTCATTATCATGGAAGTAAATCTAACACGCATTCCTATGTTCACTATTGAAGAATTTGATGATTGGAAAATTCATATTTGGCTCATCTATCAAAGCATTACATGATGAGATGTGGATAGTGATAGAAGATGGGCCTCTGCAAATATTAAAGGTGAACACAATGCGAAGAGTTGCGGTGAAGGGGAAGAAGATCGACTGGACCCGATCATGGTTGAAAAACAAGAAGCGAGTGGACAAATGATGAAAAAGAGATACAACCTGGACAATGTAGCCAAGGACATCCTGTACAAAACCTTGGACAAAGCCATGTTCAATAAAGTCAAATCTTGCAAAACGGCTAAGGAAATAGGACAAGCCGACATTAATTTGTGAAGGCTCGAGAGCAAATCAAAGAAAACAAACTATCGGTGGTTGTACAAAAATTTGAGAACTTTAAAATGATCTCGGGAGAAAACCTGGATCAACTAGATGCTCGATTTGAGAAATCACAAATGAGTCAGTCTACACTTGGAAAGGAATATACACGAAGAAATGTGTATGAAGATCCTGAAAAGTCTTCCAATCATGGCATTGAGACACTCCATGGACCTATCTAAGACATCCAATCATGCTATTCTCGGACCTCAAAGCCTACGAGTTTGAGTGAGAAGGAAAGACAGGAAGAGACAAAAACCCCAACAATATTTAGTTGTCAAAGATGGAAGGAGAGCTGAAAAAAGAGGCAATTGACCCGGAAGAAATAGCCCTAATGGTTAAAAGATTTAACAAATTCTTTAACAAAAACTACAAGAGAGGAAAGGGTGAATCCTCCAGAAGACACTTCCTCCAAATCAAGGGATGATAGGCCAACCAAGAGGACAGATCATCAACAAGTTGAGTATCAAAGGGCGACAACTCAAGAATAGAAAGAGCTGTTCAAAAGGCTGAATATCTATGTTGGAATTGTAGACAACCAGGTCACTATGCCATTGATCGCTCATATCCTGTAGTCAACAAGTCTGAAAAACGAAGAAGAAAGAAAAAGGTCTTCAGAAAGAAAGACAAGAGAAGAAAAAGGCAATGATGGCTGCAGAGATCTTTGAGACAAAAGTCGAGGAGACAATGACTCGAAGCGGTGAAGTGACTACACAAGTGACTCGAAGAAGAAGCCTTGATCTCGCTTAATGGCCAAAGAACAAGATCAAGAAGATGAGGTACAATCTAACTCAACAAGCTCGGACACTAGTGATAGTGATGTGACACACACACTTCATCACCCACTCGATCTTTATGATTCATTAGGCAAAATGATGAAAGACTTTGAGCACATTAAAACCTCACACACACTATTGAATGAGGAAAACACTTACTCAAAAATCAAAACTCAAAGTGACTAAGGAGCCGAGTACTCTAAGTCAAATAGCTGATGAGAATAAAAGTTTAAAAAAGTGAAAATGCTAAATTAATAAGCGAGAAATTGCTGCTATAGAAAAGAGGAGAATGACCTCAAAAATGTTATTGCCTCATTCACTAAGGCATCTAAATCATTGGATGATCTTATTATGAGTCAAAGAGAATGTGGAGACAAGACAGGCTTAGGATTCAATTCCTTTGTGCCATGTCAAACCTCGGGAGTAATTTTGGAAAAAGGATCTTCAAGTCATGAAGAGTCCTAAAAATCCAAAACTCTAAATGATGCACACACTTTCAATCCAAAGCACAATACTAAGCAAACTCGGCCTTGGTTACAAAGGAAAAGGAAAACAGCCGATTGAGAGTCTTTGTAAGATGAGAAGAGATTCACCAGTCCTCAAGAAAATACTCTGTAAAGAAGAAGCGAGCTACCAAAAATCCTTAAAACTCATAAAAGAAATACATATGATGGGAATGGTAGAAAATATCCAAGCCAAGCTGATTGGAATAATGTGAACTATCGGCTAAACTTATGGAATACAAGCCCAAATGGCAAAGGCCTAGAACTCAACAAAGGCCATTCCAAAAGTATAAGAGCTTTCATCAAAGACACATATGCACCTAGGCACTACACTCAAAGACACCACAATTACCCAAGAAAGGCAATTGCTAAAACATACACGCAGCATACTGAGACAAAAGAGATAATATGAACCTATAATCCCCAAGCAATTTGCCAGATTGATTATGATTATGGCACGATAGATGGCAACCTCTTAGAGTCAAATCATTTGGCTACGAGTTGGTTGGATCATCTTATAATTCTAACCCCTCAGGACCCGGACAAGAATGGGTACCTAAAACTTGATTTCCTTGATTGCGGAGTTCAAGAACAACAAAAAGCAAGGAACCTGGTACATGGATAGTGGTCGCTTTCGGACATATGACAGAAAATAAGAGAAATCTGTCAAAATTCAAGGAAGTCAAAGGAGCAAAAGTCATATTTGGAGGAAATGAAGCTCCTGGTGAAATAAGAGGCAATCGGATCCATCAAAAGAAATGGTTTAGAAATCACGGATGTTGCATATGTTGAAGGACTAAACTTCAATTTACTAAGCATCGATCAACTCGTGACAAGGGCTACAATGTTGGATTCAACATGGGCATATGTCAAATCAAAAGCATTGAATCAAATGAAGTGGTGCTCGCAAGGATGTAGACATAAGAATATGTATGTAGTGGATTGGTCAATTGCAACACCCAAAACCTGTCTACTAGCAAAGAGCACAAAAATCAAGTTGGCTGTGGCACAAAAAAGCCGAGTCACACGAACTTCAAAACAATTAACAAACTAGCAAGAAGTCATCTTGTGGAAGGACTTCCAGGACTCGGTATACAAGAAGGAGAGTATATGTGATGCATGTCGAAGGAAAAACAAATCAAGTCGTCGTTCAAAGAAAAGACATGTCCATCCTCAACAAGAATATTGCATACGCTTCATGGATCTATTTGGCCCAAAGGGAACCAAAGAAGCATAAGTGGAAAGAAATACACCCGGTGGTAGTAGATGACTACTCAAGATATACATGGACAATATTCATGTGCAAGAAGAAAGAAACTCTACAAAATCTACCACAAATTGATGAAGAGGATACAAAATGAGAAGAGTCAAACCATTATCAAAATAAGATCGAGATAGAGGAACCGAGTTTGTCAATGGAATAATAACTCGATATTGTATTGAGAATGGTATTGGTCATGAACTCGGCAAGGACTCCACAATGAGAATGGAATTCTTTGAAAGAAGAAATAGAACCCTCAAAGAAGCGAAGAAGGACCATGTTAGGGCATGAAGGGTTACCAAAAAGATTTTGGGCTGAAGCAATCAACACACTGCTACACCCGAAATCAGATGTATGATAAAATAGGCGGTGACAAAGACTCCTATGAGATCCTGACGGTGGAAGAAAACCAAATGTTGCATATTTCGGATATTTGGATGTAAATGCTTATCCACAATAATGGCAAGGACAACCTAAAGGCTTTTGATGCTAAAGGCGATGAGGGTATCTTCTTAGGATACTCAAAGAAAGCAAAGCCTACGAAATACTCAACAAAAGAACTATGGTTCGAAGAATCCATTCATGTAGTATTCGATGAGCCAAACATAAATGGAGAAGACATTGAAGAGTCACCGATAAGTCAAAACATCCAACCTCACTGAGAAGAGTCCCTATCTTTGAAGGCAAGCGGGGATTATCAATTGAGAAGAAGATGAGATAGTCGAATCTCAAAAGCGGTGGAAAATCTACAAACAGTGATTACGAGAGAGTCGACCACAAGAACACAAATTTTAAAGTCGATCAATCCGGCTAACTTACTTCAACTGGCGTAAGATGGCCGAGAGACCATCCACCGAACTTGTCATTGGAGACATGAGAGAAGGTGTCAAGACAAGATCCGAACTCAACAAGAAGCGTGTTCACATGCTTCATCTCGCAATAGAGCCCAAAGATGTGTCACAAGCATTGGATGACACACATTGGATTCAAGCTATGCAAGAAGAGTGAATCGGTTTGAGAGAAATAAAGTATGGGAATTAGTACAAAGACCCATACATCAAAATGTTATTGGAACCAAATGGGTATTCGAAATAAGATGAACGAGGAAGGTTACGTGGTAAGAAACAAAGCAAGATTGGTAGCCAAAGGATATTGCCAAGAAGAAAGAATAGATTTTGATGAAACATTTGCTCCTGTAGCAAGATTGGAAGCTATAAGGATGTTTCTTGCCTATGCATGACTCACAAAAATTTCATTGTATATCAAATGGATGTAAAAGTGCATTCCTAAATGGCTTATTGGAAGAAGAAGTGTATGTTGAACAACCTCCAGGATTTGAGCGAGAAGACTCTTGGAGACAAAGTATACAAACTCAAGAAAGCCCTGTACGGATTGAAACAGGCACCCGGAGCATGGTATGATACCTGTCACAATTCCCGATTGAAAATGGATTCACAAAAGGAAAAGTAGATAGAACACTTTTCGAATTCAAGACAAGAAGAGTATCTTTGCTTGTTCAAGTATATGTGGATGACATCATTTTTGGATCCACAAACAAAGAGTGTGAAAAATTCTCAAACCTCATGCAAAGCAAATTTGAAATGAGCATGATGGGAGAGCGACATTCTTCCTTGGACTTCAAGTGAAACACAATGAAGGATGGAACCTTCATAAGTCAAACAAAATACACCAGAGATTTAATGAAGAAATTTGGTATGGAGGAGAAGTCTTCTCAGAAAAATACCAATGAACACATCGTCAAAATGGACATGGATGCGGATGGCAAGCCAGAGATCAAACAAGATCTGAGCACTTATTGGATCACCGCTCTATCTCACGGCTAGCGGGCCGGACATCACCTTTGTTGTAGGTGTATGTGCAAGATTTCAATCTAAAAGAGAGCCATATATCAAAAACTAAGAGAATATTGAGATACTTAAAAGGAAGCCAAGAAGTAGGGCTATGGTATCCAAAGGAAGGTGGATTCAAGCTAATTGGCTATTCGACTACGACTATCTTTGGATGCGAGTGGACGAAGAGAAAAGTACTTGAGGCACATGTCAAATGCTTGGAAACAGACTAATTTCTGGTTTAGCAAGAAGCAAAACTCAATAGCCACCTCTACAAATGAGAAATAGAATACATAGGCTGCGAGCATTTGTTGTGCCAAAGTCCTATGGATGAGGCAAAGAAATGAGAGATTATGAAGTTGAAGAAAAAGAAATACCAATCATGTGTGATAACACAAGTGCCATTGCAATCACTCAAAATCTCGTGTTGCACTCAAGAACAAAACATATAGATGTCGATATCATTTCATAAGAGATCATGTTGAAAAGAAGGACATTATCTTGGAATATATCTCAACTGACAAGCAACTAGGACATCTTCACAAAACCATTATGTGAGTCAAGATTTGAAGAACTCAAACATGAGTTAGGGCTAATTGAGCTAAGTGAGACACGAAGAATCAAAGAAAAGAAATGGAACAGAAAAGAAGGTGAAAAAGAGTCAAGACAAAATCACAAAAATCACCAGTTACGGAAAGTCACTATACCAAGTCAAATGATAAGAGTCACTAAGAGAAATGTGAGAAGCGAGTTAAATCGGCTAAGAGATAAGGCTGATTAACTTATGAAAAAAAACGCGCATCGTTTTGACTTAATGTGCGAAATGTTTTAAGAGACACGTCGGCATAATGATGATGTGTATGGACAAAAAGGTGCACACCAAGCCTATGATTGGATATAAATGCTTTGCCGCATTAAATACGAGACATGAATCGCTAAATATGCGTGCGAAATCAAGCCGTTGATTTCGATCACGATTCAAAAACCGTCTGCACGCCTTTCATAAACCATATTTAAACCATTTCCGTCCGTTTCTCTCTCACACTTCTAAAACTGCTGTTCAATCTCTCTCTCTCAAAAAGCAAAGGCAAACACTCTCGAAACCCTATCAACCTTCAAATCAAATTCTGAATTTCTCTTGAAATTAGTCTAAGAAATGGCACCAACTTATGACTTTACCAAGTTGGGAAAACAAATCCACACCGAATCGTAATGATTTCGGCTAATGGTGAAGCGGGGTCCGACGACACCCTGGTGAAGAAAATCGCGGAGAAGTTAGAAACGCCGGGATGAAACCGTTTCTAACGGAATATCCTATGACCTATGTGGAGGAGGTCGCACAATTCTACGTGAATGCCGAGATTCACGACGAAGAATCAAGTCATCTGCTCACGGAAGCGGTGACTATCACACAAGGATTTGGTGAATATTGCTCACTACCGGAGAGAGGAGCATCCGAGATTAAGGAGGCTGATGTAAACTTGGTGAAGCATGGAAAGAAATAGCCAAGCCCGCGTTCTATTGACAAAATAATATACACACAAACAAGAGATGCTGTTTGAAGGAGGATTATCACAAATTGTTGGACATTGTTGCCAAGTGTATCGACATCAAATTTGGCGACTTTGACCAACTTCAAAGGCAAAATTGATTGTTATGGCTGCAATAATCGAAGAAAAGAAGATAAACCGGGCTGAGTTTATCTACAAGCGAGCGTAGGAAACAAGTCCTTCAAAGAAGATGGGTCATTTGGAGGATCTCTCGGGATATGGCCTGGTGATTGGCCGGCTATTGGAGGTGAAAGGAGTACCTCTTAGACATGGGAAGGCTTTCCATGTTAACAAGAAAATGTTCGAGCTAACCTCTCGGTGCTCGAAGCGAGCTTACGCCAAGAGAGCGACACCAGTGAGGAGAATCAGGTGACCCGAAGACACACAGTACCGCTTCCTCTCCAACTAAGAAGTCTGCTGCCCTGCAAAAAAGAAAACCAAACATGCTCCCCCCGCAAGTCACTTGTGATCGAAAGGACTCACAAATTCCTTCTCGATCGTCAAAAAAGAGGAGAACGACAAGCCTCGGCTCCTCGAAACAAACACAAGCACCGCCCGGCCGCCCAAGACTCGAGGGACACCGTCTACGAACAAATCCCTCCGGTACAAACCAAGAGACGAAGAAGACTTGTAAAGCAATCCGAACAGGAGAAACCAAATGATCGGCTACTCATATAGCACAAATCTTGGAGACTCTTGAAGCGGTAGAGTCTCCGGATGTAGTAGATGAAACTTCTGCTTGAAGGTGATCGTTTCAAGACACAAATTCACACAAATTTGAAGCACAAGAAGAACCATCCCAAGCGGATAGTGATGTAATGATCCTATCTCCACCTTACCCCATTCCAAAATCGTCTGCGTGAGTGGAAAAAATGGAAGTTGAGCAAGTCAAGGAACAGTTCAACGGCTTTGAATTCATAGAAGAAGAAGAGGAACTGCTAAATTTCCTTGGACTATCTTTGTGCTCCCGATTTCTAGATGAAGACAAAGACAAGCGCATGGATATTCGCGAGATCTACAAGGACAGGAGAGAGCAAAGCAAGTCAAGCCATTTTTATCTCCGGCACCACGTAACACTTCCATCCTCTCCTTGATGTCTTCTCACGAAAGTGACGAGGAACTGAGAATGCTGCGCCGCGAGAAGAATTGCGGTGCAGCAAGCATTGCGTGAATCAAGAATCCTTCACGAGCAAAGACATATGGAGGGACCAGGAGAGTCCTCCGAACACAAACATCCAATGGGAGTGGTTGACAAATAGCCACCGATGTTCTTTCTTACCACTTCCCACTAACTCGGAAGAAAGGCATAAGGAGATGGCGATGAAAGCTGGCTAGTGGGGACCCCGGTCAAGCCAACCCCTATTGAAGGTGTGCCACCACCTTTGCCCCAATCTGGCCAACCATCATTTGCAACAGCAAATTTTGGAGACGAGTGACCCCACTCCAAGTCACTCACCAAAAGCGCGGCCGAGGGGAAAATCCCTCCACCGCAGCAAGGTCGGAGGATCTTTGCAACTCCACAAAGAATGTAGGAGGCGAGGCAAAGAAAACTCAAACACAAGAAAAACAACAAGTTGCCATCAACGAAGCTCCCGAAGATTGAGGCTCTGAGATTCACCGAGGTGCCAACCGCTCTCTGAAGGCTAATGACTAGCGATGCGGTCGAGGACACTGAGAAGGAATGTACCAGGGAGTTAACACTATGAAAGTGCAATCCATGGGGTTGAGACTCGAATGGATGCCATTTAGAAGACCCTAAGACAGTGACACAAAAGGGAGGACCAAGGCCTCGCAAAGAAAGAGATCCGGAGGAAATGAAGGCCACGGGAGGTTGAGACTTCCTGGGTAACACACCTGAAGTGGAGAACATCCCTCCCGCAACCATCGATCCATCCGAGAAGGAGATCGGCGCACTTCATGATTCCCGAGGACAACCACGATGTCACCTTTCTCGGGATCGGAAGGCGAAGAAGAAGCTGAGTCTACTCCGACAAATCCAAAAGACTTGTTCCAGGCACGAGCAAGTCGATCCCAAGACTACTCGTCGACCTTTAATTTTGATGATGAGCCACCAATGGAAATCTCATCATCGTCCGATGACGCTTCGATAAGGCCGAGGACCTACTCAAAAGGAGAAATCACCGAGACCAACGAAAGAAGAAGGCTCGGCAAGCCGAGCTCATTGCACCACAAAACCCAATTGAACCGAGACCACTGCTCGGCTCCTCAAGCTACAAGATCGATTCCCAAAAGAACTTCACGCCCACCGCTTATCATCGAACAAATCCCGGATGGCGGTGATGAATCCTTTGTGGAATCTTTCCCTTTCTCACTTTGGAGATACGAGAACTCCACGAAGAGTCGAAAAATGAGCAAGCACGCTATCACGGATCTTTTCACTCGGGCACCATTGTTCCAGCCGACTTTCGATTTCGATATATGGCCATCACCGCAAGAATCAAGTACGAGAAGTGTTCAAGGCACTATTTGCTTGAAGTTGAGAAAATGGAGAGGCATCGAGCCTCCTTGGATATGCTTGGACAACATGAGATGCCAACCTTACAACCGACTTGAGAGGCATCACAAAGGATAAGGGAATGGTGGCAACAAAGCAATCAATGCGTGTGGAACAAAGAGATACTTCGACAATTATTCAACAAGTCGCCGTGATGTGGAAGCTGAAATCGTTGATGCGAAAAACAAAGTGCGGAACACATTGAACATATGCACGAAGCTCACACTTTGCCGAGATCAAGGCGCATGAGCGAATGCAAATGATATACGCGTTTGGAAGAACACATGACAAGAAAATTCAGCCTTCTCATGGTGAGATGAAGCGATTTCAAGAAATCCAACGCTACTCGATCAATTTCAGCAAAGATACAACGCAGCAGACTTGAAGCAAAATTCAACCATCGAAGACTCGACTTCATGCTTGCCAAAGATGTTCCCTGGGGTTCCTCTATCCTTTGATGATGCCAAAAAAGAGGAATACCTTAAAGCAAAGAAAATCGTTTTGAAAAGAAAGGAGCAAATGACAAGGAAGTGAGAAGGAAAAATCACCGAGGAAATTTTGAAATCAAGAAAGGAAAATCTCTTTTCAAAAAATATGACCTTGATGATTGCACAAACCCCAACAGGTCCATCACACATTATAAGCAAAACTCCCGTGACTCTGCCACTCCAACACTCTGACTTTGTATCTATGGTTGAGAAGAGAAAAGAAATTGAAGCGGGGATGAAGGAGGTGGAAGGAAGAATGGATGCCAGGGTGATGAACATCTTGATGTCGGGACAGAGCCAAGATCGGTTGACGAATTCAAAACGCTCAAATCAAGGATATTTTGCAAATATGTCCTTGGCTCAAGCTTGGGACCTCATCTTTGGAAAAGGGTCTCACATTATGTGAAGAAGGCCGACAGACAAACCTCCTCTGCTGGTCACTCATGGGCACTCACCGGGAAAAAGAAAGAAGGCCCAAGATCAAGATACGCCCGAGAGAGCGGAAGGAAGAAGCGGCGGTGGAGGAAGAAGCTTGGACCTGGCCTCTGCCCAAGAACATTGAATACGTAGATCCGGGAAAGAAAGGAGGGATCTCTTCAAAATCTTGCAAGTGGCTAAAACCAACGCCGAGTATGCAAAAAGGATAGAAGAAGAAAACAAGAGACAAACTCGGCTATGGCGGGAGAGACAGGAAAGAATAAGGAAAGATGAAGGCGCCAGGAAGGCATATGAGAAGAAAAAAAGAAGGCAACATGACGAGAAGAAGAGAAGAAGAAAGAAGATGCTGATCAAGATGAAAGAAGGAGACAATGAAGGAGATGAAGTGTTCTTTGTCAACCCTTCGTGTATTTTATATGTAAATACATACAATGTAAGTCTTAGAATAATGCTATAAATTTTTTTTTTGAGACAATTACATACTCGATACACCTTGTAAAAATTGTGTTAAGTACAAGAATGATATGATCAATAAAAAAAAAAAAAAAGGGATTGATTATGCGCATACATTCTATGTCAATACACTATCTCAGTATGTATCTTTGTTATTTGCATCTTTATATGAGTTAAGTTTTGGCATCATCAAAAAGGGGGAAATTGTTAGGAATTTTATTGTTTAGATTTTGATGAATGCCATGTAAAACTTAGAATAGAAAGTTAGCTCCCGATTCTTGCTTTGAAATGTATTGTAACAATTAGAGCCGCTGCCGAGTTAAGTCGGCTACGCTCCAACTTGCAAGAAGACAAATCAAGGCTTGAAGGAAAACTCTGCGTGAGACAAATGAGTACAACAAAGAAGAAAGACACAGAACTCGATCAAGAAGCGGTGAGATCTGGTGAGTGGAACATCGGTCAAGTCAACTCAAGAGAAGCCAAGTCTCAAGTCATGAAAGAGTCATCCAATGATTGGAAGTCGACTCTAAGTCACCTGGGGAAAGCAAGGAAATGCAAAAGTCGAGATAATCGTAAAAGAACCGTTTTTAAAATCAAGAGATTTACTTAAACAAGTAATATCTCCATACTACCTTTCTTGGAGTGCTCGGTCCCGAGCGTGCAAAAGAAATGAACCAATGGGAAGCACTACACCGTGTCGAACTCGAAAAGGTGATAAAACATTTCATACGAGGAAATGGCAATTCCAAGAACTCGCATACCAACAATGCAAAGTGATTTTCAAAAATGAGCCTATCTCTTCAACGGGCAAATTTTTGAAAGTTCACTATAAAAGGCCGAGGAGTTTGTTTGAGAAAAAAAAAATGAATGACACACGTGAGATATACAAGCTTATCAAAAATGAAACATTCTCAATCCTCAAGCCTACATCTCAAAGTACATCAATCCAACACTTACCTGAAGGAAAGACAACTTCAATCGATTGAAGAGGAAAATCGAAAACAAGGGGTCTACATTCCAAGAAGGATTGTAGAAAGGTTCAAGGTGAACAAGTCTTAAGCTTTTGGAGGGCTTCGTGATCAAATCCAAGGTGCTTGAGCAAGTGAGTCAGTAGTAGCAAGGCAAACACCTGTGAAGAAGAGTTCGTCTGGCCGGTGAGTGATCAAGGCGTCTCGGCATCGAGTCCCAAAGGATCAAGTCATTTGTTGTGATCAAGACTTGTATCGGACATTACCACTTTGTAAACTGTGATCATTACTTAGTGGATTCCTCCAGGAGTTGGAGAAGAGAGGAGTAGAAGAATTACCCCATCTTGAACCTCTATAAAAACTTTCTTTGTGTCATTTACATTTCAAAGATTTAAATTTACGCACTTTTAATTGCTTATATCTGTTGATAAATTTGCTATCCATTTGATAATCTATAAGTACTAAATCAAACTATAAAAACTTGCTTAATCAAACTTAAGGGTGTTAAGTCTTCCAAATAAAACAAAACCACAAACAGTCAAATTAAAGCCAATTGAGTTACTCTATTAATGGCTCGGTGAATGGTTGAGAGATTGACTGAGTGACTAATTCATTGTCCATCAAGGACAATTGTGTAGAACTCTATAGATTTAAAAGGCCTAAATCGAAAATTTGGTAAGGTTTATTCAACCCCCCTTCTAAACCTTACACTTACACCCCTTGGGACCTACACCCACTAAAGATTTTGTCATTTATAGTGATGCATCAAAACAAGGTTTGGGATGTGTGCTAATGCAACATGGCAAAGTGGTTGCCTACGCCTCAAGGCAACTAAAGCCACATGAGTTAAACTACCCTACTCATGACCTAGATTTAGCTATTGTAGTGCATGCATTACAGATCTGGCGGCATTACCTATATGGAGGGAGATGTGAAATCTTCACCGACTATAAAAGCTTGAAATATCTGTTTACTCAGTAGGAGTTAAACACGAGGCAAAGAAGGTAGTTGGAATTGGTGAAGGACTATGATTGCAGTATCAGTTATCATCTGGGTAAATCTAATGTTTTAGCTGATGCATTAAGCTTTAAAACAAAAGGAAAAATGTCAAGCTTGATGTATGAACAAGAAAATCATGTGAGAAATTCACCTTGATGAGAATTGAAGTAGTAGTACCACCAAAAAGCACAAAGATAACATTAGCATCCATGGTGGTGCAACCTACTCTGAGAGAAAATATAAAAGAAGCTCAACCTCGAGATAATTTTTTAAGCAAAATGAAGGAATGAGCTCGTGAAGGGATTGTAAAAAGATTTGTTATAACATATGATGGTACTTTGACTTACAAAGGGAGATTACGTGTTCCTGAAGAAGAATGATTTAGAAAAGAAATTCTACAAGAAGCTCACTGTACGCCATAAATAGCTCATCCTGGAGGTACAAAAATGTATTGAGATTTAAGAGAAGTATTTTGGTGGCAAAGTATGAAAAGAGATATTGGAACTTTTGCAGAAAAATGTTTGACTTGTTAGAAAGTTAAGGTCGAACATCGAAGACCATCTAGTTTGCTCAAAACTACTTGACATCCCAGAATGAAAATGGTAGCACATAATTATGGATTTTGTGGTGCCAATGATTCTATGGTCCAGTGGCCACATATGAGGTAATTCCTGGCCTCTTTTAACCGCGAGCTTGTAGCTCAAAGAGTATCGTTCATCCTTAGTAAGAGTGTTAACTAGGGTTCGAACCCTATATATTTCAGTTTCTTTGAAATTTATCCCCTCCCCTCCAAACACTACACCCAACTTATTAAAAACAAAATATGAATTTTGTGGTAGGGCTTCCACCATCAATCAAGGAAAACAAGGCTATATGGATCATAGTAGATCGATTAACAAAGTCAGCTCATCTCTTACCCGTTGGCCGTTAAGATGATGTTCGGTATGGAGCAACATGCACAAATTTACATCGAGGAGATAATAAAACTTCATGGAGATCCGGTATCAATAATTTGAGACAGAGATACGCATTTTACTTCTATGTTTTGCAAAAGTCTAAAAATTGCCTTGGGAACAAAGCTTAAATTTAGTACGGCTTATCATCCGCAAACAAATGGATAGTCTTAAAGGACAATACAAATATTGGAAGATATGTTGAGAGCATGTGTGTTGGACTTAAGAAGTAACTGGGAAACATTATTACCCTTGGTGGAATTTTCTTATAACTATAGTTATCAAGCGACTATTGGGATGGCTCCATACGAGGGGTTGTACGGAAGAAAGTGTAGATCGCCATTATATTGGAACAAAGTTGATGAAAGAAAGATTTTGGGGCCTGAATTAATTCGGCAAACTATATGAGAAGATAGCTACGATACAATATCGAATTAAGATGACTCAAAATAGGAAAAAGTTGTATGTTGATAGACATAAAACATATACAGTTTGATGAAGGAGAAAAAGTATTTCTGAAAGTAGCTCCTATTAAAGGTTATTCGATTTGGTGAAAAAAAAAAGTTTACACCGAGATATATTGGACCATTTGAAATCCTTACACGAGTTGGAGATTTAGCTTATCGGCTAGCATTACCACCAAGTCTATCAAGTGTGCATAATATTTTTCACATCTCGATGCTAAGAAAATACATTCACGATCCAAGTCACATCTTGAATTTTAAGGATCTAACAATCAACAATGACTTAACTTACGAGGAAGCACCAGAAGCTATTTTGGAATGCAAGATTCACCATTTGAGAAATAAAGATATTGCTTTAATCAAAGTAAAGTAGAGATGTCATGGCGCAAATGAAGCTACTTGGGAGCATAAAGAGGAGATTCGTGTTAAGTACCTAAGTTTTTCAATTCCAGGTAAGATATAGAGTCTTGAGGACGAAACTATATTTAAGGAGAGTATAATGTGTTAACCAATATTTAATTAAGGATTTAATTAGAGGTTAATTTAAGATTTATTTTAGGGGATAAATTAGGAGTTAGTTTAGGAGTTTATTTTTAGGGGCTAATTTAGGTTTTATTAATGGAGCCAATTTATGGATTAATATTACTTAATATATATATTTATAACTTCATACAAAAAATTTACACCATATTTCTAAGAACTATAAGGTAATAATAGTTTATATTTTTTGTTCAAATTGCACATATGTATATATACATATATATATATATATTCCCAATTCACAAGTATTCTTTCAATTTTTTTACAAATTCTTTTATTAATTAGTTTGGTTTATTAAAATCATATATTAATTATAATTTTATTTAATGTAGAAAATGAAGGAGTCGAGGACCAGGGTTTTTATTGTTCATATTTCTATATCGAATATCTACAATTATTAAGATAGAGATTTTTATATTATTTGTCTTTATTTAATGTTCCATGATTATACTTCATTGATTGCAATATATATCAAGAGGAAATAAATTTATATAAGCTAGGGGCTATAAAAGGGTCCAGGATCAAAAGTATCTTCGGGATGAACCCACAATGCTATATGCAGTAACTGGCCAATCAGAGAAAAAAGAGAAAATTAATGAACTTATTGTTGTAATTATGTTAATATTTTTCATGTTATATTAAATATTCACATATATATCTCTACTAAGCAAGATGAAGCTCACCCATATTATTATCATGACTTTCAGGTTGAGAAATCCGGCTGAAGATATGATGTTGTGGATGGATGAATAAATCATGTTATATTTATATTTTAAATAATTGTGATCGGACTGAATTTTAGATCTATGATTTTAATATTTTTTTATGTTTGGGATAATTGTTGGATATTTAATTTGGAAGATGTAATATTATTATTATCATCATCATCATCAATATCATCATCATCGTCATCGTCATTTTCTTATGGATTAAAAAGAATTAAATCGTCTTTAGGAAATTATTGGGCACACTTAAATTTATAAACTCGTGTTTCTTAATAATGTTTTTAGAATATCTTATTTTCATAAAATTGGGTCGTTACACTATCGCATTGTTTCGAGCTTTCCCCATCGGCTCGTGTGAGTTCCTTTTCAACATATTGATTGTTCCAATATGTTATCTTATCCTGGTGTCCTTGTGCATACATTGTCAAAATTTGACGATATCTCCTGTAAGGTATACATCTTGGACAATTGTCCAGACCCATTTTCATGGAGAACATTTTCCTCACCAATTGTTAATTACATAAATATAATAAATTTAACTGAAAGTTCTTAATAAACCTAGGCTCTGATACCATTTATGGTCAACAATCTAAGACAAATTGTATCTATTGTTGAAATATGAAATATGGGACCAAAAGTGCAAGAATTGAGAATTATGGGACCAAATATTCAAAATTTAAGATTTTGGGACTGTTTTTGCAACAAAATGAATCATTTGGGACCATTGTGCAACATAGAGATTGAAATTGGAATGAGGAATTCATGTGGTAGTAAGAATGAAATTAACTCAACCAAAATCCGAGTTGTAACAAAAAATCCAAACTTTTAAAACAGGGGGAAAAAGCCCTCATAACTCATAGACCTTAACACCGGACGAGATCTTTTATTCCAGGATGGTGTTTTATCTCTTATTCCACCGCACGATGATTGACATGTGTATACAAGTTGCCATATAAAAACCCCACAATTTAAGCTTGATTTATGCTCCAAAATTAATATGCCAACTTGTAAAGACAAAATTCCATAGCAAATTACTCAAGAACAAACCAAAATCTGAGCTGTAACAAAAAATAAAAAATTTAAAAAAAGAACCCTCATAAATCACTAAAATAATTAGCCTACTACGTATTCATCGCCATATTCGAGCTAGAATGCGTCCATAATTGCCTCTGCCGATGCATGGTGGCCACCACCCGAATCGCTCATCAAAATCAGTACATTTTTATGGCCATTGCAAAATAGAACCAACATATTAAATGAGATATAGATCTAAATAAAAAGACTATATTGCCATCACTCTTTTCCAAATTGGCAAAACATGCCAAGATCCGTGTTTTTCCTATTTGGATCTTCACCCGACCCGAGGTGACGGGTCGGGTTACTGGTGTTCTGCCCACCATTGATCATGGTACATGATTTGACAGTGAGGTCCTATAATCATGACACGTGGAACTAGGCTGTACGACCAAGGTGGATCAACACTATATAAATCTCACAAACTCAACTGCATAAGGTAATTCATTCACACTACTTGACTTCGCATATAAGTTTTCTAGCGACCTCACGTCCTAAACTGACTTAGGCATCGGAGGGTCTTAGCTGGAGACCACCCTGGCTAGCCTAACGTGTGTTGTGTTTCAGGTCCCACGAACTAAAGTACATAGGCTCGTGATGAAGCAACGTGACCCGAAGTACATCTGATTTCTCACCCAAATCAGTTGGCGTCGTCTGTGGGAACACGAGGTCAAACTTAGCATGACGAAGACACCAAAAAGACAATAGAATCACCACGCAATATATATGCATTCTCCATCTCCATCCCTTTGTTTTCCAGAGCAGCCTCAGGAGGAGGGAGGCGAACCAATGATCAGTATGCCAGCTAGTGAGTTAGAAAAGTTGATAGAAAGGATGCTAGAAGAAAGGGAGAGGAAAGGAGAAGGTCCAATGATCTCACCTCCATCTGATGTGCATATTGATAAAGAAGCGAACGAGGCACGCAGAAAGAGTTCCCGACGAACCTAAGAACAAACATGTTTCATTTTGTCTTAAATTTAAGGGGGGTAACTATATTATTTTCATAAATATCAAGGGATTTTTTGAAATATTTTTGAAAATCACCGTGAAAAATGTAAGATAGAATCAAACCTCAAGGGTTTTTTCTAATTTTCAAAGAACTCTGGGTTTTTTGTAAATAGCCCAAACCTAGGGGTGTTTTTGTGATTATTCCTTTATAAAATGTAACAGAGACAAAAATAAAAAGAAAAAGCTTGTAACCTATGGGATCATATAGGGTCAGGTTATCCTTTAGGACCTCTACAATGGTGACATTGTAGGAAAATATTATTACTTCAAATCCCACCTTATTACACCAAATATGCAAAAATCCCACCTTATTAAACCAAATATGCAAAATTCTCTCTCCAACTCAACTCTAAACTACACGCCAAATTTGGTGTAGTGAATAGTATTACACCAATTTAGTGTTACACTATTCATTTACACCAAATTTGGTGTAATGCAATATCCCACATTTGCCCTCAAATTCCCTTCTACTTCAAATTTAAATCCCTATTGTATCCTCATTTTATATATAATTAATTAATATTTTCCAAAAAAATTAATCAATACCAAATAATTATATTGTAAACTAAAATAAATTCTAATATTAATTTTAATATTTATTTTTAATATAATTAATTAATATAATATTAATTAAATGAAAGTTTACAGTTAATTAAATTAACAACAATAAAATATAAGTAAATAAAATAATTGTATAGATAAATAAATTTATCTACTGTAAAATGAAAAAAAAATATTCATTTGGTGTAAGATTTGGTGTAATGGGTTGGTGATAGTTTTGACAAAATTACACCAAAATACCAAATTTGGTGTAGTTATTACACCAAATTTGGTGTAATGGGTTGTAGATTATCCCTCAAAATATTTTGTCCACCATTGTGAAATATACTCGAGGCCAGAGCAAGAAATATTGGTGTCACACACTCTAGTGTCTGGGTATTGGTATATTCATTTTATTAAAATAAAAGTTTTTGATCCAGCGTGAAGAACACGGAGGAGCCGGATGCTGGCGTGCGGAGACATTGTTCCACTTTTATTCCTAAAAATTTCCAAACAATAATTGTATTTTGTATAAGAGAAAATTGCATTTTTAAATAAAAGGAAAAAACTTACATAAAAATATATTGTCTATATAAATATAATAAATTATAAATTAAAAATGAATTTATTTGATGAAAGATATAAATAGAGAAAATTGCATATTTAGTCCTATAGGATTATGCGTGTTGCAACTTTAGTCCTATAGCTGTCTAAAAAGTAAAAATTAACGGAGACTTTATATGAACGTTAAGTCATGGATTTTTTTATGGAGAAAATTGCGTATTATTCCTACAGGATTTTTCCATTAGCAATTTTAGTCCCATCTATGCATAATGGTTCCACAGGAACGAATTTCTTGCAAAAATAGTTCCAACCATTATATTGTTTCTATAATTTTCAGTAAAAGAAAGCTAGTTAAAAAGATTAAAATCTCCTCTTCGTATATATTAGATACTTTCTTTTTCTATTTAACTAAACATTTAGTATACATATTATAGTTATTTAAATAATACTTAGCAAATAATACTTCATTAATATTGTTTAATATATAAATTAATAAAAAAATCAAAAGTTATTTATAAATATAACGTAAATACTATATAAATAATAAAATTAGAATATTAGTAATATAAAATATAATAATTATTATTAAATAAATATTCTTAATTTATGTTAAATTATAAATCAATATAATAAAAATACAATATTTTAATATTTGTATGATCTAAATATAAGTATAAATACAATTCACAATTGACTAAACTAATTATTATTAAATAATTATTTTTAGTTTGTGTAATAATTATAAGTTAATTAACATAAAATATCCTGAATTAATTTTATATAATATATCCATAAGTATAAATACAACTTATAAAAAAAGACGCCATCAAAAATTTGAAGCTCAAAACTTCCTTATGAATACTCTTTTGTTACAGTCTGAGTTCTTTCGTCAAAAGGCTCAGAATAATTAACTTAAAGATGGGGATCATAATACTGCTTTTTTCCACCTTTGTTGCAAAACCAGGGCTTCCCGCAAAGGCATCCATGGGTTGGTTATTGAAAGACAGTTCTGTGATGATCTTAGCACTATTAACACTAAATATTACCAATTATTGTAAAGATTTGTTCTCTGTGTCAAGTACTACGGTGGGGGATTCTTCCATGGTGGACAGTGTTATTATTCAAGGGTTTTGGATGCGGATAATAAATCTTTGATTGCGGTTCCAACTGAGTTTGAGATTAGGGAGGTCGTTTTTGATCTTAGTGCTGACAGTTCTCTGGGTCCAGACGGCTTTTCTGGGATTTTTTTATCATAATTGCTAGGATATTATTTCTATGGATGTCATTTTGGCCGTTCGTCACTATTTCACAACTGTTTCTTTGTCGGCTGGATTGAATGGAAGCTTTATGGCACTCATTCCTAAAAGTAAAGATACCAATACTGTGGATAACTTTCATCCGATTGTTATGAGTAAATTTCTGTTTAAAGTCATTACCAAGATTTTGGCGTCCCGGTTTGGTGAGATTACTGGCAGAATGTTGTCGCCCACGCAGTTTGGTTTTATTCTGGGAAGATATATCCACGACTGTATTGCGCTAGTTTTCAAAAGTTTCAATATCGTTCAGAGTCGTTTGGACAATAACATGATTCTCAAGATTGATATTCAGAAGGCCTTCGATACATTAAGCTGGGGTTTCTTGTTACATGTTTTGCATCGTAAGGGGTTTTCAGATACATTTGTCTCCTGGATCTCGACTATTCTCAAGTCAGCCTGTATCTCTGTTTTGTTCAATGGTTTTCCGGTGGGTTACTTTGAGTGTTCTAGAGGCATCAAGACAGGGAGACCCGTTGTCTCCATTACTTTTTTGTGTTGCTGAAGAGGTTCTTGTGAAATTAATGCCTCTCCAAGTCGCTAATAATTGCATATCTCCTTTCTCCCAGGCAGATTTAGTTTTCTTCTACCATTCTTTATGCAGACGATATTGTTATTCTCTGTGCGGCTACTTCTTCTATAGGTCCCAATGAGTGATAAAGTAAAGTCTAGAAGGGGGCGGGGTTGAATAGACTTTACCAAATTTTCGATTTTGTTCTTTTAAAGTTAAAGTTTGATCACAATTCAGTTGGGTCCTTGATGGACAGCTTAGTTTACCTACACAGCAGAGTTACCAACTCAACAAACTCGACTGAGCTGTTGATAAGATAACTCAGCTGATTCAGTTAACTCTTTAGAAAATCAGTAGACTTGGTTTTTACAGCGGATGACTTTCACCCTTGCTTGAAATACATTTTT
Organism: Rehmannia glutinosa; assembly: GCA_016081115.2. Lineage (NCBI taxonomy): Eukaryota > Viridiplantae > Streptophyta > Magnoliopsida > Lamiales > Orobanchaceae > Rehmannia > Rehmannia glutinosa. The sequence goes on along the minus strand of CM071927.1, from coordinate 60,095,647 downwards.
CAACATTTGTTTGAAGCTTGGTTATTATTAGTTGACTTAGCAAATAAAACAAACAACAATTAAGAATATGCAAGAAATAAAGTGTTGAATGTAAATGACGCAAAGAAATTTTTATTGTGGTTCGAGGATGGGTTAATTCCTCTAATCCACTCTACTCCAACCCCTGGACGGATCCATTAATGTTACGGTGACTTTGTTACAAAATGGTGACAGTCCAAGCTAGGCCTTGATCACACAATTGGCTTTGCTTCTGGGACTCAGCTTTTTCACAAAACAATTGTCATGCTTCTTCAGCTCTTTCAAACTCTTGGATTTATTCACACGGCCCTTAAACGAGTCTAAAGCTTCTGGTTCGAACTGGAACCTCACTACACCTCCTTCAACCTTGGAGTGTAGACCCTTTGTTCTTTTAAACAAGTTTTTCTTTTCAATAGTTTGAAATTGTCTTTCCTTCACTGAGTGTGTTGGACTGATTTGCTTCGAGTTTTAGGCTTGAGGATAGTATTGAATGCTTGAGAGATTTTTGCTCTTGCTTTGCAGGTTAGTGTCTATTGCTTTGCTTGCATTCATAACCTTCTCTATGATGCATCCTCAGCCTTTTTAGTGCTAGTTTGAAAAATATATCCATTGAAGAGATAGATGTATTTATCAAACTAAAACTTTGAGGTCGTTGGCTTGCCTTCTCTTGCAGCTTTGATGTAGACTGATCGTTGAATTTAATGCTCTGCAGCTTTTCCTTAAACCCTGCAAGTTTTGAGGTACTTCCCATTGGTTCTTTGCATTTTGCACTGTTTCAGCAAAAACAGCTTTAAGGATGGCAGTCTGACACATGCCTATAATCAGCAAATAATTGACTTTGCCTTGACAACGGGTCTCTTCAGCTTTCTTTGATCCTTTCTAGTGCGTAATCCCTTTGACAGTCAACTCCATTTATCTTGGAGTGACTCAGCTGTCAGTTTGCTGAATGAGACAGCTTTTCTGTCACTTGACTGAGACTTGTCTTCACTTCACTCAGCTGCCACTCAACTGATTCTTCATCTTGGTCTTCAGTCGTTCATGCATTCTTTAACTTGGCCGCTTCCACTCAACTTATAGAACCTTATATATTACAAGTTAATTTACAGTAGAATTGGAGTGCCAACTCCCTAATCTAAGTTTTACATGGTATCATCAAAATCTATTATATAAATTTCTCAACATCTTCTAATGCCCGTCAGATTTTTCATTTACTGGGTTATTATGCGTCCATTTTGGGGAAGGTTTTCAGTCCGGCAAAGTTATGGTCTTCTTTGGTACTCGAGTTTCTTCCTATGCTAGAGGGAAGATTCAACAGAAGAAACTCGAGTACCTTGGTGTTCCCATCTTTAAGGGTCCCCAAAACAGGACGCTTTTTAGCCTCTTTTTCACAAAATCCTTTTGAAATTCAAGCGTTGGAAAGGATCTTCTATTTCGATTGCAGCCACATTTGTCTGGTTAGTTTGGTGATTACTATTTCCTTTGTTCATTCCATGTTAGTTTACAAGTGGCATACTTCCATGCTTAAGAATATGGAAAAGGCCACCCATAATTGGGGATACTGCAATGAAGGGTTCGGTCACGGTTAATTGGGAGCGGTGTTGCATGCCTCGGGTTGAAGGGGGTCTTGGGGTACGCTCCCTTATTGCGGCTAATAAGGCTTTTCTCATGAAAATGTGTTGGAAGGTCTGACTTCAGATTCGGTTGTTTTCACACCCTTAGGTGACAGGTTTTTCTTGTGGATGGCTCGATTCGGTATATTTTCTTGCATTTCCTCTATTTGGGCGGGTTTAAGACCCATAGTGGAGGATGTCTTGTTCGATTCCCATTTGATTCCTAGTGCTAACTCCGAGGTATTGTTTTGGTTGGATAACTAGTTGGGTTATTCGATTACTGATAGGATTGGGATTTCCTCTGGAGTATAGGCGCTATCATAGCATTTTGGATTTCTTTTATGATGGCTCCCGACACTTCAGTGTTTGGTTCATGGACGCATACTTGGATATAATCCGTGATATCGTTTGGTTCCGTATTACTCCATCTTATACGGATACGAGGGTTTGGACTCATTCTTTTGATGGTTCCATTACATCCAAAGCTGCTTATGATCATCCGCGCCCTTCACAACCTTTGGTTAAATGGGGTACTTGGATTTGGTCTCCTTACATTCCCAAGCGCCAGATCCATTGTGGTTTGGCGGGCGATCTTCAATCGGCTTGCATTTTTGATATTCTGAGGAATAGGGGGTTTTGGTCCAACTTTTTGTTGTTTATGGCATACTCATTCCGAATCTATTGATCGTATTTTTGTTTCTTGTGATTTTGCAGGGGCTCTTTGGAATTGGATTTTTAACACTTTTGCAGTTTGTTATCATATATCTTCCAGTTTCAATAAGCTCTTAGTGCAGGCCATGGGTTTTCATTTTAGTGCGCAAATTTTTTTCTTGTGGAGAGTTGCTATTATCTCTTATATTTGGCTCATTCGAAATGATATCATCTTCAACGACGGAGGCGGCCATTATTAAATTACGGGTTCTAATTGTCGAATCATCTTCTTTCAACAATGGTTGTATGAATAATGATCAGACATATTTGTTATGTCTATGGAGATTGCATGTGGTGGCCGTCTAAGAAAGGCACCCAACATTGTGCAGGTTATTGGCATTTTCCTCTTCCTGGTAGATTAAAATTAAGATGGACAGGAGTGTTGCAGGTGCGCCGAGCGTCAGTTTTGCCTTAGGTTTTTTTCGGACTTTGAGAGGATTCTTTAGGGGTTGCTTTGTCAAGCTAGGAGGAATTGGATATGCATTTGAAGTGGAAATACTTGCTACAATTGTTGTTATTTCTTATGCTTACTCTAAGGGTTGGCACCAGTTATGGTTGTAGTCGGATTCCACTTACGTCGTGGATCGTCTTAATCTCCGCACGGGTTCTGTTCCTTAGCCATTTTTGTCTCGATGGCGTTACACGTTATACATGATATCTCAGATGGACTTTATTACTTCACGTATCTATCGTGAGGGCAATAGGGTGGATGATTGTGTAAGTAAAATGGGCGGCCATTCGACTTGGTGGGACAGTCCTCCTTCTGACATTGTGCATTTACTCACTGAAGACTATGTTGGGAGATCCCAATATAGATTTGTTACATAGTTGACTTTTTGCTTGTTGGTTTTTCTCTTTTATGAGTTGGCCTTCTATGTTCATTTTCTAGGGATGCTCTTTTTCCTATCAAGGGTTTTTTCCACAAGGTTGGGTTTTACCTTAGTAGGTTTTAACGATGCCCCAAACATTTGCTACTTGAGTAGCATGTGCTCAAGGCTATCCCTTTTTTTGTTTTTCATTATATCTTCCATTTATTAAAAAATAATTACTAAATAAGTAATATTTTGACTTCCGAATAATTATTTTATGTTTGTATTTTATTCGTACATCTACGAGTTGGTATATTAATTATTCGGTATTTTTTCTGGTTTTTTGACCATAACTTTTAATGTCTTCATAATGTACTCGTATGTATTAAATACCAAAATATTATAATCTCGTAGTTCACTAACTAGGGAAAATATAAGCCAGACCACGACACATGTGGAATTTTTCAAATGGAAAGAAAAATTCAAAACATTGTATTCAAAAAATTTCTTTTATTTCTAATTTAATTGAGGAGACTGGCTTATTCTTTTCCTCCGAATTCAATTTCCACCGGAGCTGACAATTATAGGCATTAAAAATATAATAGTGAGACTATTTTTTGCAAAAATATCATTCATATGGGAGTGTTGTGCGTATGTAGGACTAAAATTGAAAATCACTAATTATATGAGACTAAATATGCAAATTTTGACCCTTCCAAGTTACATGTTAACTGTTCGCCAAAAATATTTGGATCTCTATATTATAAGTGTATAGTGTAGTGCATAGAATAATGGCAAGTAAGATCGTATTCCTTAGGGACTGACTACGAAACACTTAGGCTATAATAGCATAGTATTCCAATTTTATTGAAGCGACCGAATATCACAAGTTTTCAAGAAATAATCTAACTCCACAAGTATTTTCAACAAATACAAAAGCAACTCTAGGTACATAATCTCAACATGCTTCTTCAATATTAAATCCAATTAATATATCACAAAAGCAATTCATGCGTTTCTATGGGTTCAATTCCTAAAAAGTTTATTCCCCCTCCCGGGTGGCGCATAAATAGTAGATTAATAATAATTAAGGTCTTACGATCTATCACAACTACTATTAACTTCTAATGGATCTTTGAATTGAAATATTCCCCACAAATAGAAGTAGTCTCCCGATATATTACCCTGTTTATGTCTGAATTCGATTTTTGTCTTACTAGAACTCACCTCTCGGATTATGGACTAACAAGTATGACATGCAAATTATTGATCAGATAATTGACAATTAAGAATAAGCACTCGAATTCATAAAACATAATATATGAATCAATTAAGAAAATAATTAATTAAGATTTAACACGAATCCACAGTTTTGATTATGCCCTAGATCCGGAAGATTAGCCAAACATTGATAACAAATTCATAGACAAACTTGAAATCAACATTGCGAAATTGTTTAAGTACAGACAAGAGATCTCAACTAAGAAAGAAAACCCCTTCTTGTCAGGATGGATCCTCCTTCCAAGCCTACGAAACTCTTGTGATTCCGTAGATGTGAATGGCCTTGTGGTGTTCTTCGTAACCTAGCCTCCTCTCTCAAAAGACTTTTGATCTGTGTAATCCTGTATATTTTGGTGTGTTGTATGTTATATCAATGAATGAATTTATGTGCAAGGCTTGGTCCCTTTATATAAGTGCTTGGAGAGATCACTTGTAGAGTTCTGGTAGGAAAAGGACACAAAAATCCGCTGCAGACACCTCGCACGGGCCGTGTGGTTTCACACGGCCACACCACACGACCGTGTGGTCCCACACGGGCCGACCGCGCGGCTTGGTTTTGCCCCTGTTTTCTCCCGAACACTTCACACGGACATGTTGCTTCACACGGACAAATCACACGGTCGTGTGATACCACATGGTCTGATCGTGTGACTAGTTTTCATCCATTTTCTTCGTCTTTTCGACCTTCTCTTTACACTCGTCGATCTTGTTCGGGGCTTCCAACTGATATCTTTTCATTTGAGCTCCGTTTCCTGTAAAAAGTTACAAGAATACGTAGGATCATGCCCTTCTAAGGAAACCAAGTAAATTACACTGAATATACATGCAAATGCATAAATAATGTATCAAAATAAGCCCTTAAATGCACGTATATTTTACACGTATCATTAACGGAACTAGTAGTTGTCTCCGTTAAAAATGTAAAAGTGGGACTCCTTTTGCAAAAAAATTATTCCTATGGAACCATTTTACAGATGTGGGACTAAAATTGCAATAGGTCAAATCACGTGGGACTAAATAAGCAATTTCTCGATATAAATAAGATGGCATAAAGTTATAGCAGGTCCCACACAAAATTAGTTAGAGATATTTCAAAGGAAAAATTGGATAGAAGAGGGGATATCTATATATATATAATAAGCAAGCCACTTATAAAAAGTAATCCTAAATTTTCCCGCCTAAACTCAACACCTAAAAATAGGAATAACAACTTTGCTATAAATTTTTTTTTCAGTTTGTTAAATTGATGTTTGTAAATTAGACGACTTTTGCATAAATTGATATTACATTGACTTTAGAATCAGCATAATATGGAATGTTTGAAATTCTGATTTGCAAAAAATCTTCTTCAATTACGAGAATTTTTTTTATGTCCAGAGTCTTCACTTTTTTAATGAGTTTTCTGGCGAATGAACTAACAATGGAAAGTCAATGTTTATTTATGTAAAACGTGATTATCCTAAATCAGATTTGATACAAAAAAATATAATCACAATTTTTTGATTTATTTTATTTATGACAGGCGAATAATCTAATTAAGAAAAGTAAAGTAGAAAGGCAAAGCTGAAATAAAATTGAAATCTATAATTATTGATATGTTACAAAGAAAAGGGAAAAAAATCCCGTATCCCTTAAATCTACTACATAATATGGCAATCTTTGCTATACTCCAATTTCAATAATCAAAGTTTCTTTAATTATTTATCTCGCAGCTATAAATAATCGTAGCAACTTTCATTCCGAATTCACCATTCTTCGAGCTCTCTTGCAAAAAAATATTGTTGTTGTTGCTTTGCTAATAATATACAAGAAAAAAATAGCACCTGTAACGCCCCGATTTACAATATAAAATAGTCCGACTTTTATGGAAAATGCTATTATAAAACACGAGTTTTAAGAAAATAACTTAATAAAACTTAAACATTTAACTAATACCAGTCACATTACAATTTAAATTTTATCAAAATTTTCCAAGACATAAAATAAAAATTTGTTCAAATTCCAAAATTTAATTTGGTCTTCATCCATCACTGACGTATCCTCAGCACGACTCCTTAATCTGAATAATTATAAAAATGAAGGGGTGAGCTTCCACTTGCTCAGTAGGGACCAACTTTTGTCAATACATAATAAATCATACAAACAATAAACATTTATAATAAAACATGTAATTCCTCTGTACTTTCCTCTGACTGGCCAGTAAATTTAGTACGACGGGCTTAACCCGAGGATACTTTTGATCCCGGACCTATTTACGGCCCCTGACTAGTTCCTATGCATATCATATATAAATGAAAATACTCGCGTGAAACATTATATAAAGACAAAAATTTAAAAATCCCTACCTCAACTGTTTCCTGTAAATCCTCGTAGAAAATAAAAGTGATTATTCTAATCCTCGTGATTCTCGATTCCTACATATATAATAAAAATATAATTAATAAATTATATTAAGAAATTTTGATGATTTTAGAAAATGATTTAAAATGTTGAAAAGATTTCGGGTTTAGGCTTGAAAAAGCTAATGATCAAATTTTCACACCCTAAATTACCCCAGGCCCAATAACTAACCAAGCCCAATAACTAACCAAGCCCACAACCCATTCCTCTACATCTCACGCCACCACCAACCCCCCCCCCCACGCACAAACCTCTACACCGGCAGCGACTCACGGCGGACAACGGCGGCTCCAGCGGACCGGCGACAAAAAAAATATGGTGGTTTCCAGGCTATGGATTTTAGGTATTTATGAGGTATATACATATGAAGAAAGTTTACCTTTGGTTTTGCAAAGCAATGAAGTATGAGAAGCAACTATGAAGAAAAAGGGTTTTTATAGGGGATTTTTGAAACAGTCAGATTAATGTTGTATACGTTAGAAAATAATTTGATTTCTCTTCATCTGCTACTCATTATTCTAGGGACTTTTCATTTCATAACTAATGTTGCAATTACAAATATTATTTATTGATAAACATTAATAGTAATAATAAAAAAATAGATTAATTAAGAATTAAAGACCCTAAATTGAATCTGCCCTAATTTCAAAATTAGGGATTTGAATCCCCAATTGTGAACCCTAATTGAAATTTTTACCCCCAATTTGTGGATATTACATCCTACACCCCTTAAAATTAATTTCGTCCTCGAAATTCGTTACTTACCTTGGATAATAAAATTTGGGTACTTGGCACGTATCTCTTCTCGCGCTCCCAGGTGGCTTCATTTCTGCTATGGCGTCTCCATTGAACCTTGATTAACGCAACATCTTTATTTCTTAGTTTGTGGATCTTGCGTTCTAAAATCGACTCTGGCCCTTCCTCGTATGTCAAGTCCTTGTTAATTTCCAAATCCTTATAGTTCACTATGTGACTTGGATCGTGAACATATTTTCTCAGCATTGAAACATGAAAAACGTTATGCACGCTTGACAAACTTGGTGGTAACGCCAATTGATAGGCCAAGTCACCAATACGAGTAAGGATTTCGAATTGTCCAATGTATCTTGGCTTCAATTTTCCCTTTTCACCAAAACGAATAACACCCTTTATAGGAGCCACTTTCAAACACACCTTTTCTCCTTCTTCAAATTGTATATGCTTTCTCCTTCTGTCAGCATATGACTTTTGTCTATCTTGAGCCATTCTAATTCGATCTTGTATTTTGGCTATCTTTTTCTACGATCTCTGAATCGATCCGCCCCAAAACTTTCTACTCACCAACTTCATTCCAATACAGCGGCGACCTACATTTTCGTCCATACAATGCTTCATACGGAGCCATCCCAATCGTCGCTTGATAACTATTGTTATAAGCGAACTCCACTAAAGGCAGTAAAGTCTCCCAGTTACTCCCTAAATCGAGCACACAAGTTCTTAACATATCCTCTAATATATGTATTGTCCTTTCGATCGTCCGTCTGTCTGCATGATGATAAGTCGTGCTGAATTTCAACCTTGTGCCCATTGCACTTTGCAGACTTCTCCAGAATTTCGATGTAAATCTTGTAATTGTCCTCGATACAATAGACACGTACTCCGTGTAATTTCACTATTTCCCTCATGTAGATCTGAGCATATTGTTCCATACTGTATGTCATTTTGACAGGCAGAAAATGAGCTGACTTAGTTAACCGATCTACTATGACCCAAACTGCCTTATTTCCTTTAACTGATCGCGGAAGTCCAACCACAAAATCCATAGTTATATGTTCCCATTTCAATTCTGGGATTTCAAGTGGTTTTAGCAAACCGGATGGTCTTTGGTGCTCGCCCTTCACTTGTTGGCAAGTCAAACATATTTCTACAAAATTTCCAATATCTCTCTTCATACTTCTCCACCAAAATATTCCCCTTAGATCTCGGTACATCTTTGTACCCCCAGGATGAGCCGTGTACGGTGTACAATGAGCTTCTTCAAGAATTTCCTTTCTAAGTTCCTCTTCTTTAGGAACACATAGTCTCCTTTCATAAGTTAAAACACCTTAGTCTGTTATAAGAAACCCCTTAACACTCCCTTTTGGGCCCGTTCTTTCATTTTATTCAGAAATTTATCCCGAGGTTGAGCTTCTTTAATTCTCTCCTTTAAAGTAGGTTGTACCACTAAAGATGTTAATATCGCTTCCGTACTCTTTGGTGGTACAACTACCTCAATCCTCATTCTAGCAAAATCCTTCACTAGTTCTTCTTGTTTAGTTATCAAACTCGATATTTCTCCTTTGGTTTTACGACTTAGAGCATCAACAACTACATTAGCTTTCCCAGGATGGTAGTCGATGGTGCAGTCATAATCTTTAACCAATTCTAGCCACCTTCTCTGCCTCATGTTCAACTCTTTTTGAGTAAATAGGTATTTTAAGCTTTTGTGGTCAGTGAAAATTTCACACCTTCCTCCATACAAATAATGTCTCCAAATCTTTAAGGCATGAACCACAACAGCTAGCTCCAAATCATGTGTAGGGTAGTTCAATTCATGTGGCTTTAGTTGCCTTGAAGCGTAGGCAACCACCTTGCCATGTTGCATCAGCACGCATCCCAATCCTTGTTTAGATGCGTCACTATAAATGACAAATTCCTTAGAAGGGTCAGGAATTGTCAAAACTAGTGCAGAGGTCAATCTCTGTTTCAATTCTTGGAAACGTTCTTCGCATTTCTCCGTCCAAATGAATTTTTCTCCTTTTCTAGTCAGTCGGGTCATGGGTCCAGCTATTTTTGAAAATCCTTCGATAATACCCTGCTAAACCCAGAAAACTGCGAACTTCACTCGCATTCTGAGGAGCCCTCGACTCATTGACTGCTTCGACTTTAGTTGGATCTACTTCAATTCCTTGAGCAGTAATCACATGCCCAAGAAATACAACTCGATTAATCCAAAATTCGCACTTCTTAAACTTTGCATACAACATTTCTCTGCGAAGTGTCTCCAACACTATCCTCAAATGTTCTTTATGTTGTTCCTTATTCTTAGAATACACCAGTATGTCATCTATAAAGACTATGACAAATTGATCCAAAAATGGATGGAACACTCGATTCATCAAGTCCATGAACACTGCTGGTGTGTTACTCAATCCAAAAGGCATTACAACAAATTCATAATGCCCATAACGAGTTCTAAAAGCCGTCTTCGGAATATCACTTTCCTTAATTCTCAATTGGTGATATCCAGATCTCAAGTCAATCTTAGAAAAAGTACTGGCACCCGTTAATTGATCAAATAAGTCCTCAATTCTTGGCAACGGGTACTTATTCTTCACTGTGATTCGATACACATCCTAAGTGACCCGTCTTTCTTTTTGACAAAAAGGACTGGTGCTCCCCACGGAGAAACACTGGGTCGAATGAACCCTATATCTAAGAGTTCTTGTATTTGCACCTTTAGTTCTTGCAACTCTTTTGGTGCCATCCGATAAGGTGCCTTAGATACTGGGCCGCTCCAGGTATTAAATCAATTGAAAACTCAACTTATCTATCTGGTAGAATTCCTGGCAATTCCTCTGGAAATACATCCAAAAATTCACAGACAATAGGTACATCTACAGGTAACGTCTCCGTCATCGAGGTACCAGTCAAGTTCACCAGATAACCTTGGCAATTTTCTTTTCTCAGCATCTTCAATGTTTTCATTGCCGTTATAACTTTAGGCATATACTTAAACTTAACACCATAGAATTTTATCTCATCACTATCAGGCAGTCTAAGTATTATTTCCTTCTCCTGACACTTAATGTCAGCGTTGTACTTACTAAGCCAATCCATGCCTAAAATTAAATCAAAATCTTTCATCCCAATAACATATAGATCTACTTCCAAATGTTTTCCCCCTATATCCAAAATTACACCTTTATCCATGGAATCAATAGTTTTTGAATTCCCAGAAGGTAAACTAACCTCAAGATATTCATTACTTTAGCATTCTTATTATACCCAATTATGGCATGAAATTTAGCAGATATAAACGAGTGGGATGCACCAGTGTCAAATAGTGCTAAAGCAGGTATTCCTGATACTGTTAACATACATGTCATCACACCTGGGTTCTAGTCTGCTTCCTCTTGGGTCAAAGCATACATCCGAGCTCTGCCTCCACCAGTCTGACCATTTCTGTTTCCAACATCATTTAAAAGAGGACAATTAACAGTCATATGTCCTGGCTTCTTACACTTAAAACATTTTCCTTGCCCAGCCAGACATTCGCCATAATGGTTTTTCTTGGAATTAGGACATAGCGGCCTATTGTTATGAGTATTTGGGGGGGACATTCCCATCAGTCCTTGCCTGCTTATTATGATTTCCATTCTTATTTTGTTTTGTCCCATCCCACTTCCGCTTTTCAGATACCATAATTGGTTTCTGACCGTCGTCATCCTCAACCAAGCTTGCCTCTATTTCTTGTGCCCTTTTCACCATCTCAAAATATTTCAAGTCACCCTGAGCAGACAGGATACTGGACAATTGCGATCGTAATCCCCTTCTAAACCTCAATGCTTTCTTTATATCAGTATCAACCAAATGCGGCGCAAACCGACTCAGTTGGTTGAATTCTCTTTCATACTCAGTCACAGTCTTGTTTCTTTGTTTGAAGTTCAGAAATTCCGTCTCTTTCTGATCACGATACGATCGCGGGAAGAACTTGCCCATAACAACCTCCTTGAACTCATTCCAAGTCAATGCATCTCGTTCCTCTTCAGTTCTAGTTCTCCAATATCCTTCCCACCAATGATCAGCATCCTCAATTAGCTGAAAGGTGGCACATGTGACTCTTTGCTCGTCAGTGCATCCAATGAGTTGGAAAACTCTTTCTAAAGATCAGAACCATTCCTCCACAGCAGCTGGACCATCGCGTCCGTTGAATGTAGGTGGACGATAATGGTGAAATTGTTCCACAGTCCTCGTGTTGTTATTATTGTTATTGTTTTGCATTGCCCTCAGAAATTCGGCAAGTACATCGCCGACAGGAGCATTGGCTTGATTTCCAGCATTAGCTTGATTTTCATTATTGGCTTGATTACCATTCTCATTTGTACGGTTTCCTGCTCGGTTACGGGGAGCCATAATCCTACAAGTATACAAATGTTTAACTAATGTAATAATCGAATATCGAGTCTTACTACTAACACAATATAAGAAAATAATCGCAGATAGAATATTAGACTTTCATTCATAATATAACTTCAACCCTAAAACAAGGATTTATTTGGACTAGAAGAAAAATAAAGCAGATTTTTAAACAACTTAAAAGTTCTGGCCCTCTTCCTCATTTCCATCATCACTCGGATCCTCCTCTTCATCTTCTTTCATGGCCTCAGTTAGACGGTCAATCCACTTTGCAAACAATCTTTTAGTGAATTCCCCATACTCAATCTTGAGTGTGTAGTCTTGTGCGTCATACTTCACCATGGTTCCACACAAATATTCAGCCTCACCCTTCCATTTGGGTGGCAGTGAATCAACCACCCTGCGTGTAGCACCATATTGATCTGGAGCACCACTCAGAAAATGCACATCATACCATTTCTGATGCATTTTTACCACATAGGTCCCTATGTTATCGCCATCTTCGATTTTGTAATTAAGGTAATTAGTTAGCTCGTTCGAGATATTGTTAACTCTCCAATCACGCACCCTTTTTCTAGCAGTTTGTCTTGGTGGCGACATCTATATTTGCAGTCATATTAGTTGAACATCAATAATTTATTTTTTTTACAAGGCATAAATTATTATCTAACGAATGACATAAAATTGCACGATTTACATATGGAAACATGTATAACAGCTGGCATAATAAATAAAAATTAAATGACATGAAATAAAATGGCATAATAATTTCGTCACATACCTTGAGGTAGCCGGCTGAGATATGACGGTGATGGATGACTCTAAATTATTTTGTCTAAAAAAAATACTCTTTTTTTTTTTTTACAAGTCTACAGAATCATAGACCTGCTCTGATACCACTGTTGTAACGCCCCGATTTACAATATAAAATAGTCCGACTTTTATGGAAAATGCTATTATAAAAACACGAGTTTTAAGAAAATAACTTAATAAAACTTAAACATTTAACTATACTAGTCACATTACAATTTAAATTTTATCAACTTTACTTTGATGAACTTAGCTCTTTAGACTAAGTTATTTGATGAACTTTACTTTGTCCTATGTCATTTAAGTTGAAAGGATTAACTGTGTTAGGTGCGGCGCAATCGGATAACGGACTCATTCGAACAAATACATCACTAGATATCTGTAAACTTCAAAGGTGGGTAAACTTCTGATTTTGTAAGCATGTTGTACTGTTATACTATGTTTGTCAACTTTCCTTAAATTGCTGAAATTTGCCTACGGGCTATATGTATGCTGCCAATGGATGGGGGATGACCCTTCGGTGTCAGAAATGGCCGAGAGCCAAATGTATGCTGCCAACGGGTGGGGTATGACCCCTCGATGTCAGAAAATAATTTTAGAGCATTTTTGACTGTTTGACTTATATAGTGTAACTGCTTACGTTTCCCACTGAGTTTCACAGCTCACGCCTTCAAATGTTTTGTTACATTTCAGATAATGATGACGAGCCTGGAGCTGAGGCGTAGGGACTATCTACGTGGCGTTGTTCTGTATTTCCTGAATAAATTAAGTACTTACGTTTTGATGAAGCAAACCTTAAAGCTTTTGTAATAAGTATTTTAATAATGCGTAACTCTTATAAACCTTATTAGTTTTGATAAACTTTCAAGTTTATATTAAGAAATTTTTAAGCCCACATTTTAGTAATTAAAGTATTCTATTTATGCTTCCGCAAATTATTTTATTCTCAAGTGTACCACAGTGACGTTCCTAATCGAAATGGGTTCGAGGCGTTACAAGTGGTATCAGAGCGGGTCTACGTTTCTGTAGACTATAAATGATTTTTTCTTTAAAACTTTACTTTATTTTAAGAACTTGATTACTGAAAATTGGGAAGGACGACAACGTTAGCAGAACCTACACTCGCTCCGAGGTATGATTTAGTAAAATGCTTTGATATTATTGCATTTTATTTCAATGAAATTTTATGAAATGAACTTGTTCCTCAAATAAGAACGATTATGAACTATGATGAACTTTAGAGGAACTTTACAAGAATTTTATGAGAACTAGTACAACAAATATTGAAAACCTAGTGATGCTTTTAAGAACTTCACAATTAAAAGAACTTTGAACTTAGATCATTTGATGCTTCATGAACTTAGACTTTTGAACTTAGTTCTCGAAATAAGACTGACAATTAGTTGACTTTTTAGATAGACTGATAAAACATTCATATACTCAGATGAATCCACAGAGAATTTACGGTGACTATCTGACTGCTACTATACATATGGGTGAGCCTTTAGCCGACTATGTATACCACGTAGGTCATCTACGTAACCAGGTTATAGCAGTAGGTTTTGATGTGCCAGACTATTCGGCTGCTACTCACTTGGTCGTGACCCTCAGGCCTGTTGATAGTGAATTGGCACAGGCGGTATTAGACCAGATGTTCGCTGAGAATGTGGTTATAGGAGGAAGCTTTAGTTACGTTCGTTTTGGACATCGTTTAATCTCCACCCGTAACAAACAAGAGAGAGGACGGATAGTGAGTGACCAATTGTTCCAACAATCTTCTATGGAACGAGGGGAGGCGGATAGACTCCGTAGGCGTGCTGAAAAACACGATATTCAGGCAAACCGAACTCATGAAGATGCGGTCAAGGCCTTAGAGTTGTCTACGTTGCCAGTACGCTCATACGACATAGAGAGCGACCCCGACCAGAGCTATGGGTCCAAGTCCGACAGTACCGGGGATGGAGGATATGCTCCATCTGATCGTTTGGGTTTCTTTGCTGGAGAAGGGAGCAGTGCACCCGCTTCCTAGGGTGTCTGGACGACTGTCCTTTTTATATGTATATATATCTAGTTTTAGGAGCAGCAGTACGTAGGTCTACTTCTTTTATATTTATACTCAAGCCCATTTTCCCCGTAGGGCATCAAGTATATATCGGCTAGTAGGGTGGACCAGTACTTTATTTTATGTATTGATGATTGTACAAATGACTCGTGCTCAGCCCCATTGTAGAGCATGAAGTCCAGCGTTATAAATACGAGTAGGAAGGGCATTTTGGCTCTCCTCGTATCGGTTTATAAATATATCGGGAATAGTTCTACTCATTGCTATGTCATTTATCCTTCTGCTACATGTATGTATTTACTTTTATGATTGGTTGCACATCTACTTTGTTGTCAAGGTCTGTGTATGGAACTACCGCTTAAACATTATAGAATTATGTCTATCTATAATCAATCCTAAACAAGGAACTATGATATTTCAGTTAACAAAGAAGAAAATGGCACCACAACGAAGAAGACCAGGCAGACCAAGGATAGAAAGGGAGCCCTCAATCGGCTCACCAAGCGAGTGAGCATGCGGCGAGAACACGAACCAGCCGGCTCTGCCGATTGGAGCGGCCCAGGGCGGAATTTGCAAGGGACTTCCTTACTACCCTACAGGGTATGGTTCCACAAATAACTCCCCAGAATGCACCAATAGCACCACGAGGGGTGCCACGCACCAATGAAATCGTCGAACAATTCCGACGATTCGCGCCACCAAGACTACATGGAAATGAGGGTCCTACTGTAACTGAAGAGTGGATCATGGAATTAGAAAGAATTTTCGATCACCTAGAGTGTTCGGAAACCCAGAAAGTGTTTTGTGGAAAGTTTCAGTTAGCTGAAAGTGCAGCCCACTGGTGGACGTCGCACGAAAGGACACTGACAGACGTGCAGAGAAGGTAGTTGACGTGGGATGAATTTAAAGGGATGGTTCTTGATCGCTATTTTCCGGAATCAGTGAGGGATCAAAAGGAAATTGAGTTTGTAAATTTAAAACAAGGAAGGTTACCGGTGATGGAATATGAAAGACAATTCAATCAATTGTCCAGGTTTGCACCTCATATGGTGAACACGGATGGGAGGAAGGCAAGGAGATTTGAACGAGGGTTAAGGCCAGAAATTGGGAGTATCGTTGCGGGTTTAAGGTTGCCCACCTCCAGGGAAGTGATTGAGAGGTCTCAAATCATATCCTACAATCAATCTTGATCGACCCCTGCACTACCTGATCAAGCGGGAAAGAGGAAATGGGTTCCTCCTCAAAAGGAAAGTTTGTTCCTCCAATCGGAAGGTTCAAACCAATCGGCGATCAAGTGCCAAATCGTGGAAATGTACCCCAATGCTCTAATTGTCAAAAGTACCACTTTGAGAGTGCCTAGCCGGAAAGGGCTCTCGCTTTAAGTGTCACCAACCGGGACACGAGGATTGAAAATTGCCCAAATGCGAGAATTCGGGTTCCATCGAGTCGAAATGGGAGGCCATCAACAAGGCCCGGACGTCCCCAAGATAGGAAGGGGAAAGCTCGTGTTTTCGCTCTGACTAATGAGGAAGCACCAGAGGAAAACGAAACCATGACAGGTATGCTACCTGTATTTTACATACCTGCACTTGTATTATTCGATACTGGAGCTTCACATTCCTTTATGTCTGAGCACTTTAGGAGAAAACTTGGACTAAATTGTTGTGATAACGAAGAAGCACTAGAAGTAAGTATTCCCTCAGGAGAAACAATTAATACTAAGAAAACTGCGAGAGGAGTGGAACTTACTATTAGTGGCCAACAAATGAAAGATGATCTGTACGTGCTAGAAATGAGAGACTTTGATGTTATATTGGGTATAGATTGGTTAAGTAAGAATCGAGCCACCATTAAATGTTATGATAGAGAAATTGAATTTGAAGGATCAAATGGGAATCGATTTTTCTTTCATGGAGCAAAGACTAACACTAGAGTAAATATAGTGTCAGCAATAAAAGCTATCAAAATGCTACAAAAGAGAGATTGTCAAGGATTTTTGGTGAATGTAATGGGGAAAGAGACGATGGAATGGAAGACAACAGATGAAGCAGTGGTTAAAGAATTTTTAGATGTATTCCCTGATGATTTACCAGGGATTCCCCCAGATCGTCAAGTGGAATTCACCATAGATTTAGTGCCAGGAGCGGCACCAGTGTCTAAGGCACCATACAGAATGGCACCCAAGGAATTACAAGAATTAAAGATACAGATCCAAGAGTTGTTGGATAATAAATTTATTCGACCTAGTGTTTACCTTGGGAGCGCCCGATCTATTTTGTGAAGAAGAAAGATGGAACTTTTAGAATGTGCATTGATTATCGAGACTTGAACAGGCTGACTATTAAGAACAAATATCCTTTGAAGGGAGCTAGTGTGTTCTCCAAAATTGATTTGAGATCAGGATACCATAAATTGAAGATCAATGATTGTGATATCCCTAAAACAGCGTTCAGGACAAGATACGGTCATTTCGAGTTTACCGTTATGCCGTTTGGTTTGTCAAATGCACCGGCAGTATTTATGGATTTGATGAACAGAGTGTTCCATTCGTATCTTGATAAGTTTGTTATTGTCTTTATAGATGACATTTTGGTTTTCTCACAAGACAAAGAACAACATGAAGAACACCTTCGCATTGTATTAGAGACCTTGCGACAAGAAAAACTTTATGCCAAGTTCAGCAAGTGTGAGTTTTGGCTAGACAGAGTTGTGTTTTTAGGACACATTGTCACTGCCAGTGGAATTGAAGTAGACCCATCCAAAGTACAGGCAGTGATGGATTGGAAGGCACCAACTAACGCAGGAGAAGTGCGAAGTTTCCTAGGTTTGGCTGGATATTACAGGAGATTTAATCGGGGTTTCTCAAAAATCGCCAAGCCACTGACACACTTAACTAAGAAGAATGAGAAATTTCAGTGGACGGACCAGTGTGAAAACAACTTCCAAGAACTCAAGCAGAGGTTAGTGACAGCTCCTATTTTGACCATTCCAAAAGAAAGTGATGGATTTGTAATTTATACAGATGCGTCAAAATTAGGATTGGGATGTGTGCTAATGCAAAATGGCAAGGTTATCGCATATGCATCGAGACAGTTAAAAACGCATGAACAAAACTATCCCACTCATGACTTGGAATTAGCAGCAGTAGTTCACGCCTTAAAGATTTGGCGTCACTACCTTTATGGTGGGAAATGTGAGATCTTCACGGATCACAAGATTTTGAAGTACTTCTTCACCCAGAAGGAGTTGAATATGCGTCAGAGAAGGTGGTTAGAATTGGTAAAAGATTATGATTGCACCATTCAATATCACCCAGGAAAGGCGAATGTTGTGGCAGATGCACTCAGTAGAAAGAATAGTGGACAGATTGCAACATTGCTCACACAACAAGAATCTCTATTAAGGATTTTTCCAATCTAAGGTTGGAAATTTTGAGACCCCTGTCGAGGCAAATCGTTGTGATTGCGGCATTGACAAGACAACCTACTCGAGGCAACGAATCAAAGATGCCCAGAAGACGGATATTTTCCTCAACAAGATGAAGCAACGAGTACTTGCAGGAAATATCCAAGGATTTGCTATTGCACCAGATGAAACGCTAGTCTATGATGGAAGATTATGCGTACCTAAGGATGAAGAGTTGAGAAGGGAAATTCTTGATGAAGCCCATAACACACCTTATACAGCCCATCCGGGAGGAACAAAAATGTATAGGGATTTGAGAGAAATTTTCTGGTGGAGAAATATGAAACGGACCATAGGAAAATTTGTTGAAAGATGTCTCATTTGCCAGCAAGTGAAGGCCGAACACCAAAGGCCGTCAGGATTATTAAATCCACTTGATATTCCTGAATGGAAATGGGAACACATTACTATGGATTTCGTAACCGGACTACCCAGATCAATAAGAAAGAATGAAGCTATTTGGGTTATTGTGGACAGACTCACAAAGAGCGCGCATTTTATACCGGTAAGAATGACTTTCAGTATGGATCGTTTTGCTCAGTTGTACATTGAGAAGATTGTTAGCCTTCATGGAGTGCCAGTATCAATTTTGTCAGATCGTGATCCCCATTTTACATCGAAATTTTGGGGGAGTCTTCATACGGCTATGAAGACAAAGCTTAAGTTCAGCACTGCATATCATCCACAAACAGACGGTCAGTCCGAAAGAACAATTCAGACGTTAGAAGATATGCTCAGAACAGTTGTATTGGATCTCGATGGAAGTTGGGAGACTTATCTACCGTTGGTTGAATTTGCCTACAATAACAGTTACCAAGCTACTATCCAAATGGTACCATACGAAGCCTTGTATGGAAGAAAATGCTGATCACCAGCTCATTAGGACGAAGTTGGTGAACGCAAAATTTTTGGACCAGATATTATCGAGAGGACAGTGGGAGTGATAGCTAAGATTCGTGATAGAATCAAGGCAGCACAAGACCGACAAAAAAGTTATGCCGATAGAAGAAGAAAAGATTTGCATTTTGAGGTGTTAGACAAGGTATTTCTCAAGGTTGCACCTTTGAAAGGAGTGGTTCGTTTTGGGAAGAAGGGAAAATTGAGACCACGATACATTGGACCATTTGAAATTTTGGATAGGATTGGAGATGTCGCATATCGTTTAGCATTACCTCCAGAACTTGCACCAGTACATAATGTGTTTCATATATCCATGCTTAGGAAGTACATTTCCGACCCAAGCCACATCATTAACCATGAGGAATTGGATGTTAGTAACAATCTTGCCTACGAAGAAAGCCCTGTTGCTATTTTGGGAAAGAAGGTACATAAGTTGAGAAATCGGGAAGTGCCCCTAGTGTTAGTGCAGTGGAGCCGACATGGCAGGGAAGAGGCTACTTGGGAGAGAGAGGAAGAGATCCTAGCTAAATATCCAAATATTCCTAATTAAGTAAGTCGAATTTCGAGGACGAAATTTTTTTTAGTAGGGGAGGTTGTGACGACCCAACCCTTTTTAAATTACTCGAACTTTTAATTAATTATAATGTTGCATCAAGTATCTAATTTATATTTTTAACGAGCAATTTATTCGCTTTATGAAATTTATATACATTTTAGCATCCGAGAACTGATTGCGCCCCTAACTACGGTAATGGAAATGTATAGATATCGTGATGACATAACAAGAACATTATTATGGAGTTTCGGACTTAGATATCAGGATTTAGATTTTTATACCGAATAAGTGATTTTCGGAGATTTTTACAAAAGTGTTTATTTATATTGGGAATTCGATATTTAGTTTCTACATTACAATTTATTACTAACGACCATCAAATTTATGAAAATCGAGTTTTACTAACTCTCGGGATTTTTTTTAAGAAAATTTGTAGACATTATGAGTATTTTTAAATAATAACTCTTACTAAATATTTTCTTTTTTATATTTTCTTTTACCCCAAGCTATTACATTATTTTTATAAAAACCCCCCAACACATGGTCTTCTTCTTCACACCACCAAACTCATTCAAAAACCTCCATTGTTGGAGATAGGCTCCAAGGGTAAGTTTCTTCATCTTTTCTTTAATTTTGGTCTTTTCTTTAATTTCTTTTAGGCAAAATAATCCTATGAAATTATGGAACATATAAATCAACTTTGATCATGAAAATGTGAAGTTTTGAACCTCAATTTTTCTAGCCTTAATTTTCGCCAATTATGTAAAAATTTTAATAAATTTTTGATTCAAATTTTGTTTATAGATTATGTTATATCTAACTAGTAGGAGATTGATTATGTGTTTTAATCTTGAATTGAAAATGAAAAATTTCTCCCTAATCTACTTGAAGTGGACGGCCACTTGGTGATTTTTTTAGAAATTTGATTTGTTAAATTTTAAGCTTGATTATGATGATAGGATGATTAAATGTGATGTTTATAACTTTTGTTTTTAATTTGGAGTTATATATGATTTTTAGTGAATTAATCTTGTTATTTATGGCTTAAGAAGATTTCAAGAAAATTTCAGAAGTAATTGTTGGAGATGAACTTAGGCTAGTTGATGAACAAACCAATTTGGAATTTTTAGTTCCATTACTTTCAATGTTATTAAAATTAGGAGTTTAGAGCCTTAAGGAATTAATTAGGTGAAATTTGAAGAAGTGTGTGTTTTTGGTGTTCTTGGTGAAATTTGAAGAAGTGTGTGTTTTTGGTGTTCTTGGTGAAATTTGAAGAAGTGTGTGTTTTTGGTGTTCTTGGTGAAATTTGAAGGAGTGTGTGTTCTTGGTGTTCTTGGTGAAAACTTGAAGATTTAAAGCTTTTAGTCATTTTAGGATATTTTGATGAGAGCTTCTAATTTCTAATAAGTGATTTTAGAATAAGTTAATGAGAGCCTTTGAATTTGTAAAAGTGATTTTAGAATAAGTTAATGAGAGCTTTTAATTTCTAAAAGTGATTTTAGGATGATAAGTTGATAAAATTTGGTGTTTAAAAATATTAGAACCGGGAAAATAGAATAGAGCTTGAAAAATGGAGAAATACGTTCCACCAGGTCCGACTCACCCACCCAGGAGGTGGCAGATCTGAGAGCCGCTAAGGTTATCCGGAATTGAGGATAAGGATGATGAATAGTGACCATGTGACAAGTAATGATGAGATGTGACAAGTAATGATGAGATGTGACTTTGATGTGATGGGTGTAAGTGATGTGATGTGATGTGCACATGACACGCAAATTAATGCAATCTTATCAGATTTTCATAACTTAGATATTTTCGGGATTTTTCCGGGATGACACGTCATTTTTAAGAAAATCGGGAATTTTAGTCGAAATAAGATTTTATTAATTAAGGGTTCGATTAATCAGAAATTTTATGTAAAACAAGTCGTTAGACGATTATATGAATTATGTGATTAAGTAAGGATTAATTGACCTTAAGTTGACTTTTTGACTTTAAATTGATTTTGACTTTATGTTGACCATTGACTTTGACTTTGACTTTTGACTTTGGTCAACTATCGTTTTTAAAACTCTTTAAAAGGATACCGAACACACGATTATGGGATTTTTAACTTTAAGAACGTACTAGAATGTACTTAGCTCATTAGACTAAGTTATTTGATGAACTTTACTTTGTCCTATGTCATTTAAGTTGAAAGGATTAACTGTGTTAGGTGCGGCGCAATCGGATAACGGACTCATTCGAACAAATACATCACTAGATATCTGTAAACTTCAAAGGTGGGTAAACTTCTGATTTTGTAAGCATGTTGTACTGTTATACTATGTTTGTCAACTTTCCTTAAATTGCTGAAATTTGCCTACGGGCTATATGTATGCTGCCAGCGGATGGGGGATGACCCTTCGATGTCAGAAATGGCCGAGAGCCAAATGTATGCTGCCAATGGGTGGGGGATGACCCCTCGGTGTCAGAAAATAATTTTAGAGCATTTTTGACTGTTTGACTTATATAGTGTAAATCAATACGTTTCCCATCGAGTTTCACGACTCACGCCTTCAAATGTTTTGTTACATTTCAGATAATGATGACGAGCCTGGAGCTGAGGCGTAGGGACTGTCTGCGTGGCGTTGTTCTGTATTTCCTGAATAAATTAAGTACTTACGTTTTGATGAAGCAAACCTTAAAGCTTTTGTAATAAGTATTTTAATAATGCGTAACTCTTATAAACCTTATTAGTTTTGATAAACTTTCAAGTTTATATTAAGAAATTTTTAAGCCCACATTTTAGTAATTAAAGTATTCTATTTATGCTTCCGCAAATTATTTTATTCTCAAGTGTACCACAGTGACGTTCCTAATCGAAATGGGTTCGGGGCGTTACAATCTTCGATTTTGTAATTAAGGTAATTAGTTAGCTCGTTCGAGATATTGTTAACTCTCCAATCACGCACCCTTTTTCTAGCAGTTTGTCTTGGTGGCGATATCTATATTTGCAGTCATATTAGTTGAACATCAATAATTTATTTTTTTTACAAGGCATAAATTATTATCTAACGAATGACATAAAATTGCACGATTTACATATGGAAACATGTATAACAGCTGGCATAATAAATAAAAATTAAATGACATGAAATAAAATGGCATAATAAATTCGTCACATACCTTGAGGTAGCCGGCTGAGATATGACGGTGATGGATGACTCTAAATTATTTTGTCTAAAAAAATACTCTTTTTTTTTTACAAGTCTACAGAATCATAGACATGCTCTGATACCATTGTTGTAATGCCCCGATTTACAATATAAAATAGTCCGACTTTTATGGAAAATGCTATTATAAAAACACGAGTTTTAAGAAAATAACTTAATAAAACTTAAACATTTAACTAATACCAGTCACATTACAATTTAAATTTTATCAAAATTTTCCAAGACATAAAATAAAAATTTGTTCAAATTCCAAATTTAATTTGGTCTTCATCCATCACTGACGTATCCTCAACCCGACTCCTTAATCCAAAAAATTATAAAAATGAAGGGGTGAGCTTTCACTTGCTCAGTAGGGACCAACTTTTGTCAATACATAATAAATCATACAAACAATAAACATTTATAATAAAACATGTAATTCCTCTGTAATTTCCTCTGTAATTTCCTCTGACTAGACAGTAAATTTAGTACGGCAGGCTTAACCCGAGGATACTTTTGATCCCGGACTTATTTACGGCCCCTGACTAGTTCCTCTGCATATCATATATAAATGAAAATACTCGCATGAAATATTATATAAAGACAAAAATTTAAAAATCCCTACCTCAATGTTTCCTGTAAATCCTCGTAGAAAATAAAAGTGAATATTCTAATCCTCGTGATTCTCGATTCCTACATATAAAATAAAAATATAATTAATAAATTATATTAAGAAATTTTGATGATTTTAGAAAAGGATTTAAAATGTTGAAAAGATTTCGGGTTTAGGCTTGAAAATGCTAATGATCAAATTTTCACACCCTAAATTACCCCAGGCCCAATAACTAACCAAGCCCAATAACTAACCAAGCCCACAACCCATTCCTCTACATCTCACGCCACCACCAACCCCCCCCAAACTCTCTCTCTCTCTCTCTCTCTCTCTCTCTCTCTCTCTCTCTCTTTTTTCTTTTTCTTTCTCTCCTCTCCCTCACGCACGCTTTTTGCCCATTTCTTCTTCTTTTTTTATTTTTTTTTCTTTTCTTTCTTTCTTCTTTCCTCCTCCAAATGATCGCCTCCCCTATCTTCTCCTTTTTTTTTCTTTATATTTTCTTTCTCCCTCACACCCCAACCCCTCTTCTGCCATAACTCCTCCACTACTCCCACAACCCACACACAAACCTCTACACCGGCAGCGACTCACGGCGGACAACAGCGGCTCCAGCAGACCGGCGACAAAAAAAAATATGGTGGTTTCCAGTCTATGGGTTTTAGGTATTTATGAGGTATATACATATGAAGAAAGTTTACCTTTGGTTTTGCAAAGCAATGAAGTATGAGAAGCAACTGTGAAGAAAAAGGGTTTTTATAGGGGATTTTTGAAACAGTCAGATTAATGTTGTATACGTTAGAAAATAATTTGATTTCTCTTCATCTGCTACTCATTATTCTAGGGACTTTTCATTTCATAACTGATGTTGCATTTACAATGATTATTTATTGATAAACATTAATAGTAATAATAAAAAAACAGATTAATTAAGAATTGAAGACCCTAAATTGAATCTGCCCTAATTTCAAAATTAGGGATTTGAATCCCCAATTGTGAACCCTAATTGAAATTTTTACCCCCAATTTGTGGATATTACAACACCATTGCTATCTTTTATCAAAGATCTTAACATGAGGAAATCGAATTCGAATTGGGCTATGAAACTACGCCTGGTGCGTATGTACGAAAAGTCGGCTTTCAATAACAAGATGACTATAAACAGTTTGGAATGTGTGTTCCACGACTCTGAGGTACTTTTTTGAAATTTTTAAGTTTATTATTAAAACACTTTTCATAATAAAAACTAATTTTTTGTGTATTATTTTATGCAGGGTGGTCGAGTACATTGTAGCATAAGAAAAGTGAATATCGCCCAGTTCAAACGTATTCTGGCCGAGGGCAACTTATATGCTATAAAGGATTTTGTTGTTTCGAATAAAACAGACAAATATAAAGCATCAATAACAAAATACAAAATCATTTTTCATGGCAAGACCAATATTGTGGAAGTTTTTGATGAAACGTTTCCAAGACTAATATTTAATTTTCAGAATTTTGTGGACCTATCTAATGTGGAAACTATTGATGAAAGCGAGCTTTTCGGTACGATATTGTTTCTTCACGTATGGAATTCTGATTTGTGCTTTTGAAGTTATTAAATTTTGATTTTAATATTTTTTTGCAGATATCATCGGGAGAGTTGTTGCATTGCAGAATGCCCAGACAAAGGAATTTGGTGGCAAAATTACCCGTTTCATGGAAATAACATTAGAAGATTTGGAGTAAATAGTTTGAAAATATCAAAAAAAAAATTCGTCAATTAACATTTACTAATTATTAAAATCAATATTTTTACACAGAAATAATCGCATTTCATGTACGTTGTGGGAGGAGTACGTTGATTTAATATTACTATATCTGGAAAATCATACTTTTGAACCCATCATTGTTATTCTGCAAATGTGCCGGACTAAAGTTTTTAGAGGTAAATGTTGCTTTTTCGATATTGCTCTTTTTCCGAAATTTCTGCAAATTTTATATAGACTGATTATTGTTCTTCAAAAATTCAGATGAGGTTAAAGTTTCCAACAACTTCTATGTTACGAAGATGATCAAAAATGGGGATGTTCAAGAGATTGAGGAATTTCGATCGAGGTTTTATTCAATTTTATTATTTATATATTTAAATATTTACAGTTACCAAGATTAATTTTATTATCAAATTTTTTTAAGAGGTTTCAAATTTTTTTGCAGGATGGGTACCATGAGCAACCCAACGAATTCTATTAGTCATGTTTCTTATCCAATCGCAATGTCAATTGATGAAGATTTGGCCTCTGGTGATTCACCTTTTCGTTTAATTGATCATCTTTATACAAATGAAGAGGTAATTTATTTTAATTGATCTACTTATTATTCTGTATTTTTATAGTTGATAATAATGAACTTATTTTATTGAAATTAATATAGGTGGGCAGCTTTTGGATTAGTGCCACAATTTTTAATGTTATTGGAGATTGGTGGTACTTGGCTTGCAAGCGATGTCCTAAGAAACTCACAAAAACCGGGGAAAAATTCTACTGTGAACGTTGTGATAAGTTCTACCAAAATGGAAATTTCAGGTAATCAATAGTATAAACTTTTAGGTATGTATATAAGACAAAAAAATTGTAACTAACTCATTTCCCAATTCCTAATTAAAGGTACCGAATTCAGTTAGAGGTTGGTGATGACACTGCAAATATCCAACTTTTAGTTTGGGACAGAGATTGTGAGACATTAATTGGTACACCATGTTCAGTTTTGAAACGCCAATTGGCTGAGGTATATATTATCTTATTAAACTCTGATTTTGTTGCAAAGACATTTAATTTTACTTTAAATCACAATAATAATTTTAAAATATTTTGTAATAAAATTAGAGAGAAGGCTGGGATGATTTGCCAGATGAGTTGACATCTTTAACCGATAGGAAGGTTATGTTCAAGGTGCAAGTAAGGGCTGATCAGATCCATAATTTTGCTAGCTGTTTCTCTGTGATGAGATTGACTACGGACATTAATTTGCTGAAAAAATATGCTACGTTTTTTATTGAAAGCCAGGTATATTTCTTTTGTTAGTTTTTATATAAATTGACTATAACTTCAGTGAATGATATCTTATTTTGATTTTTATTGCAGGGGTCCGATTTCATGTCCAAACTTCAAGGAGAGGAACAAGATTTTGACAAGGTAAATAACTTAAATTTTAATTATTTTAAAGGAATTTTGTATAGAATATGTTTCAAAATTATTGTAATTTCATTCAACAGTCATCAAATTCGGGCGACGAAGTGAGTACCCCAGATAAAATGAAAAAGAAGATTGATGCAGTGGAAGAGAAGGCCTCCCTTAAAAGAATGTTGTTCGAAGAATCTACCTCCAAAAGCAAGAAGCTCAAGAGGGAGATTAAGTTGGAAGATGAATCTAAGATTTAGATTGTTCGTGGGATAGATTTCTACTGAATGAGAGATTTTTTAGAATTAAAACTCTTTTTTTTTCCGTTTTATTTTGGATTTGGGAATTGTTTCCCTTTTGAAGACTATCATTGGTTTGGGATTTTTTTCCCAATTGAATATTTTGATTGTTTTTAATCTTTATTATTTGTTATTTTGGGGTTTTTTATTCCTAGATACATGTTAGATAATATTTTTCCTATTTTTATCTTTTCTTATTAAGCTTTTGTACGTTTGTAGCTAATTTTTTATATTAGTCATCAAAATTGATTATCAGTTTCTAACGGTTTTTTCTGCTTAATATATGTTTGTTTTTCCTTGATTTCATTTTCAGGATTGTTCGTGTTGGTTATGGTTTAAAAATTTGAAGTAATGGAACATGTTTTGCAGCCTCGGATCATTCTGTTTGAAGAATCACTCGAAGTATCGGAAGATTGAAGATGTGGACTTTTTGTGGGAGGAGTTATCATATATAGCGAAATAGATAGTTGTTAGGAAACAACAGTGTGGGAGAATAGAGACACTTATAGTGTTTTTTTGTTTTCATTTTTATTTCCATTTGAACGATATGTTTTTTTTTGCTTTGTTTTGATGAATAATATTCAAATATTTTAGTAAAATTTTCTTTATTTTATGTATTTTTATTATACATATGTATTTATTTTGTCTTCATTATTAAATTTTTATATTTAGTTCAATTTTTTTATTTATTTTTTATATGGAAATTTGATTTTTCTGTGTTACAGGATTTTTCTTTTGGAGTTGGCTTCAAGACTTGAAGATATGGGGAATTTTAGCTTGGATGATATAGCACAATACAATAATTATAGAATGACGTAAAAGAATCGTGTACAAATTATTGTAGATTACAATACAACAAACTGTCAATGGATTCCATTTGTACATTTTTTGTTGATGAATAAAATCTTTGAATTTATTAAGTTACTTTTACCGTAATGCTTTCGTTATCTTTCATCTTTAATGTCAAAAACTTATATGTCACATTAAAAATTTATACTTAAATCTGAGAAAAATAATTCAGTTTTGATAAGTTAATTATTAAAAAATATTTATTTATTATTTAGTTACTGTATTTTAGTTTCGTATTTTAGTTTTGACAAGTTAATTATATGATATGATAAAATTTTTAAAAATTATTCATTTACTACATATATAAGTTTATTTTATAAAAGTATTAATTATATAGTTTCTTTTTATAAGGACAAAATCTATTAAAATTATTTATTTTACTGCATATATTCTTTTATTTTAAGAAGATTATTTTTACAGACCTCTAAATCTATTAAACAATTAATTATGCAAACATATAAGATTATGATGCAATAATTATTACCATTGGGATATATATTTTAAAAAATATTAGTTGATAAAATACATATTTAATGAATAAAAGGATCTCCCTCGCACCAACAGATTCCAATACACTCTTGGTGTACGGACAAGCGGTTTTTTAGCTCGGGATCTCCAAATTAAATTAAATAATATAAAAACAGAAAAATAATCAGAAAAAATTGCAGCCAATTTTTGTTTAAAATATATTATAATTTATATATCCCAATGGTATTTCAATTTACATACAGATGTAAAACAGATGACATAATGTTAGAAATTCTATCATTATCTACATAATTAATGAAACTGATAGGGTGCGAGAATCTGTATAAATAATTGCATGGTAAGATAAACGCATATTATCAATTAAATTACAATTCAAGAATCCACATTATCAATCAAATTTGTTTTAAAGAATCCATATTATCAATCAATTTTAAAAACTATGTTACCATATAGATGCACGGATTATATTTTTACACAAGAGCTCAAAATATTTCAACACACATAATTCTAGGGATTTATTCTATAAATAGAGAAAGCAAGATCTGAATCCCCATAAAATAAAATAAAATCTTCGAAATAATAGCTTAATATAATTTACCATAATACACCAAATCAAGATCCATATATATATCAATTGACACCATTTAAGTACTGTCGAAATTTTGATTGATAGGCATACATATATCATAAAACCAGTTACCAAGACGATCAACCACATAATCTGACCCAACGACAAGAAGAATAGCACAAGCATTAAAACAAAAACAACATTCAGATTCAAGCAAGAAACACCTACATTGATTCATGAGAAAGCCTACAGAATGAAAAGGCGACGAAAAAGCGGTTTTGTGCAAAAATGAAAGATGGCGGATGAAAGTTTGCAACGTACTAAGTACTTCTAAACCACATAATCTGACCCAATCATAGTGATGTTTTTGTTTTGTCATATTTTTTTATCAATATGCAATGTTTTAAGTATATGTATTATAACATGTTGTCCAGAAACCAAATTGTCTCCTGTATTTCGAAAGTGATTATGTGCAACTTTTGTTATTCATGTCTTTGCCAATTTTTCAGACCTGCAAAACAAAATACAATGGTTATAATTTTAACATTTTAAATATTCTTCAAAATTGTATCAAACGTAATAATCAAAACAATATACTTATCTTTAGGGTTTTGACATGTTGTAATCTGTCAGGGTGAGATTTTGCCTATCATTTCACAAATTGCTTGCAAATACTCTTTTGTTTAAATCATAATTGTTGATGATATAATGAATATAATAAGAATTTTCATATATCAAACTAACAGTCTCTTAGTACATAACCTACCAGAAATAAAATGTAGAGATCATCCTTTGGGCGTGTGTATTTATCACAAATTGCATTATCAAATATTCAAACATAATAACTATTGAAAAGCCCAAACACCAACAGGATTCCACTACACTTTTAGTGTAGGGTTAAGAGCTGTTTTGGCTTAAGTTATTCTTTGTATAGAAATTCTTTGTCTAGGAATTAAGAGGAAAAAAAAGCAAAACAACCAAGAACAGTGTTGAATATACAGTAGTTGGAAAATAAAATAGACCTCTAAAAATGACCTGATTTTTTAAGTATATTATTAAACCAGAATACGTGATTTTTCAAAACTTAATAACAATATTCTAACTACATAAACAAAATATAGACATATATTCATATGGTTCTGGACATAAATTTTTTTTAAAAAAAATCATTTATTAATTTAATAAGAGTAAAGATGATTGGAAAAAATTATCTGGAAATGGTTTGAGAGAATATTATTTTCGATGTTGTTGTAAGTCAGCAAAAAAAACCTGCAAAATTAAAAATCAAACTGTTAGTTCATTATAACATGAAGAAAAGTAAATTAAATATAAATTTGAATAAAACTCACCCCTAAATTTTCGAAGTACATAAATCTGAAAAATGGCTGAAAAAATAAAAAATAAAATATTTTCAGATATATAGCGAAAATAGCCAAGAAAACCATCGGATCTATTCTTTACTTGAACAAAACATTCGGATTTATTCACAAAAAAAAAAAAAATAGGGTGGGTTTGCAATTTTTGAAAAGAAAAATGGCCTGAAAAAGCTTAGGTTTTGAAAATTTCAAAGATATAGCGAAAATAGCCAAGAAACCCATCAGATCTATTATTTATATGAACAAATTGTTCGTTATTTTGTTCACAAAACACATAAATCCGGTGTCTTTGCAATTTTTGTTAAGAAAAATGGAATTTCCAACAACCAGCAAAATATTTTTAGAGAGAGATCGGTCATAACCAAGTACCCCATTTCTGGAGAAACTTAAACCCTAGATCGAGCAAAAATTCGAACGATTAACAAGAAAATCGAAACATCTATCATTTTTTAACAAATCATTCGGATTTGTTCAAAATTTAGAAAAATCCGACCAGTATGTAGAGAAATAAAATAACCGAACCATCCATCATTTTTGTGAACAAATCATTCGGATTTGTTCAAAGATTTCAGAAATGGGAGCCCTAGATCGAGAAATGTAAACCCTAGAACAAGAATATTATCGAACTCGAACAACATAACCGAACGATATATCATTTCTGTGAACAAATCCTTCAGATTTGTTCAAAGTTTAGAAAAATGGGTTTGGTTTGTGATTTGCGATTGAGAGAAAATAGATGAATCTGGAAACAAATTTTTTGAATAAAATTTCGAGTGAGAGAGAACAGAGTATTCGACTGAGAGAGAAGAGAGATGCACCGACTCAGTGGGTTTGGAAACCCTAGATGAATGGTTTGTTTCTTTCATCACTTTTGGCTTAATCTCAGCCGTTCAAAATGACACGTGTCTCAATCGTGACCTTTGATATCAGGTTAGATCAAGTAGGAATGTTCTAGAAAATGGGATGGGCTTGAGAGGTTGTATTTGAAATGGGCTTTAAATTGGATCTTTTATATGAAAGTGGGTTTATTTGATTTTGTTTGGGCTTAAAATAGATATGTGATTTTTTTTAATTGGTAAAAACGATTTTCGAAAATTATATTTTATTATATATTTGTGTTATTTCAAATTTTAAAAAAATATCTGGAATTACGAAAATATGTAAAAAAATATGTTCTTGAAAAAATATGCATCACATAATAACTGTTAATTAATTAAAATGAGAAAAATTATAAATTATTTTTATAGATATAAAATACTGATTTATAAAAGTAATAATAATATTGAATCAGTATTTTTTGTGAAGCACTCGATTTTTATTCAATAATGTATTTGTTTCACGTATCGTCCTTGTATTCTTTTGACTATTTTACCGCGTCACTTTGACGGGTGAATATTAATGATAAATATATTTCGCATTCAATTTCTTTTCTTTTTATTTGTTACTTGTGATCATAAGCATTTATTACTTCTACTTCGCATTAATGATCACTCGATCGATCATCATTATTAATATTTGTGTACTCATTAGTCACCTTAGAATTTTGGAGACTATTTATTTTAGAGATTTATACCTTATAGAATTAAGAATTCGATTTAGATTAAGTGATCATGAGACTTATAAGTGATCAAGGAAATCACTAATTATTTTGGAGATTGATATTATTCACCTATTATCATCAATTTTGGGACATAAAAACAAAATATGTAAATGCCACAAATACCCCTTAAGGGACGACCATGATGGGTATTTTTAGTGTAGAAATATCTCCCAACTCTTGTACACATACACCTTGTGTATTCATCTTGTGTATTAATACACCATTAATTCAAATCTTATACACAATACCTTATACACCAATTCTTTATTATAAACTTACCCAACATGTTGGAGGCTTCCCAACATTCCATGCCAACATCCTCCTCAATCCCTTCAATTTCATCCTCCCATGCAAGACCACACTTTGACCAAGGCCTTTGTCCCCATGCTAGAGACAAGTTGGAAGACATAGAATTTGATCAAAAAAATTTGTCTCCTCCCCCTCCCCACCTCAATTCTCGTCCATAACACCTTGAGGATCAAAAACATTTGATCAAAATATCATTTTCATCCAACACATTCATAATTCAAGCATTTTCTCCAACTTCCCTC
Organism: Rehmannia glutinosa; assembly: GCA_016081115.2. Taxonomy (NCBI): domain Eukaryota; kingdom Viridiplantae; phylum Streptophyta; class Magnoliopsida; order Lamiales; family Orobanchaceae; genus Rehmannia; species Rehmannia glutinosa. The sequence goes on along the minus strand of CM071927.1, from coordinate 60,063,174 downwards.
TAAAATCTCCAACATCTCTCTAAGTATATCTTCATCCACTCCTTCATATCTTCAAGAACACTTCTTCATATCTTCAAATCTTCAAACACCATATCTTCAAATCTTCAAACACCATTCTTTCACATCTTCAAACATCTTCAAACCTTTCAAACAACATATCTTCATATCTTCAAATCTTCAAACACAATTCCTTCACATCTTCAAACATCCTTCACAACTTCAAGAACATCTACTTCATATCATCAAGCACTTCTTCTTTCTTCAAACAACTAAACAAAAACAAACATTCTTCCTACTTAAATTATAAAATTCGAACCATCACTACCAAGGTAAGGAAAATGTCTTTTTCAATCCATTTTTGATATCACCTAACTCATCTCTTTCACCTTCTAATTTAAGTTTGATTTTTGATTTTGAGGTATACCTAGAAGACCTTTGAAGTTGTTAAGAGACTTGTCATCTTGAAGAAAATTGTGAAGAAGTTGGACTATAAGGTAAGAAATGGAATTTTTGGTACCTTTTCTTCTTCTCTTTTTATTTTCCAAACTTTGACACTCCATTTTCATTTTTGGAGTTTTAGGGGCTGACTTTGGAGATTAACATTAAGGGTGACCAAAATCTTGCATTTGGAAGCCATTACTAGTCACACTTTATTCACTACACAAGGTAAGTGTAGTAATTCCAATTTTCTCACTATCTTCTTCTACCCCTTAAATTTTAACCACATTCTCCTAACTCCTATATGTTTTTGATATTCCTTGACTTAGGGGCTGACCTAAGTCACTCCTTCATCGAGAGAGATTTATTTCATTTTTTCCCAACAAACCGAACTTTAAGGTGGGTGGAAAAATCCTTTCAACTCCTAGGTGTTTTAATTCATAAAAATGCATGTAGTATTTTGTTATTGAGTATTTGAGATATATATTGCATGCTATTTTCTTGTATCAAGTTGGAAAATTTCTCAAGTGTTGCTCAAAATGCGATTTATCGAAAATTAGGACATACATGTACACTTCATTGTCATATTTGATAAATTCTTGTATGAGATGGTTATGTATGTGTATGACTCTTGAAATATATGTTTTGTATGACATATAACCTGGAAAAGTCGAGCATAATTGATTAAAATTAGATTTTGGACTTAAAATGCAAAAAAATGGAAAGTTGGTGGACTTAATTGCAAGAAAATAAAACTTAAGGGACTCCTCTGTAATTTTCGACTTTTGGGACTGAAATCAGGTTCAAAAATTATATTTTGACATTTTAATAAAGTCTTAAGAGTTTTTAGATAAATAAAATCAACCCTTAAAAGCCCAAGGACTAGATTGTAAAATTTTAGAAGTTTAGGGGCTATTTTGCAAATTTCGAAACTGTACCAGACCCAAATTTTAAAATTTTAAATTTTAACTCTTAAGGGACTGAAATTAACATATTTTAGGTATATTCCAAAAACCCAAGTGTTTAGAGCTTGGAAAGTAATTTTATAAAACTTGAGGGACCAAATTGTAAAATATTAAAATGGAGGACCCAAATGACATTTCCAGGACTTATGCAGTCCATGCACCTGGAAATGCTAATTTAACTATAACATAATGATATATTGGACCCAAGGTTTAAGTTTCATAACAATCGGACCCTTAAAAGCCTTAAAGGCAACTATTTCAAAATGGGACAAAAATGAAATTTTCAAAGGTTAAGGGACCTATACTTATTTTCTTTTAAAACTGCTTTTGTCCCAATATCCCACTGACATTAGTGACATTTTTCAACTGGAATCACATTAAAAGCCCTTCCGGTTTGTGAGTTCCAATTATTTTAAACTTAGGGCCCGAAATGACAATTTTAACAAATTTGGGGCCAATGTGAGAATTTTATAAAGACTCGACCTATAAACTTTAAAAACCTGAATCTCTGAACAATTTGGAGAATTTAGGAACTGACCTCATAATTTTTCAAGGTCGGGACATTTATTTATTCAATTTTTAACCCCAAAAGAATTGGTTTTTAACAAAACGGGGCTAATTGTAATTTTTCTTTTTATCAAGGACCTAACTCAAATTATTTTCCTTTACTAAAACAGCCCTGGACCCTCTGACTTCAATTCTTAATTAAAATATTTTATTTTCTCAAAAACCCCTTGACCTTTCGGACCGCCTTGACCGACTAATGCCCGATCGCGGGGCGACTTCCTCGTCTTGCGATTTGAATCTATAACGGGACTTATGTTCCACCTAATCTTTCAAAATATCGAAGATTGCTTATCCTCCCGATAATTATCTTCATCCCAATAACTCCACCAATGCCATAACTACCTTGCGCAAATTTTCAAAAAAAATCTTTCCTAAAACGCTATCCATTGTTCATCTCTTCCATCAATAATAAGTTTAAATTTGTTGACTACCATTTAGAAGACTTTGAACGTGTATTTACTTTCTGTCTTTGAGTCAACTTGGTGTGTCGAACACCCCTTTTCTTTTTGAGAAATAGGGGCTGACCTTAGGAATTTTGGAGTTGAACCAATTTCCAATGGATAACTGTCGGGGAACCGGCAGCTCGGCTGCTTTCCACTCTCTGGCCCCATCGTCCCTAATCCCGCAAAATCTATTTTTGGATGACTTATAACCTGGAAAAGTCGAGCATAATTGGTTAGGGCAAAAATGACGGAGTTTTGTCCAAAAATGGAAATGTTTTAAGAGTTTTAAGATAAATAAAATCGGGTCGTAGTACTGAGGGTATAATCATGATTATGACAAATCCGTTACTACTAGCTCCACTTTAATGCTTTAATTGTGGATTTTGTCTTTGCCTATGGAGCGATAAGATGACAAAATGTCTTGGACCATCTTGCTCGGGAATTACAAGGAAGAACGAAGGAATCGAAATTTCCGTTTGGATCCACAAAAATTCATTTTTAAAAGTTAATCGGATCCGTTTGGTTGGCGCTACAAAAATATCCGTAAACTTTTAACCCCAAAAGTTGAAATTTTTACGCAATCACAATATTTTTTATAAAGCTATTCTTGTCTTGCATAGGTTGGCGTTACAAATCCCAAATGAAAATTAAACTTATGCGCTACTTGTCTTGCATAGGATTGGCGTTACAAATCCGTTGCAATCCTCCTCGCTTTGCTTGGACCATAGTGCTGCGCTTGACCATGAATCGCTGTTTTCTTAATCGTATAAGTATATTACTTAAATATATTTATCACGACGATTGTGGGACCGTGTGTGAAATCATGCATCATCTCTCACGCGTTTTCATACAACTAAATTTCTCGCATTAACCATATATATATCGCCACACTTGCACAATCAATCACCCCAACCACTTTGAGATTTCTCGTCTCTCACTCCCTCCCGTTTTCTAACCTTAGAAGAAGACTTTGTCGAAGAAGTTGAACTTTTTTCGCTTGGATTGAATTCGCGTGCTCCGTCCATTGGACTTACTTCCTATCGTTATCTATGTTCTTTTTTATCTGTTTTCCTTTATTTTTCTTGTTGTTGGACTCTTTTATTTTCTTTGCATTCTAGATCGTAATTTAAGGCGTAGAAACCCTTTGACACTTAAGGTGATAAGATGTGTACTTTATTTCCTAGTTACTGACTAATGCCCGATCGCGGGCGTAAGTTATTTGGTTGTTGGGAAGTACTTGTAATCGTCTTTTTGTACTTGTAAGTTTTCCGCCGCTTTAGACCTTGTTTCATTTAAGATTGTTGCATCGTTTTTCTAGAATATTACGTTCATTTATGTTTAAGTGATTGATCGTCGTCGCGTCGCGTCGCGTTTGGGGCTCGACAGCTATGGTTTTGTCTCGAGCTCGGCTTGTAAGATGGAAACTTACACCGACCCCGAGATAGGACCCTCGGACTTGTGTTGTGTTGGGTAGTACCGCGACTTGACTAATTAAGTGTGAAATCAATTTCAATAATGGTATAGAACCGTATTATTGATGTTCATGATAAGTCAAAATTTATACTTGGAGAATCCATAGTCATACTTGATTTGACTTAGTTGACTTTTAATATTGACTAACTCTCCTTAGTCATTCTTTTTACTTGTTCTTCCTTATCTTTTCTTACTTCTTCTAATCCTTCTTAGTTTGGCTTGTTCGGATGGAGCCGACGCCACCTATCTCGGCGGTGGGAATTATTGGAGGCCCGCGCCGAACGGGATTACTTTCCGGGCATATACGAACCACCGCTATTGTGCGAGGAATACCGCGGGCCACCTCGAATTTCTTAGCGGAAACGCCGCCGCAACCAAGAACTAGCCCACCTCTTGACAAAGAGCTAAGAGGAGAAGAACGACCTTACCCTCCTGGCTAAGGATCGCGAGGATACCATCCGTGCTCGCGAGGATCAAATCCAGTAAATTCAGGAACACTTAGAAATTACTCGCAAGAAGATGGAACGCGCCAAGGAAGGCCGCGGGAAGTGGGAAAGGGAGGCATACATGTCGAGAGCCACCATCGGAAGTATTGAAGATACTATCATCAAACAAATGCAGGTGATCGAGGACCTCACGCATGCCTTAACTCAGCGGGATGCTGCTTTGGAGGCTGCCTTAGCAACTAATGCACCACCACCACCCGAGGCGAACCCATACCCAACCTCGAGGCCGATGATGAGGAGGATCCCGAGGAGGATCCTGAAGAAGACCCTGAAGAGGATCCCGATGAGGATCCAAAGGAAGACGAAGAGCACGAGGCGCTTGAAGCCGCCCCACTCGATGATGCTCCTGACCATCGACATGCAGCGGATGGCTAAATTTCGCCGATCGGCCCGATCTTTGAAGTACCACCTCAGCCCGACCAGGTTCCGGTTGTGGACATAGCCACTAGTGACGATGATGGCGACCTCACTGAATAGATAGCTTTTGTGATAGATAGTATCAGGCGCATATTACCTTCCTGATGTATTTTGCATTCCGTTGTACCTTGAATCTAGAATATCTTCAATTCTGTATTTATGTTGTATGAACTCATTTGGATGTATTCAAATTTTCACATTAATGGATATATCTTTTTACTTATTCTATGTCTTGTGTACTTGTGTTGCTCTCCTTGCGATATAACTTGTTTTACGCGAATATTTATTAGAATCATTCATTTTTGTATTGTAGCTAAACCCCAGATACATGTCTGGAAACTGTGGACGCGGGAGACCCCGCCGTATACCCCAAATGAACAATGATGCGCAAAGAGATCGGGCACCCTCCCCCGAATTTCCACCACCTCCTCCGCCAATCGCAGGAGATAACCTAACTGCAATAGCCCTACAATAGATATTAGTTTTCATGAGGCAACAAGCAGAGCCTCGTCAGCCTAACCATGAACCTGCTCGAGAGACGAATGACTGCACCTTGGAGCAGTTTCTACGATTCGACCCCCCGACTTTCTTAGGGGAACCAAATGACATGAAAGCAGAAGAATGGATCGAGAAAATAGAGAATATCTTTAATGCCCTTCAATATTCCAAAGAACAGAAGGTTACACTCGCAGTGTTCCGACTAGAAGCGGCTGCTCGGGATTGGTGGAGAGCAGTTGAGAGAAAGTGGGAACAAGATCTAGTAGAGAGAACTTGGGAAAATTTTCTAGTTGAATTCCATGAGCAGTACATTCCCCAGGTTGTGAAAGAGGCACGCCGGGACGAATTTCATAAGTTAAGGTAAGGGAACATGTCCGTAGCCCAGTACGAGTCTGAGTTTCATCGATTGTCCAAATACGCTGGGGGACAATCGATCAAGAGGACAAATTATATAAGTTCACACGGGACCAAGCCGAACTTCAAAAGCGACTTTTCGATTGTCGAGATGACAACCTACTCGCCGCCGCCGTAAAGCGCAGCTCTCCGCACGAGTCGGAATTGAACCGTATTGGACAGATTCAGCAGAGTAGGCCATCAAACAGTCTCAAGAGGACAACTGTGGGACAACCATCTAAACACCCTGCTAAGTTTCAGAAGGGACCAGTTAATAAGACGGATAAAGGAAAAGGACCGGTACAAGGAAAGTCGGGTCAAGTGTGTGCACATTGCCGTAAAACCGGGCATACCGCCAATGATCGCTGGCGTAAACAGGAAGGTGTTTACGTTGTGGTAGTAATCAGACACCAAAGGATTGCTGAAATACGAAGACCGGACCAAACAGGTGCAACCACAGAAGCCGGATAACGGCCAGGGTAACCGGGCAAGGATGCCCGCTCGAGCATTTGCACTAGCCGGACATGAGGCTCCCGAGGCAACAGACGTGGTAGAAGGTACGCTTCTAGTATCTAGCCACTACGCTAAAATACTATTTGATCCTGGATCAACGCATTCATTTGTCGCACCACATTTTGTACACAAGCTGCATGCATGCATGAAACATATGCCTATAGGTCTAGAAGTATCAACTCCTATGGGCGCAAGCCAGATAACAGATATTATCTATAATGCATGCGAAGTTAAGATTGATGTGATAAACTTTCCCGCCGATTTGATTTTGTTGCCTATATCCGAATACGACATTATCTTGGGAATGAACTGGTTGTCTGCACACCATGCACAAATGGACTGCCATCGCAAGTCCATTAAGTTATGTGAACCCGGTAAGCCCGAAGTCGAAATTTCGGGAAGGGCACGAGTTAAGATTGCCCCAATCATTTCAGCAATGAAAGCAAGGAAGGCAATCACTAGAGGGGCACAAGGGTACTTGGCGTTTGTAATTAACAAACCCAAAGTTGAGACACAAATTAACCAAGTACCTATAGTATCGGAATATACGGATGTATTTCCACAAGAACTCACCACTTTCCCTCCAGATAGGGAAGTCGAGTTAACCATCGAGGTATTACCACGAATCGCCTCGATTGCTAGAACACCGTATAGAATGGCTTCTCTTGAGTTGCAAGAGTTGAAGACTCAATTGCAAAAGCTGATGGATGTGGGATTTATCCGACCGAGCACGTCTCCGTGGGGAGCACCGGTACTGTTTGTCAAAAAGAAGGATGGCACATTAAGACTGTGTATAGATTATCGTGGTCTTAATAGCGTGACCATCAAAAACAAATACCCCCTCCCGAGGATAGACGAACTGTTTGATCAACTCTAAGGAGCGACGGTGTACTCGAAGTTTGATTTACAGCAAGGATATTATCAACTGAAGATTCATGAAGAAGACGTTTCCAAAACGGCATTTCAAACCAGATATGGACACTACGAGTTTGTAGTGATGCCTTTTGGTCTGACGAACGCACCAGCAGCGTTTATGGATCTGATGCATCGAGTCTTTCAACCTTATTTGGATCAATTCGTAGTGATATTCATTGATGACATACTCGTATACTCTAAGTCTAGAGAAGAGCATGAACATCATCTAAAAATCGTTTTGGAGACACTACGAGAGCACAAGTTGTATGCCAAATTCAGCAAGTGCGAATTTTGGCTTAGTGAAGTCGCATTCTTGGGACACATAATATTCGCACTTTGGGATCGCCGTAGATCCTTGAAGGTACAGACAGCGGTGGTTGAATGGAAACAACCAGAGTCCAGAACGGAGATCGAAGTTTCTTAGACTCGGCCGGATATTATCGAAGATTTATCCAGAATTTCTCCAAGGTAGCCGGACCACTCACTCGACTAACTCAGAAGCAAGTCAAGTTTGAGTGGAATGACAAGTGTGAGACTAGTTTCTAAGAGCTGAAGAAACGACTTACTAAAGCTCCATCTAGCCCTTCCAAAGGGAATAGAAAACTTCGTTGTCTGATGCATCAAAGGAAGGACTAGGAGCAAAGTGCTCATGCGGGAAGGAAAATCATTGCTTATGCATCACGAAAACTCAAGCCGTATGAAGCCAATTACCCAACGCATGACTTGGAATTGGCAGCGATAGTGTTCGCGTTAAAGAAATGGAGACACTATCTATACGGAGCAACATTCATGGTTTCCACATCATAAGAGCATAAAGTATCTATTCTCTCGGAAGGAACTCAATTTGAGGCAACGGAGATGGATGGAGTTAATAGAAGACTATCACCTTGATATTCAAGTACCATCCCTAAAGGCTAACGTAGTAGCCGATGCGCCTTGAGTAGAAAGGCGAATTTAGCCGACTAATGATTCGAGAGTGGAAATCATTAGAAGAGTTGAGCACTTGAATCCGACAAGAACCAATACTCAAATTTCGTGTGCTAACATTTCGGTTAAACCCGACCCTCTCAATGAGATCAAAACAAAGACAAGAGATAGATGTACAACTTCAAAGACTGAAAGAGAAGATACTTAACGGAGAGGGATCGGAATTCTCGGTACATGAAGATGGGATCATCGATTTGAATCGAGTTTGTGTACCGAGCGACGAATGTTTAGGAGCGAGAATTCTAGCGAGAGGCACACCGTTTGAAATACACTATAAATCCTGGAGGAAACAAGATGTATAAGGACTTGAAACAGAATTATTGGTGGGTAAACATGAAGAACCAGGTAGCGAGTTCGTTGCGAGATGTTTGACTTGTCAACGAATAAAAGCGAACACCAACGACCATCCGGTTTATTGCAACCGTTGAGAATTCCGGAGTGGAAGTGGGAACACATAACGATGGACTTCGTGACGGATCTACCAAGGACCGAGGCGAGGTGATGATGCTATATGGGTATTCGTGAGACCGACTCACGAAATCGCACACTTCTTACCTATGAAGAAAACGACGCGACTTTTGCGAAAACTTGCGCAGATTTATGTCCGAGAGATCATTCGACCGCATGGAGTGCCAAACATAGTGTCGACATAGTGTCGACAGAGACCCGAGATTTGTCTCCGTTAAATGCTTACACGAGGAATTGGGAACCTCGCTAAGTTTTAGCAACAAAGACATCCCCAAACCGATGGCGGTCCGGAGTGAACGATTCAAACCCTGGAAGACATGCTGCGAGCATGCACGTCGGATTTCCAAGGAAGATGGGATTCATACTTACCATTGGCCGAGTTCGCCTATAATAACAGCTATCAGGCCACAATTGGGATGGCACCCTACGAAGCCTTGTATGGGCGAAAGTGTAGATCCCCACTACACTGGGAGATTGATGACCAATGGACTCCAAAAGAGAAACGAAAGTCGCCACCGATTCCAAAGGTCGACTTGGTTCAGGAGGCCATGGAGAAGGTCAAGTTGATCAAGGAACGGATCCGCACAGCTCAGAGCCGCCACAAGAGTTATGCGGATAAGAGGAGAAAGGACTTGGAATTTGAAGCCGGAGATGAAGTATTTCTCAGACTCTTGCCACGAAAGGGATTGATCAATCCAAAGAAAGGAGGCAAATTGAGTCCGAGATATATTGGGCCTTACAAAATTTTGCAGAGGATCGGAAAATTGGCCTACCGACTAGAGTTACCGGCACAGTATGCGGGAATGCACGATGTGTTCCATGTATCGAGATTGAAAAAGTATCAACCAGATCCTGAGCACATCATCACTTGTGATACTCCTCCTCTAATGGAGAATTTATCTTACACCGAGGAACCAATCAGAATCATTGACCAGCAGGTACGCCAATTGCGTAACAGAGAGATTCCAATGGTTAAAGTTGTATGGCGGAACCACGACCGAGACGAAGATGCAACATGGGAAATGGAAGAAGACATGAGGAATCAATATCCAGAGTTGTTCTGAAGAGAATTTGGGGACCAAATTCTTTTAAGGAGGGGAGAATGTGAAGCCCTCGATTTTTATTCAATAATGTATTTGTTTCACGTATCGTCCTTGTAATGTTTGTTTTTGTTTAGTTGTTTGAATAAAGAAGAAGTGTTTGATGATATGAAGTAGATGTTCTTGAAGTTGTGAAGGATGTTTGAAGATGTGAAGGAATTGTGTGTGAAGATTTGAAGATATGAAGATATGTTGTTTGAAGGTTTGAAGATGTGAAGGAATGGTGTTTGAAGATTTGAAGATATGGTGTTTGAAGATTTGAAGATGTGAAGGAATGGTGTTTGAAGATTTGAAGATATGGTGTTTGAAGATTTGAAGATATGAAGAAGTGTTCTTGAAGATATGAAGGAGTGGATGGAGATATACTTAGAGAGATGTTGGAGATTTTAGAGAGAAGTTGGAGAAAATGCTTGAATTATGAATGTGTTGGATGAAAATGATATTTTGATCAAATGTTTTTTATCCTCAAGGTGTTATGGACGAAAATTGAGGTGGAGAGGGGGAGGAGACAAATTTTTTTGATCAAATTCTATGTCTTCCAACTTGTCTCTAGCATGGGGACAAAGGCCTTGGTCAAAGTATGGTCTTGCATGGGAGGATGAAATTGAAGGGATTGAGGAGGATGTTGGCATGGAATGTTGGGAAGCCTCCAACATGTTGGGTAAGTTTATAATAAAGAATTGGTGTATAAGGTATTGTGTATAAGATTTGAATTAATGGTGTATTAATACACAAGATGAATACACAAGGTGTATGTGTACAAGAGTTGGGAGATATTTCTACACTAAAAATACCCATCATGGTCGTCCCTTAAGGGGTATTTGTGGCATTTACATATTTTGTTTTTATGTCCCAAAATTGATGATAATAGGTGAATAATATCAATCTCCAAAATAATTAATGATTTCCTTGATCACATATAAGTCTCATGATCACTTAATCTAAATCGAATTCTTAATTCTATAAGGTATAAATCTCTAAAATAAATAGTCTCCAAAATTCTAAGGTGACTAATGAGTACACAAATATTAATAATGATGATCGATCGAGTGATCATTAATGCGAAGTAGAAGTAATAAATGCTTATGATCACAAGTAACAAATAAAAAGAAAATAAATTAAATGCGAAATATATTTATCATTAATATTCACCCATCAAAGTGACGCGGTAAAATAGTCAAAAGTCCTACTTAAATCATAAAATTTGAACCATCACTACCAAGGTAAGAAAAATGTCTTTTTCAATCCATTTTTGATATCACCTAACTCATCTCTTTCACCTTCTAATTTAAGTTTGATTTTTGATTTTGAGGTATACCTTGAAGACCTTTGAAGTTGTTAAGAGACTTGTCATCTTGAAGAAAATTGTGAAGAAGTTGGACTATAAGGTAAGCAATGGAATTTTTGGTACCTTTTCTTCTTCTCTTTTTATTTTCCAAACATTGACACTCCATTTTCATTTTTGGAGTTTTAGGGGCTAGCTTTGGAGGTTAACATTAAGGATGACCAAAATCTTGCACTTGGAAGCCATTACTAGTCACACTTTATTCACTACACAAGGTAAGTGTAGTAATTCCAATTTTCTCACTATCTTCTTCTCCCCCTTAAATTTTAACCACATTCTTCTAACTCCTATATTTTTTTGATATTCCTTGACTTAGGGGCTTACCTAAGTCACTCCTTCATCGAGAGAGATTTATTTCATTTTTTCCCAACAAACCGAACTTTAAGGTGGGTGGAAAAATCCTTTCAACTCCTAGGTGTTTTAATTCATAAAAATGCATGTAGTATTTTGTTATTGAGTATTTGAGATATATATTATGTATTGCATGCTATTTGCTTGTATCAAGTTGGAAAATTTCTCAAGTGTTGCTCAAAATGCGATTTATCGAAAATTAGGACATACATGTACACTTTATTGTCATATTTGATAAATTCTTGTATGAGATGGTTATGTATGTGTATGACTCTTGAAATATATGTTTTTTATGACATATAACCTGGAAAAGTCGAGCATAATTGATTAAAATTCGATTTTGGACTTAAAATGCAAAAAAAATGGAAAGTTGGTGGACTTAATTGCAAGAAAATAAAACTTAAGGGACCTCTCTGTAATTTTTGACTTTTGGGACTGAACTCAGGTTCAAAAATTATATTTTGACATTTTAAAATCAACCCTTAAAAGCCCAAGGACCAGATTGTAAAATTTTAGAAGTTTAGGGGCTATTTTGCAAATTTCGAAACTGTACCAGACCCAAAATTTAAAAGTTCTAAATTTTAACTCTTAAGGGACTGGAATTAACATATTTTAGGTATATTCCAAAAATCCAAGTGTTTAGAGCTTGGAAAGTAATTTTATAAAACTTGAGGGACCAAATTGTAAAATATTAAAATGGAGGACCCAAATGAAATTTCCAGGACTTATGCAGTCCATGCACCTGGAAATGCTAATTTAACTATAACATAATGATATATTGGACCCAAGGTTCAAGTTTCATAACAATCGGACCCTTAAAAGCCTTAAAGGCAACTATTTCAAAATGGGACAAAAATGAAATTTTCAAACGTTAAGGGACCTATACTTATTTCCTTTTAAAACTGCTTTTGTCCCAATATCCCACTGACATTAGTGACATTTTTCAACTGGAATCACATTAAAAGCCCTTCCGGTTTGTGAGTTCCAATTATTTTAAACATAGGGCCCGAAATGACAATTTTAACAAATTTGGGGCCAATGTGAGAATTTTATAAAGACTCGACCTATAAAATTTAAAAACCTGAATCTCTGAACAATTCGGAGAATTTAGGAACTGACCTCATAATTATTCAAGGTCGGGACATTTATTTATTCAATTTGTAACCCCAAAAGAATTGGTTTTTACAAAACGGGGCTAATTGTAAATTTTCTTTTTTATCAAGGACCTAACTCAAATTATTTTCCTTTACTAAAACAGCCCTAGACCCTCTGACTTCAATTATTAATTAAAATATTTTATTTTCTCAAAAACCCCTTGACCTTTCGGACCGCATTGACCGACTAATGCCCGATCGCGGGGCGACTTCCTCGTCTTGCGATTTGAATCTATAATGGGACTTATGTTCTACCTAATCTTTCAAAATATCGAAGATTGCTTATCCTCCCGATAATTATCTTCATCCCAATAACTTCACCAATGCCATAACTACCTTGCGCAAATTTTCGAAAAACTTTCCTAAAACGCTTCCCTGAATCAATAATACTCGACTGCCTGATTGACTACCTAAACGTGTATTTACTTTCCTCGCCTCGAGTCAACTTGGTGTGTCGAGCTCACAAATCGGAATGGATACGTCGGGGATGGAACCGGGCAGCTCGGCTGCTATTCCACTCTCTGGCCCCATCGTCCTAATCCCGCAACTGAGGGACGGAGTTTGTCCAAGGGAAGCGGGTCATAGTACTTGAGGTATAATCATGATTATGACAAATCCGAGCCTTGCTAGCTCCACTGTGGATTTTGTCTTTGCCTATGGAGCGATAAGATGACAGGTCTTGGACCATCTTGCTCGGGGAGTTATAAGGAAGAACGAAGGAATCGATGTCTGATCCACACGATTCTGGAGTTAATCGGATCCGTTTGGTTGGCGCTACAAATCCGTACGCAACCGCTACTTGTATTGCATAGGTTGGCGCTACAAATCCGTACGCAACCGCTACTTGTCTTGCATAGGATTGGCGTTACAAATCCGTACGCAATGCTCCTGTTTGCTTGGACCATAGTGCCGCTGACCATGAACTATTTTCTTTAATCGTATAAGTATATTACTTAAATATATTTATCACGACGATTGTGGACCGTGTGTGAATCATGCATCATCTCTCACGCGTTTTCATACAACTAAATTTCTCGCATTAACCATATATATATCGCCACACTTGCACACAATCACCCCAACCACTGAGATTTCTGTCTTACTCCCTCCTGTTTTCTAACCTTAGAAGAAGACTTTATCGAAGAAGCTGAACCTGCCTTGGATTGAATTCGTGTGCTCCGTCCGTTGGACTTACTTCCTATCCTTATCTATGTTGCTGGACTGTTTTCCTTTATTTTACTGTTGTTGGACTCGTTTATTTTCTTTGCATTCTGGACTGTAATTTAAGGGCGTAGAACCCTTTGACACTTAAGCTGGTGATAAGATGTGTACTTTATTTCCTAGTTACGACTGTAAGTTATTTGGTTGTTGGGAAGTACTTGTAATCGTGTTGTACTTGTAAGTTTTCCGCTGCTTTAGACCTTGTTTCATTTAAGATTGTTGCATCGTTTTTCTAGAATATTAGGTTCATTTCTGTTTAAGTGATTGATCGCCGTCGCGTCGCGTTTGGGGCGTGACATTTTTTGAATTAATCTAAGCTTCTATTATTTCATTTAAATGCATTTATGTTATTAATAAATTTTTTGATTTATTACATATAACTTATGTAGTTTTCAAATTTAGTAAATATAAAATTATGCCAAAGAAATTATATAAAAAAATTATTGTGGAATTAAATTTGGTATCGTGGTGTTATACTTTCATGAGGCCTATTTATTTTTTAAGGGTTGTGAAATTATTTTCTCATTTTGTTATTTTATTTGATCTTAATTAACATTTATTATATAAATTTGCTAGAATTCGCCTTATCATTCTTATAAATCCTATTTATATTTGTTTATAGATTTTATTTTTTGTATATTTTATATAATTTTTGTTCCTTCAGAAAAGCAGTCAATATCAGTGTGTTCCAATTCGAGATCCTTTGAGAAACATGTTTCGCAGTTGACCTCGAGTCGAATTCTGTACACATTTTCGAGCAATCCTCTTAGTGACATCACAAATGGTATATTAATTAGCGTTATTGATTTTTTAGTACCTGACGTATAGGCACTTTTATAGTTTGGTACCTGACATTTTCGAGTTACCAATTTAGTACACATACTTCACATTTTTTTATAAACTGGTACCTATTCACTTTTAAGGACGAAAATGCCCCCAATACTTTTTAAATTATTGTTAAAAAATTAAGTTTTAATTAGAAATATTAAATTAAAAAAATAAATTTAATTAAGATATAATTTATATTAAATTCTTCATTGTAAAAAATAAAATAAAAACTAAATTAATTTTTTTTTAAATTTAATTAATAAACTAATTAAAAATTAATATATTAATAAAAAAATGTTATAATTTTCTTATTTACTATCTTAATTTAAAATTTTAAATTATTTAATTTTTATTTTAATTTTTAAAATTAGTTGACTAAACAAATTTTTCTTTTCGATTAATTAAATTTTAATTAATTTATTAACTTACTAATTTAATGTAATTAATTTTAGTTTTTCGAAAAAATCATTAATAATTTTAGAAACTTCTTTTTATTTTTATTAATTAAATTAATTAAAGTTTTAATTGATTTTATAATTTAAATAAGTATACTCAAAAATTCATTTTGAGTATACTTATGTTTCTTGGGGGCATTTTCGTCTTTAAAAGTGAATAAGTACCAATTTATAAAAAAATGTAAAGTATGGGTACTAAATTAGTAACTCATAAATATCAGGTACTAAACCAACAAAGTGCCTATAGGTCAGGTACTAAAAAATCAATAACCCTATTAATTATATAAATAAATAAAAATTCTTTCGTGTTAATTTAATTATTTATTTAATACATATGATTTACATTTTGTTCATTGCAGTTTCCAGGACAACAATTGAGTCTCAAAAGGATATTCGTAATATTAGAAGTAGATTTAATAATATATCTGTGGTGTCCTCGAACCTGAGTTCTACAACAACAGAGATAATTGATCTTGATTGTGATGATCATAATCAAACTGGTTTAGGTGAACGAAATACTAATATAGATGATAACATTGTCACTGATGCGAACCAATCTCAATTACTTGATACTATTATGTCAACATCTAATGGTTAGTATATATTGTTTTAATATATTAATTAGATATAAATATATTACATGTAAAGATAGAAATTAAATTACATTATTTGTTACAATTGCAGAATATTGGGATGTCGGTGATGCACAATGCACGTGTCAATTTTGTGGTGCATTATTTTGGTACGAAGAAAGGCTAAGATCATATACAAAATCAAAAAACCCTCAGTATTCATTGTGTTGTTGTCATGGAATTGTTCAACTACCTTCAATCAAACAACTGCCTATTGTACTTCAAAATTTATTGTTTGGAGATAGTGACAAGAGTAAACACTTTCAAGAGAACATAAGGTCGTACAATAATATGTTCAGTTTCACTTCAATGGGGGAAAAGATCGACACCGATATAAATAAGAGTCAAGGTCCTCCAATTTTTCGCATGCATGGCCAAAATTATCATCTAATTGGTAGTTTGTTGCCCTCTGATAGTTCGACTCCAAAATTTGCCCAGATGTATATATATGACACTGAAAATGAAATATCAAATAGATTGAACTGTGTCAGGTTTGTTTATTTTTAATTATTATTTTAACACAATTTATGACATTTATGCGATTGATGATAAAATTAATTTATTTTACCTTATACTTTTTTTGTAGGCAAGGAAGTGAAATTAATAATTTGCACGAAGATATTGTTGAAAATTTAAAAAAAATGTTGGATGAAAATAATGTATTGGTTAAGACTTTTAGAATGGCAAAAGAGAAAATTCAACTATCTAGAAATTCAGATGTTAAACTGCGTCTAATTGGAAAAAGAAATATTGATGCGAGGAGATACAATTTGCCATCGAGTTCTGAAGTTGTTGCGTTGATTGTCGGTGATTTTGATCAAGCTTTAGGACACAGAGATATAGTGGTCGAAACAAAAGCAGGCCATCTGAAACGCATAAACGAATTGAATGCTTCCTATTTAGCATTGCAATATCCTTTGTTATTAGCGTATGGCGAAGATGGTTTCAGAGAAGATATACCTTTTTCGGAACTCAAGAAAACAAGTCAAACTGGAAGAAAGACAATAAGTGTTAGAGAATTCTTTGCGTATCGATTGCACGACAGGTTACAAGAATCCTCTATTATTTTGTCGTCCCGTCGATTGTTTCAACAATTTGTTGTGGATGCTTACACGATGGTAGAATCATCAAGGTTGAAGTATATCTGCTTGCATCAGAGTAAATTGTGATGCGACATGTACAAGGGGCTGTCAGATGCTGTGTTGCATGGAGACATTGATCCCAGTACTCAAGGAAAACGTGTTATATTACCTTCCAGTTTTACATGAGGTGCACGCTTCATGATACAAAATTATCAGGATGCAATGGCTATTTGTCGTTGGGCGGGTTATCCTGATTTATTTATAATATTCACCTCCAATCCCAAATGGCCAGAGATCATTCGTTTTCTCGAGAAAAATAAACTAAATCCAGAGGACCGGCCCGATATAGTTTGCAGAATCTTTAAAGTAAAACTTGATGCTTTAATCAATGATTTGCGACAAAATGAAATTTTTGGGAAAGTAATAGCAGGTTGTGAATAATTTAAAGTATTTTGTCTATATATTATTAACTATAGTTTAATTTATTTTTACTCATTATTTGTTTTTTTATTAATTATTTTTTGTTTTTAATTACAGTTATATACACGATAGAGTTTCAGAAACGTGGGTTGCCTCATGCTCATATACTGCTATTTCTGGCAAAAGAGGACAAGTATCCAACTCCAAACGATATTGATCGAATCGTATCGGCGGAAATACCCGATGAAGCCACGGATCCCTGTTATTATGCTGCAGTCAGAGATTTCATGATCCATGGGCCATGTGGTGAAGTTAGGAAAAACTCGCCTTGCATGGTGGAAGGTCGGTGCCCCAAATATTTTCTCAAGAAATTTGTTGATTCTACTACTATTGATGACGAAGGGTATCCACGTTATAAACGTAGAGACAATGGGAGAATTGTTGAAAAAAATGGTGTCCCTCTTGACAATAGATATGTTGTTCCCCATAATCGCCGATTGTTACTAAAGTATGGGGCTCACATTAATGTTGAATGGTGTAATCAATCAAGATCGATTAAGTATTTGTTCAAATATGTGAATAAGGGTCATGATCGTAAATCGCATCATTCTATAAGAGTACTTGTGAAGAAGAATCGGGTAAATCTGTCGATGAGGTCAGCATGTACTATGATTGTAGATATGTTTCGTCGTGTGAGGCTGCATGGAGATTGTTGGGCTTTGAACTTCAATATAAATACCCTCCTGTTGAACGTTTGAGTTTTCATCTAGAGAATGAACAAAGCGTTATTTTTCATGATTCTGAACGAATAGATGACGTTCTTAGGAGGAATAGTGTTAAGGAGAGCATGTTTTTGGCATGGATAAAAGCAAATAAAATATATTCTGAAGCCCGAGAGCTAACTTATGCTGAAGCTCCCATGAAGTTTACATGGAAACCAAAATTAAAAAAATGGGTGGGTGCCTAGACAATGTGGAAAATCTATAAGGCCGAGTCTTTTATATCCCTCCGGTCTTTTTAATTGATATGTATTGTTTGAGGTGTCTTATTAATGTTGTTCGTAGTGCTACGTGTCACGATGATTTTAAAAGGATCAATAGTGTTCAACACTCTTCGTGAGTCGTGAAGCTTGCTATGCTTTAGGTTTGTTGGAAGACGATAAAGAGTATATTGATGGCATTATCGAAGCAACTAACTTTTCTAAACCCGTCATTTTTTTTCTTCGGGGATATCAAAATGATAATCTTAGGGGTCTATTTGTATCTATGTATAAACAACGTGTAATATCTCAATAAAATTAAATAATAAAAAAATTATAAGATTTTATATAAAGGTATTACATTAAGAAATTTTATTTTAATTTATATGTATTTTTAATCTAATGGTTTTTCAATTGTAAATAAAATTAAAAAATGAAAACTTTGATTTTTTTTTATTATTAACTACTCTAACATTCACATTTTATTTTATTTTTTTATTCAATAGAGCTCACTTTTCAACTATAGAATGAAATCAAGAATCTAGCGCCAACTTTAAATTGAAATTAAAGAAAAATAGAGATTGAAAAATTATTGTATTTCACGGGAGGAGTCTTACGCTCAATTTAACTTTTAGATCCCATTCCCTTTTTGAAAAAAATTTTTTGACAAAATTATTGAAAAAATAAAAACAATAAAATAGAAAATAATCAGAATAGATTGATATACGATGAGTTGAGATATGATCGTAAAAACATTGTTTGTTGAACACGCCAATCTTCTTTCAAAAATGATTTAATGATGAAAACGAACACGTGTATTCAAAAATAATTATTTTTAAATTTTTCTTTGTGGAATCCAATGAAGGAGGTATGTTCTTTGGGCAAAATTGCTTTTTTGGTCTAAGATATCCCCAAATTAAAAATCTGAAAAATTGGCTCGATTTCGCTT
The DNA here is from genome assembly GCA_016081115.2 of Rehmannia glutinosa. NCBI lineage: Eukaryota > Viridiplantae > Streptophyta > Magnoliopsida > Lamiales > Orobanchaceae > Rehmannia > Rehmannia glutinosa. The sequence goes on along the minus strand of CM071927.1, from coordinate 60,044,075 downwards.
TTAGTCCTTTAATTTTTATGGCAAACACTTTGCCATGTTTTTCTAAACATGTATTTAATTTAGTCATTTCAAACCTTCTAATTTTCTAAATGGAAAAAATGTTTGAAATAAAATTAAAACATGGATCATTTTTTCATGAAATGACTATTTTGCCCCCTTTTTTGGAGGAAACATTGACATGTAAACATATATGATTGTGTAATATCTCAATAAAATTAAATAATAAAAAAATTATAAGATGAAATTAAATTAAAGAATAATATATGAACATATATTTATAATTTTATATAAAGTTGACAAATATAAAATATATGTTGGATTTTTTTTTTTTATTAAAAAATTAATCCATATATTTATAATTTTCAATTGTAAATAAAATTAAAAAAAAACAAAATAAAAAAACATGTATTTACAAATTTTCAACTATTTAAAATTAAGAAAAAATAGAAACAAAAAAACATCAATTATATGTTTTTTGTTTCTCATAGTCACCATAAAAAAATCGAAAAGAAATGAAAATTTTTAGTTTTCAAAATGATATAAAATCCAAAAAATAAATAAAAAAAAAATGTTGTTTAAAAAAATAGAAATATTCCAAAATTTGTAATAGTAAATATTTTTTTATATATTTACCCTTTTCTTAATTTTTATTCTAAAGAAAAATTTTAAAACAAAAAAAATAGACTTAATGTCGCTTTATTTAAGATTATGATGTGGCGCATTAAAATGCCCTTAAAATTTGTCTCTAATAAAAATTCTTTTATTTATGATTTAAAATACAAAAAAAATAACATTGAAAAAAAGAAAAAAATTTATTTATAATTTTTTACTATAAAAAAAATTAAAAAATAGAAAAAAATTTGTAATAGAAATATTTTTTTATATATTTTACTTTCTTCTCGAAAAAACAAAAAAATTAAAAAATATCCATTATTTTTATTTTATATTTTTATTTAATGTTAAAAATATAAAAATATATGTTGCCATTTTAAATTTAATTCTTTTATTTATTTATTTAATTTAATTTATTTTTTTAACATTTTTCTTTAAATTTTAAAAAATACTAAAAAATTACAATTTATTTTAATTTAAAATTTATATCCTAAAGAATGGGTTATTTTATAAAGAATTACAAACCTCAAGATGGCATTTGGAATACCTTAAAGGGGAATTTGTAATCCTAAAAAATAACTTAGAGTTTTTTCTAATTAGACTACACGCTAGTGGTAATTTTGTATTTGCCATTTATTTTTTGAACTTAAAGCAGGGACAAAAAGGACTTTCAAGTGCTTTCTTGGGATTTATTAAAGTTCATTGTAATTTTTGAACCATCAAGGATAATTAAATCAGATTCTAAAAGAAGGAGATGTAATTAATTTTTTTATCTTACAGTAAGTGGTGGCCAACATGAACATGACCATAACTAGAGTTAGTCTCCTGTTAAATAATCTAACGGATCTAATCCGTTAGACGAATACAAATATTAGACCCGTCAACCCAACAACCGCACAACCACCAACACCAGAACAATCACATCCATTAACCGCGCTGCTAATACATTTTAGGTGTGCTATTAATACTTTTGGGATGACTACTAATACTTTTCAGAGAGAAAACTAATATTTTTAGGTGGTTACAAAATATTTTTCATGATGACTACTGAGAGTTTTGCGGGAAGAACTAATACTTTTCTTGAGAACTACTAATACATTTTATTAGAAAAACTAGTACTTTCAGAAGTAATACTAAAATAACTATAATCCGGAAATTTAGGGGAGAATACTAATACTTTTAGGAAAAAAACTCAATACTTCTCATGAGGATTACTAAAAATACTGTTTAAGGGGATTACTAATACTTTTCAGCCGTACTACTGATACTTTTTGGGAGGATTATTAATACTATTTCAGAGGAAAAACTAATGTTATTAGAGGGGCTACTATATATTTTTCAGGATGACAATATTTGATACTTTTGGGGTGAAGAACTAATACTTTTATGGGGAATTGCTCATACTTTTTATGAGGATTACTAATAAACTGTTCAAGTGGATTATCAATACTTTTCAGTGGTACTACTTATACTTTTTAGGGAAAAAGCTAATACTTTTAACGGTATTACGTCACTGCCTAATATTACAAAAATGTCACTAGTCCAGTGAAACTATGCCACTACCCCCAGAATATTACAAAAATATCACAACCTCTTCGGAATTACAAAAATGCACCGCCTATTATATTCGGGTTGATTTGGGATCCGTCTAATGGATTTGAGCCGATAGATATCAAGTTTTTGTCACGTAACTAATACGAATTTTTACATGATAAAACAATGGCCATAGCCCATACTTGACACACTATGCATATTAAAGTTTCAGTTGCATTGGCAACCAATGCGGAGGAAACGAACACCAACGTTCTCCCAATGATCTATCTACCATTATTACATCTATACTTAATTCGTGCCCATACAAATTACACCGCACTGAAAATTTGGCAGTTGACAAAGATTTTTTTAGCCTCAACACCCACCCACCGCCAATAAAACACATATATAATATATTTTCCTCCTTTTTTTCTTTTCTTTTTGTTTTTATTTATGGAGAGGGCAGGTTATGGAAGAGGGGTGGGAGGTACAATCAAAACCAACTCCTTCTGAACAGACAAATCAATTAAGGAGGAGAAAATTGCATTATTAGTAATATAGGATATGCATGTTATAATTTTATTTAAAACAATGATAGTCCCATAGGATATAAAAAGTTACAACTTTAGTCCCATAGCCATCTAAAAATTAACGAAGACTACATGTACGTTGCACGTAGACGTTAAGTCATGAATTTTTGTAGAGAAAATTGCATATTTTGTCCTATCGGATTTTGCCATTTGCAATTTTTGACCCACATATGCATAATGGTCCCATATGAACGAATCTCTTGAAAAAACAGTCTCAACCATTACATTTAATATATAATATTCTATACAAGAAAGCCAGTTAAAAAGATTAAAATCTCCTCTTGCTATATCTTAGATAATTCCTTTTTTAAACTAAACGTTTAGTATACATATCATAGTTATTTAAATAATATGTGGCGTATAATACTTTATTTATTATAGATTAATATGTAAATTAATTAAAAAAAATCAAAAGTCATATATAAATATAATGTGAATACTAAATAATTAATAAAAATATTAAAAATATACAAATATACTAATTATTATCAAATATCTATTCTTAGTTTAGCTTAAGTTATAAGTTGATATAATAAAAATACTATATATTAATATTTATATGATTTAAATATAATTATAAATACAATTCACATAAAACAAAACTAATTATCATCAAATAATTATTTTTAATTTTTGTAATAATTATAAAGTAATTAATATAAAATATCTTAAATCGTTTTTTGTATAATCTTAGAAAAAGTAAAAATACAGTTCGTATAAAAAAAATACTAAAATAAGTCGTATTTTTACTTCTGCATAATTATTTTATATTTGTAGTTTATTCGTACGTCTACGAGTTGGTATATTAATTATTATATTATTATTTCTAGTTTTTTCAACGTAACTTTTAATGACTTGATACTATACTAGTACGTATTAAATGACGAATTTTCCTCATCTCACATTTAACTAACTAGTAAAAATATAAGCCAGTCACTAAAAATATAAGCCAGTCACGACACGTGGAATTTTTCAAATAGAGAGAAAAACTCAAAATTATTACATTCATTTGTTTTCTTTTATTTCTTTAATTGAGGAGCCTTGGTTGAGGACCGACCCGACCTTCTTGTGTGATGGCTCTGGCATTAGATCACTATCTATGCATGTATTTTCAGGCAAGAGCTGCACCAATGAATTTCTAATTCATATCCTCCAAATTTAATTTCTATCGGAGCTGATAATTGTAGGCATTAAAAATATAATGGCGGGTCTATTTTGTCAAACAATTTGTTCCTATGTGATTGTTTTGCGTATGTAGGACTAACATTGCAAATAACAAATCATATGTGACTAAATATGCAATTTTTGACGCTTTAAAGTTACATGTTAAATGGAGCTGGCCATTGCCTCCATTAAAAATAAAACGGTGGGACTCCTTTTGCACTATGGGACCATCTTGTAGATTTGGGGTTGAAACTCCAACAGGCCAAATCCTATAGGACTAAATATGCAATTTTCTCATTAAGGAGTGAAAAACAATATTGGTCAACGGCATGTGATGTAACGGGGTGTTTATTCTTCGAATGGATCCAAATTCCGATTCTAATTTTGAATTGGGGTTTTTAAATTTTGGTTTTCGGTCAACTCAAATTTCTAATATAATCTTCGAATCAGTAATGAATTGAAAATTCTTTTCTCAAATTTGACTCGACAATACTAAGTAAATGTGAAGTTCGAGTAAATTCGATTCAGACATTAGTTTGAATTTGAATATCTATTTGATTATATTTTAACTCGAATTATAATCAGTATTCCCAATTTATTAAAAAAATATTATATAAACTTGTATATTATATACATATAAATTGTACATGTGCATTGCATATCAATATAATAAATAAAACTCTAAAGTTTAAAAAAACTATGTAATCTTATAAATGTAAAGTTTGTTTTCTTTTTTTTTTTTTTTTTAAGTTTTGTTTGATATAAAAATACTTGATAGTAATAAAGTAAACATTATACATTATGCACTTTAGAAAATATATTTATCTGTAGATCATATTAAAATATTTGATATAAACTAAGTATACGACAACAATATAAAATTACATATATGAGAAGTGAGAAAACTATATAATATATATATATATATATATATATATATATATATATATATATATATGATTGGATCAAATGAGACACGGATTCTAGGGTAAGAATATATGAACTAATTTTAGCCATTCATAGAAAATATTGGATGGATGAGATATTTCCACTTTTTTGGGTAAGTAGTTTGTAACTACCTTTCATTAAGGACAATATAGTAATTTATTATTTCAGCATTCTTTTATGAGGTATAATTATAACTGTATTATTTAATGCATTATTTATGGCATGGTTTTAAGGACAATTTGTTTTTTCCCGAAATCCAGTATATTTATTATTTTTTCTGCTGCTTAGACAACTCTTAAATAATGCAGATTTGGTTATTTTTCATTGCAATATTTATGACATAGTAGAGAGTAAACATAATTAGTTTTTTTATACTTAGATAGATCTTAGATAATGCATAGTTATTTATTTTCGTTGCATTGTTTATGACACTTATTACATAGTTGGATATAATTTACTATATATTTAGTTTGTACACACTGCATAGATAGCTTCTAGACAATGCATGGTTAATTGATTTTTGATGCATAGTTTATGACACTTATTTCATAGTCGAGTATGATTTACTGCATATTTAGTTTTTTTATATTGCATGGATAGCTTCTAAACAATGCATAGTTAGTTGATTATTGATGCATTGATAGTTTTTAGACAATGCACAGTTAGTTGATTTTTGTTGAAAGCTTTAATGACAGATTCTCTTCCCAATTGTATCTATTTTTGAGATTGTGGAAGATAATGGTAGATTCTCTTTCTAATTGTGTATCCGTTATTTTGGATTAGTTGTCAATTAAAGCTGATTTTACTTTATTACCCTTTCTTTGATTAAATTAATTATTTAATTATTTTTTTGTTCATCTAATCACAACCACTCAATGAATAAATCAATGGCTGAAATTAGTCCATATGGTTTTACCCTGGAACACTTGTCTCATTTTAACCAATCCTTATATATATATATATATATATATAAACATTTTTTTTTATTAAAAAATAGAATTCATTAAGCATTTAAATCAAGGTGCAACGAATTACAGTTAAGAGGTGGCGGATGGTCCTCCCATAAAATGATGCCAGACTGAGAATCAGTCGCTTTTGCTAATACATGAGCTACACGATTCGTTGACCTCCTAATAAAACGACATGAGACCAACAGAAGGACTTTTAGAATATTAATATAATCAGTAATAATATTCTGAAAATAGAAATTTTCAGATTCTAGTTCTCTAATAGCTTGAATAACTCCCAAAGAATCTGTCTCCACCATGATAACTGACTGTCGAAACTTTTTTTTTTAATCCAGCTTAGTGCTTCTCTGAACCCCATAGCTTCTGATATTGCTGGACTTGAAAGGCCTGGAAACGTACCTCTCTTCGCTACAATGAAATCACTATTTGAATCTCAAATAATGCACCCAAAACCCACCGCATCACTTTGAGAAAAAATAGCCCCATCAACATTGCATTTCAGTTTCCGTGGTTTTGGCTTACTCCACATAAGCGGCCCATCCCCAGCTTTTAGGTTCCAGTTTTTTAAATCTGTTTGTTGGGTCATCTCCCATTGCAACAGAGAAGAACTTGCTAAATTTAAAATAAAGATAGCATCTTTTCCCACTCCATTCCAAACAACTTCATTCCTATTATACCACAAAGTCAAAACAAGCATGATTGCCATTCTTTTACCCTCCAGGTCAAAACGAGACCAATTAAATTTCAAACATTCCACAAAAGAATCAAAACCATGAAATAGAATCATAACTGCAGCTAAATTCTAAATATGACGTACAAAAGGAAAGGTTGAAAAAGTGTGGAAAACACTTTCAGGTTCATTGTTGCAAATCGGACAAAAATAAGGGACAATAATTCGTTTTTCCAATAACTTCATTCTCATGAGAAGGCAATCCTAATAAGCTCTCCATAAAATATTTTTAGCTTTTGGTGGAACGTTTAATGACCAAAAATTATTGCAGCTGAAATCCGAATGAATATATGGCGGAAAAAAATCTTCACATAATATTTTGTAACTGCTTTTGACCGTATAATTCCTTTTATTGTCACCCGCCCACATCCAAACATCTTCACCGCTGGACACAGGAAGGGGAATCTTGAAATAATATTTATGTCCCATTCATTAAAAAAATCTGATATAAGATCAATATCCCATTCCAAACAATCTGTTCTCAACAAATTATTGACCTTAGTGTTCTCCAAGCCTTCTTCTAGCTGAGCGGTAGAAATTTTGAAATCATAATTCAAGGAGGGAAGCCAAGGGTCTTTCCATACATCAATCTTCTATCCATTGCCAATTTTCCAAACACTGAATTTACAAACAATATGCTTATCGCCCCAAATGCTTCTCCAAACATAACTAGGATTGCTTCCCAACAATGCCGAAAGAAAGTTAAAACCAGGATAATATCTTACTTTGAAGATTTTTTCCACCAAAGAGTCTTCATTTAACAGCAACCTCCAACTTTGTTTTGCCCAAAAGAGCCAAGTTAAATTCATGTATACGCCAAAAACCCAATCCGCCTTTGGATTTTAGTAAACAGGGATTGTTCCATGCCATCCAGTTAATGCCTTTTCTTTCTCCATTGTTGCTTCCCCACCAAAATGAATACATCATACGCTCAATATCTTGACAGATGTTAAGGCATTAAGAATATATTCATAGTGTAGGTAGGAATAGCTTGTGCCACAGTTTTCATAATAATCTCTTTCCAGCCCGAGAAAGAATTTTGCGTTTCCACCCTTGTAGCCTCGTCAAAATTCTCTCCTTAATGAAGGAAAATACTTATGTTTTGTTCCTTCCCACTAAAGAAGGCAAACCAAGATACTTTCCATGGTTAACAGTTCAAGGCAATTCAAAAATAGAACATATAATATCCCGACTCCATGAATATGTATTCTCGCTAAAAGATATAGAAGATTTCCGAAAGTACACTTCTTGCCCCGAGGTTTCTGTATAAAGGTTAAGGCATTCTTTTAGCGCTAGTGCTTCTGTTTCATCTGCTCTGAAGAAGAGAAAACTATCATCAACGAATAACAAGTGTGTAACACTCGGAGCATGTCTTGCCACCAAAACCCCATGTAGTAAGCCCATACTCTGAAAATTTAGAAGAACAACCGAGAGACCTTCCGTACAAATGATAAAAATGTAGGGTGATAATGAATCACCTTGCCATAAATACCTTGTTGGAACAATCTTATTTGAGCAGAAGTCTTCATGAACGATGTTATAGCGTATTGCCGAGACACACATCATAATAAGCTCAATCCATTTTTCATGAAAGCCAAGTTTATTCATCATAGCTCTTAGGAACGGCCATTCGATCCGATCGTACGCCCTGGTCATGTCTATTTTTAAGGCTGCTACTCCTTTCTTGCCTTGCTTTTTCCTTGCCAAATAGTGATTAATTTCAAAAGCCACCAAAATATTGTCAGAAATTAATCTATTAGGCACAAAGGAACTCTGGAACTCCGAAATGATGTTGGACCGATAGATTTCAAACGATTCGTGAGAGCTTTAGAAATCACTTTGTAAATTACATTACATAAAGTAATCGGCCTGAGATCAGAAATGGTGAGTGGATTCTTCTTTTTTGGGATTAAAGTGATAAGAGTACCATTGAAACCTTCTGGGAAAGAATGGTTATGGATAAACTCAAGACAAGAGTTCGTGATATCTGTACCAGCTACGTCCCAAAAATATGGATAAAACACAGGATTCAACCCATTTAGCCCCGGGGATTTGTCTGGGTGCATAGAAAAAAGAGCCTTTTTAATTTCATTTGTAGAGAACGGAGTAATCAACATCTTATTCTGCTCCTCTGTGACTTTTCTTCTAACCGCCTCCAAAACACAATTCATACTATGATGTTGAGAAGTAAAGAGATTAGCATAATAATGAAATATATGCTCACCAAGTCCATTTTGCGAATCCAACATGTTCCCTGATTGATCCATAAAGGTTATCGAATTTTGCCTTCGTCTTTGACAAGCACTATTATGAAAAAATCTCATGTTCATATCTCCACCTTTGAGCCAAAATAGTTTAGCCCTCTGTCTCCAAAATATCTCATTTTGGGTTAAGAGATATTTATACCTTTTCTAAGCTTCAAAATACTCTGCTATTGATATAGGATCCCGCTTACGATGAAGTAAATTCATCGTCTTCTTCTCCTTCAAAATATTTTCTTGAAAGTTTCTTCTTAGAGCCTCCCCCCAGTGCTTCAAATCCTCAAATATAACCGAAACGTCTCTCGATTGGAAAACCTGCACTACTCTCACAACTTCGACGAACCACTTCTTTGAAATTTGGCTCCCGTAACCAGCAATTGTCAAACCAGAATCTATGAATTCATCTTGTTGAGTTAGGAGGTTCCACTTCCAAGAAGATAGGCGAGTGTCTCAAGTTGAAGCTTCCAAATTCTAGAGCTTACGAGCGGATAAATCCCTAACCAATTTTGTGTGCGTAGAGCTCTATCGAGCTTCTCTTCCACCCAATTAGCAGTCCCCGTACCCCTTTCCCAGGTGAAAGGATACCGTAGCAAATGCAAATCCTGCAAATTGCAATCACTCACTACTATTCGGAAACCCTCAAATAGATATTGAGGGTGTTGTTTACCTCCTCTTTCTTCAGCTGGAGAAAGTAAGTCATTGAAGTCACCAATGCAACACCACGGGAGAGATGACTGGGAACTGAGTTGGCGAAGAAAATCCCAACAATTTCTTCTACGATTTCGTTTAGGGGAACCCATAAAATCCGGTCAATATCCAAGGGACAACTCCATTCAATCTGACCTCAATATCTTGAAAAGCTCAAAATATTTTCCATGGCTTTCTCCTTCCAAAGCAAATCCAAGCCACCTCCATGACCGATACAGTCGACAACAACCAAACCCTCAAACCTCAGTTTATTTTTGATTTGTTCTAAACGATTTTTGTGAAGCATAGTTTTAGAAAAAAAAAATAAAATTGGGCCTTTTGTTTTGGACTAGGTCCAAAAGAACCTTAACTGTACGTGGTTTGTCAAGCCCATGGAAGTTCCAACATAAGATACTCATTTGTCTAGGTGGGCCTGGGAACTAGAGCCCACCTCTAAATCGTTTTTTGGAAAAGGTATTAGAGAAAGCAATTGGTCCTATATACAGTTCCAACCCATTTGTAATAAGACCCTCCTCAGATGACTGTTCTACCCTTCTCCTCTTGATATCAGTTTGAATAATTCCCTCCAAAAATCCCGTACCATTCTTGCCATGCATTAATTTATGGATTTCATGCACGGGAGTTACAATAATGTCTTTAGCCCTCAATCCTCCTTCGAACTTGTCCGTAACTGCCATTTTCCTTGATTCACGGCATTCAACTTCCATAATTGGGGTAATGTATGGCCTTTATTCATCGTCGGATGAGAACCAGCTTCCCTTAGCTTATCTTCGCCAGAGAAATTTTCCGGTGGAGAATCATGTAACCAATTGCTCTTTGTTTGTTAACTCTGTTTGTGGCTCGGTGCTCTTAACCATGTTCCATATGCACGCTAAGTATAAATTGTAGAGCTTTTCACAGAATTTCTCTGAATGGCATATACATCCGCAGAAAAAACAAAATGTAGGAAGACGCTCATATTTAAATTTGATCCAAACCCACGTACCACCTTCTTTCTTGATTTTCATGCGTCTTTTGATTGGATTTTGGACATCAAAAGAAACACGAATCCGCATATAGTTCTTCCATCCACCATTGAAATTGTTAGGATCAGCTTCCAAGAACAAACCAATACAATTTCCAACTTCTTTACCACTCGTTTAGACATAGAACCAATTGGAAGATCAAAAACATGAACCCATATCTCAATATTATGAAGAGTGACTCATGATGGTTATTCGCCAGCTTCCAATCTTTTAATAAGAAGAGGTTGGTTGTCAAAAGTCCAAGTCCCGTTAACTATAACTCTTTGGATATCCAGTTCATGGAAAAACTGGAAAAGGAATTTTTTTGGACTTAACTCCTTGATGAGCACCCATTTAACTGGTCACCATAGAGAAGCCAAAGTGTTCTTCATAGCTAGAAAGTCTATATTTTTTATGGAATATAGTCTACCCACCAGACAAAAATTGTATTCTTCCGAAATTGCTTCTGTAACCTCTTCTTCAAGAACTAAACCACCTTCTTCTTTGTCTTCAATTCAGTTTCTCATACAAATCATCCAAAGAATCTCCCATCGTTCAAACCTTGCCAAAAGAGAAGACACACTCAAACCTTGCCAAAAAACAAGACACACTCAAACCTTAAAATCCAGAATGCCAATGAAAGTTTCTTTAAAAAGGTAATTAGATTAAATTCAATCTCGATTCCACCTATTTTGTCAAATTAGATTCATTTTTTTTCCATGTTTGCACAAAAAACACTGATATCAGAGTACTCGATATAAACACTTATATACAAGGAATCTGGAAAAAAATCTTATATGGAATCAGAATCTACTATAAAGTATAGAGTTTATTTACACACACACACACACACACACACACACACACACATATATATATATATATATATATATGACTTACATGAAAGTAATAAACTAATGCAAGCTGAGCAGTAACCCCGGACCGGACATCGAACTGGACTAAAACTAGTTCATTGGATCACTGGTTCAATTGGCTAAATCGTTCTTGAAAAATTGATTGGCCCATATAATATATATATATATATATATATATACAAATATACATGAATGTAAAAGATAAATACAATTGCAAATATAAAAAAACTAACAAATGAAAATATAAATAAAAAATGTAAGGAGAAGTTCAATGTATTTATTAATCATTTCTCCCTTCAAATTAGGTAATAAAACAAAGAAAATTTTATCTACTGAAAAAAAAAATTGAACTAGGTTAATGGAGTCACCAGTTTTGGGTTTTTTTTGCAGGTTTGACTAGGCGTCAATGGTTTTTTAGCCACCCTAGATTTATACATAACCAGACCTACCATGTGACCGGTTTTCGATTAAACCAACCGGTTTGGTCTAGGTTTCTAAATATTGTGCGACTTACAAGACTCTCGTATAAAAAAAGGATTTAAGGATTTTGTATCAGGAAAATATGGATTCCAGATCCATATTTTGCCTGACTTGTCGTCAAATTAGGATTTTTTATTTGATTGGAATTTTATTCGAAAATCAACAATTCAATTTGATTGATATGAATTCAAATTTAATCAAGTTAGTATGGAATATCATTGGGTTTTTAAAATGTGGATTCGATAATTCAATTCAAGAAAGTCAAAGAATTACTATTCTCTCTAGGATGGTATTGGGGCTGGTTTAGCTAAATCCAGGAACCACCCCGCCAAGAAAAAATAGGACTTGGGACTCGCTTACCCGTTAGGACCCGTCCTGCCTCACATTGGACCTGGGACCTACCGCGTCCAACCCGTTAGACCCACCAAATACAAATTTTTACTGATTTTTATGACTCAACATCAATTTCTTTTTCTGAAAGGGAAAAATGCATAGTAATATTAAAGGTGTTAGAAATCGTCCAACAATGATTGGCAAATAGAGTTTGGGATATGGTCCAAAGAAAACAACCTGAGAACATGTTTATAGCAAATAACGCAAAAAAATGATCTACGAAATTATTCTGTCTACGGATCCAATAGATATTGGCTAAATAAGTTTGATGCTTCAAAGAGGATATCTCATCCGCTATTGCCATGCAAGTAACTAGGAAAGTGCTTCATCATTAACAGAGAGGATAATAGTTGTCGCGTCCCCGAAGATTTTAATTAAACTGAGGTTGAGAGAATGACCGAGATCGAGGGCCTCTCGGAGAGGTAGGGTTTTGACGACTTTCGCATTCGATATACCAGTGAATTTTTTTGATAGTCCTGATAGAGAAGTGCCTGTGTTGTCGAAAATGGCTACACCTTCCAGCACCAGAGGAAGAAATAGCCCCGCCAAAATAAATTCTAGGACCGCACGGTTGGCGAGTATGAATACATTCATCGAATGGTGGATTTCATAGGCCACTAGGATGTTGTTGGTAATTAATCGACCAGGAGCAAAGGCGGATTGGGAGTTAGATATGACTGTGGAAAGGGTATTTCGAAGTCGAAGCGTAAGCACCTTTGAGGCTATTTTATATATAACATTACATAGGCTAATGGGTCGGCAATGAGACACATATTTGAGTTGCTTGATTTTGTGGATAAAAACAATATAAGTAAAATTGTAAGATGGCGTAAAGGAATTATGATTTAGAAATTGACAAATAAATTAACATCAGTTTTCACAATATGCCAAAACATTTGGAAAAAAAATAGGACTCATATTGTTTGGGCCATGTGATTTGAAAGGATGCATGTGTTTAAGAGTACGGATGACCTCGTCACTTGAGAAAGGTTTAACCACATTCTCTGCCATAACTTCTGTAACCTTTGAATGGATTCCGCTCAAAGCCTGATTGATATCTGAGTTGGACGGCATAAAGGAAGAGAATAAATGACTGATGATGTTTTCGATCTGCTGGGGTTCAAACTATAAAGTGTCGGCTTCGTCACGAAGAGAGTCTATATGGTTAATGTCCCTCCTCGTGGAAGCCATAACGTGTAAATATTTAGAATTTATGTCCCCTTCTCTGAACCAGTGTTGTTTAGCTCATTGGAGGTGGAGAAGAAAGGTGTTGATGGATGGAGTGATTATGCCTTTTTGCAGCCTGGGTATCTCTTTTTTTGAATCAACAATTTTTTTTCCAGCTTATTGAAATCTGACTTGCTCCAGCGGAGTAGGCCGATTTCGCAATTGTCAATTTTTTCCCTAATAGAATCAAAATCCGAATTCCAATTGTCAGCAATGATATTTTTACAATACTTGGATTTATCGACATGGCTTCGAAATGGAAAGGCTTAAGAGATCGCGTTGGTCTAAAGAAACTAGGGGATTGGTTAGAAAGGTGGATGGAGAGTACGGAGTGATTTGAAGAGAAGGAATGTATATTTTTGACCGAATTGGTTTGAAAGGTAAAGCGGCAAATTTGGTTACAAAGGCAACAATCAAGGCGAGCTCATTTTGTGACGGGTGGACATTAAGCCTGTCCCATATGAAAAGATCTCTGTATGTTCCATGTCGTGATGATCGCATAATTTTAATTGTCTATGCTTCAATGTAAAAATTCCTCTGAGCAATTCAATTGCATCTTGAGTATTTGATCTTTAGCATTAAACCCCAAAGAATTAAAACAAACTCATACAGATTTAAACTCATCGACCAATTCTGAATTATTTGACATCCTCGAATTGAATTAATTGAATGGAATTTTTAAAACCTCTATTCGAAATACGATCCTAATTCGATTAATTTCGAATTAAATTTAATAAAATTGGATTTGTAGATTTTTGAATCGAATTCGAGTCAATCCAAAAATCAAAATTTATCGATAAACCGGGCATGGTTGTATTTCAGACCCATATTTTCTTGATCCAAAACCCATATTTTTAAAGCAAAAACTCAATTTTAGTTTTAACAAGTGAATTCTATAATGAAACAAAAATGTAAGCAAGTCATATAAATTATCAAAACTATATTGTTACTTTAAAAATATTGCGAAAACTAAAGACAAAATACTTTTAAGACTGAAATCTATAAAATTCAAAAGCATATTGTTCTTTTTTTTGAAATAAAAACATATTGTTTTTTTAAGTTCAAATATATTTTAAGACAATTCAAAAATTACACAAAAAATGCAGAGAATTTGAAATGAGATTGAACCATGAAGCTAGCTATGACCTATCCCATAATTCTACTAGCAACGATTTTATTATAATAGCCATGTGAAAGTAAATGTTGTTTGTACATCAACTAATAATGTTATTTCTATTTGCATATGCAATTTATATCTATATAAAATTTAAAATATATAATATATAATATATAAAATAAATTTGGATTATAATTTAGTTCGAAATAGTATATGAATTCAAATTAAAATACGAATATGAATATTGAATCAAGTTTACTCGAATTTCACCTCGAATTAGGATTTTCGGACAGAATTCGAAAACAAATCCCCAATTTGTTATTTAATTCGAATATTCATATTCAAAATTAGAGTTGATTCGAAATTCGATTCAAAATTCAAAAATCCTAATTTGAAATCGAATTCCAATTGAATATCAAATTAATTCAAAAAAATGAACACCCATAACTCATGTAATGAATTGTCAAGCAAAAGATATTATTTATTAATCATAATTTTAATAAAACTTAATAATTTATACATATGTGGGGAGGGTTCGGGGCGGGTCTAATTGTATGAGGTACCGCCATGGTTTTTTTTATAAATGGGTCCATAACCCGTTCCAGGACTCGCTTGAACGGGATTAGACCCGCCCCGAACGGAACGGGTTTAATGTGGAGCGGATTTCAACCCGCTCTATTGTCATCCCTAATTCTCTCCTCTTCCTCTGTAACCATACCCGATGTCATCTATTCTCTCTTAATTCTCCATACCCTTATGGGAGGGTGGGGGAGTGACTTCCGATTATACTATTTAGTGTCCCCATATGTGAGTTTTTTGTCACCCTTCATGTTAGTTTTTTGTCTCCCTTTATGGGAATTCTTCAATTTTTTTTTATGAAATTGACCCCAGAAGTTTAATTACAGTTACATGTACATAATTTGTCAAGCGCTATTGCGATTTTCTAATTCTATAGGATCAATTAGATTTGTATAGGTTTAAAATATGTTTATATTTTAGACCTGGATAGACTTATGACTTAATAAGTCTTACAATTTTGATTTCTGTAATCAGTTGCAAGATTCTTTTGTTGAATGAAATTAGTTGATTCTCAAGAAAGTCAAAGAATTCAAAATTCTATTCGATGAACAATCCTATTTGAGGTCTTGTAGATGCTACACTCGGTGTAGTACATTTGGTATAGCATCCACCATTCAATTGCTCTATTATTTTAGAATATGAGACACTTGACATTTATCCATTCACCACTTGAACACTTTAAATTCATCCACACACCAATTGTATATACACATGGTGTAGCATGGATAATACCCCTATTTGATGTAGTGTGACTTATAATACATAGTTTTCATATTTCACAGTCTTAAATAAACTAGATTAACTAGCTTGTAGCTTGTTTTGGAACTAATAATAATTGAATATAAGTATTTTACAATAATGAGGGACTTTTTTGAATTGCTATGCCTTCCCCCAACTTTCACTATAAGAAAAAACATTTTTACCTATAAACAAGTTTTATGATAATCATAGATTGTAGGTAAATATTTACCTATAGAATCTAAAATTATTGGTAAATACATATAGTATTTATGTCGGTAGTTTTAAAAATTATCGGTGATCTGTCAGTAATTTATCGATATAATTTGAGGAAAAACAATATTGATTATTTTGTAAGTAAATGTAAAATTTAGTGACAAAATCATTTATGTCTGTAAATTTTGCCGGTAAACTAAAATTTTCTTGTAGTGTTTTATAACCAGACTTTCTGTCCAATAAACATGACATATTTATTTATTAAATTAAAATTTAAGGGACTCCAAAATTAAATCCTTAACTAAGTGTACATAGGGATGAACCTTATGCTTCAGTGGTAGAAGTTTGTGCTTTTAGAGCAATAGGCTCGGGTTTTATCCCATATGAATGTATGTGTTTCCTACCCTACTGTACCAATAAAAAATAAACTGAAATATATATGATGCCGCTTTTTGGGCAGAATACTCAAAGTCAACAGTGTAGATAAAATTCTCCTTCCCGACGGGGAAGTCTTCAAGTCTTCTTCTCCGAAAGATGGATAATCCTTCGACTGGGAACTTGTCTGCACACATACAAAAATATTAGAGGGCCCGAGATGTCCCATAGAGGCCCCTCCGACGCTCAAGTCAGCACGGTGAACGAGAGAATAATTAAGACAGTAATTGAATACTGAATTAAATGCTTTGGAGAAGTATCATAATGTGTTAATGTACTTAAAAATGAATAGGAGAGACCTTTTTATACTTGGGAGATAGGCCCTGTGGGCCGTGTATGAGAATTCGCTCTATAGGCCAGTCCGTGTAGGAGAAATCGGCCTATGGGCCAATCCCAGACTCGTTTGGGCCGGATTATTTTATTAGGAGTCCATTGTGCAATTAATATTAAATTAATATATATATATATATATCAAATTATATATTAAATAATTAAATATCATTTTTCGCCCCAACATAAGCCTCCCAGCTTCGGTGCTGCGGAGGGATGAAGCAGTACTGGAGCTAAACTGATACCATGTCTGGCTTGTTTTGTTGTACATATTACCTTGCCTTTGGAGAATCTTTGACGGATTTTGCATAAGGCTGCTTGAAAAGGGAACCTTTGACCATGTCTTCCAAAGGTAATATTTCTCTCTCTAATCTTTAATTTTAAAATTTTTTGCATTGTAGAAGACTTAGAAATATTTGTTGAAAGTTGAGGTTAGAGTTGAGATGAGAGTTGATGTTAGAGCTGAGGTGAGAGCCTAATTGTCACGCCCCAGAAGTGGAGTCGCGACACAACAGTTAACTTAAGCTAGTTCTCCATTCTAATAATATAATCCACCAAGAATTCAAACAACATTAATTCCCAGATAGACATTGTTTATCATAACTTCTTGGAAATAGAACTAATCATCGCAACGGAAATACTAATACAAACCAATTATCCATGCGAAGGGTCCTACACTCGTCTATAATTTCAAACATATTAAATTATCCGTTAATAGAACGTAAACGAATTTTAAGTCTAGATCGGCGGACTAAGTCTAGGAATTACTCCGTCACTTGGTCTTCTTCATTGGCGTCTTCATCAACAACTGGCTATTTTAAAAAGGCGGAGGTGAGACAAAAATTCTCAGTGGATGAGTGATCGTGTGTAAGTGTGGTTGATATAAGTGCAGGAAAACAGATTATATGAAGAAGGCATGGTGTATGATGCATGGGTTACACGCAATTCACAAGCAACATATTATTCAAAATAATACAGTTTTATATAATTTGATGAAAACAGTTCATGAACACTCAGGCACTATGAATGCGTTGCAAGTAGTTCAAGTGGTGGTTGTGTACAGAGTGTAACACCAACCCAAACAAGTAATGGTTGCAAACGGAGTGTAACGCCAACCCAAGCAAATAATGGTTGCGCACGGAGTGTAACGCCAACCCAAACAAGTAATGGTTGCGCATGGAGTGTAACGCCAACCCAAGCAAGTAACGTTGGAACCGTGTGGATCAGATAGCGATTCCTTTTTTCTACCTTATGACTCCCCAAGCAAGTTTGCACATAGCCATGTCTACCTTATTACTAACTGGGCACGTCATCTCCAACAAGTATGGCTTGCAAGGCCCAGAGTGTTATAATCATGATTATACCCATTTCCCTTGGACACTCCGTCCGAAGTTGTGAGATTAGGACGGTGGGGCCGGTAAGGAATCACAGTCGCGCTGGTCGGTTCCAAAATATGACTAGTCCACTCCGACTGTGAGCTCGACACACCAAGTTAACTCAAGTACAAGTAGGTTCATGAATCATGTCAACAAGGCAGTCGAATAAAAGCATGATGATACATAAAAGTGCAATACAAGATATCAGCAAGTCAAGTTTATATCACGCGAGTGTGAGGTATCATTGGCGGCATAAATAAGGTTCATGAAGCTAATTTTCGGAAGGATAATCTTTACTTTAAATGATCTGGTGGACTTGATATTTTAGCGTGCGATTTTAATGTTGTTAAGTTCAAATCGTCATTAGGCGAGGAAATCGCCATGCGTAGTGCATATGGTCTAGATATGGGATCCGTCAAGGTCCGAAAATTTTCAAGAAAATTATTGATGTATATTTAAAACATAATTACATTAGTTTCAGGACTTTAAAGAAAAAATAATAATTTATTTTGGGGTCCTTGACAAAAGGAACATTTTATCGAGTTTGAAATTGAATAAGTCATGGTATCGACCTCAGAAAAATGTAAGGTCAGTTTCTAAATTCTCCACATTGTCCAAAGATTCAGTTTTTCAAAGAGTTTGGGTCGAGTTTTAGGAAAATACAGTTTGGTCCCTTCATTTGTCAAAATTGTCATTTTCAGATCCAAACTTTAAAATTTTGGATCTCACAAATTGGGAGAGATTTTTGATGTGATTCTAATTTTAAAATATCAAGTAGGAAAGTACGATATTGGGACAAAAACAGATTTGAAAGAGGTTCGGTTTAAGTCCTTTAACTTTCACAAAGTCCATTTCTAGTCCAAAATTAGGGTTTTGTCCTTAAGGGCTTATTTGATGTTTGTTTGTTATGAAACTTGAACCATGGGTTCAAAATGTTATATAATTAAGATAATGACATTTTTAGGTGTCTGGGATGTGCCTTTTCTGGAAATTTCATTTTGGTCCTTGGAAATAGGAATTATTTTCACTTTAGTACTAAAAGTTTCAAAAATCGATTTTCTCAACCCAAACCACTTTAACTTTTTAAAATTTCCCAAAACATAAATTTTTCAGTTTGAGGAAGTGAAAATTTCAGAATTTTTAGAGGGGTCCCTGGACAAGTTTAAAAATTCAATTTTTGGCCCTTAAACTTTCAAAGTTTCCTCATTTGAGTCCCTAAAATTCCAAGGATGGGTTTTCTCAAATCAAACCTTTAAACTATTATTATTAACTTAAAGTATTAAATATTACAATTTATATAGTCCATATTTTCAAAATTTACAGATTGGTCCTTAGACAGTTTTCGAAATTACGGTTTAGTCCTCAACTTTGCAAAAATTACATAAATGACATATTGGTTCAATTTCGAACACAAGGTCATTTTTTTCAAGAATATATATCAAGTATAGAAATTTATTTTTAGCATATAACACATTCATTAACACATTAATCAAGAGATGAACAAGAAATCAAGACATATATGCAAGTATGTCCCTATTGTGCAAGAAATCAAAATCATGCTCATATCTGTGAAACTTCTTGAACTTTATACATATAAAAAAATACATATAATATATATAGTACTTAAAGACATTTTCATATACTACATGCATATTATCAAAATTATTTGCTTATTTTCGAAAGATTTTTCACCCACCTCGTAATAGTTTTTCGGGTTGTGATCTAAAATGAAGTCTTCTTTCTTGTATCAACTTCTTGACTCAAGCTCTTGAAGTCAGCCCCTATATGGTATCCAAACCATATTTTTGTGTTAAAATTAAAGTCTCAAGTCCAAAGAAAGTATACTAGAACCAAATGGCTACTACTTACCTTAATGTCCTCAAGTAGTCTTAAAAATCGTATTTCTTTCATCAATCTTGGAGTCAAGTCTAGGTATTCCTTAATTCTTCAAGAAATAATCTTCTAGGAGTACCTCAACAAGAAGGATTCATCAAGTTAGCAAATGAAGGGCTAAGTTTAGAGTTTTTTCACAAGAAGAATTGAAGGATGAAAGAACAAAAATTATTTACCTTGAAAGAGTTGTGTTTTTGGCCAAATGAGAGAGGAGGAAGGGATTTTCTTTTGTGTGTTTTGTGTTTAAGTGTTAGAATGAGAGAATTAGGGGAGTGATAGGATGAAAATGAATTTTGGTTCCCCTTAGAACCTTAATGGCCGATTTTTAGGGAAGAATTGTTATTAATTCTTTTTTTTTATGATTAAGCTTGGAATGATGATTGTAGGGAGGTAAGTAGTGTGATAAGGTGAAAGAATAGATTTGATTCCCTCCTAGAATCACTATGACCGAAAGTTTCTAGGTAGGAGGATTAACTTTTATTTTTTGGTGTTTAATTATGGTAATATGCTTCTTAGGTGTAATTTTAAATGTAGTAGGAGAAAAATAATTTGATCTTGTTAGGAGATAAAATAAAAAATGAGTTGATTCACCCCTAGAAAGTGTTAGTCCAAGTGGCTACAATAATCTAGAGGGGGGTGAATAGATTATGCCGATTTTTCGCAAATCGCCCTTTTTTTCGAATGAACAAATAAATGACAAGAATGTAAGTGCGGAAATTAAACAACACTCGTCGAATTAAAGAGGTTCAACCCACCTAGGGCCTAATCCTGTACCACCCCAGTATCTCCGGGATGGATTTCAAAAAAGAAAAAAAGATTTTATTAATTTCCAAAATTAATACAACACCTTGAGGATTACCACAATCCTCTTACAACACCTTCAAGAAGATTACCACAATCTTCCTTCACCACCTTTGAAGAGTACCACACTCTCCAAACACCTATCACCTAGATCACCCAAGTGTATTCTTACCACAAGAATACTCACAAGGATGTCTTGTGTTGAATGATGGACAAAACTCAAGATTACAACTCTATGAAACCAATACAAAGATTGAGTGCAAGTGTAATCAAGAATCAAAAAGCCTAGACCTCAAAGATGTGCAAGTGAAAGTACTTAGGCTATTACAACAAGAATGTAAAAATGAAAGCTTGAACAATTTGCAGATTTCTTGTTGTGTATTTTGCTTGTATATGTTATCTTGTGTCTTCAATTCATCCTCTATTTATAGGGAAGTCTTCACCAACATAGGCTCCCAACATAGGCTCCTTCTTCTTCACTTTTGTCTACAAAAAGAGGATCACAAGATGTAGAAATATTGTACAAAAATGAAAAGTAAATCTTGTTGATAATGTTTTCAAACGGCACAATTTTTGTTGTCAAAAATTACATAGGGCGACCGGTTGCCCTGTTTAAGATTTCGAACGTTTGAAAAAAGATCGTGCGATCCAGGATAGGTCGAAGGGGGGGTCGACCGGTCGACTGGGGGTGCGACCGGTCGCCCTAGGGTGCAACCGGTCGGCCCCCTGCTTGACCGGTCCCCTTCTTTGTTTTTATGAGTTCAGAACGTTCTGTTTCAATATTCCTTGCTTCAGGTACGGTCGACGTTTTGGGCGACCGGTCGACCTCCAATTTTAAATGTTGTCCGATATTTATCAAAAATAAACTTCAAGAAATACTCCAACAAATTAGTAAAAACATTTTAAATCACTTGGGAGTATTTTGACAACATTTATAAACATTGTTTTGGTGCAAAAACCAATTTAAACAAAACCATCAAAAGTGTTGTCCATTTTTATCGAAAAATAAATTCTAAGAAATACTCCAAAATTTAGCAAAAACATTTTAAATCATTTAGGAGTATTTGGACAACATTTATTAACATTGTTTTGGTATAAAAACTCATTTAAACATAATAATCAAAATCTTGATAAAAACATTTATCTAACAGAAAGTGATATGGCCGAAAATCATGTAGGGGATTATATTTATTTATTTATTTGTTTTTGTTAAAGTTGAGTAAAAAATGTATAGGTAAAAAAAATATAGGAGGATAAAAATAAGGGTATGAAATAATAAAATGGGTATTTTTTCAAAATAAATAGGAAGTTGTTTGGGAATGTATTATTGAATAAGGTGGAATATTTGTATAAGGATTGAAATGTACTCCTAAATTATGAAGGGTCCTATATTATTAAAGTCATAATTAATCGATCAAGAATTAATACTTAAGGAAGAAATAACATTGGTATGCTCGAAAGTAAAGAGGGAGTAATTGACGTTAGAAGGAATAAATAAATGAGTATCACATTTCATTTATAATAGGTATTGTGACACTTAGCCAAAATTTACATCACTATACAACATTGTATTTTATGTTGATAAAAAGTCGGGGCCTCACATTCTCCCCTCCTTAAAAGAATTTTGTCCCCAAATTCCTCTTAAAATAGTTTTGGGTATTATCTTCGCATATCGTCTTCCATTCCCCACATGGAATCTTCATCTCGATCATGCGCTTGCCACACTACCTTGATCATTGGGATCTCTTTTCTTCTCAATTGGCGCACTTGTCTATCATTGATTCGTAGCGGTTTCTCGGTGTAAGACAAATTATCTATTATGGGTGGGAACTCTTCTGTGATAATGTGCTCTGGGTCAGGCTGGTATTTCCTTAATATGGAGACGTGGAACACGTCATGCATACCATCGTTAGGAGGTGGAAGTTCTAATTGATAAGCCAGCTTTCTGACTGTCTTAAGTATCTTATACGACCCAATGTATTTAGTGCTCAATTTTCCTCCCTTCTGAGGGTGGATTAATCCCTTTCGTGGTGAAAGTCTGAGGAATACTTCATCTCCAACCTCAAATTCCAAATCCTTTCTCCTCTTGTCCGCGTAACTTTTCTGTTGACTTTGAGCTGTTCGAATTTGCTCTTTGATCAATCTGACTTTTTCCATGGCCTCCTCGACTAAGTCGACTCTCGAAATCGTTGGTGACTTTCGTTTCTCTTTTGGAGTCCATTGATCATCGATTTCCCAATATAGCGGTGATCTGCACTTTTGTTCGTATAGTGCCTTGTATGGCGCCATCCCAATCGTGGCCTGATGGCTGTTGTTGTAAGCAAATTCGGTCAATGGTAAATGAGAATCTCAACTTCCTTGAAAATCTAGTGTACACGCCCATAACATGTCTTCGAGAGTTTAGATCGTCCATTCGGATTGCTCACCGGTATGTGGGTGTGCTACTCTATTGAAACTCAACGTGGTTCCTAGTTCCTCATGTAAGCATTTCCAAAATCCCGAGACAAATCGTGGGTCTCTGTCTGAAACAATATCAATTGGTACTTTGTGTAATCGCAAGATCTCTCGGATACACACCTGTGATTGCTTCTTTAAACTGTCATTCTTTTCGATTGGTAAGAAATGGGCTTTTCGTGAGTCTGTCCACTACAACCCGTATGGTATCGTGTCCTCCTTTGGTTCTAGGCAAATCCATTACGAAATCCAAAGTGATGTATTCCCATTTCCATTCCGAAATCTGTAAAGGTTGCAGTAACCATGACCCATTAGTGTTCAACTTTGACTCGTTGGCACGTCAGACATCTTGCCACATACTCGGCTACTTGATTCTTCATGTTTACCCACCAAAAGTTTTGTTTCAGATCTTTGTACAACTTATTACCGTCGGGGTGCATGGTGTACCTCGAACGATGTGCTTCGCCTAAATCTTATTTTTCAATTCCTCATTGATTGGTACACACACCCGGTTCTTAAACCTCAAGATTTTATCTTCTGCTAAGGAGAATTCTAGGTGATCTCTCGTCGAAACCTTTTCCATAAGCTCTCTGATCTTTGGATCTCCCTACTGTGCTGTTTTAATCTCTCCCAGCAACTCAAGTCTTACTGAGATATTAGCGCAAAATATTTTGGTGTCCGATCTCATCGGATTCCATACGCTCAACTCTTCTAGGGATTTCCACTCCCTAATCATCAGTCTGGCGATGTTAGCCTTCCTACTCAAGGCATCTGCCACTACATTGGTTTTTCCAAGGTGGTATTGAATATCAATGTGGTAATCTTCGATTAGTTCCATCCACCTTCTTTACCTTAGGTTGAGATCCTTCTGGGAGAATAAATACTTCAGACTTTTATGATCTGTAAAAACTGTGAAAGTTGCTCCGTATAAATAGTATCTCCATTTCTTCAAGGCGAACACTGTAGCCGCCAGTTCGAAGTCATGCGTAGGGTAATTTGCCTCATATGGTTTGAGTTTTCGCGAGGCATAAGTAATTACCTTTCCCTTCTGCATAAGTATGGCTCCCAGCCATTCTTTTGACGTATCACTATAGACACCAAACCCTCGGTTCCATTCAGGAGAGCTAGGATAGGAGCAGTTGTGAGTCGTTTCTTCAGTTCTTGAAAACTGGACTCACATTTGTCCCTCCACTCAAATTTGACTTTCTTTTGAGTCAATCGTGTGAGTGGTCTGGCGATCTTAGAAAAATCCTTTATGAATCTTCGGTAGTACCCATCTAGTCCCAGAAAGCTTCAGATCCGGTCACCATTTCTGGTTGTTTCCATTCAACAATTGTTTGCACCTTTGATGGGTCCACCGCAATCCCATCTCCAGATATTAGATGACCTAAAAATATGACTTATTTTAGCCAAAACTCACACTTGCTGAATTTGGCATACAATTTATGCTCTCGTAGCGTCTCCATCACGATCTTCAAGTGATGTTCATGGTCTTCTCTTTATCTAGAGTACATGAGTATATCGTCAATGAATATTACTACGAATTGGTCCAAATAAGGTCATAAAATTTGGTGCATTAGATCCATGAATGCTGCAGGGGCATTCTTTAGGCCCAAAGGCATCACTACAAACTCGTAGTGACCATATCTAGTTTGGAATGATGTTTAAGATATGTCTTCTTCCCGGATTTTCAGCTGATAGTATCCTTGTTGTAAATTGAGCTTTGAATACCCCGTAGCTCATTGAAGTTGGTCAAATAGTTCATCTATCCTCGGGAGGGGATACTTGTTTTGGATGGTCACGTTGTTAAGTCCACAATAATCTATACACTGTCTCAATGTTCCATCCTTTTTCTTGACAAAGAGCACAGGAGCTCCCCACGGGGATGTGCTTGGCCGAATGAATCCTACCTTCATCAATTTCTGCAACTGAATTTTCAACTCTTGCAATTCCATGGGAGCCATCCTATATGGGGTTCTTGGTATTGGTGTCGTCCCTGGTAAAACCTCAATGGTGAATTCAACTTCCCTATCGGGAGAAAGGGCGGTGAGTTCTTGTGGAAATACATCCGGGTATTCCGACACTATAGGCACTTCCTGGATTTGAGTTTCTACCTTAGGTTTGTTAATTACAAATGCCAAGTATCCACATGCTCCCTTTGTGATTGCTTTCCTAGCCTTAATGGCAAAAATGGTTGGAGCCATCTTGACTGGTGCTCTTCCCGATACTTCCACTATGGGTTTTCCCAGTTCACATAACTTAATGGACTTGTGGTGATAGTCCATTTGTGCATGATGTGCAGATAACCAATCCATACCCGAAATAACATCATACTCAGATATAAGCAACAAAATCAAATCAGTAGGAAAGTTAATATCACCAATCCTTATTTCACATGCCTTATAAATAACATCAGTTAATTGGCTTGCGCCCATGGGAGTTGATACTCCTAAGCATATAGACATACGTTCCATGCATGCATGCACATTTTGTACGAAATGCAGTGCAATGAATGAGTGTGATGACCCAGGGTCAAATAACACTTTAGCATAATGGTTGGACACTAGAAGCGTACCTTCCACCACATTGGTTGCATCGGAAGTCTCTTGTCCCCCCAAGGTGAATACTCGGGCATCCTTGCCTGATTTTCCTGCCCATTCCCTAGTTCTTGTGGTTGAGCTAGCATGTTCCCACCATTAACAGTTGACGGACAATCCTTATACTTGTGCTCTGCACTCCCACACCTAAAAACTTTCCTTGTTTCCGCCAGTACTCATCAACAGTATGTGCTGTCTTATGACAATAAGCACATGGTTTACCTTCTATCGGCTTCTTTCCCTTATCAATTATTCAAAACGTTATCCTTCTGGAATTTAGTAGGCGGCACAGATGTTTGTCCCACAACTGTCCTCTTGAAGCTGTTAGTTGGCCCTTTGTTAACATTTATGTTCTATTGTAGTTGTCCAATATGGTTCAAGCCACTTTCAAGGTGGGCAGCTGCATTGACTACGGCAGAGTAAGTGTCCAGATCCACCGTCAGTAATTGTTTCTGTAACTCAAGCCTCAAACTCTAGTGAATTTGTACAGTTTGTCATCTTCAGTGCTGATGGAGCCTAAGGCATACTTAGACAGTCTATGAAATTCGGACTCATATTTGGTGACCGTAAAGTTCCCTTGCTTTAGACGATGAAATTCGTCCCTCCGCGCCTCTCTAACAACTTGTAGAATTTGTTGGTTCCTGAATTCTGAAAAAATTGCCCATGTCCACATCCCCTATCCTGTCCCCATTTTCTGTCAACTAACTTCCACCAGTCTCTTGCAACAGATTCAAGCCAAAAAGCTGCTAGAGTAACCGGATGTTCATCAGTGTAGTGCAGGGCAGAGAATATGCTCTCCATCCTTTCAAGCCATTCCTCGGCTTTAATGTTGTTCGGCTCACCATGGAAGGCGGGCGGATCAAATTGCATAAACCGTTCGAGGGTCCTGTCATGAGCCTCTTGGGGAGGTTCTTGCACATTCATGTTCGGCCTTGTCTATTATTGCATGAATAGAAAGATTTTTTGAAGGGCCTGGTCTGAGATTTGTTGAAGGGCTTGTGCTGTCAGATCAGGCCCCACAGCTGGGAGAGGTGGTGGTAGTTTGGGTGATGGCGTCCTCTCTTGCGGAGGGTCAAGGCTCCCTATCCACATTGCGTGGTCTTCCTTTACCTCTTTGTCCAACCATCTGTGTTTAGAATAATTAGCATCCACTTAACTTATGTAATAAAAATTATGAGCCATGGTGCAGCGAGCAATGATGTATGATATTTAATTTAACGAAGCAATTATGTTGAATGTAAGAACAACCATATTAAGACAAGGTCAAGAGTTGTATTACGAAATACTGCAGTTGAATTACAATAAATAGGTCAAATGCCAAACAGTAGCATTACAATCTATTACAGACAAAACTTCGTGATTACAGCGTTCAAATGTAGAATGTAGGGTATAACAAAATAAGGCGAATCTAATCGACAATGGCGCATGAGCATCATCATCACTATCGTCATTCATATAATTTGCTAGCGTCTAATCTTCTTGACATTCTTCCGGGTCTTGTGGATTGTCCATAGGGTCCATTTGAGGATCACCTTTTGGATCTTCTTCATGATCCTTTTCTGGGTCCTCCTCTTGATCATATTTCAATTCTTCTTCTATTTCTGGGGATATCTCCAGGAGCAATATTGATGGCCTCCAAAACCCTGTTCCCAAGTAATTGGACCTGTGCCTGGAAATCTGCCTGGTTTAACGACATTTGCTCCTCTTGGGTCTCTACTTGAAGTTATAGGGACATGAGTTGGGCTTGCAATTCTGCTCTTATCCTATCCGAGTTGTTGATAGTTCCCAAGTGTTGTTGAATTTTTCCCTCGAGGTCCTGTATCGTATCACGATGATGATTAGCCAGGCATTGAGATCGGTCGATATTTTCTTACAGTTCGTGGTTGACCAATATCTGTTTTTGATGTTTCTCATTTTCCAAAAACACGTCCCTCGTCTTTTGGTTAAGTCGCTCATGTAGTACTTGGATCTAATCCTCGCGTGCTCGTATAGGCCTACGCAATTTCTCGAGCTGATCAGTGAGGCATTTGCCTTATCGTGCATGTAGGCAAAAGCTTCCTCTAGTGATTAGGTGCGTTGATGCTCTAGCCGAAATTGGGAGTCGGCGTGGACGAATTTCGTGTGCCAGTACGATGCCACCTCCTTATGGTAGTCTCTCTCAACTCCTAATTCGTACACCATCGGCCATTTTGGAAACTCGGATGGCATTCCTAGACAAGACAAAACTAGCATTTGTCAAATACAAGAATATGATACTATTTAAGGCAGAATATTTATTAAGCAATTAACCACTCAGTCAGGTCTTCTAAGTGTGGTATTATCACAGGAGGATAATCACTAAATGTAGCATTATTAGTTCTATAGGTTTCCAATTATCACGAATCATTTTATCTTAAATGGTTCAATAGTTGTATTTCCCATCACATGCAGAGGGTCCTATCCTGGGTCAGCTTGGTGTAAGTTTCCTTCTTACTAACCGAGCTCTGATACCATAACTATCATGCCCTAGAAATGGAGTCGCGACCCAATAGTTAGACGCTAGTTCTCCATTCTAATAATATAATCCACCAAGAATTCAAGCAACATTAATTCCAAAACAGACATTATTCATCATAACTTCTCGGAAACAGAATTAATAGTCGCAGCGGAAATAGTAATACAAACCAATAATCCATGCAAAGGGTCATACGCCCCTCTATTACATCAAACATAATAAATTGTTCGTTAACAGAACATAAACGAATTTAAAGTCTAGATAGGTGGACTAAGTCTAGGAATTACTCTGTCGCTTGGTCTTCTTCAGTAACGTCTTCATAATATGGTGGATTAACAACTACCATTAAAAAAGATGGGGATGAGACAAATATTCTCAGTGGATGGGTGATCGTGTGTAAGTGTGGCTTATATAGATGCATGAAAATAGTTATATGAAGAATGCATGATGTATGATACGTGCGTCACGCGCAATTCACAAGCAGCGTGACATTCAAAATAATAGAGTTTTATATAATTTGATTAAAACAGTTCATGAACACTCAGGCACTATGAATGCGTTGCAAGTAGTTCAAGTAGTGGTTGTGTACAGAGTGTAACACCAACCCAAACAAGTAATGGTGGCGTACGGAGTGTAACGCCAACCCAAGCAAGTAATAGTTGCGCACGGAGTGCAACGCCAACCCAAACAAGTAATGGTTGCACGGAGTGTAACGTCAACCCAAACATGTAACGTTGGAACCGTGTGGATCATACAGTGATTTCTCTGTTCTACCTTATGACTCCCCAAGCAAGTTTGGCACATAGCCATGTCTACCTTATTACTACCCGGGCACGACAACTCCAACAAGTACGGCTTGCAAGCCTTAGAGTATCATAATCATGATTATATAGTATGACCCACTTCTCTTGGACACTCCGTCGGCAGTTGTGGGATTAGGACGGTGGGGCCGGTAAGGAATTACAGCCGTGCTGCTCGGTTCTAAAACACGACTAGTCCACTCCGACTGTGAGCTCGACACACCAAGTTGACTCAAGTACAATTAGGTTCACAAATCATATCAACAAGGTAGTCGAATAAAAGTATGGCGATATCACGCGAATGTGAGGTATCATTGGCGGTATAAATAAGGTTGATGAAGCTAATTTTCGGAAGGATAATCTTTACTTCAAATGATTTGGTGGACTTGATATTTTGGCGTGAGATTTTAACTCTGTTATTAAGTTCAAATCGCCATTAGGCGAGGAAGTCCCCACGCGTAGTGCGTACGGTCCGGATATGGGATCCGTCAAGGTCCGGAGATTTTCAAGAAAATCATTGATGTATATTTAAAACATAATTACATCATTTTTAGGACCGTATAGAAAAAAAATAATTTATTTTGGGATCCTTGATAAAAAGAAAATTTTATAAGTAGTCCCATTTTGGAAAACTAGTACTTATCAAGTTTGAAATTAAATAAGTCATGGTCTCGACCTCGGAAAAATGTAAGATAAATTTCAAAATTATTAAAATTGTCCAAAAAGTTAGTTTTTCAAAGAGTTTGGGTCGAGTTTTAGAAAAATTCCAGTTTGGTCCCTTTATTTGTCAAAATTGTCATTTTCGGATCCAAACTTTAAAATTTTGGATCTCACAAATCGGGAGGCCTTTTTGATGTGATTCCAATTTTAAAATATCACATAGGACAGTAGGATGTTGGGACAAAAATAGTTTTGAAAGAAGTTTGGTTTAAGTCCCTTAACTTTCATAAATTCCATTTCTAGTTCAAGATTCGATTTTTGTCCTTAAGGGTTTATTTTGTGTTCGTTTGTTATAAAACTTGAACCATGGGTTTAAAATATTATAAAATTAAGGTTATGAAATTTCCAGATGCCTGGGATGTACCTTTTATGAAAATTTCATTTTGATCCCTTGAAATTGAATTTTTTTCACTTTAGTACTAAAAATTTCAATAATCGGTTTTCTCAACCCAAACCACTTTAAAATTTTTAAATTTCCCAAAAATATAAGTTTTTCAATTCGATAAAGTCAAAATTTCAAAATTTTCAGAGGAGTCCCTGGAAAATTTTAATAATTCAATTTTGGCCCTTAAACTTTCAAAATTTCGACATTTGAGTCCCTAAAATTACAAGGATGGGTTTTCTCAACTCAAACCTTTAAACTATTATTATTAACTCAAAATATTAAATATTATAATTTAAAAAGTCCATATTTTCGAAATTTACGGATTAGTCCTTAGACAGTTTTTGAAATTACGGTTTAGTCCTCAACTTTGCAAAAATTGCATAAATGCCATATTAGTTCAATTTCGAACACAAGGTCATTTTTTTCCAGAATATATATCAAGTATAGAACATGATTTTGAGCATATAACACATTCATTAACACATTAATCAAGAGATGAACAAGAAATCAAGGCATATATGCAAGTATGTCCCTATTGTGCAAGAAATCAAAATCATGCTCATTTTTGTGAAACTTATTGAACTTGATACATATAAAAAACATACATGTAATATATATAGTAATTAAAGATATTTTCATGTACTACATGCATATTACCAAAATTATTTGCCTATTTTCGAAAGATTTTTCACACACCTCTTAGTAGCTTTTCGGGTTGTGATCTAAAATGAAGTCTTCTTTCTTGTATCAACTTCTTGACCCAAGATCTGGAAGGTCAGCCATTATATGGCATCCAAACCATATTTTGGTGTTAAAATTGAAGTTTCAAGTCCAAAGAAAATATACTAGAACAAAATGGCTACTACTTACCTTAATGTCATCAAGTAGTCTTAAAAATCGCATTTCTTTCTTCAAGCTTGAAGTCAAGTCTAGGTCTTCCTTAATTCTTCAAGAAATAATCTTCTAGTAGTACCTAAACAAGAAGGATTCATCAAGTTAGAAGATGAAGGGCTAAGTTTAGAGTTTTTTCACAAGAAGAATTGAAAGATGAAAGAACGAAAATTCCTTACCTTGAAAGAGTTGTGTTTTCGGCCAAATGAGAGATGATGAAGGGATTTTATTTTGTGTGTTTTGTATTTAAGTGTTAGAATGAGAGAATTAGGGGAGTGATAGGATGAAAATGAATTTTGGTTCCCCTTAGAACCTTAATAGCCGATTTTTAGGGTAGGATTGTTAGTCTTTTTTTTTTTTGATGATTAAGCTTGGAATGATGATTGTAGGGAGGTAAGTGATGTGATAAGGTAAAAAAAAATAGATTTGATTCACTCCTAACATCACTATGGCCAAAAGTTTCAAGTGTAGGAAGATTAACTTTTATTTTTTGGTGTTTAATTATGGTAATAGGTTTCTTAGGTGTAATTTTAAATGTTGTAGGAGAAAAAAAAGTGAGATTCCTCCCTAAAACGTTGCTATGGCCGAATTAAGGGGGTGGGGGTTATTTTTTATATTTCGTTTTTTTGTCCAATAATTTGATCTTGTTGGGAGATAAAATAAAAAATGAGTTGATTCCCCCTTAGAAAGTGATATGGCCGAAAATCATGTCGGGATTGTATTTATTTATTTATTTTTTTTTTTGTTAAAGTTGAGTAAAAAATGTATAGGTAAAAAAAATATAGGAGGATAAAAATAAGGGTATGAAATAACAAAATAGGTATTTTTTCAAAATAAATAGGGAGTTGTTTGGGAATGTATTATTGAATAAGGTGGAATATTGGTATATGTATTGAAATGTACTCCTAAATTATCAAGGGGTCCTATATTACTAAAGTATAATTAATCAATCAAGAATTAATACTTAAGGAGGAAATATCATTGGTATGCTCGAAAGTAAAGAGGGAGTAATTGACGTTACAAGGAATAAATAAATGAGTGTCACATTTCATTTATAATAGGTATTGTGACACTTAGCTAAAATTTTCATCACTGTACAACATTGTATTTTATGTTTGCAAAACGTCGGGGCCTCACACTAATAGAGGGTAGATATTACTCTGGGATGCCTCCCCGGAGGGAGCAAGGGCGCACTAAGGCGTCCTTGTGAGGTGCCCCTGTGCGGAAGTGGGCGAGCTCCGGGGGGCGGCCTAGGCCCCCAGGTCCTTCATTTCTTACACATTCTCCGTCTTTTCCTGAGTTATTCCCTATTTTGAGTCAGATTTCATATTCTGACCATTCTTTATTTCTGTGTTCCTCCGTCTTCTCCAGGGTTTAGCTTCTGATTCCTTGTCCGTAGGGACTTGTTCATATTTTGTAGAGAGGAACCCTTCCTTTCAGAAGGAAGCTTTAATTCTTCCGTAGTGGCCGGAGATACTTGGGTTTTGCTTTATACCTTCCGAAGCTTGGAGGGGGCTCCGCTCCAGAGCTCAGAGGGAGCACACTTCTCGAGCTTGGAGGGAGCACCCTTTTTTAGCTTGGATGGAGCACCCTTCTGGAGCTTGGAGGGAGCACCTTTCTAGAGCTTTCTCTAAGTTCTTGCTTTTTTATTTTGATCTTTTCCCCACATATGTTAGCATTTTTTTCTTTATTTTTCTTGCACATTTTCATCGTGGAGAAGAATTCTGGGGATTCTTGTTAGGAGGCCCCTTCCCTCTGGGGTCTGAGCTGGAAGGGGGAAAATTTACTAGGACCCCCATGCGGGGATCCCTCCTCTCCGGGATCTTAGTCGGAGAGGGTTTTTCTGATAAAATTGAGAGGATTCCCATGAGGAGACCCCTCCTCTCCGGGGTCTTAGCTGGAAGGGGTTTTTCCGATAACATCAAGAGAATCCTCATGAGGAGACCCCTCCTTTTGGGGGAAGAGGGTTTTTCAATAACATCATGAGGATCCCTGTGAGAAGATCCCTCCTCTCTGGGGTCTTAGCTAGAGAGGGTTTCCAATAACATCGAGAGAATCCCCATGAGGAGACCCCTCATCTCCGGGGTCTTAGCCGGAGAGGATTTTCCGATAACATCGAAAGGATCCCCATAAAGAGACCCCTCCTCTCCAGGGTCTTAGCACTAGATGGTTTAACTTTGCTGAGGGGAACGTCTAGATGGTCATGGATTGTGGCCGTGTTTGGCAACCAACTGCGTATAAGAAATCATAGCTAAAAAGTAAAAGTAATTTGTTCGTTAAAGCAACGAAGTTTAATGCCCCATGGGCGGAAATAAGCTGAAACATATATGAAATTGTTTAACGCCTCTGGGGCAGAAATGAATAGAAAACATACGAAAATATTAAAGCAGCTGGCGAGTGGGAGAGAACTGGTATTTGCGGGAGCGAGCGAGGTATGCAACTCATAAGGATGTGGCACTCTCACCATCTAGTCGAATGAATTTGCTTTGATCTACGTAATCCTTCAGATAACCCTTCTGGATGAGTCGCTCGATCTCTCTCTTCAGCACGAAGCAATTATCAGTGGTGTGCCCCTTACCTTATGGTAGTAACAATACAGACTGGAACGTGCTCTTGCAGGGTTCTTCTTCAATGGTCCAGGTGAGCCGATGATCCCTTCTCCTTGGGCCGCGAATAACTTCAGCCACTGGTGCTTTCAGATGGGTGAGGTTCATTCCTTACTCCATACTTTAATCCTTTCAGGATTGATTCTCGTCATCTTCCCTAGTCTTGCGCTTAATGTTGAGTTCAGACTTGGTAGACTCCTCCACTTGAATATGCTTCTCTGTTCGACCCAACAACTCTTCTAGGGTGAAGGGAGGCTTCCAGGCCAAGGACTACTTCAAACATCCCTAGTGGAGGTTCTGTTGTAGGATTCCGACAAATATCTCATGCTGGACATTGGACACTTTGCGCAGAGACTCTCATTCCTTCTGCTTTACTTGAAAGAGATGTGCAATGGTCTTGGGTCACTTCCTGTTGATGGAGTAATGTTACATGAAGGCTTCAATAAGCTTTTCCATCCCAGAGATCGATCCTACCAGGAGTTGATTAAACCAAGTCAGTGCCCGCTTGGTCAGAGTAGTGCGGGTGGAACCCCCCCAAGAGGAAGGGATGGCGCCCCTCTTACGAACGGAGGAGGGGACGATAGTCCTCCAGGAGGAGGAGGTCCGGCCCCCCGCCTTCCGAGCGGTCGTTTTACCTACTGGTCTCCGACCCCATGGCCTGCAGCTTGAGATCTGACTTCATGTGCTTGCGGCCGAGGCAACATCTCTATGTGCTCTAGCTATTCTCACAGACGACGCCAAAATGATGCTTCTTTTTACGACAAGATCACTCAAAGTCATTAGTGTATATAGAATCCTCGTT
Organism: Rehmannia glutinosa; assembly: GCA_016081115.2. Taxonomy (NCBI): domain Eukaryota; kingdom Viridiplantae; phylum Streptophyta; class Magnoliopsida; order Lamiales; family Orobanchaceae; genus Rehmannia; species Rehmannia glutinosa. The sequence continues at coordinate 60,009,348 of CM071927.1, read as the reverse complement.
CCCGAGGGAGAAATCTTCAAGTCTTCTTCTCCGGAAGCTAGAAAATACTTCAGGAAACTTGCCTACCCACACGCGCAAACGTTAAAGGGCCCCAGAGATTATCCCAGGGAGGCCCTCTGATGCTCAAGTCAGCACGGTGAACGAGAAAATAATTAAGAGAGTAATTGAATACTGAATTAAATGTGTAAGAGAATTATCAGAATATGTGAATGTAGTTAGAAATGAATAGGATGAACCTTTTTATACCTGAGAGATGCACCATGTGGGCACGTGTAGGAGAATTCGGCCTATGGGCCAGTCCGTGTAGGAGAAATCGGCCTATGAGCCAGTCCCAAACTCCGTTGGGCCGGGTTATTTTATTTAAGATCCCATTGGACAACTAATATTAAATTAAATATATATAAATCGAATTATATATTAAATAATTAAATATCATTTTGCCTCCAATAATAGGTATATATCCAGTGAGACCAGGGTCTTAGGTGAGACAATAGGGACTAATTTTAATCATTGATTGAATCATTGAGTGGTTGTGATTAGATCGACAAAAAATATAATTAAATAATTAATTTAATAAAGTGAAATCAGCCTTAATTGAAAACTTATCCCATTGAAAACGAATACACAATTGGAAAGAGAGTATGCCATTAAACCTATGCAATAAAAATCAACTAACTATGCATTGCCTATAAACTATCGATGCATCAAAATCAACTAATTATGCATTGTCTAGAAGCACTCTGTGCAATGTAAAAAAAATTAAAAAAATATATGAAGTAATTTATACTCAACTATGCAGTAAGTGACATAAACTATGTAGCAACAATCAACTAACCATGCACTGTCTAGAAACTATATATGCAGTGTGTACAAACTAAATATGCAGTACATTATATCCAGCTATGCAGTAATTGTCATAAACAATGCAACGAAAAATAAATAATTTTGCGTTGTCTATGATCTATTTAGACATAAAAAAAACTAATTATGCTTACTCTCCACTACGTCATAAAATATTGCAATAGAAAATAATTAACTATGCATTATTTAAAAGTTGTCTAAGCAGTACAAAACACTAAATATGCTGGTTTCGGGAAAAAAATTAAAAACAAAACTGCCCCTAAAATTGCGCCATTAAATAAGGCATTAAATAAGTCGGTTGTAATCATACCCCATATTAAAATGCTGAAATAAAAAATTATTATATTGTCCTTAATGAAATACAGTACAAACTAGTTACAAAAAAATTGTAAAGATCTTATCCATCCAATATTTTCAATTAATGGCTAAGATTAGTCTCATTGGTCTTTCTCTAAAACCCTTGTCTTATTTGATCTAATCCATATATATATATAGAGAGAGAGAGAAATATAGTTCATGCTTGCATACATTAAACCAACATCTTAAATAAAGAGGCTTAAATCAAGTATAAAATCATCAATGTAAATTAGGATACTATTGGTAGTATTTAAACGAAAAATTGCTTTCTTCTTACAACTGGGACATATAAAAATGTAATTGCGGACATCGTTTATGGGACGGAGTGTAATTATTGTATTATTATGACATAATTATAGACATAATTGGGGTCAAAAGATGACTCTGATTAGTACAAGTCATTTATTATATGTGGATTAAGTTTTCAACTAATCTTACAACATATATATTGGACTTTTTTGAGTAGATTAATATATAATTATTTCTTTAAATCTTAAAAACAGTAAATCACATTCAATTGCTCCGTTGGCAAAATAAAATAAAATAAAGGAACTAAACAAAGAAAAGAAGGTTGACGCATGGAAATGAATTATGCTTCTTTGAATGATTGAGCTACAAAATTGAGCTCCGCCCAGGAGTAATGATTGAGCTACAAAATTTATAATATTTTTAAACGTGTTGAATTCAAATTTCACAAAAAATAGAGAATTATATATAGGGTTTTTAGATTTATTAACCTCTTGTTAATTTTATTTAATTAGTAACTATTTTGTATATTCTTTACAGTATAGGTAATGATGGGGTAAAATTGACTTTACCCTATTTTATTATTTTATGAATTTTGTTGGGGGCAAAATGACATTTAATACTTAAATGTATAATTCATTTATATATATCGAGATATTATTAATTAATTGCACAATGTACTGCATGATAAGTGTCATTTTGTACATATTTTGTGCTATTAATTCAATAGTTTTGAATTGTTTTGTTAGAAAAATCATAGTTTCTCAAGTATTTCTGTAGCATTTCATCATGTGATGTGTTTAACATTATAGGTGGAGCAATTTGGAGCAATGTGAAGCCAATATTAATTGTAAAAAGGCAAGAAAATAACTCAACATGACTTGGGGGTGTCAAGTAACATGGCCATGTTCAAAAAGAAGGAAATAAATTGAATAAAAATTGGAAAAAGGGTCCAAAACGGCCAAACCGTGTCACCAAACACGGGCATCTTGAAGGGGATCAAAAGAGGAGAAAAAACCGCACAAAACAGGCCCGAACACGGCCTGGCCGTGTCATACAACACGGCCGTGTCGTACATCACGGCATGGCCGTGTTGTCCAACACGGCCGTGTCAGGCCTATTTTCAACAATTTTTGTGCAGCACGGCCTGGCCGTGCTGCCCAACATGGCCGTGTCAGGGCCACTTTCAGACACTTTTTATTTGCGGAATTTGGGGAAAACTCACCAACCAATCCGTTTTGGCCACTTTTGTACACTTTTAACACCCTATTTTGCTGAAACATGTCTCCATGTCCCCTCCCTCATCACTTGAATACAAGAATTCACCAACCAACAAGGAAAATGGGGATGATTGTTTAATAAAAGAGAGTACTATCAATGTATTGGTTGCCTATAAAAGCCAAGGGTTGAAGTTGGGAGAGTCATTCATTAGATACTCAGGAAATATTCATTGTATTCACTTCATTAAGTAGAATTGGGATCAAGAGGTCTTGGAGAAGAAAGCTTGGGGCAATATTGGAGAAGAAGGCTTGGAGCAACATCATCAATCAAGGAAGAAGTCCATTGAGGTTTTGAGACAGATAAGTACACCATGTCTACAATACTTAAATCTTCTTGTGTAATTTACTCTTTTGTCAAAATCACTAAAATCTTAGTGTTTGAGTGTAATGAACTCTAGAATGGATTTGTGATTGAGGTTTGTATGTTTTTAATAAAATTCTCATGTCTTGTGTGATTCACTTATATCATGCTCATCTCATTCGAGTTAATATTTCCGGTATATTAATTTGATATCTTTTCTTCATCGGGTAATCGAAAGATTTATGGTGAAAAAGAAATTGTATAAGTGAAAAGAGTTGCATGCAATCCTAGATATAGGACGACATAAATCTTCTGGATTAGGGTCAAACCTAATATGGGAATTCATAAATCGTTATAATGCAATCTTGGGGGTTTTAACTAGGAAGAGATTTCAGTTAATCAACTTGAGATTAGGAGTTTTTCGCCTTGAGAAAGGGATTAACTTAAATCGGGAATTTCTACGGTCCACATAACATGGGATTTTATTAAAAGAGGTTGGTTTTTGCTTAAGGGCTTATGGTTGAATTTTTATCTTGTTGAATCACAAAAACATTCTAGAGGGATTTACATTCAAACATATTTCTATCTCTTGATTTCTCATTCTACAATCTACTTTTATCTAATTTATTGTAAGTTGCGATTATTTTAAATTCTCTATTTTTCATTTTCCATTTTAACAAACAAAACTCTGAAAATTGCTAGATTAGATAACAAAAAGACGGTAATTATTAGTACTTATAATCCTCGTGGGAATGACACTCGGTACTCAAAAATCTATACTACAAAACGATAGGTGCACTTGCCTACGGTTTTCTAGAGTAGCTTTTGAGCCATCACTGCATATGGAAAGACCCGGCCCAAAGGAGTCCAGGACCGGCCCACATGCCACTTTCTGCTATGCGGCCCACTGCCCTGGTATAAAAAGGCATATCCGCTTCATTTGTAAGGACATTCTCATACTCATTTATAATTCTCTCATTCAATATTCATTTACTGTCTTAATTCTCTCTCGCTACCGTCCTGGCTTGAGGGTCGGAGAGGCCTCCCTGGGCACACCCTATGGACCCTTCTAATGTTTGTTTTGTTAGATAAATGTTTTTATCAAGATTTTGATGATTATGTTTAAATGAGTTTTTTATACCAAAACAATGTTTATAAATATTGTCCAAATACTCCTAAATTAATTAAAATGTTTTTACTAATTTTTGGAGTATTTCTTAGTATTTATTATTCGATAAAAATGGACAACACTTTTGATGGTTTTGTTTAAATTGATTTTTACACCAAAACAATGTTTATAAATGTTGTCCAAATACTCCCAAGTGATTTAAAATGTTTTTACTAATTTTTTGGAGTATTTCTTGAAGTTTATTTTTGATAAAAATCGGACAACATTTCAAATTGGAGGTCGACCGGTCGCACAAGAGGTCGACCAGTACCTGAAGAGTTGGAAAAATGAAACAGAACGAAACAAAAACAAATTCTGTGAAAAAATGAAACAGAACGAAACAAAAACAAATTTTTGATAAAGCTCTTAATGTTAATTATTGTTCACTTACCATTTTGGAATATAATCATATTATAGGAATTAAATCGGCACATGAAGTATGGAAAAAATTAGAAGAAGTATATTCACATGAAAGGAGCCACTCAAAAGCATCTACTTCTCAAATGGATACAAACCCAACATGGGATGAGCTTCCTACAACTTCTGACGTCGATGAAAACGAACGATGTCTTATGGGCTTCGAAGAAGAAAACGAGGTAAGTTCTAAACCATCCACTTCTTATGATAATGAATTAAAAAATGATTATAGTGATTTGCAAAATGATTTTGATGAACTTCAAAATGAATTCCAAAGCTTACTTTTTAAATACAAAAAATTTGAAAAAGGAATTCAATATTTTGAAGATTGATAAGGATAATTTATTTTCCTCTTATGAATCACTTTCATGTGATCACACCATCACACTTGACAAGGTTAGAAACCTTGAGAAAGAAAATAGTACTCTTGTTGAGGATATTAATTGCATAAAAAATGATTTATCAAAATCCAACTTGAGTACCGATAAAATGACCGATATTATTGATGTTCATAGTTGTGATATTTTGAAACAAGGACTTGATCATAAGCCTAGTGTTGTTAATTATGTGAAAAGAAATCAAGTCCCTATGCATGTTGGTCATTATGCTCCCAAAATTACTACTTGTTTTTATTGTGGTAAAACGGGTCACACGGTTAATACTTGTTGGGCTAGAAATAGCTCTAATTATTATTGGAGACCTAAAAGTCTCAAAAGCTAATTCTAAAGGACCCAAACACTTGAGGGTACTATAAAATAATGTCATATTAGGTACCCGGCAAAATAATAATCGAAGAAAATTCATGCCGCCAAGGAAACATCAAATGAACATCTCATTTGATCAAAGAAGGAGAAAACAAAGTCAATTTCCAAGAAGAGGATATAATCAAAAATGGGAAAAACACAATCCTTGGAAATGGCAAAGACATCATCAACAAGATGATTTTCCAAGAGAAAGACACTTTCGAAAATGGGAAGGCCACAGTGCTTGGAGATGGAGCAATTGGAGAAATCATCATCAACAAGACGATTCTCAAAGGGGAAGATATCATCAACAATGGGAATGGCACAACCAATGGAAATGGCGTAATTTGTAAGCCGTATCTCCCCATTTAAATATGCATTTTATTTTGTTATTATGCATGCTTTTATTTGTGTCTTAATTGCAAATGAGTTTTCAAATATTTATTTTTTAATTAAGGTCTTCAATATATATTTGTGCTTTTAAAATATTTTTGAAAAAGAAGACCTTATATGATGTTTTTAAAACTCTTGTGCATTTTTGTAGACTAAAGTGTGTTATCATCTCTTATGGATTTTTATGGCATGAGCTTACTTGTGATATCTCTTAGCCTACACTTTTATCATTATGATTTGCGCTAGATTTGTTTTAAGAATTGTGTAGGATTTACATATTTTCACAAATAGTCATTTACGTCATTATTTGTCAAGAAAGGCATAAATTATCGAGGTACGTTTACTTGTGTTATTCTTACTCTTATAGACTCGATATATGTATTGTCATGTGCCTATGTGCTTGTTTTTCATAGTATTTCATACAAGTGCCATTAAGAGGATTTTTAGATTTTTTTTAGAGGCACTATTCGATATTTGATTGCACATATTTGCTTTGTTCAAATATTTCTTTTAAATTAGGTCTCAACTATTGCTATCGGATTTTCAAATTTCAAAAGAGACCTTTTGTAGCTTTCTTAAGCTTATATGAACTTGCATGATTTATTAGACTCTTGATGATATTCTAAATGCATAGTATGTGTTTCTTGCTTCATGGTCTATATATATATAGTGTCTATTTCTACTATGCTCTTATGCAAGATATTTTGTGATTAATAATTGAGGCATGTTTTTACACTTGAGCTATTTTTTCTTGCTTATATAAGCGATGCCGGTAATGAGTTTGTCAAGTTGTGTAGATGAGAAATGAAGTACTCCAAATATTAGCTGCCTCAAAATATTTGGATGTAAATGTTTTATTATGAACACCTTAGATCAATTGGATGCCCTATGATGATAGTGATGAAGAAGACAAAAAGGGTATTCCGGAACAAACTCGATGACCAAGGCAACATTGGTCGAACTAAGGCGAGGTTAGTAGCTCGAAGGTATTTTCAAGAAAAAGGTAATTGATTTTGATGAAATATTTGCACTCATAGCACATTTAGTAGCTATTTGCATTTTACTTGCCCATTCTTGTTTTAAGAAAATTTCAAGCTTTACCAAATGGATGTTAAATCCAATTTTCTCAATGGTTTTATTCAAGAAGAAATCTATGTAAAACAACCTCCGGGGTTTAATATTTCTCTAGACCAAATGCTTTTTATAAAAGGCCTTGTATGATTTAAAACAAGTACCTCATGTATGGTATGATAGACTTAGCTATTTTTGCTAAATGGTTTTACAAGAGGTAAAGTTTATACTACTCTCTTTGTTTTTGAAAAAGGGCAAGATTGTTTACTTGTACAAATTTATGATATCATTTATGGTGTTACTAATGAACTATTGTGCAAGTTATTTTCTAAGTTGATGCAAGGTGAACTTAAGATGATCATGATGGAGGAGCAAATATTCTTCCTTGACTTCAAGTTAAACAATGTCAATCAAAGTGTACAATAGAACCTTTGAAGAAGTTAGGCATTGAAGAAGGAAAAATTATCTCAACCTCTATGGTTACCAATGTAAAAGATTGACAAAGGTTGAGGAAGGCATATCGGTTGACAAACAAATTCAAGTTATGTTTTCTTGTATTATTCCCATAGACTCGACATTTTATATGCCTTATGTCTATATGCTCAATTTCAAAAACTATCCCAACGAATCTCATTAAAGTGCCGTTAAAAGAAATTTTCAAACATTTAAAAGGCACCTCTTCTTATGACTTGTTGTATCCAAAGTATTAAAACGTTATTATTTTTCCGGGATAACAAGTTCGGTGTTAACAATTTCTCAAAATATGGTTCGTCATAATCGAACTAAACATATTGAGATTTGATATCTTTTTAAGGAATTTTTTTTTAACAAAAACTTGAGATGTGTTTAATTCCATCTCAAAGTTAACTCGCGGACATTTGTTCACTTACCGCCGAGTCTTTTTACCTCATTTCGAGCTTGATTATGACATAATGTATATTGAATGAGGTCTATGTTTGCATTTTGCACGTTTTTAAAACTTAGGGGCAAAAAATCGGATTTTTGGTTCAAACTTCGGATTTTGGAAAACAGATTGAACCACTGGGCTGACTGGGGCAAGGTCGACCGGTCGCCCATGACGTCGACCGGTCGCCCAGACCATTTTCAGCAATAAAATTGCTTTGGTCCTTCATTTCGTTATTTTGGTTATTTTCTTCCAAAATCGAACCCCTTTGAAAATTTCACACACAATTCACCCAAAATGATTTCTTTCTTGTATATTCTATATTTTTGGGTTTATAGTACGAGTTTATCATCCTTATTACTCGACTTCTCCGATTGATTGGTAAGAATTCTACTCCTTTATCTCAATTGGGTGGAACCCTTGAGAAAGTGCTTATGTATTGGTTTTTTGTTGGAATTCTTGCAATGTTGTGTTGTGAATTATTATTGTTGATGAATGAATGTTGTATTATTGCAATTGGTGATGAAAATTTTTGGCTTGAATAAATTACAAAGGCGTTATACATCTCTTGTTTTATTCGACGCACGCCAAGTGTTCGACAAAATGTTTTAATGAAAAATTCATCACCTACATGATTCTCTCGGTTTGAAAAGTCTTATAAGTTTATAGAGATCATGTTTTGTCAATCAAACAAGCTTTTGCAAAATCAAATGATTGACTTCTCCCTTATTATTTGGAATTTATGCTTCAATGATCAATATGCCGATAAATCGATTAAGTTGCACACTTTGATATAATTGTATGATGTTTTTATCGTGCTAACATTCTTTTTGATGATTCCAAAGGGGGAGAAATAGGAAAAACGCTCATAAGCTCAAAGAAGCGTAAATAAGCTCGATAGAAAAGCTCAAAGCTAAAGCTCTTAAAAGCCAAAAGCTATGGATTATACTTGGTCTAATGTGATGTATACTTGACTAATGATGCTTTTATAAGTGATATTCAAGGGGTTAAGCTTTAAGCTTTTCAGCTTATAAGCTTGATATGATATTCAAGCTTAAGTTGTAAAATCTTGTTAATGGTTGATTTTTAAGCTTTTTTGTTTTAAAATCAGTTGCTAAAATTGTTTACTTGTTCTTGATATGCATATTGATAGGGGGAGCTTGTGTATTTGTACTTATGATAAATCTTGCTTGTAATGGTTGATGTTTTAAGACCGGAAAATTGGTTTTGTTTTAAAATCAACTTCCTAAAATTGTTTTGGTAAGCTTTAAGCTTTTCATAGTTGCTTGTATACTTGTTCTTGATATGCATATTGATAGGGGGAGCTTGTGCAAAAATGATTTTTGAAAAATCTTTGCTCCTATCCTTGTGTATTTGTACTTATGATAAATCTTGCTTGTAATGGTTGATGTTTTAAGACCGGAAAATTGGTTTTGTTTTAAAATCAACTTCCTAAAATTGTTTTGGTTTGAAATCATCAAAACGGGGGAGTTTGTTAGATAAATATTTTTATCAAGATTTTGATGATTATGTTTAAATGAGTTTTTTTATACCAAAACAATGTTTATAAATGTTGTCCAAATACTCCTAAATGATTTAAAATGTTTTTACTAATTTTTGGAGTATTTCTTAGTATTTATTATTCGATAAAAATGGACAACACTTTTGATGGTTTTGTTTAAATTAGTTTTTCCACCAAAACAATGTTTATAAATGTTGTCCAAATACTCCCAAGTGATTTAAAATGTTTTTACTAATTTTTTGGAGTATTTCTTGAAGTTTATTTTTGATAAAAATCGGACAACATTTCAAATTGGAGGTCGACCGGTCGCACAAGAGGTCGACCGGTACCTGAAGAGTTGGAAAAATGAAACAGAACGAAACATAAACAAATTCTGTGAAAAAAAGAAGGAGGGGGACCGGTCAAGGGTGAGGTCGACCAGTCGCACCCCCCCGTCGACCGGTCGAACCCCCCTTCGACCCGTACCTGGATCGCACTATCTTTTTCAAAACGTTCGAAATCTTATACAGGGCAACCGGTCGCGCTATGTAATCTTTTGACAGCAAAATTTGTACCGTTGAACTCCTTGACAGCAAGATTTGCTTTTCAATTTTGTACAATATTTCTACATCTTGTGATCCTCTTTTTGTAGACAAAAGTGAAGAAGAATGAGCCTATGTTGGGAGCCTATGTTGGTGAAGACTCTCCTATAAATAGAGGATGAATTGAAGACACAAGATATAACAACACAAGCAATCAAACAACAAGAAATCTACAAATTTCCAAGCCTTCATATTCAACACTCTTGTTGTATTTATAGCCTAAGTATTTCACTTTCACATCTTGAGGTCTAGGCTTTTCTTGATTACACTTGCACTCAAATTGTAATATTCATTATTGAGTTGTAATCTTGATTTTTGTCATCATTCAACACAAGACATCCTTGTGAGTATTCTTGTGGAAAGAATACACTTGGGTGATCTAGGTGATAGGTGTTTCAAGAGTGTGGTGCTCTTGAGGTATTGAAGAATTTTGTATTCTTCAAGGTTGAAGATTGTGGTAATCTTCACAAGGTGCCGTTGGAGATTGTGGTAATCTTCAAGAGAGATTGTGGTAATCTCAAAGGTGGTGTTGTAGAAGAGTGTGGTGCTCTTCAAGGTGATGTTGTAAGGTGTTGTATTAATTGTGGTAATTAATAAATTTTTTTTTTTTTTGAAATCCATCCCGGAGATACTGGGGTGGTAGAGGATTAGGCCCTAGGTGGGTTGAACCTCTATAAATCGACGCGTGTTGTTTACATTCCGCACCTTTATTATTATCTTGGCGTAATTGATTCGAAAAAGAGGGCGAAATCGAAACGATGGAGATAATCTATTCACCCCCCCTCTAGATTATCGTAGCCACTTGGACTTACATGTTTGTGTGCAAGCAAGTTCCCGAGGAGATTTGTCTTTGCATGGGAAAATAAGACTTCCATCTTGGTGAGAAGAAGACTTGGACTTATTTAGAAACCCTAACTTGGAGTTATCTCCCTAAAAAGCAGCATCATTTTGGTGACGTCTGTGGAAACAACCAAAGCACACGAAGATGCACATCCGATCTCAAACACGTGGAGCTGGGTCCCGAGCTACCCAGAATGCTTTGAGTTATCAAGCTACGGTCGGAGCCGTTGGAAGATCGCATTGGGCTCTGCCCGCCACAGAAGACCTTGACTTGGAAGGTCATGGAGTAAGAGATGGTGGACGTTGCAAGAATCGTGAAGAGGCGCCACTAGATGAAGAATCCCAAGATGTTGGTTGTGGAGCCAGGATTAGCAAGAAGAACTACCATATTGAAGACAAGAGGCCAACCCCCTTCCTCCGGGAGGGGCGCCGCCTCTGCCACAACCAAGGAGGGCACCGCCCTCTCCTCCAGGAGGGCTCCACCTGCTGAAGAAGTTTGCTTGACGCGGAAAGCCCTCCAAGCCCTGCTCGAAGAAGCTGCCCGAGCTGTTTCGAGAAATCATGCTGCGGCGGAAGCCGCGGGGAAGAAGATAAAAGAAATGAGGAACTTAGAGAAAATCAAGGAGACCAGCACGCTCCCGCTGGAAGAGAAGTTGGGAATAGAGCGCAACATTCCCAAGTCCACACTCACAAACTCGTAGAAGAGTCATAGGTGGTACACATTAGCCAGCCAACTCGTGGGTCATCGCTATAGTGATGAAGTTCACTGGCCTTTGCCATCCTGGCCAAGCCATTGCTCTCGGGCATCAAGATCTCCATCCTCCCGGAGTATGATGAGACCGGAGGTCCTCCAAGAGCACTTAGGGAAACTCCATGCGGAGGCAGATCTCTACAACATGATGGACGCTTCCTATTGTAAGTGTCCGGACAACATTGACCAAATGCCACTAATTTAGTTGACTAGCTCCCAGTTGGATCAATCATTATGATGGACAAGCACAACTGCCTTCACACGACCACTATCCATCAGTAGGAAGTATCCAGAGACCATTTCTCATCTTTCTCAAGTAAAACAGAAGGAGAGTTACTACAAGACTTCATAAAGTGATTCGTGGAAGCCGCCCACTCCAAAGCCAGGAACACCAAGTAAGAAGGCAGACCACAAAGAATACACGAGGATAGTCCCCTCCTTTCAGAGGGCCGCCATTCAATAACTCGGGGAGCTCAAGGGGGCTCCTTCCCGCTCAAGGGGGCGCCCTTGCCCGACTAAAGGGGGCGCCCTTTTCCGCTCAAAGGGGCGCCCTTGCCTTGATTAAGAGGCGTCATTCCCCAAGCTCCTCCTTCTAAAGGGCTCCGCCTACTGAATAAGTTCACTAGACCCGAGAAGCTCTCCAGCTCAATGAAGCTACCCGGAATGCTCTAAGATATCAATCAGCTCTTGGAGCCGCACGAAGACATCCTCGAGCTCCGCCAACTACCAAAGACCCCTCATAAGGGATCCCTATCGTAGCAGGCCGCAACAACAGCTGCACAAATAATAACCATCACTCGATTGGAATAGAAGAGAGGAACAACAGACTAGAGGAAAACTAGATTCCAGAGAAACCATCACGCTTCTTGAAAATAAGCAGGCATTGAAGTCCATCATTGATATCCACAAACTCCCCTTGGCACTAGGGCGGAGGACCCAAGAGCCATCCAGACTATTCAAGCTGCCTCTGGAACAAATGACCACTTATATTTTGTGGGAGTCGTTAACATCATTTCTGGGAGTGATCGTGAACATATTTTCACTAAACTACAAGTGTACAATAGCTAACAGATAGCATCGAGCAATGTCGTATTCCTCGGGATTGTACACAAAACACGCGGAGTACAATAAATATCGTATTTTAATTTTATTGAAGCGGTCGAAACTCAAGAAATTGTTATTTAAACTAATCCTAAGTTATAAAATAAAATACCTAAATATTAAAGACCCGATCTCCTTAAGTTTTCAACAAATATGAAAGAAACCCTAGGCACATAATCTCAACATGCTTCTTCAATATTAATTCCAATTAGTTTTTCATCAAAAACAGTTTCTATGTATATATGGGTTCAATTGCTAAATTAATTTATTCCCCCTCCCCAAGCAAATAAACAGTTTATTAATACCAATTCCTAGCATCCATACTCAACAATTAATATCAACTCCCAAAAGATCTTTGAAATGAATTACTCCCCACAAACAGTTATAAGCTTCCCGACTCTATACTCGTTTATGTTATGAACTCATTTTTCATAAGTTGGAACTCATCTTCTGAATTATGAACTAACAAACATGACATGCAAATTATTGATCAGGTAATCTACACAAAACAAGCACTCGAATCCATAAATAGAACACAAAAACCAATTTAAAAAAACAATCAAATTAGATTTAACATGAATCAATAGTTTTGATTATTCCATAGGATCAGAAAGATTAGCCCAATATATTTCACAACAAACTCATAGACAAACTTGAAATCAAATAGTTTGACATCAAATTAAGTATAAACAAGAGACCTAAACTAAGAGGATAGAACCTTTCTTGTCAGGATAGATCCTTCTTCGAAGTCTCGAACCCTTGTGCTTTAATAGATGCGAAAGATCTCGTGTTGTTCTTCATTGATTTGTGTTTCTCTCAGAAGTATGTAAATTTGTGTATCCCAATTGTATTTTCATGTATGAAGTTATATATATTCATCCAGAGCTTGGTCTTTCTTTTATAGATGCTTTGAGAGATCACTTGTAGAGTCTCGACAGAATTAGGAAACAAAAATAACCGCCAAACAAACCACACGGCCGTGCATTTTCACACGGCCCGACCATGTAATCGATTTTGCTCTCTGTTTTAGCCACGAACAAGATACACGATCGTGTATTAATACACGGTCTGGTCATGTAATATGGCTCTGAAATTCTTCCCTCAAACAATTTGCACGGGCGTGTAAAATCACATATGAACCATTCACATGATCGTGTGAAATCACACGGTCTGATCGTGTACTTTGTCTCTCATCATTTTCTTTGCATATTTGATCGTATCTTCGTATTTGGCATTCTTGTTTGTGCCGTCCTACTGATATCATTCCATTTTAGCTCCGTTTCGTGTAAAAATTACAAGAATACGCAGTATCGTGCCCAACAAAGGAAACCAAGTAAAAATACACCAAATAATTATGCAACTGTATCGAATATGTATCAAATTAAGCCCCTAAATGCACAAATATTTTACACATACAAACTTACACCATTGTTCGTCCTCGATCAAACTAAGAAAAATAACCACATATAATGGGGTAGATAGAACAACACAAGAATACTACAAACACATAATTTCACTCAAATCAACACTTTAGTAAACATTCAACTCATCATCAAAAAGTCATCAATTACAAACTCGGCATAATCAATACTCATCTCGGTATTCGTCATCGCGACTCACAAGAAATAGTGTATCACACAACTCTCAAATTAAATGGGAAGTGTATACGCTCAAATCAATTCAGTGAAGTAGAACTACCATAGACTTGCAAATCGTCTAACATCTCTACCACGCATGTGTGCATAATTCAAGAATCAAAATGGACTTTTTCTTTGGTTGTAATGTAGGCACTTTGGTTAGGGTAGGAAAAATATGGATTAAGTGACTTGACTTGAGCAAACAGAATTTAAAGCACACAGTTTTTCAACTCACCAACCCAATTTCATCTCAAGAAGCATTCTTTTACTTGTATTCTTTTTCAACTCATACTCTTCTTCCACCCATTTTTTTCTTCTTTTTCATTCTTAGGCCTTTGTCTTCTTTTTTTAACCTTAAGCTCTCAATTTTTCTTCATTTTCAGAATTTATTTTCTTTTTCTTTTCCAAGTTCTCGAATGTTTTTTGCTTTGTTTGTCAAGATTTTGTTTCGAGCTCCAATAATTGATTCACCTACTCACTGCTCATCTCTCTTTGCCAACCATTATTTTTCAACATTTAACCACATCTCCCTCAAAATAAATATCTCTATAATTTTAAGTTTTAGGGATAAAATATTTTAAGTTCAAAGCTCAAAATGTGGCTAACAATAAACAAAGTTAAGGCTCAAAGTGGCTAACTAGAGAATCATGAGTTCATAGGTAGGTTGTTTAGGCTAAGTAGGCTAAAAAAATAATGGCCTTAAATCACATTCAAAAATTGCACATACACATGGTTTCAATAAAGATACCAATGCAAGTTATAGAGTTCTATCAACATGAATAACACACTCCACAAAAAAAAAAAAAAAAAAAAAAAAAGACTGCACAAAATATAAGTAGTTTAAGGCACAAAAGCTCACAAGCTTATTTTTCGCATCATGCTTAAATACCCAATTCTCAATCAATACCAAACATGCAAAAGACACCTTTTCAAAAATTCATCACATATTCACCGAGTACTTTTTCTCATGAAACTAAGTGCTCATGGTAAAAGCATACGTAAGATTTTTGTACTAATTAGACTTTCTAAGCCTTACACAAAGCAATAAGCGTACTAAAGCGGTAAACGTGCTAAGGAGAAATAAAAAAAATCAAAAATATTTTTAAAATTTTTATGCAAATTTTATATGCTTTTACATGCAACCTAAATGCAATGCAAATATGCAACAGTACAAAATCACGCATTCTTGACAACCCCCTCCCCCCAAAAATATAAATCATGTTTCACGCCAAACATATGAGAAAATTATCAAATTAAAGAGGAATGCGTGATAAGTACTTACATAGCTCACTATGGTGGAGGATAGTGGTCTTGTTGGAGATGCCACTGGTCCATACGATCCATTATCTCGTACATTTGTTGTTGTTACTGTTGCTAGGTGATGGTATCAAAACATTACAAGTACTCGATGTGATACTCATCCATCGTAGCCAACAACTGATAGGTATCATCCATCACAAGCCCATGTGGACCTGCAACCGTTCAATCCTATCACTCAAGTCCACCTACTGCTACTTGCCTAGAGGATGTCGGTCTATCCGTCTCAGCCGGAGGCTCATCTTGCTCAACTTGAGCAGCAGTCGCTTCCTCTTCTCTCATCAACCAATTACCCCTATCCCGAATCGAGGTAGCATCTGGATTTGGGAGTTTAATTTTGGTCCTATCCGCATGAAGTAACCAATAATCACATCCATCAAACCTAATCATCTTCATCGCGGTCAAGACAGTCATATCAATCTTTTTCCCACCATCCGCAGCGCATATCTACTAAAACTCACATTAAAATTTTCGGCAATAGGTGTAATTACCTTTAATACATATCCCCTCATTCGCTTGTTCTTTACCCGATCGAACTATCTAGCGATGAATGTCCCAGCATTAGGCACCACCTCAATTTCGGAGGCCATACACCACAAAATAAATAACCCATCTGTACGAATAACCCATTTGTTATCTTCCCTAGCAAACACTATTTCCGCCAACGTGTGTTGCACATAACGAAAAATGGGGATCCTAATACTCGACGCATTATAGGTACCCGGTGTATAAATTCTTCGCCTTATTATTTCCTTCCAAAACCCGAGCATACCTCATGCCCATCTACCCTATAAGCCAGAGTTTGATAAATAGAATTTAAATCATCAATCAAAAGCTCTCTCGGTTCATTCGCTAGTCTAAATCTTACCCCCATCAAATTCTTTTTTCAAATTACCAATTCAAAATTACTTAAAAATTCAAGCATAAATATCACATACGTAGTCCAATTCCTGTTTTAACAAAACATCCCAATCAATTCATCCACATAACGTGCGAAAATCATTCAATAATCCCAAATTCGTAACAGTAGGTTTATCGGGATAACTTGTCGAAATCCAAGTTTGGATACCGAGATTCTCCCACCTAATCCGGTGTGTCTTGTCCGTGAAGATGACATCGGAGTACTACGGTTGGTTCATCTCATATTCGGGTTTGGGTTTCGGAGTTGGCTCCCTCCTTCTCCTTGTGTTTCTCTTAACTCTACCTTCTCCTCCTCTTGAAGCCATTGATGTGGGTTTGAAGATTTTAAGAAATCTGAAAATTTTAGATTAAACACCCCCAAACTTGAAGAAGAACTCTTTAAAGAGAGTTTGTGATAGGTTTCTTTAAAAAGAGAAGTAGTGTGCCGTAGCTTGAAGATTTGAAGTTGAATTTGAAGAATTTTAAAGATGGAATGGGGTATTTGTAGGGTAATTTTAAGCACTTAGGAATTGGAAGGGAAGAAGTGGGATAAATTTGGAGCGTTTGAGTTTAAATAGTGGAAGAATTTTCGTCCAAACCAAGTACACGGTCCGTGTAAAAATACACGGTCGGATTGTGTGTGCTGCTGCTATATCTGCATTCTTCGTCGATCGAATACACGAACGTGTAAAAATACATGGCCAGACCGCGTATTTGGTCTCTGATTTTGCAATTTACACGGTCGTGTATTCTGTTTTCCATTTTTCAATTTTTTTTCGATAAAACCCGGAGTTTGTCATGGTTAGTAAAAAAAAATCAAAATCAAATTGAACAAATGCAATTAAAAATTTGGGTTGCTTCCCAAAAAGCGTTAAGTTTTATGTCTTCAGCCAGACGTCAGATTTTAGTACTACTGTCACTGAACTGTATCATGTGCTGTCTTTGAGCCCTTGTATTTTGTACCACTGCTCAGATGAATGGCATTGTATTGTTCTCGCGGGTTAAGCTCTGTATCGCTTGGGAATTAGCCTTTTTCATGTAGGCATCCCACTGCTGTAGTGACTTGGGCCACTTACGTCTCTAAAGATTTAAGTCTTGCGTTTACTTTCGTTTTCAGCTGAGTAACCTGCTCTTCTATCCTGTTTATCTTCGCTTCATATTTGTTCAGTCTAGCTCATGTTTCTCCGATAAATGAGGATAACATCTCTTCTACAGATGCTTTCTTTTCACGTGACTCCGCTCTGCCTTGATTTCCCACATTAAAACCCCAAGGTGGCTGCAAAACGTTTATGTTATTAGTATAAGAAAAGTTCTCATGGTTTCGCAGCCCCAGATGATAGTGTGTGGGTGCCTGATTGTTTCTGTGATTGTTGTTGAAGTTCCTTTGGCCCACAAAATTCGCCTCTTCCTCAACAATTGCAGGATCTCTCAGAGTCGCCTGCTGCATCGCATCCAGTTTCATATTTTGCATGGACACTTGCTCAGTGAGAATGGCAACCTTGTCCTCATCCTGGACCTCCGCCACACGTCTGACATTAGATCTCTCGGATAGCCACTAGTAACTGTTATTTATCATTCCTTCAGTAACTCTAGTGCCTCATCCAGATATTTCCCTAGTAGAGCTTCCCCAGATGCAACATCTATAATGGTTCTCGTGTTTCCACTCAAACTATTATAAAAATATTGTACCTCTTGGTAGTCGAGATATCCGTGTTGAGGGCATATTCTCAACAATACTCTAACCTTGTCCCATGCTTCATATAGCGGCTCTTCATCTTGTTGCCTACACTGATCGATTTCATTTTTCAGTTGCAACATCTTACTCGAGGGAAATACTTACCCAAAAACCGTTGACTTAGTTCAAATTTAATCTATTGTGGGTGGTGTCAAAGAACATAACCATCCCATAGCCTTATCACGTAAAGAGAATGTGGAAAGGCAGCATAGAATGATATCCTCAGAAACACCATTCATTTTTACTATGTCGCAGATTTATGAAAATTGCGCCAGATGCGCGTTTGGATCCTCAACGGCTCTCCCCCCAAACTGGTTTTGTGACACCATCTAGATTAACACAACCTAAATGCAATGCAAATATGAAAAAATACAAAATCACGCATTCTTGACAACCCCCCAAACATAAACCATGCTTCATCCCGAACATATGAGAAAATTATCAAAAGAAAGAGGAATGTGTGATACATACTTACAAAGCTCACTTTGGTGGAGGTGGTGGAGGATAGTAGCCTTGCTGGATATACCAGTGGTCCATACGAGTCATCATATCATACATCTGCTGCTGCTGCTGGGTGATGGTATAAAAATGGTTCAAGTACTCGGTGTGATACTCTTCCACCGTAGCCGACAACTGATAGGTGTCATCTATCAACGAGCCCATGTGGACCTCCAACCATTCAATCCTATCACTCAAGTCCCCCTCTCGCTTACCTCCTTGCCTAAAGGATTCTCGCCTATCCTCTCAAATTTGGCTCATCTTGCTCAACTTGAGCGTGAGACGCTTGCTCTTCCTCATCAACCAATTACCCTATCCTGAATCAAGGTATCATCTAGATTCGGAGTTTAAGTTTTGTCCTATCCGCATAAAGTAACCAATAATCACGTCCATCAAACCCAATCATCTTCATCGCAGTCAAGACAGTCATATATCTTTTTCCCACCATCCGCACACGTATATCCATTAAAACTCACATTAAAATATTTGACAATAGGTATAATTAACCCTCCAAAGACATATCCCACATTTCGCTTTGTTCTTTACCCGATCGAACTATCTAGCGATGAATACCCAAGATTGG
Organism: Rehmannia glutinosa; assembly: GCA_016081115.2. Classification (NCBI taxonomy): domain Eukaryota; kingdom Viridiplantae; phylum Streptophyta; class Magnoliopsida; order Lamiales; family Orobanchaceae; genus Rehmannia; species Rehmannia glutinosa. The sequence continues at coordinate 59,990,142 of CM071927.1, read as the reverse complement.
GCACCACCTCGCTTCCCGGCCATACACCACAAGATAAATAACTCATGCGTATGGATAACATATTTGCTATCTTCCCTAGCAAACACCGTTTCTGCCGACGTGCATTGCACATAACAAAAAATGGGGTTCCTAATACTCGATGCGTTAGAGGTACCCGGTGTATAAATATTCGCCCTATTATTTCCTTCCAAAACCCGAGCATATCAAAATCCTCATGCTTCTCTACCCCATAAGCCGAAGTTTGATAAATAATATTTAAATCATCAATCGAAAGCTCTCTCGTCTCAGTCTCATTGTCTAGTCTAAATCTTACCCCAATCAAATTCCTTTTTTGAATTACCAATACAAAACTACTTAATAATTCAAGCGTAAATATCACATACGTAGTCCAATTTCCATTCAACAAAACATCCCAATCAATTCACCCACATAACGTGCAAAAATAATTCAATAATCCTAAATTCGTAAGACTAGGTTAATTGGGATACCTTATCGCAATCCAACTTGATATATAGAGATTCTCCATCCCAGCCCGATGCGTGTCATCTAGGAGGACAACATTGAGTACTCCGGTTTGTCCATCTCATATTCGGTTCGGGTTCCAAAGTTGTCTCTCTCATTTTTGCTTGTGTTTCTCCTAACTCCATCTTCTCCACCTCTTAAAGCCATTGATGTGGGTTCGAAGCTTTTAAGAAATCTGAAAATTTGAGATTAAACACCTCCAAACTTGAAGAAGAACAAGAGATATTTGAGAAATCAGAAGAAATTTGTGGTGGGTTTCTTTAAAGAGAGAAGTATGTGTGCCCTAGCTTGAAGATTTGAAGTTGAATTTGAAAAATTTTGAAGATTGAATGGGATATTTGTTGGGAAATTTTCGGCACTTAGGGTTTGGAAGGGAAGAAGTGGGATAAATTTTGGAGTGTTTGAGTTTGAAAATGTGAAGATTTTTGTCCAAACCAAGTACACGGTCTGTGTACAAATACACAGTCAGACCATGTTCACTATTGTTGTGTCTGCGTTCTTCGTCGACCGAATACAAGGTCGTGTAAAAATACACGGCCACACCGTGTATTCGGTCTTTGATTCTGAAATTCACACGGCCGTGTATTTTCACACGGTCGTGTATTCAGTTTTTAATTTTTTCATTTTTTTGTGCGATAAAACCCAGAGTATGTAGTGACGCCTCCTGCACAACAATTCACAAAAACAAACAAAACTAAAAATTAAGTTGGTAAAAAAAAATCAAAATCAAATTGAACAAATGCGATTAAAAATTTCGGTTGCCTCCCAAAAAGTGCTAAGTTTTACGTCTTCAGCCCAACATCAGATTTTATTACCATTGTCACAGAACTATATCATTTGTTGTCTTTGAGCCCTCGTATTCCGTACCACTCTTTAGATGAATGACATTGTATTGTTCTCACGGGTTAAGCTCCATATCCCTTGGGAGTTCGCCTTTTTGATGTTGGCCTCCCACTGCTATAGCGATTTGGGCCTCTTCCGTCTCTAAAGATTTTAGTTTTGCGTTTATGTTCGTGTTCAGCTGAGCAACCTGCTCTTCTATCATGTCTATCTTTGCTTCATCTTTGTTCAATCTAGCTCTTGTTTCTCCGATAAACGAGGATAACATCTCTTCTCTGACGATGCTTTCTTTTCATTTGACTCCACTCGCCTTAATTTCGCACATTAAAACTCGGAGGTGGCTGCAAAACGTATTTGTTATTAGCATAAGAAAAGTTCTTGTGGTTTTGCAGCACCGGATGATGGTGTGTGGGTGCCTGATTGTTTATGTGATTGTTGTTGAAGTTCCTTTGGCCCACAAAATTCGCCTCTTCCTAAAAAAAAAAACTAAAGGATCACTCGAGTCGCCTGACATTGCATCGATTTCATATTTTGCACGGACACTCGCTCGGTGAGCATGGCAACCTTATCCTCATCATGGACCTCCGACACACGTCTGACATTAGGTCTGTCAGATGGCCACTGGTAACTGTTATTTCCCATCTCCTCAGTAACTCTAGTGCCTCATCCAGATATTTCCCTAATAGAGCACCCCAGATGCAACATCTATAATGGTTCTCGTATTTCCACTCAAACCATTATAAAAATATTGTACCTGTTGGTAGTCGGGATATCCATGTTGAGGGAACTTTCTCAACAATTCTCTAAACCTGTCCAATGCTTCATATAGTGGCCATGCATCTTGTTGCCTAAACCGAATGATTTCACTTTTCGGTTCGATTGTCTTACTCGGGAAAATACTTACCTTAAAACCGTTGACTTAGTTCACCCCAATCATCTGCGAATGGTGTCAAAGTAGATAACCATCTCATTAGCCTTATCGTGTAAAGAGAATACGAAAAAGACATCGAATGATATCCTGAGAAACGCCATTTATTTTTACTATGTTGCAAATTTCTAAAAATTGCGCCAGATGCGTATTTGGATCCTCAACGACTCTCCCCCAAACTAGTTTTGCGACACCATTTAGATTAGCGCAGGTTTTAGTTCGAAATTATTTGTGTTAATTGGCTGGAAGTAATCCCTAACTGCCCTTCTCATGGGGGTCTCTCCTCAATGCCCCGCATATCCATAACCGGTGGGCGTTTCTCGTTACTTCTGTTGTTCACACTGTCCCTATCATTCCCATCTGCCATTGCTTTCGATCTTTTCCTTAATTGTTTTGTTATTTTTTCGATCTCTAGGTCAATGGGTATCGGTTCGACAGATCTAGATCATGTGATCATGCACTACCTGCACTCAACAGAAACAATGTTAGAACCAAAACAAATAAATCAATCAAAAGATCAAAAAAAAAAGAATAAAAGAAAAAAGAATGCTTCAATTAAGATTGAACTACTTATTACTATATCTATGTAGAATCTTTCAATCCCCGGAAACAATGCCAAAAACTTGATCGTGAAAATCTTTGCATTAAACTGGAAGTGTACAGTGTAGCTAGCACATAGCAGCGAGCAAGGTCGTATTCCTTAAAGATGAATACGAAACACGTAGAGTACAATAAATATCGTATTTCAATTTTATTAAAGAGGTCAAAAATCAAGAAATTGTTATTTAAACTAATCCTAAGTTATAAAATAAAATATCTAAATTGTTAAAGACCCGAACTCCACAAGTTTTCAACAAATACCAAAGCAACCCTAGACACATAATCTCAATCTGGTTCTTAATATTAATTCCAATTAGTGTTTCGTCAAAACCAGTGTCTGTGTATCTATGGGTTCAATTTCTAAATTAGTTGATTGCCCCTCCCGAAGTAAATAAACAGTTTATTAATACCAATTGCTAACATCCCTGCTCAACAATTAATATCAACTTGCAAAAGATCTTTGAATTGAGTTACTCCCCACAAAAAGTTATAAGCCTCCCGACTCTATAACCATTAATGTTATGAACTCGTTTTTCATAAGTAAGAACTCATATCCCAAATTATGAACTAACAAATATGACATGCAAATTATTGATCAGATAATCTACACGAAACAAGCACTCGAATTCATAAATAGAATACAAAAACCAACTAAGAAAAATAATCAAATTATATTTAACATAAATCTACTGTTTTGATTATGCCCTAGGATCAAAAAGATTAGCCCATCATATTTGACAACAAATTCGTAGACAAACTTGAAATTAAATAGTTTGACATCGAACTAACAAATATGACATGCAAATGGTCGTGTGGCATTCACATAGTCCATTTCACATGCCTGTGTGGCTCTCACATGGTCCGGCCGTATGGCTTGTTTCCGTCCCCTGTTTCTTCCCAACTTCACACGGACATGTTTTCTTTCACACGGGTAGGTCACACGGCTGTGTGGTCCCACACGGTCTAGCCGTGCGACTGGTTGTAATCCGAATTTTCTCCTAGAGGCTTGATGAAAGTTGTAGCCCTTTCTCTTATCTTTCCATAGCCACTTGAATCACCTCAATATCAATTTTGTAAAGACAGTTATGGCCAAAATACTAAACCATGCCAGTGTTGGAAACTGTTAGCGCGTTTGGACGTTTTTGAAGGAAATTCCCTTTCGTTCGATCGTCCATGCTTCTCTCCTTCACATATTTGCTCGTACTTTAGATCTTGACCTATATGTTTGTACGTGATATCGTTTTATATCAAATTTAGCTCCATTTTCTGTAAGAAGTTACAAGAATACGCAGTATCATGCCCAATAAAGGAAACCAACCAAAATACACTGAATATACATGAAAATGTATCAAATATATACCATTTTAAGCCTCTAAATGCACGGATATTTTACACATATCAACACGGCCGGGTCGTGTAATCCGTCTCTGAAATTCGTCCTTTGAAAAAGTCACACGAGTGTGTCAAATCAGATGGAAACCATTCGACATTCTTGTTTGGGCCGTCCTACTGATATCTTTCCATTTTAGGTTTGTTTCGTGTAAAAACAATTACAAGAATATGCAGTATAATGCCTAACAAATGAAACCAACTAAAATACACCAAATATACATGCAATTGTATCGAATATGTATTAATGGCTCAAAAGCTATTCTAGAAAACCATAGGCAAGTGCACCTATCATTTTATAGTATAGATTATTGAGTACCGAGTGTCATTCCCACGAGGATTGTAAATACTAATAATTACCATCTTTTTGTTATTTAATATAACAATTTTAAGAGTTTTGTTTGTTAAAATGGAAAATGAAAAATAGAGAATTTAAAATATTTGCAATTTACAATAGATCAAATAAAAGTAGATTGTAGAATAAGAAATCAAGGGCTAGAAATGTGTTCGAATGTAAATCCCTCTATAATGTTTTTGTGATTTTAACAAGATAAAGATACAACCAAACACCCTTAAGCAAAAACCAACCTCTTTTAATAAAATCTCATGTTTAATGGACCGTAGAAATTCCCGATTTAAGTTAAACCCTCTATCGAGCGTGAATAACTTCTAACCTCAAGTTGATTAACTGAAATCTCTTTCTAGTTAAAACCCCCAAGACAACATTATAACGATTTGTGAATTCCCATATTAGGTTTGACCCTAATCCAGAAGATTTATGTCGTCCTATATCTAGGATTGCATGCAACTCCTTTCACTTATGTTGGTTCTATTTCATCATGAATCTCTCGATTTTCGGTGAAAAATAAACTTCAAATCAATATTGCGCATATACCAATTCGAATAAACAAGCATATCATAAGTGAATCGCACAAAACATGAATATTTTATTAAAAACATACAAACCTTAATCACAAATCCATTCTAGAGTTCATTACATTCAAACACTAGAAATTTAGCTACTCATGGCTTTGATAAAAGAATATACTACACAAGAAGATTTGAATGAAATGAACATTGTGTACTTAGCTCTTATTCAAGACCAATACAACACTTTCTCCTTGGTTGATGATGTTGAGCTCCAAGCCTTTTCCTCTAGTGCTCTTCAACTTCCAACTCTACCTCTCTTTTATCCTCTCAATGAATCTATGAATCTATCTATGAATGGATCAAGAATGTGAATGAATTAATGAATATCCCAACTCAAACTCTTGGCTTTTATAGGCACCATCTTTGTGAAAGAACACATCAATAATGTCATCTTTTGCTAAACAAATGCTCCACTTCCATAGTTGAGTTGTTTGAATCATTGTTGTCATATGATAATTGAGGGAATAATAGAGCTTGGTGCATCAAAATGAGGTGTAAAAGTTGCTCAAGGGTTGTCAAAAAGCAAAAAGAAAAAGTCTCCATAATTTTCGCCAAAGAAAAACCCGGTCTGGACGAAAAGCACGCCCGTGCTTTCAAAGCACGACCAGGCCGTGTTCGCGGATTTTCCCGAACACGGCCGTGCTTTAAAAGCACACCTTGCCCGTGTTTGACTAAAAATGCCCCAAAATGACGCGTTTAGCTTGGGATTTCGAGTGTTTTTGCATCCATAAACCCTGGGGTATGTTATGACATGAAACCATGACCCAAAATTCACCAAAAACAGCTCCGAATCATCAATCTACACCAATAAAAGCACCTCGGAGTAATATGAACTATGTACAATCAAATATTTATGAAACTAACGATGAAATAACTCAAATCATACTCAAATATACACATATAACATGCATAAAAAGACCCTTATCAAACCACCTCCAACTTTGAACTTTGCTTGTCCTCAAGCAAAACATTAAATCAAAAAGAATGATTCAATAAATTACAACACACAAGGATTTTTTTTTCAACACATTGAACACAAGCAGTCAAGTTCTTAGCCTTCTCAACCTGAATTAACCATTCAGTAAAACACAGTTTTGTAAAGCGATTGACTGTCAAGAAAGACTGTAATATCAGCAGACATTATTCAAACTTGAAATCATCACTCCACAAATATTGATAGTGATGAATAACTTCAATTCAATAATGTCATGAAAATACAAGAATTCAATGGATCATTGTAGTTAGCCTACTAGTCATATAACCAAGCTTCTTGAACTTTTATTGGAATGAGAATTCAAGGAATATACATTCTCCTTTTCGATTTTTTTTTTTTTTTTTAGGTCCTTTCGAGGTATTCTTCCACTAGGTTTATATTTTGAATTTCCGTTCAAACACTCCTAGGGTGGTTTCACATACTCATATTTGTTTTGCCGTTTTACGTAAAAGACAAACATGGGGCTCATGAATGCTCCTAGTTACTAAGCAACAACAAATAGAGGAGTATAACCTCGATTGGATCCCCTTTTTTCATTTGTTTTTTTTTCACAAGCTTGGTTTAACAACTAGTTAACCACCACTAAATCATGAATTCTCAAACGTTCATAACACTAAGCATTGTCGTAAATGCCTTAACAAATCAAGTATTATGGAGTTGGAAATCTCGCCAAAATTTAGCACACATCTACGCAATCTATCCTAGACAATCAATTGCTTCACATTGAAAACATAAATTAAAAAGTTAATTTTGGTGTAATTGGGCTAAGTTATTGACTAGCAAACACTCAATTTGTAAAAAAAAATTACCTCTTGTCGACAAACTAAAAATAAAAACAAGCACACACAGACTCGGGAATGTAATTGCACCCACCTCCAACTTTAAAGATTCACATTGTCCTCAATGTGAAAGAAAGAGATGAACGAACACAAATAAAACGCTCAAAAATCAACCACACTAGAAGAAAATAAAAGAGGTGGAAAAAGAAAAATACGACCTTACTAGAATAGTGAAATCGGTATTGAGCGACCATTGAGTTGTTTAGTACGAGATCTTCATCGGAATCTTCATACCTAATAAAGGATACACAACTCGAATACCGTGAAATCATCAAATATTTTTTTTTGAGATTTGTTTTTGAATTTTTGTTAATAAAAACACGGTCGTGCTTAAAAAACACGGCCGGGGCGTGTTCGGTACGAATTTTATTGGTCAAAAAAAATTTTGTTTTTTGAAAAACACAGCCGTGCTTGAAAAACACGGCCGTGCTTGAAAAACACGACCGTGCTTGAAAAGCACGGCCTGGGCGTGTTCGGCACGAATTTTTCCTACAAAACCTTGGATTTTTTGAACACGGCCAGGGTGTGTTCGCGAATGGGTGATTTAACACGACCATTTTTTTAAATTTTTTAATCCCCAATCAATAAAAAATTAAGTAAAAGAAAATGCACACAAAATGCCGGTTGCCTCCCGGTTAGCTCTTCTTTAACGTCGTATAGCTGGACCATTTTGCCTTTATTTAAACATTAGTCGGGCGGAGCTTTGAACTTATGAATATCCTTAACATCGCCACCTAAGTCAAATTTCGAACAATTTACCTTGACGGTCCCATTTTTCTGCACGACATCTTTAAATATGAATTTTTCTGTGGGCACTTCTACACACTGAACATCACATGCTTTCAAGGGTTTATTAGATGGTGTATCAAGCAAAGGATCATTTTTTCCAATCAAGTTCATATGAAAACAAGTATCATCTATGTGATTTTTCAAGGGAATTTTAAAGATAACTTGTTCACTCCCTACTCTCAAAATAAGTTTTCCATCATGCACATCAATGAGAGATTTTGCAGTAGCCAAAAAGGGACGTCCTAGAATTAAGGGACTTCTATATTATCATGCATTTCAAGAATAACGAAATCGACTGGAAACACGAATTTATCAATCTTCACTAACACATCATGAATAATACCTCTAGGATGTTTAATCGATTTATTGGCTAATTGAATGTCCATCCTAATATGTTTAAGTTCACTTAATCCAGCATGCTTGAATGTTTCATAAGACATCACGTTAATACTAGCTCCCAAGTCGGCTAGTGCCTTATCAACAGTTCCTGGATCATTAAATTTTTGTGGTAGTTCATTGGAAGGACATTTATCATTCAATTGCACATTTGATAATTTGTTAAGCTTATTTTCACTAGGAATGATGTCATTAAGATCCTTAACATGCTTTGAAGGAGGGTCAACAAATGGAATATAGGCATGTAATTGCTTGAAAGAATAAGGGTACTTACCAAATTTGTCCTCCCTTCTATCTTCTTCAGTTAGACTCTGGTAAGGGATCTTGGGCTTGTATTCTGCAACCTCCTTTTTCATGAGCTTTTCTTTGGGCATGTCATCCTCCACGTATTTTGGCTTGCGGACATTGGCATAATCATGCTCATGTGGAAAACGATGGTGATTGCCTTTACGTGCTTCCTTGGGTTTGGCTCGGTATTACCCGGCAAACTACCTTGTGGCCTTTCGGAAATCATCTTTGTATTATGGCCTATTTGGTTTTCCAGATTATGGATAGATGCCTCTTGATTTCTCAAGGATGTTTCCACCACCTGGAATCGGGTATCCGTGATTGCACAAACTTTGTTATAAGATCTTCCAAGTTAGGCTTACCTTGACTTGGCCAAATCCGGAGACGCGGTGTAGATCGAGATTGGGATTAGGTCGTGGTTGGACTTGGTTTCCCCAACCAAAATTAGGATGTTGTCGCCACCCAGGATTGTATGTGTTCTTTGTAAGGATTACTTGGGTAATTTCGCTTGATTCCCAACGTAATTAGTGCTGCTCGGCGTGAGGTATTGTGTGTGGGGCGATCCCGATGATTATGCAATCCTCCGCAAGTTTCACAAAATAAAACATGAAGTGGTGGTGGTTTAGGAGCCGTATTAGTACTTTCCTAGATGACGTGCCGTCCATGGATGGTTTGGTGTAGTCGCATAGTTCTTTGTTCATCGCCTACCATGGTGAAATCTTTGCTTTCGTTAATATCTTCTTCGTGGGTCCGTATAGTACTTTCCTCCGTGTTGCTACCGGTATATCACGCTTCAAGATTCAACGTCGAGTAGGCATGCATGCACTGCGTAAATAAAGAGGATAAGTATAACTCAAGACTTACAAAGATGGATAAAAAAGAAAGATGGTGAAAAAGAATAAAAATAAAAATGATTAAATTAACAAAAATAGAGCGTTCTTAATATTACAATCCCTGAACAACGCCAAAACTTGATGGCTCAAAAGCTATTCTAGAAAATCATATGCAAGTGCACCTATCGTTTTATAGTATAGATTATTGAGTAACGAGTGTCATTCCCACGAGGATTTTAAATACTAATAATTACCGTCTTTTTGTTATTTAATCTAACAATTTTCAGAGTTTTGTTTGTTAAAATGGAAAATGAAAAATAGAGAATTTAAAATAATTGCAATTACAATAGATCAAATAAAAGTAGATTGTAGAATAAGAAATCAAGGGCTAGAAATGTGTTCGAATGTAAATCCCTCTAGAATATTTTTGTGATTTTAACAAGATAAAGATACAACCAAAAACCCTTAAGCAAAAACCAACCTCTTTTAATAAAATCTCATGTTTAATGGACCGTAGAAATTCCCGATTTAAGTTAAACCCTCTATCGAGCGCGAATTACTTCTAACCTCAAGTTGATTAACTGAAATCTCTTTCTAGTTAAAACCCCCAAGACAGCATTATAACGATTTGTGAATTCCCATATTAGGTTTGACCCTAATCCAGAAGATTTATGTCGTCCTATATCTAAGATTGCATGCAACTCCTTTCACTTATGTTGGTTCTATTTCACCATGAATCTCTCGATTTCCCGGTGAAAAATAAACTTCAAATCAATATTGCGCATATACCAATTTGAATAAACAAGCATATCATAAGTGAATCGCACAAAACATGAAAATTTTATTAAAAACATACAAACCTTAATCACAAATCCATTCTAGAGTTGATTACATTCAAACACTAGAAATTTAGCTACTCATGGCTTTGATAAAATAATATACTACACAAGAAGATTTGAATGAAATGAACATTGTGTACTTAGCTCTCATTCAAGACCAATACAAGACTTCCTCCTTGGTTGATGATGTTGAGCTCCAAGCCTTTCCTCTAGTGCTCTTCAACTTCCAACTCTACCTCTCTTTTATCCTCTCAATGAATCTATGAATCTATCTATGAATGGATCAAGAATGTGAATGAATTAATGAATATCCCAACTCAAACTCTTGGCTTTTATAGGCACCATCTTTGTGAAAGAACACATCAATAATGTCATCTTTTTGCTAAACAAATGCTCCACTTCCATAGTTGAGTTGTTTGAATCATTGTTGTCATATGATAATTGAGGGAATAATAGAGCTTGGTGCATCAAAATGAGGTGTAAAGGTTGCTCAAGGGTTGTCCAAAAGCAAAAAGGAAAAGTCTCCATAATTTCCGCCAAAGAAAAACCTGCTTTTGGAGGAAAAGCACGCCCGTCCGTGTTCTTTTTCAACACGCCCGTGCTTCAAAAGCATGGCCTGGCCGTGTTTGGTACGTCTTGGCCGCAAATTTGCTCGGTTTTGGCTCCTCAAAAGCACGGTCGTGCTTTAAAAGCACACCCTGCCCGTGTTTGACTGAAAAGCCCCCGAAATGTCGCGTTTAGCTTGGGATTTCGAGTGTTTTTGCATCCATAAACCCTGGGGTATGTTATGACATGAAACCATGGCCCAAAATTCACCAAAAACAGCTCTGAATCATCAGTCTACACCAATAAAAACACCTCGGAGTAATATGAACTATGTACAATCAAATATTTATGAAACTAATGATGAAATAACTCAAATCATACTCAAATATACACATAAAACATGCATAAAAAGACCCTTATCATGTATCAAAATAATCCCCTTAATGCACGTATATTTTACACATATCAGGAATGTTGGGAAATTTATTGTTTAGATTTTGATGAATGCCATGTAAAACTTAGATTAGAATGTTTGCACCCCATTTTCCTTGTAATTCTAACTGTAATAGATAGGGTTGAATGAGCTGAGTCAAGTCAGCTATGCCTGGAAATACAAGAGGTCAACTGAAGAAGTGAAGTGAAGACTCTGCTGAGGAACAACTGAGTATGGCCAAGATAGAAGATCAAGGACTCGACTGAAGACGTAACAGCTGAGGGTTAGCTGTGTGAAGAGTCAGTTAAGCCAACTCAAGAAGCCAAGTCACAAGCTGAAGTGACAGATGAGTCTCTCAATGATTGGAGCAGACTCAAGTCACCTGGGAAAAAGGCAGCTGCAAAGAGGAGTTAACTGAAAAGAATCTATTGCACAAAAGTCAAGGACATTACTTAAATAAGTAATACACCCATGCCGCCAGCCTTAAAGTGCTCGATCCTCGAAGCGTGCAAAAGGAATAAACCAACGGGAAGCACCGCACCTCGTGTCGAACCCGAAAAGTCAAACATTCATTAATACGAGGAAAGGTCTACATCTCAAGATTGAAGACCAAGAAAAGACAAGCCAACGAACACAAGTGTCTTTTTAAAATCACCTATCTCTTCAACGGGCAGATTTTTGAAAGTTCACTATAAAAGGCCGAGGAAATTCATTGAGAAAAGTTAACCTTGATTACCTCGAACCATGAACGAGCAAGCAATATTCAAATCAGAACTGCGAAATATTCTCAAGATATTCAAGCTAAATCCTCAAGCTTTGAAAACTCGAAGAACATCAATCCAACACAAAGTCATGAATGAAAGATAACTTCAAATCATGAAGAGGAAACTTTTGAAGAATCAAAAGGGGTCCACTTTCCTAGGAGGATTGTAGGAAGGTTCAAGGTCGAACCCGTCTTAAGTTATTGGAGGGCTTGTGATCAAATCCAAGAAGCTTGAGAAAGTGGGCTGAGTAGCAAGCAAAAGCGGAGCCACTGTGAAGAAGCCGAGTCGGACGGGAAGCCATTGTGTTACCAAGGCATCTCTCAGTGTCATGCGTCCAAGAAGCAAGTCGGTTGTGTGATCAAGACTTGTCTCTAGATCGATAACCACTTTGTGAATTGATCATTACTTAGTGGATTCCTCCAGGAGTTGGAGAAGAGAGGAGTAGAAGAATTACCCCATCTTCAACCTCTATAAAAATTACTTGTGTCATTTACATTTCAAAGATATTTACATTTTTGCACAATCATCTTATATCTCACGATAATTTGCCAATCCAACTCGATAAATAACTAAGTGCTAAAATCAAGTGCTAAAACAAAGTTAAATCAAATTCAAGGGTGTTAAGTCTTCCAAAAAACTCATCATAGCCAAGTTAAGGTTTAGACTAAACAAATTGAGTTATTCTATCAACACTCTATCGAGTCATTGAGTGGCTAACTCACGATTAACTAACTTAGTTGTCCCTCAGACTTAGTTGTGTATTAACTCGTAATATTTTAAAAGGACTAAAATCGAAAAGTTGGTAAGGTTTATTCAACCCCCCCTTCTAAACCTTACTTACACCCCTTGAGACCTACAAGTGGTATCAGAGCGGTTGATTCATTGAGTCTTCCGCACTGGTTACTGAACTAGATCTCTATCTTTTCTAAAACATTATTAACACTTGCATCTCAAAAATCTTTCATTCTTAGCAAAAGTTATTATCATATAAGAAAATCCGACACGCATTCCTATGTTCACTATTGAGGAGTTTGATGACTGGAAAATTCGTATGCAGGCTCATCTATCTGCTTTACATGATAAAATATGGTTAGTGATAGAGGATGGGCCACTGCAAATACTGAAAGTGAACACAGCCGCAAGAAGAGCAGCTGCAGCTAAAGGAGAAGATGTTGTTGCTGGAGCAAGACCAGCCATGGTTGAGAAACCAAGGACTAAGTGGACAAACGAGGACAGAAAAAGATACAACTTTGACAATGTAGCCAATGACATACTTTACAAAACCTTGGACAAAGCAATGTTCAATAAAGTCAAATCTTGACAAACTGCAAAACAAATCCTAGATAAATAACTTTAATTTGTGAAGGATCTGAGCAAATTAAAGAAAATAAATTGTCTGTTGCTGTACAGAAATTTGAAAACTTTAAAATGCTTGCAGGTGAAACTTGATCACCGGATGCTAGATTCATCGAAATCACAAATGAGCTATCAAAGACTTGGGAAAGAATATACACAAAAGTAAATGTGTATGAAGATTTTGAGAAGCCTCCCAGCTGAATGGGAAATGAAGGTCATGGCCCTGAGACATTCAATGAACCTCACAACAACATCCAATCATGAGCTATTCTCAGACCTCAAAGCCTTATGAGTTTGAGCTGAGAAGAAAAGATCAAGAGGAGATAGTTGTACCAAAACAAATGCACTTATAGTCAAGGATGGAAAGAGAGTTGAAGTCAAGGAAGCCATAGACCAGGAGGAGATTGCCCTGATGGTTAAAAGATTCAACACGTTCTTCAATAAGAACTATAAAAGAAACAAGGGTAAATCTTCCAGGAGACATTCAGCTCCCTCCAAGTCAAGGGAAGACAGGCCTCCCAAGAGAACTGACATCAAAGAGTTGAGTATCAGAAAGCTGATATCCCAAGAATGGAAAGAGCTGATCAAAGAGCTAAGAACCTATGTTGGAATTGCAGACAACCAGACACTTTGTTGTTGATCGTCCCTATCCAATAGTCAACAAGTACGTAAATGAAGAAGATAGAAAAGTCTTTAGAGAAGAAGACAGAGAAAAAAGAAACCCATGTTGGTCGAGACTACCGAGACAACTAAGTCTAAAGAAGAAGCAGACTGAGAGAGTAGTGAAGCTGACTACTCAAGTGATTCTGAAGAAGAAGCAATGATCTGTCTAATGGCTAAAGAACAAGATCAACCAAAAAAAGAATATGAGGTACACTCTAACTCATCTCATTCAAATTCTAGTGATAGTGATTGTGATACACACACTTCATCACCCACTGATCTTTATGATTAATTAGGCAAAATGATGAAAGACTTTGAGCACATTAAATCCTCGCACACACTATTAAATGAGGAAAACAACCACTCAAAGCCAAAACTCACAAATGAAAGGAGCGAGTACTCTAAGTCACATAGCTGATGAGAACAAGGAGCTGAAGGCTGAAAATGCTAAACTAATAGCAGAGATAGCTGCTATAGAAAAGAGGGAAAAAGATCTTAAAAATGTGATTGCCTCATTTACAAAGGCATCTAAATCATGGATGACCTTATTATGAGCCAAAAAGAATGTGAGATAAGACGGACATAGGATTCAATTCCTTTTGCATAGTACAAACTCCCGCAGTGATTTTGGAAAAAGGATCTTCAAGTAATGAAGCATCTCAAAAATCCAAAACACCAAATGTTCCACCCACATTCATTCCAAAGCACAACCACAAACAAACTGGCCTTGGATATAAAGGAAAAGGAAAACATCCAGTTGAGTATGCTTTGAGAGGACAAAATTTCGAAGAAATTCAAAGAAAGTTCCTCAAAGAACTCCAAATAGGGAAGTACTGTGAAGAATAAACAGAGCTACCAAAAACCCTGAAGTTTTATCGAAAAACACATATGATGGGAATGGTAGAAATTACCCAAGCCAAGTCGATTGGAATAATGTGAAAAATCGAAAAGACCAATGGAATACAAGCCTAGATGGCAAAACCTGACCTCAAAGAAAGGTCATTCCAAAGGCAAAAGAGCAATCATCAAGACACATATGCACCTGGCACTACACTCAAAAATATCACAACTACCCAAAGAAGGCAATTGCTAAAAAACACACACACAGCATATAGAAAAAGAGACAATTGTATGAACCTAAAGCCCCAAGCAATTTGCCAAAGTGAATTATGATTATGGCACAGATAGATGACAACCTCTTAGAGTCAAATCATTTGTCTATAGGTTGGTTGGATCATCTTATAAAGACTAACCCCTCGTGACCCGTGCAAGTATGGTACTAAAAACTAATTTCTTGATTGCGTTCAAGGAACAAAGTGAGTGCCAAGGAAAATCACAAGATTCAAGGAGGTTAGAGGCGCAAAAGTCATATTTGGAGGAAATGAAGCTCCAGGGGAAATAAAAGGCACTGGATCCATCAAGAAGAATGGATTAGAGATCACAAATGTTGCTTATGTTGAGAGACTCAACTTTAACTTGCTCAGCATAAGTTAACTTTGTGACAAAGGCTACAATGTTGGATTCAATATGGGAGTGTGCCAGATTAAAGATACTGAATCAAATGAAATAGTGCTGCAAGGATCAAGATAGAAGAATATGTATGTGGTAGACTGGTCTACTCCCACACCAAGCACCTGTCTCTTAGCAAAGAGCACAGCCGAATCAAGTTGGCTATGGCACAAGAAGCTGAGTCATCTGAACTTCAAGACAATCAACAAGCTTGCAAGGAGTCATCTTGTGGAAGGATTGCCAGACTCAGTGTACAAGAAGGAAAGTGTATGTGATGCATGCCAGATGGGAAAGCAGATCAAATCGTCATTCAAGGAGAAGCCTAGTCCTTATTCAACAAGGATATTACATATGTTGCATATGGACGTATTTGGTCCAGTTGAACCAGCCAGCATAAGTGGGAAAAAATACACCTTAGTGGTGGTAGATGACTACTCAAGATATACATGGACAATCTTCATGTGCAAAAAGAAGGAAACTTTGCAGAAACTACCTCAGCTGATGAAAAGAGTTCAAAATGAAAAGAGCCAAACCATTATAAAGATAAGGCCTGATAGAGGAACTGAGTTTGTCAATGGGATAATAACTTAGTATTGTGTTGAAAATAGTATTGCTCATGAGTTATCTACAGCAAGAACTCCACAGCAGAATGGAGTAGCTGAAAGAAGGAACATAACTCTCAAGGAAGCTGCAAGGACCATGTTAGCTGAAGCTGGATTACCTAAGTGATTTTGGGCTGAAGCCATCAACACTGCATACTATACGCAAAATAGATGCATGATAAATAGACAGCTAACAAAGACTCCCTATGAAATATGGACAGGGAGAAAGCCAAATGTTGGGTACTTCAGAATATTTGGATGTAAATGCTTCATCCACAACAATGGCAAGGAAAATCTAAAGGGTTTTGATGCTAAAGCTGATGAAGGTATCTTTTTGGGATACTCAGCTGAAAGCAAAGTCTATAGAGTGCTGAACAAGAGGACTATGGTCACGGAAGAGTCTATTCATGTGGTTTTTGATAAACCCAATGTGAATGGAGAAGACATTGAAGAGTTAGCTGATAAGCTGAATCAGCGAACTATGAAGAAGAGTCCTTATGTTGAAGCTGAAGCAAGAGTAATCAACCAAGATGAAGATGAGATAGCTGAATCTCAAAGACAGCTGGAAAATCTGCAGCTGAATGATAATGAGAGAGCTGCTCAAGACAACACACTGCGTAGACAGCAACCCACCGATTTGCTTCAACCTGATGTGAGACGGCCGAGACCATCCACCAAGACACAAAGTATGGGAATTTCAGAGACCAACCCATCAGAATGTTATTGGCACAAAAATGGGTTTTCAGAAACAAGATGAACGGGAGATCTGTGGTAAGAAACAAAGCAAGATTGGTATCCAAAGGGTATCGCCAAGAAGAGGAATAGATTTTGATGAAACATTTGCTCCTGTTGCAAGACTAGAAGAACAAGAATGTTTCTTGCCTATGCTGCACACAAGAACTTCAGTGTATATCAAATGGATGTGAAAAGTGCATTTTTTAAATGGACTGTTAGAAGAAGTCTATGTTGAGCAACCTCCAGGCTTTGAGCAGA